>JAULJL010000011.1:15060686-16278872 GCA_030761205.1 Fremontodendron californicum
AAGGAACCGATCTCATATAGGTTGAAGTATGGGATACTTGGGATAACATATAGGTGCTTATCTGTTGAACAAGTTCACTGAACATGGCCCGCTATGAGAACTTCATTTGGTAATATCACTCTAGTGTCTATGATAATGTTCTCTAGTACCAGTTGTGTAAATTAGTCCTCAAACTTGTGGTACCAAGTAATCTTGTATGGAGAGTTTCATACTTAGATTTCATCACGAACGGGTCCTAAGAAGGGATTCTTATGGTATGGTGGTATTGGGTATGACATGAACCATACGAAGATGAATGAATTATCTAGAGAGAATTCATCACTTCCAATGATAATGGAGACATATCCCGTTTTTTCTTGACTACGATTAACTTGATTAAGTCTTTGGCTAAAGCATGATTGATTTAGGAGAAAGTTGTTTCTCTAAATTCATAAGGTTAATGATAAGTTGCGAAGAACTAATATGGGTTGATCATGAGTAGACATTGCATCATGCTTATGCGCTATCCGGGATATATTGGTGAAAAGACCTTATTACACTGATAGGCTGGTTGCTGAAAGGTTTCTAAAAGGTCATGCTGACTTCACAATATTTGGATGGTCATGATGGGTTGCTAGATCCCATTCTTGATCTATGATAACAAGTTAATATGATTAACTTATAATCATTGCCAACATATTGGGAACCTAGAGGGTCACACACATAAGGACAGTAATGTATATATTAAACATGGTATTCTATTGAGATGAAACTTAATGGAATAAAAGATCTATGTTGAGGACTTAATTGAAGAAGTTCAATTAAGATTGATTAAGACATAATTTAGATTTGAGAAATCCAAAGATGATGTCTTAATGAAACAAGTGGAATCAACTAGTCTTATAAAGACAAGTATATGCGATTTTGACATTGTGATATGCAAATTGGTATTTGAATGGCTATGCTATATTGGGTTAATGTCATGAGATGATATTAATAGATTAATTTCATGAATTGTTCATGAGGAGAAAGAAATTTAATTGAGAATTAAATTACTTTTCTTTAGCAATTAATCTAACCAATAATAAGCATGTAAAATTAGAATGGGTCCTAAAAGACTATTCTAATCTAAGACTGTTTGCTAAGGATGGTTGGCCCAACTTAAGGCATTAAGGTTGATGGACCATTATTATTATTAGATAATATAATTGGCCTATTGTTCCATCTTAAAATTAAATTTTTAAGTCCAAGTGGATTAATGAAAATCTTGTGCAAGAAGCTACACTTGATCGGCCAACCCTTAAGGAGAGGAGTCAGGGTTTGCACCTAAATATATATATGATATATTCAGGTTGTAACCACAGATGAGTGTGTCATTCAACTTGAGATATTCTGATTTTTGCTTGAGAGAAAGTTGGTTTCAAGAAGAAAGGTTTTCCCTAGCAAAAACACAAAAAATGCCACCTCTTTACGAGATTCCTTGTTATCAATCTCCTCTTTTTTAGTGTGTTCTTGCTGCTTTTCTTCCTTGTTGAGTGAGATGGGCTTAGAGATATAAACACCAAATGTAGATCATTTGATTGTAGTCTTAGGATCAACTTGCTAGCACAAGTGAATCACCATACCTTAGAAAAGGATCCATCAGCTGTTCGTATAGACTAACTTTAGAGGAAGGACAACTGTGCTTCTTCGGATCTTGGTTGATTTGAAGCTTTGTAGATCTTGGACTCGAAAGCAACTTGTTGTTTGGTTCTGTAACTTAAGGTTGCGATATCTTAAGTAGGTAACTTCTAAATCATATGGGTGATTTAATTGTTTTAATTGCTAAAAACCTATGCTAAACGCAAGCCTAAGATCCTATTGTACTTTGGGTGCTTCTTTGTTTACTTTCGCTGCACTATTTTGATAACTTATGTTTAAATATGAGCCCGAAGTAATCCCAACATTGGCCCCATTTTGAAGTTCACTATCACTTGTCCCAACGTCAAAATCTCTTTACTATCAAAGGAATAAATAGTCATAGGACGACGCAAACTCTTCACATCAATATTTGTTGCCTTCAAAGTAGACAAAGCCATCATCAATGAATGTTCTTCTAATAGGACATCTGTTGATTGTACTCTCCACATAAAGTGGCTTGTTGTGATGAGGACGGAAAGTACACATATCTGTTGTAGTGAATGCTATGGCATTCTCACATCCACTTGCAATCTTTCCCATAGGTCTTCCCACTAAATTACATTCTCCATATTGTTCTCCTGTTATCTGAAAAAGCGATGGCTGCTTCTTTCCTCTATTCTTTTGTAAACCCAAGTTGGTCGAAGAAGTGTCTGAAACTTGGAGTTTTCATAAGTGAACTTGCGATGGAGAAAGTAACCATGATACTTGCTTGTGCATATTTTGATTGAGTGATTGATCGAGAAGGATCATCATGGTGAGCATGAGTGATTGCGTTCACATGCCCTCAAAGGTTTTGATGAAAATCGAATGGATAATCTGAAGCCCATTGTTCCCAATTAGCAACTCTCTTGCTTGCATTCTTCAGTGGAATATCCTATGAAGATTCCTACATTTAGAAAGTGGCGAGCCAACCATTCAATGATAGTCCCAATACCTTGGGTTAGACTTTTCTTTTATTGTTGGTGGTCAGGGAACATAAGGTAGGTTCATATTTCCATCTCTGATCCATTCTTAGAGAAGCGCTTTCACTCTGTCCAGGAGAACTGGAAATGGTGGAGAGTCAACATCATTATCTTGTCCTCTTCTTAAATCATCTCTTCTAGGATGCATATTAGGTCGCGGAGGGCCTCTTCTTTCTCTTTCTTCTCCTTGAATTGCACTCACTATAAGAGTATTCCTTCTATTTAAATGACTAATTCCTCTTTGCCTAAGAACCATATTATTGGTTCTTCTTGCAGCTTCAATCAATGTAGCAAAGGTTGGAAGAGGTAAGTTCTCCAAGTGCACCCTATACTCATAGAACATTCCTTGGATGCACACTTTCACCAGTTCTTCCTCATCATGAGAATCTTGAATGTCCAACACCCTTTCCCTGAAGTGTTGGATAAACTCCATGAGATCCTCTCGCAAATTCTAATGTTCAATTCTAGGATAAATGAGAGTAACCTTCTCTTTTGGCTCCAATATTCCACAGAGCCGGGAGTAAGGTTGACATACCAGATGTACGTCTTTTCAGTTAGTGATTCGGAAAACTCTTTAAACTTTAAATCATCATCAAGTCCAGCTATTCCAAGAGTTTCCACAAATTTCATTACATGCTCACGTGCATCCCTAATCTTCCCATTGATTTGCTTGAACTTAGGACTAGTGTAGTCCTTAGGTTATGGTTTAGCAACCACGCTAGCAGGATAGGGCAATTTGAGATCAAACTCGAAAAAGCTTAAACTCTTGTTCTTCTGTTTAAGTTGCCTCTGAAGCTTTCCTTGTGAAAAAACCTTTGGTAATTGTCTGATGAGTAGTTACGGTAGAGGTACCAACAAAAATAGTGGAAGTTCTAGCAACAGTGATAGAAAGATTTACCACATTGGTTTTTCCATATGGTATAGGGTTGTCAGCTGTATTTTCTCCGTTACTAGTGCTTTGAAAAGTAGCTCCATCAAAAGTATGTCCACCTCCATTGACATTCACAGGTTGAACTTGAAGGGTTGTGGCAGAGGATGCAAGCTTGGATCTTTTCTTGGGAGGTTTGAATCATGTTCATCAGCTTTGGGATGTATGTAGGAACAGGAGTGGTTATCCATGTCTTTTGGTAAGGTAAGTGTTGAAAATTTTCACCTAATGCAATCACTCCTCCCTAATGGACTTGCGAAAATGTAGAGGGTTCTTTAGTAGAGATAGGAAGCGTTGCAAACAAGTGAAATGGAATATGGAGGGAGACGACAGAGATAAATACTAGAGCAAACCCTGAAGTACTGAGCACAGGAACAATGGTGGTAAGTAAGGCAGAGGAAATAAGGAGATGGCAAAGCAAGGGTGAGTGTGGCTAAAAACAAGGTTAAGGAGAGATTCAGAGAAGAGAAAACTTTAGAGAGAAAGTTTGCTCAAATGCTAAAAGTCCCCAAATGAGTTATGTGAACTCCTATTTGTATGTCTCAAAATAAGAGTTACAAAACATAGGTATTTAATAGGTATAATGGGGAAGATTGTCAGTTACAAAACTATTAATGTTTTATTTGATGAGGGTTTAGATTGTTGTTGGTAATGGTGAATAGTGAACAAGAGTTTACTATTTGTTTTGAATGAAAATGAGAAAAACTCATACTCTAAGGAAAGGTAAAGAGGAGACCTCTTAACTATCTCCATGTTTGATCCACCAAGACAAGCTCTCTAGAACATCCCAATAGTGAAATTAACCCAATAACCCTACCATATTGCAGGGTTATTTTCATTTCTTCTGTTTCGATGAAGTAGTATCAGACGAAAAAGTTTTCTGTAGAATACTTCTTAGTGGAGGTCCATTTCCATGACGGGGTTGTTCTGTGAATAATTTGTTCCATGAAAGTGTTGTTTCCAAATAGGAGATGTTTTGAACATGAGCTGTTCTTAACAAGATATGTTATGAACAGGAGCTATTTCGAATAAGAGCTATTCTCGACAAGAGTTGTTCCGAACAAGAGCTATTTTGGACAGAGCTATTCCATGTAGGGAAATCCTGGCTTATGTTTTTACAAAATAACGAAGATTACGCAGCGAAAAGTAAATCAGAGAAACACCCGGACACCACAGGATCACTAGAATGTGATTTACATGGGTTTAACAGCAATTAAAAATAAATCACCCATATGATTAAGAGGTCATACCTACTTCAGAACTCACAATCCCGAGTGTGTCGCTCCCTGCAAGATAACTGCAATGACCTGATCACTGCACGATCCCTCCAAGACCACGAGCAACTCAAGCATGTTTCCTCCAACAGTGATCCATACGGACGGTTGTTAGCACCTTGACAAGGCTTGAGGATTCTCCTATGCTAGCGAGCTGATCTCTCGATCAAAAATCAAAAGACTTCATTCTCTTTGATTTCTTACAATGGCTGAATACCTCACTCAACAAATGGTGAATCGACTAATTAAGAAAACTATAAAGGAGGAGGAAGTGGAGATACGACAATAGGTCTTTTGTTCTTAGCCGAATGTAGTTTTTTACCCAAGCAAAAATCAGATTTTCCCTTGTTAAAAAACCTTTCAAAAATCGTGAGCCACAAAGAAGAATTATCTCTTTTCTTTAGCATAAAAGCCAACAAGAATTAATTCTTTCTTTCCATATAAAACCAAATAAAGAATTCATTCTTTCTTTTCACATAAAAACCAAATCAATAATTCATTCTTTCTTTTTCACGTGAATCAAGAAATCATTCTTTCTATATTTGTAAAAGGCAAAAAAGAATTCTAGTTTATGAATTCCTCCTTGGCCAGCAACCTCTAGTGGATAGAATGGGAGAGTTTTCTTTTATTTAAAACTCCCACTTAAAGAGAAACACTTCCTCTCTGAGTTACCCAGGTTTAGCCAAACACTTATCTCATAAGTTTGGATGAACCTAGTCCCCATTGTGTCCACGTTCAGCTTCCAAGAGATGGACAGGGATAGGTGTTTAAATTAAATACAACAACCTAGTTGAGGTGAAACTCTTTCAACCTCAAACATCCCAGTTCGACTAAAACTCTAACTCTTAAAGTCGAGGTCAACCTTATCCCGAATTATTTCTATATTAATAGCTCAGTTTCACAGGGATAAGAGTTTTATTATCATTCAAACTCTTAGAGTCCTAATTGAACTCAACCAGCTCGGATTAACAGAGTCTTTGTTCAAGTGAAACTCTTTCACCCTACAAGTGTTAGAGTCCTAGTCAAACACTAACTCTTAGTTCCAGACTCAGACTCAGACATAATCGAAGCAATGTTCGGTTTAGTGAAATACAAGAAGTTAGAATTTAATTCGTAATCAAACTTCTCAAAAATGAGAAATTTTTTCTCCTTTCGGACAACTTCATTTTCGGACAGGACAACTTATCTTAAGACATGTCTACATTTAGACATTGTCTACTTAAGACAAGCTTATCCACATTGTCTTGTTAATACATCTTATTCGGATGTCTCAAATCTAAATTATGTCATAACCTTCCTAATTTGAATCTTGTTAAATTAGGTCCTCCAAATTAACCTTTTATTCAATTAAGTCATTACTTAATCAAATCCTAAGTTTAAGCCAAAAATTATGTTCTATTGTGTGTGGCCCATTAGGTTCCCAACATTTGGCAATGCATATAAATTAATCTCATTAATTTATACCTATAGATCAAGAGCTGGATCTAGCAACCCATCATGACCACCCAAATGTTGAGAAGTCGATGTGACCTCATTGAAACCTTTTAGTAACCAGCCTATCAGTATAATACGGTTCTTTCACCAAATATCCCGGAAAGCCCAAGAGCATGGTGCAGTGTCTACTCATGTTCAATCCATATTAGTTCTTGTAGCTTATGGTTAACTTTATGAATTTAGAGAAATGATTTCTCCTAAATCCATCATGTTTTGGCCAAAGACTTTATCAAGCTAACCGAAGCCAAGAACATATGAGATATGTCTCCGATGTCACTTGGGGTGGTGAATCCTCTCTAGATCACTCATCCATCTTTGTAGAGTCCATGTCATACCCAAAACCACCCAACCATAAGCATCCCTTTTTAGGACCCATTCGTGATGGAATCAAAGTATAACACTCTCCATACAAGATGACCTGGTATCACAAGTCCGAGGACTAACTTACTGTTTGTGTATGCCCTAGAGCCAATCCGGTTGAGCTTGGGATACATAGTCAATAATGCATACCTTTCGCTATGATTATAGTGATACAAGGTTTTTCTTCATGTTAGTACAATAATAAGGAGTTATTAAGTACTAATTGGATGAAGCCCATGGAACATAATGGCCTTGTAAAGGAATTATAAAGAGTTATAATTATGAGATCCTTATGCATCAAAGCCTTGTTCCTCAAACTGTTCCTGGTCATCGTATTGCCAAGACGGGGCATTGGCAATACTCAAAGACTAGTATATGTTAAGCCTTCTTACTTATGAAGTAAGCAACCGATCTCATACAGGTTGAAGTATGGGATACTTGGGATAACATATAGGTGCTTGTCTGTTGAACAAGTTCAATGAACATGGCCTGCCAAGAGAATTTCATTTGGTAATATATCACTCTAGTGTCTATGACAATGTTGTCTCAGTACCAGTCGTGTAAATTAGTCCCCAGACTTGTGATACCAGGTCATCTTGTATGGAGAGTGTCATACTTAGATTTCATCACAAACGGGTCCCAATCACGAGGATGCTTAAAGTAGGGTGTTATTGGGTATGACATGAACCATACGAAGATAAATGAGTGATCCAGAGAGGATTCACCACTCCCTGTGATATTGGAGACATATCTCATTTGTTCTTGACTACGATTAACTTGATTAAGTCTTTGGCCAAAGCATAATGGATTTAGGAGAAAATTGTTTCTCTGAATTCATAAGGTTAATCATAAGTTACGAAGAACTAATATGGATTGATCATGAGTAGACACTGCACCATATTACACCATGCTCATGCGCTATCCAGGGCATATGGTGAAAGGACCGTATTACACTGACAAGCTGGTTGCTAAAAGGTTCTAAAAGGTCACGTTGACTTCACAGTATTTAGGTGGTCATGATGGGTTGCTAGATCCCGCTCTTCATCTATGATAACAAGTTAATATGATTAACTTATAACCATTTCCAACAGATTGGGAACCTAGAGGGTCACACACATGAGAACAGATATGTACGGATTAAACATGGTATTCTATTAAGGTAAAACTTAATGGAATAAAAGATCTATATTAAGGACTCAATTGAAGAAGTTCAATTGAGATGGATTAAGACATAATTGAGATTGAGAAATCCAAGGACAATGTTTTAATAAGATAAGAGGAATCAAGAAGTCTTATCTAGTGTAGTAGTCGACTTTGACATGTAGATGTACAAAGTGAAATGCGATTGACTATACTATATTGGAATAATATCATGAGATGATTTTAATAGATTAATGACATGAATTGTTTCATGAGGAGAAAGAAAATTTAATTGAGAATTAAATTACTTTCGTTTAGAAATTAATTTATCCAATAAATAAGCATGACAAAATTAGAAACAGTCCAAAGCGACTATTATAATTTAGGACTGTCCACTAAGGATGGTTGGCCCAACTTAAGGCATTAAGATTTTTGGACCATTATCATTATTAGATAATATAATGGGCCTACTGATCCATCTTAAAATTAAATAGTTTAAGTCCAAGTGGATTAATGAAAATCTTATGCAACAAGTTACAGCTGGCCGGCCAAGCATAGGGAGATAGGGATTAGGGTGTGCGCCACTATATAATCTATTTTAGAGGTTATAGCTACCCAAGCAAGCTCTATTCTATTTATGATATTCTAATTTTGCTTAAGAAAAAGTTTGGTTTTAATAAGAGAACTCTAACCTAGCAAAACAGTGAAATCGTAACCTCTCTAAGCTCCCTAAGGCTTGCCGCAATTCCTCCTACCTTGGTGTTCTCCTTGCCGCTTCTGTACCTAGTTGAGTGAGATTGATTAAGGGAGAAAGACACAAGAATATATATCTTTTCATTGTGATCTTAGGATCAACTTGCTAGCATAAGTGAATCGCCATACCTTAGAGAAGGATCCATCAGCTGTTCGTGTGGACTAGCTCTAGAGGAAGGACAATTGTGCTTCTTGTGCTCTTGAACGAGTTTGAAGCTCTTTAGATTTTGGATCGAGATTAGGATCTGCAACTTAAGGTTACGATATCTCAAGTAGGTAACTTCTAAGTCATATGGGTGATTTAATTGTTTTTGAATGTTATAAACCTATGCAAACACAAGCCTAAGATCTTGTTGTACTTCGGGTGCTTCTTTGTTTTATTTCTGCATGAGCCCGAGGTAGCATAGTATTAACCCAACAGTGGTATCAGAGCCCAGGTTATGTTATTTACATGAGGTTTATGCATGTCAATTCTTGGTGATATACAAGTTAAAGTGTTGTGTATTGATTTTGGCATGATTTCGGTTCCTATGTTTAAAAGAAATATAGTTTCTTTATTTTGTTAAATATGGACATTAGCTATTTAATGGCTTTAATCATGTTTAAAATTGTTTAAACGATAGATTAAAATTATTTTAATCAACAAGGATTAAAGCCATGACATGTCTTAGTAAACCCGACAAGTTTTTGGTGTCAAAAACTTAGTTTTGAGTCAAGTTTTCTAAGCTGATTTGGAGATAATATAAAATTGATTTTATAGATGTTTTAGATCTGGAAATTTTATATTATATGCTGCCATTGAAGTTACAAAACTGGTTTGAGCTTAAAAGTTTAAGCAAAGTTGTTTTTGGACATGAAACGTTGATACTACAATTCTGAAATTTTTTGGACTATTTTATAGGTGTTTGCATGCCATAAAATCAAGCATGAGTGTCGAAATTTTCCACATGTTTGCTAGGAGTTTTGGACAGCATCTGAGGTGAATATGATTCATCTATGATGGCTGGCTTAGGCATGGAATATGGCTGGACAAAGCGGCAATAGTTGCTGCAAACAAGTTGGCCGAACCTCCACACCAAGGAGGCAATTGTTGCCGAATTGTGTGCAGCTGAAAGGAGTGGCCATTAAGCTCTTTTAGGGCATCCAATAGCCACTGTAGATGACATACAAAAGTCTGGTCACATGCTGGCAGTGGCCATTCGATGGCCAAAGAGATTGCCTACGCCTAGGACACTAAGAGTTATAGTCCTACTCCAACAAGGAAACTGTTTCCTAGTGGGAGTGTGAATCCTAAAGGTTAAGAGAAACATGTAGTATGATTAGGTAAGAATTACCTAATGAGACTTTAAGTTCCTAAAGAGTTAGGATTGATTGCAAACTTAAAGATCTGGTATAAGACAAAAATTGGAAGTCCTGAAAAGTTAAGGATTTTGAGCATGCTAGAATGTTTGGTCTTAATTAAGACAAGCAACCTAAATGTTAGGTAAAGTTCAATTTCAAGATAGCTTTCTTAATTGTTAAGATGTTATTAAAAGTGTTTTAATAGTTGGAACCGAAATTGCTAGAATGATTTGATAAATTGTCTCAAATTTGTTTGGTGACATTTTATGCAAATAGTACACAAGATCACCAGGTGATATTGACTATGCATGTTTTTATTTCATGCTTATAATATGATTATGTATGCATGAAGGATGGTTATGGACTAGACCTTAGTATGACTAGGGAATGTATGGTTTAATTTTCTTATAGGTATTATATAAATAGGATCTGCGCACCCTGCCTTCTCTTTTTCATTCCGGAGTTGTAAATTCTCTTCTCATCTAACTCCCCTCAAATGTAACTCGAGGTTTTTGATAAAGCAATTTAACTGTTATATTCTTCAGAGATTTAGATTTGGGATAGAAAGTAGAATTTATGTAAATTCCAAGTTTTTAAGGAGATATGGCACCAAGAAGAAGCAACCAAGGAGATTAGCAACAAAGCTTTGGAAGACTATGTATGGTATCCCCTAGGAATTTGACCAACTAGTTTCCTAATGGCTCAAGGAAACTAGATTAGAATAAAGTCCATAATCATCCTAGTAGATTGCATGTGATAGATTTATTTTGAATTATATATATGCGATGTATGTAATTGAATGAATGCTATGCATGTCAATCAAGTATGAAATCAATGAGACCTATATAAAAGTTAAATGAAATCCCTCATTAAATTATATTGAGTCCATGTTACGCATGATAAGTTGCCTTTCACCATCATAACAAGATAACCAGAGTTCTTCCATTGGGAGGCTTGTTGTGTCACTCAAGGTCAAACTTATGTACGAACATGTTTGAGTTATTGAAGGTGGGTCTTACTCAACTACGTGTTATGTAATCCGGATGCGTCAAACTTGATCACATGACATTTAGAGGTATAGTTAGGCGAAATGCATATGATGTATTTAGGCAAAGAGTTGTCACCTAACTAGATCTCAGAGTGGCATATAGATTTAATTGGTAAACTAAGTTACCTACTCAATTAGTTTCAACATAGCTTGTTGAGGCACTCAAGGTTATGCTGGAATGAAAGGGGCCCTAGATCATTAAGAAGTTTAAGAGTTCAATTTCACGAAATAGTAGTAGAGGGCTATTATTTTGTTAAAATAATGAGAATATTCATTTATGTATTAAAGCCTGATATAAATGATTACTACTTGCTATTTATTGACTGTTAAATGTTTTGATTCATATAGGATATAAACGCTAAAATGGCAAATGCATTATCACTGAGAAGCATACTTGATGCTAATAAGTTAACTAGATCGAACTTCATTGACTGGTTTCGCAATGTTAAGATTGTCTTGACACAGGAAAAGAAAGCTTATGTTCTTGATGAGCCCATCCTAGATGAGCCTGCTACTGATGCAACTAAGGAGGAGAGGGTGGCCTATAGAGTTCATAGAATGATCTCATACAAGCAACATGTTTGATGTTGGCTAGTATGGCACCCGATCTCCAAAAGCAGCATGAGGCCATGAATGCTCAGGATATCATCCTTAACCTTAGATAACTGTTCGCTACGGAGCATCGTATTGAGAGATTTGACATCTCAAAGGAATTGTTCCAAACAAAGATGTCGAGGGAAGCCTAGTGACGCCTCATGTGCTTAAGATGATAGGGTATATTACCCGATTGGAGCAGATTGGATGGGTCATGGATCATGATCTAAGCATTGATCCGTACTTCACTACCTGAGATCTATTCGCAGTTTGTATTGAACTTCAACATGAACCACTTGGAGGCTACCCTTTTTGGGTTATTGAATATGCTCACACAGGCCGAGCAAACCATTGTTAAGGACAAGTCATTTGTCCATTTAGTCTCTTCCTCAAAATCGAAAGGTAAGAAGAAAAGGAAGACTAGATGGGATGTACCTCTTGCTTCAAAGAGTTTGAAGCCCGATGATGGTGTTGCAAATGAAGCAAAGGATAAGGATAATGCTATCAAAGCTTACTTCCATTATGGGAAAATTGGTCATTGGAGGCGCAATTGCAAGGACTACCTTGAGTCTAACAAGGGAAAGAAGTTGAAAGGAGTTTCAACTTCAAGTATAATTTGATTCACTCCTCTTGGTATATGATACCTATCATTTGGTACTAAATATGTATGACATATTGTAGGGACCAAAGGAAAGGAGTAGTGAAGCTGGACCATGAAAATGGCAACCAAGTTTGATGCTACATCAGAGCTTGCCGATCTTATGGGTTTTTAATAAGACTTTTTAGTTATGATTTATTCAGAAACATTTGATGTTTTCATTGGCATTATAGGCTAATGTTGAGGATATTTTATTTATGTTTTCGAAACATATTGTTTTGCTGGCATAGGATGCCATGCTTATTTAGTTTCCTCTTAAATAAATCAGTTATAGAATAGTTCTATAACATAGTCTTATATATTATACAACTTGCAAACTATTATGAATACCATTTAGCTTAGTGATATGGAATTCGAATTGTTATTGAATTAGTCCCTTAACATCTACATATGTAGGATTTACTGGGAGATATTAATAATTTTTTGAATGGTAAAATGTTATGATAAATTGCCATTTTTGAAAAATGCAATTAGTAGGAAACATTCCATACTCGAAAAGATTGCACGTTTATATTAAAGGTTTTTAAGACTAACTCTTTTGTTTTGGCATGCAGAAAGAGTTATATTTGGATCATTAGCTACTTGCTAATAAGTAGATTCCAATAGTTGTTATAGAAACAACCGAGCCATTAGAAAGGAATGTAGGTCTCGTTGTGTTCCGAATTATTAACCTTGATAATGAGATTATCATGTATATGACAAAGCATATTCTCGGTGCACTTAAGCTATGTCCTTGTAGAGACACAATTACTAATCGAAAGAGTTTGGCATTGGATGCGTTAGTGCAAGTGGGAGATTGTTGGAGTATGCCCTAGAGCCAATCAAATTAAGCTTGGGATACATAGTCAATAAAGCATAGCCTTCACTATGATGATAGTGTTACAATGTTTTCCTTCTTGTTAGGAAGGTTTAGGTTAGGTTTAGCCACTTAGTGTCTCCTTGATGGGCAAACAACTTTCCTTTGTGCTTGAAGTTTCAATTCTTGTCCAAATTCATTCTTTTCAACTCCATAGCCATCCTTATCTTCCAATACACCTACAAAACACAAAACCATAGTAAATTATCAAGGATTTCAAGAAACTAAGCACAAACTATAAGGAAATGATATATGAAAATGTATGAATTTAAGCAAGTATCAAATAGTGTATCTTATTAAAACCTTGCACTAAATATGATCGATGTTTAGTATAGTAGTAAGCAAGGGTCGAATCCACAGAGATTGTTTTATAACTCTAGCTCTAAAAGAATAAAAGGGGGTTTTGAATTGTTTGAAAGTAAAGAAAACAAGAAGAACAAGATTTAAAGAAATAGAGTAAGATCAAATAAGAGAAGGTATGGTTAAGGAGTCATTCGCCACCACTAAACATAATTGAGAAACACTATCAGAATTATCAATACCAATTATCAATCAAAACTATCAACTGTAGATAACAACAAGCTCTGCTACCCCAATCTTTCCTTAGTTCATCGTTAAATAGAACAATCTCTCTATTTAATCTCTAACCATCAAATAACCTAGAATAAGCTCTCTAGATTTAACCTGACAGCAGCTTTATGATGAGAAAGATAGGTTAAGCTAAGCAACAAACACATAATCTCGGATTATTTAACTTATGTTAAGTTCCATATCGCAATTACTGAAAACTTCAACATAGTCATTAATCACAAATTGCTACTTATGAATAGGAAATCAAGACATTTACACGGATCAAGACTCCTAATCTGGCAAAAGATAATTATCAAGATCTATTTAGTTGATCACTCTAAACAAATCAAGATAAACATCATGAACAATTTTAATAGAAGAACATAAACAATTTTGATAGAAAATCAATATATGATAATATTTGAATATCAATTACACAATATGTCTTGGGCTTTGAAATCACCCTTAACCAAAAGAAATTTAGCCTAGCATAGGCATGGATAACATAAACATGAAACTAAAAAGAAATTAATAGAATGGAGAAGAAGAAGAAGAAGAAGAAGAAGAAGAAGAAGATCAATAATAACCAAAACAGGTCTACTTTGTGGCTCAAAAGATGCTATTTATAGAGTTTAAAAACCGTGAGAACAGCTTCTTGCCGCACAAGTAAGATAAAGGGGCCAATTTTATTTTTGTCAAGTCGGCCAGCGCTGCAGTACCAGAGGCTAGCGCTGGCTGTAAACCTTTTAGGGTGCCGCGGTGCTAGATTTCGGCGCTGTACGTCGGGCGCTATATATTGTTGCTGCATTTCCTCGTTTTTTCTTAGTCGATTTGGATGACCATTTCTTATCGAGGTATATACAGTTGTTAAGATATTCAAGTCAGCTTCAAAAGCCAAGAGTAAGTTTCTTTGAATAAATACTCTAACATTATGTTTTCATAGAAACAAGCTCCAGAGGTCAAATCTGTCTTTTAGCTTTGTACTAAGAATTTGATCTTTTTGACTCCCAAGTCTTCTTCTATCTTATGATTGTGATTTTGTAAGCTCTTTAACATCATAATTGTCATGTTTTTTGATCCATTCTCTTAAATATACCTAATATTCAAAAACATAACATAAGTAATCAAAATAAAGATAGAAAACATAACGAAAACTAAGAATAGAAAGGGCATAAAATGTGTAATTTATGAACTTATCAAATTCCCCCACACTTAGCTTTTACTAGTCCTCGAGCAAAATAAAATAAAAACAAAATAATAATATCTAATCTAATCCACTTTCGTAGGAAATCACGATGGCACTTAGCATGTGACACGAGCCTTTAAACTCCTAGGTGACCTTAGTGGACGAGTTTAGTCTCGTGAGGGTTTACTAGGATGATACCCACAAACATTGAAAACATAAGAAAAACTAAAATATACTAAAAATAATTACTCTTAATCCTTTCAGTATAAATCAGAGAAAATCATTGGACAAGTCTTATAAACTAATCAATAGCTAAAGAATTTCACAAAGAATCATACTTGAATGTATATAGTTTGAATTAAGCCAACATTAACATAACATATCTCAATCAAAATAGTGCATATTCAAACTTAATCTCAACTTCTTACATGGGATACTCTCATGATTTTCACTCTATATAGTGGTGGTAAAGGGTTTACACTCAATCAATCTCATGAAAATAGTTCTACCATATGCTTGCTTGTCCACCCAGTCTCCACTATTTAGAACATGCAACTTCATGAATCAAGAGGTCTTTATTCAAGGTTGTAATGGGGCCAAGGGGTAGTAATGTGGTTAAAGAATAAAAAATAAAGGATATCACAAAGGTTCTAATGACTTCATAGAGTTTAGAGACATAATAAGATTATGCAAAGAAAACTTCTCAATACTCCGGAAGCATATAATAACATAGGCTAAATATTTTATGTTGAGCCTTTGCTTCATTCTAACCAACTTTGTAACATCTTTTCTTTAACCAAAAGCTCAAGAGATGATTCTTTTTTTTTTTTCCTTTTCTTTTATAATATGGGAAGGTATTTCAACAATGCTCCTTTTCTTTCTCTCTTGACTTTTGCCTTTTTTTCATCCACACTTATCTCTTATTTCCAACCTAAATATTCAATAGATATCCCTTGCTTATGCAGTATGTCTCAAAGCATTCTATTTCATTTTTAGAACAAGGGTAAGGATATAAGTATATTTAGGCTAGGTGAGAGATATGGTTACCAATGAAACAACTTATTCAATGTAGGCTCAAATTGGCTCACTAAGGAGGGATGTTCCCTTGGAACATCAATAGGGAACTGGCTGATTTGGCCTTGGTGGTAAAATTTTTAATACCTCTATCATATCCATGTTATCACATGTATCAATATAGTCTCAAACGGTTTAAAGCAAGTTCAAGAGAAACATGTAATCATAAGAGCACATAAGAAAGAAATTGGATTGATATGTATAATGCATCAATCATATAGGCTAAAAAATCACAAGGATGTTTATACAAGTCAATATCAAGTCTAAACATGCTTCTTTCTCAATTAACATATCATAGTAACATTGGCTCATGAAAAATGATATTTCAAGCTTAATTCTCATGAAAATTATATTCACTAATAAACCAGTTTTAAACCTACACAATTCATATCTCATCATTGTATTGAAAAGAACTAAAAACACAAAAAAAAAAAGAAAAAAAAAGAAAATAATATTAAAGGCTCAAAACAAACCAAAATAAATAAAATAATACCCTAAATTAAGATATCACAAAAAGTAATCCTAAATCCTTTCCCCCACACTTAATTATTACATTGTCCTCAATGTATAACTATCACCCCACATGAAAGAATTATGTGTAAGAGAAACGAACTAAAAACAAAATAATAAAAATAACTAAGGAAAACAATAAAAGATAGAATGATGGAGAGTAAGAAATATCAAATATGTTTATTATGTGTGCTCTCCATCTATTAGGTTGCCTTCCAATAAGCGCTTGGTTTAATGTCCTTAGCCTGACTTGCTAAAACACCCAAACAAACAAAACTAGTAAAAACTCATAACAAAACAAACGAATAAAACTTAAACAAACCTAAAACACTAAACAAACAATTAACAAAGAAACGTAATAAAAAGAGAGAAAAAAAAAACAAATCTGAGTATGGCAGGTTAGTAATGTTTTCATCAATTGGGCTACCTCCAAATTAGCGCTTGATTTAATGTCTTCAACCTAGCCTATACCCCTTCTTGCCTTTTTAGGATCTTCTGCCTCAGATGTGAAACTTCTCGGATCTTTACGTTTTGGAGGAAGCTTTCTTTGCAAAACAACAGATGCATTCTCCACCACACTTATTATCTCATCACCTTTTAATTTGCTTTTGGTAGTGCATAGCTTGTTGAGGAATTTTGTTTTGGTGTAAGCCCTACAAGCCAATCATAAAAGACTATTTATATTTTCATGTACTGCACATTATTGTTTATTAATAATAATTGAGGTATTTCTTTATCCGTAAGTTTTGTTATAATTTGTTATAAATGACTTGTGAAGATAAAACCCATGAAACATAATGGCCTTGCAAAGGAATTGTAAGGTGTTACAATTATGAGGATCCTTATGCATCAAAGTCGTGTTTCTAAAATTGTTCCTGGTCATTGTATTGTCAAGATAGGGCATTGATAATACTCAAAGACTGATATATGTTAAGCCTTCATGCACATAATGCATGCAACCGATCTCATAGGATGAAAGTATAGAGATACTTGGGGATAACATATGGGTGCTTGTTAGTTGAACAAGTTCACTGAACATGACCCGCTATGATATCTCACTCAAGTGTCTATGGAAAATACTCTCATGTATTAATAGTGTAAGTAATCCTTTGACTTGTGACACCAGGTCATCTTGTATATGCATTGTCATACTTAGATTTCATCACGAACGGATCCCAACGAGAGATGCTTATGGTAGGGTGTTATTGGGTATGACATGAAGCATACGAAGATGAATGAGTGGTCCATAGAGGATTCGTCACCCCAAGTGATATGAGGGGACATATCTCACATGTATCTGGCTTTTATTAACATATGGAAGTCCTTAGCCAAGGCAATACTTAAGGAGTTAATAATAAAGCTGCAGATCAAATATGGAATGAGATAAAGAGTAGACACTGAACCATGCTCTTTCCTATCCTAGGATATTTGATGAAGGGATCGAATTACACAGACGTATTGTACCCGAAAGGCTTGCCAAACCTTGTTGACGCTCTCGGCATTTGGGTGGTTATGATGCATTACTAGATGCCGCTCATGATCTATAAATATGAATTGGAAATTATTAAATGAATTTAATTTATATTTATTGCCAACATGTTGGGGGCTAATGGTCACACACAAAAGGTGATTAATGGAATTAAAATGAGATTGGGCCAGATTAAATATTCATTAAGTGTTGTGGACTTATAATGAATGTTTAATAATATATAAGGGCTTTAGTGCAGTTAGTCCAATAGTTGGCATAAAATAAACTTGGTTATATATATGCCTTATGTTGTTGCCGCCTCCCCTGGTAGTCATGCGCCCTCTCACTCCTCCTTGTTGAGAATCGACTACATAGCATAAAGTGAAAGAGGAATTTGATTCTTCTTGTCATCTTTTTGAATCGGCTGACTAGAGAAAATGAGGAAGGTTTCTCACAACCTAGACTACTAGCATTTTCTTGGTAAACATAATCTCAACCTTGTGAAGGTTTCTGAGTCACATGTGTGGGTTACTGTTAGAGGCCGGACAATTGGATGACTTTGGTTTGCGACAATCAGGCTTGGTGTGTAAGAACAAGAACATCAAGAATCTGATTTGAGGTTTCAGCAATCTCAAGTTCTAAGGTATGAGATTTTTGTTTTGTTATCTATTCTTGATAGGATGATCGTTTTTGAGTTCATAAGCAGATCCATGGAAGGATTCAGTTTTCCTTGTTTTCCTCTTATTCCGTTGCGTTGTTAATTTAACTTGTTGATTAAATTGTACATGATCTCTGTTTGAGCATGATCCGAATCCCAACATTTTGCATATCTTGGTACTTGTTTAATGTCATCCGAAAGAGGTATGTTTTCTTTTACTTTGTGGAAGGTTTCTAAAATTTGTTTTTTATGTTTCTCCTTCATAGACTTTGCAAATCTGCTAGGAAAAGATGGAGAAGAAACATTAGTAGAAATAGGAACCTTAAAAATTACCTTAGGTGTCGGAGTAATCTCAATTGTGGCTTATTTATCCACAAGAGTTGAACCCACTTCTCTTTTTGGTGCTTCTTCAATTTGTTCCCCATTCCTCAAGGTTACGACACTAATATTCTCTTTCAGGTTAATCACCATTTGGCAAGGAAGTTGTTCAGATCTTTGTGCTACCAATCATGCCACACTACTAGCCAATTGGCTTAATTGTGTTTCCAAACTTTGGATGCTTGTCTGAATCCCTTGTTGAAATTGCAAAGTATTAGTAGCAAGGGATTTTACAATATCTTCCAAAGATGTACTTGAGTTTTGAGTCACAGGTGATGGCTGAAAAAGATTTGTGTAGACACCTAATTTTGTCGGACCACTAAAATAGGTATGTTTTCTTCCTAAATTGATGTTTCAGAATGTTAAAAGACTTTTTTCATCCTGCAGGTGGTACTCCGAAACTTAGTCTAAGATGGCGAACATAAAAAGTCAAACTTGAAAAAGTCAACCTTGAAAAGTCAAACCCTAAAAGTCAACTATTGAAAAAGTCAACTCACTTTCAAAATCAAGATTTAAACTTCAATTGAAAATGGCTAAAGAATTTTGATAATCCGAGGTCTACATCGAAAGATATGGAGTTTGGAAGTTGGGTTATGGAGATTTAGTAGACAGGAAACCCTAACCCGAGAAATTTGGGGAAAAGTGCTGAAACAATCGAATTGGTTGAAATTGAAGGTTTCAAATGAAAGATAAGCATTGACTACGGGTAATGGAGAAGCCACTTGAATGAAAAACTGAAACAAAAGTCAATCTGGCAGAAAATCGAGAATTAGGGTTTTTTGTGGGTTTCGATGAAGTTGGGAAGAATTACAGAATTGGCCTAAATCGATAGGACTAAAGCCCCTAATGGATGAGGAGTGATTAAAAAAGGATAGCCCAAGGCTCAGTTTGAAGAAAATCTGAATATCGGACTTGTTTTGAGCAAAATCGGGTTTCGGAGGAAAAAGGGCAAAATTGGAAAATTTGGGAAAAATAGCAAATGAACTCCAAAAATTCTGAAAAATTGCAAATCTCATTCTTAAATCATTTTGAAGAGATTGGAAAAAGAAAATCTTGATTCGGAGTTCATTTGCAAAATGGCCAAATCCAGGTCTCCTATGCAAAAATTCAAGAAGATAAATCCTGGAAAAATAGCAAATGAACTCCAAAAATTTTGAAAATTTGCAAATCTCATTTTAATTTATTTGGAAGAGATTGGCGAAAGAAAATCTGGATTCGGGGTTCGTTTGCAAAATGGCCAAATCTCGGGCCCCCTATGTAGTAATTCAAGCAGATAATTCCCAAAAAAATGCCAAATGAGTTCCAAAAATCATGAAAACTTCCAGATCATGCTTTTAAATTATTTGGAAGATATTTGTGAAGAAAAATCTGGATTTGGAACTCGTTTAAAAATGGTAAAGTTTGGGGGCATAAAAAGGCAATTTTGGAAGAAAAAATCCAAATAAATAGAAAATGGACTCGGAAAATTTTGAAAACTTCTAGAATTAAAATTTTTATTATTTTGAAAGTATTGAAAAAATAAAATTTGAATTTGGAGTCCGTTTGCCGTTTATTTATGTCCGGGGGGCAAAAACGTCATTTTACCCAAGAAATCAAAAAAGGCTTTTCTTGCCTTTTGAAAAAAAATGAAACATGGGCTGGAAGAAGGGGGGTTGGCCTGCCAAGGCCCAAGGATAGGTAGGTAGTTTCTGATTTTTTAATCAAAAGGCCAACAATGAAGAGGAAGTTAGTTATTTTTTGATCAAGCCTCTGCAAATAAGCCACATGGACCAATGCATGAAGAGGGAGAGTGTCAACATAATGGCTTAAGATTCTTGAATAGCTGTAATTGTGGATAGCTGATGGCCTAATTTAAGGGTGATAATTTCATGTTTTAAACATCGTGGATCAATAGCCTTTGGATCAAAGTTGGTTGGAAAAAAATGACAACACTCTAGCTACCAATGAGGCCATTTGGCCACACTACAAGGGAGGGGTTTTCTTTTCATTTTTAGCTATTCACTCTCTATTCTCTCTTGGTTTTGGCTGATTTTCTCTCTATTGTTGAAAGGCAAAAGGATAAGTTTAGAAAAGAAAAAAAAGTTAGAAGAGAAAAAACTTGAAAGATAGCTTTTAGAGGTTGCTTTAAGCACCATACTCTTGCACTTTCTTTGATTTTCCATTCTTAATTTGCTGTTTTGATTATTATTTTGGTGAGTTTATTTTGATTTCTCTTTTTAATTAAGTTTTTTTAATGTTCTTCTTTAAGTTTCTTCTTTATTATTTCTTGTTAAAAGCTTTTCAAAATATTTTTTCCTCTTGTTTTTTGGGTTGGCCGAATGGTCTAGTATTTTTGAGAGTTGCTGTTTTGCTTTGTTTTTTTTATGTTATTCTTGATATTTAATAAGTTTTGATGCTTTAAATCTTCTTCTAATACATAAACTTGAAGCTTGTTTTAATTTGGTTGCTTGTTTATTTACATTTTTTGAGTCTATTATCTTGTTTATTTTACTAGTCCTACATTTTTGATTTTCTGTTTTCAAAATGTTTAAGTTTGTTTATGTTTTATATTTTGTAATCCATGTGTTTGTGAAAATGCTTATTGGTTTGCATTCCTTTATTTTATATTTGCATGATTGGAGTGTTATTCTTTAGCTAAGCGTGTTATCATATTTTACATCAATCCTTGTCTTTCCATGCATATTCATGTATTTTAGACATAGGTTGCATTAAATGCCATGCAAGTTCATTTAGGTCTAGGTCATTTTATTGATGCCATGTATCTTTCATGTCATTTAAGTTTTATATCATGCATTTCATGCAACATATTTGCTATATTTTTCATGCATTTCATGTCCTTGCCACTTGACTTATGACTTAGGCCAATCAATGGTTCAAAGTCATGCTCTCTTAAGCATACTTGTGGAAAATTAAATAGTTGTCAAAGTGATTACTCTACCTTTGTGATTTTTTTTACTTTAGCCAATTTTTTGCCTAACTTTTCAAAAGTGTTAGCTACTGTTTGTGAGTCATTTAGAGAGTCTTTAATATTTACTTTGATTTATAAATGATTTTATCAAAGGCAAAAATGTGTTTTGACAAAACAATTTTTTACCCAATACTCGTACTTTCCCGATTTTTCTGGGCAGTCATCTTTAATCAAAAAATTAAGCCGATTTTTTCCCATGTAGTTTTACATGTTATGAGTCTCCAGTATTATTTTTAGATTTTTTTTTTGAATTTTTTAAAAATTGGGTAAAAAATCATGCTTTAAAACTAGAAAGTGGTGTCAGAATTGAATTTGAAGGAAAATCATTTTTCTGTTTTCGTTAAGTTACTTAGAGGGGGCTGATTATGAAGTTTAGCTACTGACTTAGGGTTAAGTTATTTAGGGTAGTTTCTAAGCCTTTTTAATCTCTAAAAATGATTTTTTTTAGTCTCGGGTTAAGGGTGGTCAAGTTCGGGATTTTAAACTTAGGAAATTAGAGCCATTTAAAAAAGGTTTAGCTAAATTTTTGTTTTTAATCTAAGCTTTTCAAAATTGTTTTCAAACAATAACAAAGTATTTCGGTTTCAGAATATTTAATTTGATATATTTTCCTAAGGTAGACGGATATCTTTTTAGATATACGGATTTCCTTAATTAAAGGAAAAAATACACTTTCATGCATTGCATTTTCCATATTCATGCATTTTATATAATATGTGATTTTTGCTATGATAATTTCTATGGTATTGTTATTATTTTGATTTATATTTTTGATGTTATGTTGTTTATTATGTGGTTTTGAATATTTCATGACATCCTATGCTTTTTATTTAGTTATTTTTGCATATTATTTAGCATATACTATGTTCATGCATTATTATTTTCATTTTTATTTTCATGCATATTATATGATAGCATTATTTTATATTTCATGTCATTTAGATTATATGCCATATCATTTATATTTGCCATGTCATTTAAATTAGTTCATTTCATTTAGAATATACCATATGACTTAGGATATTACATTTCATATAAAATATATCATGTTGCCTAGGTCATTTCATTTCATTCAGAATATATCATATAACTTAAGATATTTCATTTCATTTAGAATATGCTAAGATATTTAAATTATGTCATACCATTTACGTTGCATTATATTATTTAGACTTTGCTATGTCATTTTATTTATGTCATACATATTCATATTTTTTAAAATGTTTTGAAAAAGGTAATGATTTTCAATAAAAATAAAGATATTCCCGAGTTAAAATAATTCATGAGTTCTCTGCCGGGTTTCCTGGGGAGGATATCATCAATTATCATTAATAACGGAATATTTTCTTTAAAATAAAAATAATTCAAAAAGTTTTCCAAACTAATAAAAATTTATATATTTTGCCACGTTTGTTGGAGAATATAGGAAAATTTTGAATTTATAAATTCCAGATCATTTTCAATTAAAAATGGAATTATTTTTTCTTAAAATTGGGAATTAACTTGAAATACTAAATTTAAAATCGACTTTTTACCGAGACTTGAGATAACACATGATTAATAAGGTACCGTTTCATACGTGCGTTGTGGGGGTGCTAATCTTTCCCTACACGTAACCGAGTCCCGAACCCCTTTTTTTTTTTATTTCTCTGGTTTAAAATGCAGACTTGAAATTGGTTTTAAAAATGTTTTAATTGATTTTAAAATATTTTTTAAAACCGGTTTTAATAGGTGGCCGATCACACCTAGCTAAAAAGATTGGTGGCGACTCCATGTCTTTTTCAAGGTCATTTCCAAAACCTTTATTTCTCAAGAGGAATTAAGTCGACTTTTCCTCGGGTTTTTTTAATGTCATGCTTAACGGTTAATAAAGTCTTGCGATGAGACTTGTTATTTTTTTAGGTTGCGACAATTTGGTTGTTGAGGCCATGGTTGATTGAAGCTAGATGGCTGATTGTAATTGGCATAAGGAGCAACTTGTTGATAATTTTTCGAATAACTAAACTTAGGATGATCCCACCATCCTGCATTGTAAACGTTGAGAAAGGATCATACTGTTGTCTTTGGGATCCTTGTTGGCCTTAAAATCCTTCTAAATCATAGGCTTGTTCAAAATCATCTTCTTGCAAGTATGGGCACAAATTGGTTGGATGATCCACCATAAAGTTCCATAAATACTACTAATTAGAACTAAAAATAAACCAAGTAACAAATAAATAAATAAAAAAACAATCCCCGGCAACGGCGCCAAAAACTTGATGCACTTAGAATAGTGTATCTTATTAAAACCTTGCACTAAATATGATCGATGTTTACTATAGTAGTAAGCAAGGGTCGAATCCACAGAGATTGTTCTTAATTTATAAGTTACTGATTTATAACTCTAGCTCTAAAAGAATAAAAGGGGGTTTTGAATTGTTTGAAAGTAAAGAAAAGAAGAAAAACAAGATTTAAAGAAATAAAGTAAGATTAAATAAGAAAAAGTATGGTTAAGGAGTCATTCGCCACCACTAAATATAATTGAGAATCAATATTAGAATTATCAATGCCAATTATCTATCAAAACTATCAATCGTAGATAACAAGCTCTACTACCCCAATCTTTCCTTAGTTTGTCGTTAAATAGAATAAGCTTTCTATTTAATATCTAACCATCAAATAACCTAGAATAAGCTCTGTATATTTAACCTGACATCAGCTTTATGATGAGAAAGATAGGTTGATCTAAGCAACAAACACATAAGCTCGGATTGTTGAACTTATGTTATGTTCCATATCACAATTACTGAAAACTTCAACATAATCATTAATCACAAATTGCTACTTATGAATAGGAAATCAAGACAATTACACGGATCAAGACTCCTAATCTAGCAATAGATAATTATCAAGATCTATCTAGTTGATCACTCTAAACAAATCAAGACAAATACCAAGAACAATTTTAATAGAAGAAATAAGCAATTTTGATAGAAAATCAATATATGATAATATCTGAATATCAATAACACAATATGTCTAGGGCTTTGAAATCACCTTTAACCAAAAGAAATTTAGCCTAGCATAGGCATGGATAACATAAAATGAAACTAAAAAGAAAATAAGAGAAGAAGAAGAAGAAGAAGAAGAAAAAGATTAATAATAACCAAAACATGTCTACTTTGTGGCTCAAAAGATGCTATTTATAGAGTTTAAAAACCCTAGGAATGCGCACAAGTAAGATATAGGGGCATATTTTTTTTTTTGGTAAATCGGCCAGTGCTGCGGCGCTGGCTCTCTACCTTTTAGGGCGCCGCGACACCTGATTCCGACGCATCTCCTCATCCTTTCTTAGTCGATTTGGATGACCATTTCTTATCCGATTTGGGCGAAGTATATACCGTTGGAAAGATATTCAAGTCAGCTTCAAAATTCAAGAGTAAGTTTCTTTAAATAAAACTCTAACATCATGTTTTATCAGCAACAAGCTCCAGAGGTCAAATCTACCTTCTTGCTTTGCACCAAGAATTTGATCTTTTTGACTCCCAAGTCCTCTTCCATCTTGTGATTGTGATTTTGTAAGCTCTTTAACACCATAATTGACATTTTTTTGATTCATTCTCTTAAATATACATAATATTCAAAAAATATAACATAAGTAATCAAAATAAAGATAGAAAACATAATGAAAACTAAGAATAGCAAGGGCATAAAATGTGTAATTTATGAACTTATCAATAAACTCAAAAATATATCTATCTCATGCAATCTACTAGGATGATTATGGACTTTATTCTACTCTGTTTCCTTGAGCCATTAGGAAACTAGTTGGTCAAATTCCTAGAGATACCATACATAGTCTTCATAAGACTGGATGCTGATCACCTTGGTCATCCCTCCTTAGCACCTTGTCCCCTTACATTCTTGGAATTACATAAATTCAAATCTTATCATAAAACTAAATCTATAAAGAATATAACAATTACATTGCTTTATGAGAAACCTCGAGTTACATTCGAGGGGAGTTATTGTTGATATATGTCCTAGAGCCAATCAGATTGGACATGGAATATACAGTTAATAATGCAAACCCATCACTATTCGTTAGTGATACAAGGTTTTCTTTCATGTTAGTACAACGATAAAAAGTTATTGAAGTACTAATTGGATGAAGCCCGTGGAACATAAAGGCCTTGCAAGGGAATTATAAAGAGTTATAATTGTGAGATCCTTATGCATCAAAGCCATGTTCCTAAAACTGTTCATGGTCATTGTATTGCCAAGACAGGGCATTGGCAATGCTCAAAGGCTGGTACATGTTAGGCCTTCTTACTTATGAAGTCAGCAACCGATCTCATGGGTTGAAGTATAAAGTATACTTGGGATAACATGTAGGTGCCTGTTAGAGAACAAGTTCACTGAACATGGCCCGCTGTGACAACTCCATTTGGTATTGTCACTCAAGTGTCTATGGAAACATTCTCACGTGTCAGTCGTGTAAGTAGTCCTCCGACTTGTGATACCAGGTCATCTTGTGTGAGAATTGTCATGCCTTGATTTCATCACGAAGTGGTCCCAAAGAGTGATGCTTATGGTAGGGTGATTTTGGGCATGACATGAAGCATACGAAGATCGATGAGTGATCCAGAGAGGATTCACCACTCTAAGTGACATAGGAGACATATCTCATATGTTCTTGGCTTAAGTTAACTTGATAGAATCTCTGGCCAGAGTATGATGAATTTAGGAGAAAAATTTTCTCTAAGTTCACAAAGTTAACCAATAGCTGCAAGAACTAATATGGATTGAACATGAGTAGACACTACACCATGCGCATGGTCTTTTAGGGATATTTGTTGAAAGGACCGAATTACACTGATGGACTGAACACGAAAGGTTATGTCGAGACTAACTTGACTCTCTAGTATTTGGGTGGTCATGATGGCTTGCTAGAGTCCGCTCATGATCTATGAATATAAATTGATTAGATTAATTTATATTCGTTGCCAACATATTAGAAGACTAATGGATCACATGCATAAAGGTGAATTAAGAGATTAAAATGGAATGAACCTAGTTGATTAAATTGAGAATTTGATCAATAAGGACTTAATTAAAAGGTTTAATTAAGTGGAGGGGCTTAAGGGAAAATAACATAAAAGTTATGTTATAACCCAAACCCTTGTCTAAGAGTGTTGCCGCCCCCTATATATATAAAAAGATAGCTTGGCCAAACCAGACTAATAGCTAGCCGCATATTTGTTTGCTTGGCTTTTTGGTGTCTTCTTGCTTTCTTTCTTCCTTCTTGCCTCTTTAGGGATTGCTAGAGAGAAAAGGTTTCTCTCAAGAGAGCAAAGGCTTAGAGTGAGAAGAAAGAAGATCAAGATCTTGCCTTTGGTTAATGCTCCAAACCCTGTGAAAAGAAAGAAGATCAAGATCTTCATTCTTGGTTGGCGCACTAAATCCTGTGGAATATAGAAAAGCGTTTTCTTCATTCTTGATGCTTATGGAGCATTCGACCATGGTTGTTCTTGTTGGGGAGAGGTTTATGAAACCTAACCACTAGCATGGATTTCGGCAGGACTCCAACCCTACCTTATGAAGGTTCTCTTGATCATCTTGTGTGGATTACCGTTAGAGGCCAGACACTTGTGTGGCTAAAGTTTCGGCATTACCTTTTTCGTGTTCAAGATTGAGTGGGCTGTTTGGAAACTCAAGATTACTAGATCTTTGAGTTAAGGTATGAATCTTAATCAGATGTATGCATTATAATTACAAGATTGCATTAAAATTTTACAAGTATGATCCTATAAAATTCGGGTATCTCTTTGTTTATTTTTTCGATGCGCTCATGTTCTTCTTTAATTCAATTGATGTTTGAGCATGAAGTTGAATCCCAACAGTGGTATTAGAGCCTTGCTTGTAAGTTTTTTTGTGATTTACATGTTTGATTTTATTTGATTGCCGATATTACCTCTCAAAGTTGTGCAAACTGTTTGAATGGTTCCTGGAATTTTTTGGACAGCCTTGGTTCTTGAATTTGATTCTTGAATTGTAGGTATAATTGGCTGAAAATCAAATGATGAAGTGTATGTGAATTGTTCACCACTTAGCCACCAAAAGAGACGGCTGCTTGAGGCAAAAGTTGCCCCAAAAAAGGGCTGTCGATTATAGCACAGTGACTTACTAAAAATGGGAGGCGGTTACACACAAAAGTTGTGTGTTAGGGCATCACCTTCTATTTTTGGAAATTCTTATTCCATGGAATTTGGACTTGTGGAAATTGTTTCTAGTCAGTATTGGATTCTTATGAGTTAGGAATGCACCTAAGCTTTCCTTGTGGAAATTGTTTCCTACTTGAACAAAGACTCCTAAAAGTTAGGAGAAAATATGAAACTTTCCTTGTAGAGAACGTTTCCTGATCAAACTTGAACTTCCTAAGGTGTTAGGAAATCTAATTAAATTGTTTAATTAGATCGAAGATTTTAATTCAAAGAATCCTAATTGGATTGGGACTCAAGTAAATTGAATTAAAATTGAAATTGCTAAATGATTTGAGCCATGTATAGTTAAATTTAAATGTTACTTTCCTTAAATGACACACAAGATTATTAAGTGACATTAAATATGTATGCATTTAATTTTATGCTTTATGATGTGATTATGAAAGCATGAGGGTGATTATAGACTTAGACCTTAGACTTAGGTCATGGATGGATAATTTTATTTTTTTTGGTATTTTTATAAATAGGGTTTGCGAACCCTGCCTTTTTTTTTCATTTCCAGGGTTGTAAATTCTTTTCTCACCTAACTCCTCTCGAATGTAACTCGAGGTTTCTATCAAGGATATGTAAATGTTATATAGGCTTTATAGATTTAGACTTAGGCTAAGATTATAATTTATGTAATTCCCAAATGTAAGGAGACAAGACGCCAAGAAGAAGGACCAATGAGATCACCATCAAGACTTATGAAGACTATGTATGGTATCCCTAGGAATTTGACCAACTAGTTTCCTAATGGCTCAAGGAAACTAGAATAGTAAAGTCCATAATCATCCTAGTAGATTGCATGAGATAGATTTATTTTTGAATTTATATATGTGATATATATTTGAATAAATGGTATGCATGTAAATCAACAAAGAAAAACAATGAGACCTAATAGACGAATAAAGAAATCCCTCATTAAATTATATTGAGTCCATGTTACGCGTGATAAATTGCCTTCCACCATCTTAACAAGATATCTAGAGTTCTTCTAATAGGAGGCTTGTTGAGTCACTCAAGGTCAAACTACTGCACGAATATGTTTGAGTTATAGAAGGTGGGTCTTACTTAACTAATACTATGTTGTCCGGATGCTCAAAAACTTGACCGCATGGTGTTAGAGGCAATGGTTAGGCGAAATGCATATGATGCATTTAGGCAAAGAGTTGTCACCTAACTGATCAAGGAGTTGCATAGAGATGCAATTCATAAGCAAAGCTACCTACTCAATTAGTTTCAACATGGCTTGTTGAGTCACTCAAGGTCATACTGGGATGAAAGGGGTCCTTGCTCACTAAGAAGTTTAAAAGTTAAATTTCTCGAATAGTATAGGAGGGCTACTATGCTGATAAATAGTGAGAACAATCATTTAAACTGTAAAACCTGGTTTTAATGGTTTCAATTTGCATAATGACTTATATGCATTGGTTTATATAGGATATAAATCGTCATGGTAGGTTAACTCGCCACTTGATTGCATACTTGATGCAAAGGATAAAGCCGAGTTATATTAATCAATTGCACCATAAAGATTGTGATGGATATGAAATGAATGTCTATGTCCTTAATGATCCATGACCTTAAAGAATTGTTCTATAAGGTATTTAGCAATGAGAAGTTCAAACATCTCAAGGAATTGTTCTAATGAAACATGTTAGAAGGTAGCCTATGAGGCATCATGTGCTAATGGATGCATCAACAAGTTTGAGAAACTTGTTGGTTTATGGATCATAATCTAAGTATGGACTTAGTTCTTTCGTCATTATCAAAGAGCAATTTGCAAGTTGTATTGTATTACAACATGAACCAATTGGTGTTGCTAAATGTGCTCACTAGACTAGAAGATCATCCATTTTGTTACTTCCACTAGGGAAAGGTAGGTGAAGAAACGTTCTTCAAAGTTAGGATGATGAGATGAAGAAAGAAATTGATATTATTAAAGGGACATACCATCATTCTTGCAATGCAAGCTGTCGTAACCTAAAAAATAACAAGTCTCATCGCGAGACTTTATTACTCGTTAAGCATGACATTAAAAAAACCGAAGAAAAGTCGACTTAATTCCTCTTGAAAATGAAAGTTTTGAAAATAACCTTGAAAAATACATAGAGACGCCACCAATCTTTTTTAGCTAGAGGTGATCAGCCACCTAGTAAAACTGGTTTTGCAAAACATTTTAAAATTAATTAAAACATTTTTTAAAACCAATTTCAAGTCTACGTTATAAACAAGAGAAAATAAAAGAATCGGGTTCGGGACTTGGTTACGTGCGGGGAAGGATTAGCACCCCCACAACGCCATTATACCTTATTAATTGTGTGTTATCTCAAGTCTCGGTAAAAAGTCGATTTTAAATTTGGTATTTAAAATTAATTCCCAATTTAAAAAAAAAAAGAATTCAATTTTTTATTGAAAATAACCCGAAATTTATTAATTCAAAATTTTCCTATATTCCCCGACAAAATCGGCAAAATATAGAAATTTTTATTTATTTGAAAAAATTACCGAATCATTCTTTTTTTTTTAAAAAAAGAAAGATATTCCTTTATTAATGATAATTGATAACATCCTTTCCAGCAAACTCGGTAGAGAACTCATGAATTATTTTAACTCGGGAATATCTTTATTTTATTGAAAATCATTATCTTTTTCAAAACATTTTAAAAAATATGAATATGAATATGTGTGACATAGTAAAGATGATATAACAAAGTCTAGATAATATAATGCAACTTAAATGATATGATATAATTTAAATGGCATAGCATATTCTAGATGATATGAAATATCCTAAGTAACATGATATATTCTAAATGAAATGAAATATCCTAAAATGAAATATCCTAAGTGACATGATATATTCTAAATGAAATGAAATGTCCTAAGTGACATGATATATTCTAAATGAAATAAAATATCCTAAGTGACATAATATATTCTAAATGAAATGATATGACTTAAATGACATACCAAATTTAAATGACATGGCATATTTTAAATAATATAATCTCTATGACATGGAATATAATCTAACTGGCATGAAATGATATGAAACATAAAATAATGTTATTATGAAATATGCATGAAAATAAAAAAAATAATGCATGAACATAGTATATGCTACATGATGTGACAACAATAAATGACTAAATAAAAAGTATAGGATAGCTTGAAATATTCAAAACCATATAACAAACAATATAACATCATAAAATATAAATCAAAATAATAACAATACCATAGAAATTATCATAGCAAAAATCACATATTATATAACATGCATGAACATGGAAAATGCAATGCATGAAAGTGTATTTTCTCTTTTAAATAAAGAAATCCGTATACCTAAAAAGATATCCGGCTACCTTAGGAAAATACATCAAATTAAATTTTCTAAAATCAAAATACTTTGTGATTGGTTTAAAAAACAATTTTGAAACTTCTTGGATGAAAATGGCACATGGCCAAAACCCTTTTAAAAATAGCTCTATTTTCCTAAGTTTGAAAACCCGGACTTGACCACCCTGGACCCGAGCTTTATAAAGTCATTTTTAATGATTAAAATGGCCTTGAAACCAACCTAGGATAGTAGCAAAGGTTCCTAATCAACCCCCACTAAATGCTTTAGCAAAAACTAACAATTATTTTTTCCTTTGAATTCAAAACTGACTCTACTGTTCAGTTTTAAAACATGATTTTTTAACCTATTTTTACAATTTTAAAAAAATCTAAAAAATATATAGGAGACTCAGAATATGTAAAATTATTTGGGAAAAAATTGACTTAATTTTTTGATTAAGGATAACTTCCCTGAAAAATTGGGAAAGTCAGAACACTGGGTGAAAATCTTTTTTGCCAAAACACATTTTTTTGCCTTTGATAAAATCATTCAAAAATCAAAGTAAAAATATTGAAGACTCTTCTAAGGACCTACAAACAGTAGCTAAAATTTCTAAAAAATTGGACAATATTTTCCTAAGTAAAAAAAAAAAAAAATCACAAAGGTATAAAAAACAACTTGACAACTCTTTAATTTTTCACAAGTGTGGTCAAGTGAGCTTGACTTTGAGCCATTGATTGGGCTAAGTCAAAAATCAAGTGGTATGATATGATATGCATAAACAAACAGCAATTTAAATGCATGAAATGCATGATTTATAACCTAAATGACATGGAAATGCATGGCATAAAGAATATGGCCTAGACCTAACATGAACTTGCATGACAATAAATGCAACCTAGGCCTAAACATGCATGACAATACAAAATTATCCTAATGCCTAAAACCTAATATGTATGAGATGCATGGTAAGGCAAATGTAACCTAGACCTAAAGTGACATGAAAATGCATGGCAATAAGAAGTTGTCCTAATGCCTAGCATGAATTTGCATGGCAATAAATGTTATCTACCTAATATGCATGAAATGCATGGTAATACCAATATGACCTAGCCCTAAAATGTCATGAAAATACATGAAAGTATCATGAACATATAATGACCAAATAAACCTAATACTAATGCATGAACAAACAACAGCCAATACTCAATCTCATGGCATAATAATGCAAAGCATGGTAACTAGCAAGATGAAAATGCACATACAAGACATAGAACAATGGGATAGCCGAATGGTCCTAAGTCTAGATGGTGAAATCCTATTATGGCATTAACACAAACACATGGCATACTAAATTAAAATACACATTATTATAGCATGGAAATGCAAGCTTATCAACTAAATAAGATGAAAATGCAAACACAAGGCATAAAATCATGGAGTAACCGAATAGACACATTTCTAAATGATGCCATCCTAAGCATGGCATTATCACAAACACATGGCATGGCGTAGAGCTAAACTACCACAATGAAGCTAACCTACCACAATCAAACCAACCTGCCACAAGTAAGCTAACCTACCACAACAAATCACATGAACAAAATCAAACACAAAATCATCTAAAAACAAACATCATTCGACCATGATAAAAACATGTAGGAATAACTTGCTCTCTTGATTTCTTTTAAAAAAATAAAGTAGAAGCTCCTTAGAACTTATTTTAAAAACAAGTTTATTTCATAAAAGAAAATAAAATGACAATCAAAATAGAAAAATCATGTCAACAAAGTATGAGAAAACCATAAAAGAACATAGCTACCTTGCTCTAGCTTTCCAAATCAAGAATTAGCAAGCTAAAACCTTTCCTTTTCCTTCTCTTTTTTCTCCTCTCTTTTTCTTTTCTTTTTTCTCTGTTTTTTCCTTTAGCTACTGCCTCTATTCAGCCTCCAAAGCGCCAACAAAAATCTGAATTCCCCCTTCAAATGCTTTGGCCGAATGGCCAATAGTAGTGTAGGAAAAGTTGTCATTTTTTTACACCAATTTTGATCCAATGGTCTCAAATCCAAGATCTTTCTATGTAAAGTTCCCACCTTTGGATTCCCCTAAATATGATGTCATGAGTGTTGGGATTCGGCTCATGCTCAAACAGAGATAATGTATAATTTAATCTACAACTTAAATATATAACGCATCGGAATAAAATAAAACAAAGAGACACCAAATCCCTCCATGGATCTACCTATGAATTCAAAACGATCAAACTGTCAAGAACAGATAACAATCAAAAATCTCATACCTCTGTAATGGAGATTTCCGAAACCACATCATAGATTCTTGATGTTCTTGCTCTTGTACACAATGCTAGCTTGTCGAAGACCAAAGTCGTCCAATTGTCCGACCTTTAACGATAATCCATACAGGTGATCTGAAAGCATTCACAAGGTTGAGATTATGTTTTGCCAAGATGATGCTAATGGTCTAGGCTGTGAGAAACCCTCCTCCTCTTACTCTAATTAGCCAAAAAGAAGCAAGCCAGAAGAAAACTGATTCCTCTTCCTCTTTTCTCTATGCGCCGTTTCTCACAGGGAGGTGAGAGAATGCGGCTAACAGGGTTTTTCTTCCTTAGGGGGAGGCGAAAACATGAACCAATTGGCATATATATTACCAGGTTTAGTGTATGCCAACTCTTGGACTTATTGCACTAAAGCCCTTACACATATATTATTAAATATTCACAATAAGCCCACAACACTTAATGAATATTTAATCTGGCCCAATCTCATTTTAATTTCAATAATCACCTTTTGTGTGTGACCCATTAGGCCCTTAACATGTTGGCAATAAATATAATAAATTCAATTAAGAATTTCTTCTTTATATTTATAGGTCATGAGCGGCATATAGCAATGCATCATGACCACCTAAATGCCAAGAGAGTCGTCAAGCTTCGACTAGCCTTTCGTGTACAATATGTTTGTGTAATTCGATCCCTTCATCAAATATCCCAGGATAGGAAAGAGCATGGTTCAGTGTCTACTCTTAGCCCATTCCATATCAGATCTGCAACTTTATATTAACTCCTTAAGTATTGCCTTGGCCAAGGACTTCAATAAGTTAATATAAGCCAGATACATGTGAGATATGTCCCCTTAATCACTTGGGGTGATGAATCCTCTCTGGACCACTCATTCATCTTTGTATGCTTCATGTCATACCCAATAACACCCTACTTTAAGCATCCTCATGATCGGGACTCGTTCGTGATGAAATCTAAGTATGACAGTTCACATACAAGATGACTTGGTGTCACAAGTCAAAAGATTGCTTACACTATTGACACATGAGAGTATTTACCATAGACACTTGAGTGAAATACCAAATGGAACTCTCACAGCGGGTCATGTTCAGTGAACTTGTTCAACTAACAAGCACCCATATGTTATCGCCAAGTATCTCTATACCGGCAGTCTCTGAGATCAATTGCATGCATCAAGTGCATGAAGGCTTCACATATGCCAGTTTTTGAGTATTGTCAATACCCTTCTTGACAATACAATGACCAGGAACAGTTTAGAAACACGACATTGATGCATAAGGATCCTCATAATTGTAACACCTTACAATTCCTTTGCAATGCCGTTGTGTCTCATGGGCTTTATCTTCACAAGTCATTTATAACAATTATAACAATACTTATGGATAAAGAAATACCTCAATTATAATTAATAAACTATAATGTGCAATACATGAATATATAAATAGTGTTTTACAAGCCTAACTAGATTGTGTTGTAAGGCTTACACCAACTGATAAGCTCATAAAATATACATTTTATGCCTTTCTACCTTTAGTTTTTGTTATGTTTTCGATCTTTATCTTGTTTACTTATAATATGTTTTTGAATTTTAGGTACAATAAGGAGAATGAAGTCAAAAGATGTCAATAATGATGGTAAAGAGCTTACAAAATGATAATCACAAGATGGAAGAAGACTTGGGAGTCAAAAATATCAATTTCTGGTTGAAAAGCAATCAGGCAGATTTGACCTCTGGAGCTTGTTGTAAGGACAACATGATGTTAGAGTCTTTATGTGAAGAAACTTCCTTCTTGACTTTTGAGGTTGACTTCATCTTTCCAACGATATATTATGGGCCCAAATCGGATAAGAAATGGGCATCCAAAATGGCGCTAGACGATCTCCCTAAAGAACCCTGCGGCCAGAAAAACCCTAATCGCAAATCTAAAAAAAAAGACAAAAACGTGAATTTTGCACCTCCAGGCTTACTTATGCGGCAAGGACTTATTCTCAGGGTTTTAAAGCTCTATAAATACCATATTTTGAGCCACAAACTAGACATCTTTTGAGGAGACTCAAGGATCATAATTATTATTCTTCTTCTCCATTCTTTTATTTTTCTTTTTAGTTTTATGTATATATTATCAATGCCTATGCTTGGCTAAACTTCTATTTGGTTAAGGGTGATTTCAAAGCCGTAGACATGTTTTGTAATTGATTTTTAGATTCTATCTATCATTAATTTTCTATCAAAGTTGCTTATGTTCTTCTACAAGAATTGTTTATGATGTTGTCTTGATTTATTTAGGTGTACAACTAGATAGATCTTGATAATTATCTATTGCTAGTTTAGGAGTCTTGATCCGTGTAATTGTCTTGATTTCCTATTCATAAGTGGCAATTTGTGATTAATGATTATGGTCAAGTTTTCGATAATTGCAAAGTGGAACATAACCTAAGTTGAACAATCCGAGCTTATGTGTTTGTTGCTTAGATCAACCTATCTTTCTCATCATAAAGCTGCCATTAAATTGAATTTAGAGAGCTTATTCTAGGTTGTTTGATGGTTAGAGATTAAATAGAGAGCTTGTTCTATTTAACGACAAACTAAGGAAAGATTGGGATAACAGAGCTTGTTGTTATCTACGGTTGTTAACTTTGATAGTTGGTTGATATTGATAGATCTGAAATTGGTTCTTAATGATGTCTAGTGGTGGAGAATGAAACCTTAACCATATTTCTCTCATATTTGATTTCTTATTTCTTACTTGCATCTTACTTTTCTTGTTTCCTTATTTTTAAAACTATTTCAAAACCCCCTTTTCTTTTGTTTTCTTTGAACCTAAGTTATAAACTAATAACTCATAGATTAAAACCCAATCCCTGAGGACTCGACCCTTGCTAATCACTATACTTTACAATTGATTCTTTTTAAGTGCAAGGTTAAATAAGATACACTCTTTTGGGTGCATCAAGTTTTTGGCACCGTTGCCGAGGATTGCTTCCTTTAGTTTATTTGTTACTTGGTTTATTCTTATTTTCAGTTCTAATTAGTTTTATTTTCTTGTACATACAGGTTTTTCTTTTCAAATTAACAATAACAAACGATGGAATTGAGCAATCTAACACTTGAAGAGTTGGTGGCATACATGAACATGGAGAATCAACAAGCCAATCTCACCGCCCCAGTTCAACAATTGGCCATGGGAGGATGTCAAGGCCATCAAGTGTTCCAAGACCAACAGTATGATCATTACTCAAACACTTACCATGAGGGATGGTGGGATCATACTAATTATGGCTACTCAGAAAATTACCAAGAAGTAGATCCTTATGCCAATTACACTCATCCATCTAGATTTAATCAATCATGGTCTCAAGAACCAGATCTTTTTCAGCCACCACATATGACTCAAAACTCAGGTACTTCTTTAGAAGATCTTGTCTATTCTCTTATTACTAATACTTTGCAATTTCAACTAGAAACAATGGCAAGCATCCAGAGTTTGGAAAAGCAAATGAGCCAATTGGCTAGTAGTATGGTGGGATGGGTAGCACAAAGATCTGAAGAACTCCCTGCCCAAACGATGATTAACCCAAAGGAGAATGCTACTATTGTGACCTTGAGGAATGAGGAACAAGATGAGGATGAGACAAAATTAGAGATGGATTCTATTCTTGAGGATAATGAAGCCACAAATCCAAATAAGAGTACTTTGGCAACTGAGGTAACGTTTAAGGTTCCAATTTTTATTAATGTTTCTTTTCCACCTTTTTCTAGTAGATTTGCAAAGTTCAAGGAGGAGGAACATGAACAACACATGCCGGAAATCTTAAACAACTTGTTTGTGGATGCCATTCAACAAGTATCAAAATATGCTCCATTCCTCGATGAGCAATGCACTACAAAGGATGATGAAATAATACTTGTAATGGAGAATGCATCCACTGTTGTGCAAAGAAAGCTTCCTCTCAAACGCATAAATTTGGGAAATTTCATGTATGAGCCTGACAAGCCTAAAATGCCAAGAAGGGGTGTTGGTTAGATTAAAAACACTAACTCAAGTGTTAATTGGGAAGGCAGCCCAATTAAAGAAGAAATTGCCAACCTGCCATATTCAGATTTGCTTTCTCTTTCTCTTTCTCTTTCTCTTTCTCTTTCTCTTTCTCTTTCTTTTTCTTTTATTATTTTTATTTTTATTTTTATTGTTTTTCTTTTTCTTTTTTATGTTTATTTGTTAATTTTTGTTTAGTATTTTAGGATTATTTAGGTTGCATGGGTTTGTTTTGTTTTAAGTCTTAGTTGTTCCTATTCTTATGTTATTAGTTCTTTTCTCTTACACATAATTCTTTCTTTTGGGTTAATAGACTTACATTGAGGACAATGTAAGAATTAAGTGTGGGGGGAATGATTTAGGATTTCTTTTATTTTTGTCTACTATTTTTTTTATGAGTCTTTATTATTATTATTATTATTTTTAGTGTGTTTTAGTTCCTTTTTAATACAATGATGAGATATGAATTGCATAGGTCTAAACTGGTTATTAGTGAGAAGATTTTTCTTTTATTATTTTTATTTTTATTGTTTTTCTTTTTCTTTTTTATGTTTATTTGTTAATTTTTGTTTAGTATTTTAGGATTATTTAGGTTGAATGGGTTTGTTTTGTTTTAAGTCTTAGTTGTTCCTATTCTTATGTTATTAGTTCTTTTCTCTTACACATAATTCTTTCTTTTGGGTTAATAGACTTACATTGAGGACAATGTAAGAATTAAGTGTGGGGGAATGATTTAGGATTTCTTTTATTTTTGTCTACTATTTTTTTTATGAGTCTTTATTATTATTATTATTATTATTTTTAGTGTGTTTTAGTTCCTTTTTCATACAATGATGAGATATGAATTGCATAGGTCTAAAGTGGTTATTAGTGAGAAGATTTTCATGAGAATTAAGCTTGATACTAATTTTTATGAGCCAATGTTGATATGATATGTTGATTGAGAAAGAAGCATGTTTGGACTTGATATTGACTTGTATAATCATCCTTGTGAGTTTTTGAGCCTATATGATTGATGCATTATACATATCAATCTAATTTCTTTCTTGAGTGCTCTTATGATTACATGATTCTCTAGAACTTGCTTTAAACCGTTTGAGACTATATTGATGCATGTAACAACATGAATATGATAGAGGCATTAGGATTTTTAACCAGGGCCAAACAACCATCCCTTATTGATGTTCCAAGAGAACATCCCCCTAGTGAACCAATTTGAGCCTACAATGAATAAGCTATTTCTTTGGTAACCATATCCTACAACTGGCATAAATACATTTATATCTTTTCCCTTATTTTAAAGATGACTAGAATGCTTGAGACATATTGCAAAAACAAGGGATACTTTTTGAAAATTTGGGTTAGAACAAAAGATAAGTGTGGGGGAGGAGAGAGGCAAAACTCAAGAGAAAAAGAAAAGGGAACATTGTAAAAATACATTCCCATGAAAAAAAAATTGAATCATCTCTTGAACTTTTGGTTAAAGAAAAGAAAAAGAATGTTACAAGGTTTGTTAGAATGAAGTAAAGGCTCAACATGAAATATTCAGCCTATGTGATTATGTACTTCTAAAGAATATTGAGAAAGTTTTATTTCCAAAATCTTATTTTGTCTCTAAATTCTATGAAGTCGTTGGAACGTTTGTGATATTTTTTCCTTTTTATTCTTTAACCATATTATTACCCCTTGGCCCCATTACAACCTTGATTAAAGACCTCTTGATTTATGAAGTTGCATGATCTAAATAGTGGAGAATAGGTGGACAAGCAAGCATATGGTATAACTGTTTTCATGAGATTGATTGAGTGTAAACACTTTACCACTACTTTAAAGAGTGAAAATCATGAGAGTATCCCATGTGAGAAGTTGAGATTAAGTTTGAATATGCACTATTTTGATTGAAATATGTTATGTTAATATTGGCTTAACTCATTTATTTACATTCAAGCATGATTTTTTGTGAAATTCTTTGAGCTATTGATTAGTTTATAAGACTTGTTCAAAGATTGTCTCTAATTTATATTGAAAAGGTTAGGAGTACATATTTTTAGTATATGTAGTTTATTTATATTTTAGTTTTTCAATGTTTGTGGGTATCGTCCTAGTAAATGATGGAGACTCAATTAAGAGTTGTAAACCCAAGTGCAGGTTATGTTCAAGTAATAAATTCTCGGGTGTCCGAGGTCGAACCACAGGGAAGCGTATTAGTAAGTATAAGTTTATAAATATATAAGAAAAAGAAAGTAAACAAGATATTAGGGAATCAACAACAAAACAAGATAAACAAGATATTAGAGAACAAAATAAACAAAATAACATAAAAGAAATTAAACAAGATATAAAAAAACAATAAGAAAAGATGTTGAGGTTAGAGAATCCACTCTTGCTGTTATGCTAAGATTAATCTTGTTTTATTACACAATTGAAATCCACACATAAAGGAGGTTCCAATCGGAAGGTTTAGCAATTCAGTCCAAATTGTCCAACGTCCATAGCATATGATATTATGTTCATTTGGTATCCTCAAAACTTATAAAAAGAGTCCAAGCATTCCTTATGCCAAGGTATATGTCTACAACAAATCAAGGTTATGAAACCAAGCATTTACTGTGCCATTTTCATTGTCAATAATGAATCAAGATCCCTACTTTGCAAGTATGATTTTAAACCAAAAGAAAATATTATCTATACTAGTGTTTATAAATGATGATTCATTTTAGCTCATGTTTAAGAGACTAACCTTAGCATTTACCAAGAGCTTCACCTCATCACCTCAACAATATGATTAGCAACACATACTAGATATGAATAAAATGAAAAGAAATGTAAGAAGCATAAGTAAATAAAGAAAAAGAAAACTAGAGAAAGGAAAGAAGAAGAAAACTTAGAGAATTTTATTACAATGGCTAATATCCTCCCAATCTCCCTTTAATGCTCATCCAAGGCCCTCTATTTATACACATTTTGGAGAGCTAAATGACAAGAGACAAGCTTTATAAATTTCAAAGGTAGGTATAATAGGTGGGTGCATTTTTCTAACAATTTTCGTCATATTGTATGACAATTCTGATCAGCCAGCTTGATGGTTGATTTTGTCAATGTTGGAGGCTTGATCTGATCAAATGGTCTTCTAGAAAACTATTCCCCTATCCGTTAGTGATCCATAGCCGTTGGAATCAGCTCATTTGCTCATGTGGATCAGAAGATATGGTCAAAATACCAAAACGGGTCAGAACAGACATCATTGCACATCAGCCAACTTGATGGTTGATTTCGCTAGGGAAAACGACTCCGTTTCAAGAAGTGTAAAACATGAAAAAGATAGATATGCCTCTTAACTGTGCACTGTAAAATTTTCAGCCTTAATGCTTCAGTGAAACTCCAGATATAGCTGATATGGCAAAAGGTGTCGGAACTGGAACTGAATTGGATTTGCCCTTAATTCTTGATTTAACCTAGTAATCTGAAATCACTCAAAGAAACTCGTGAAAAACACCAAATTACATAAAAATATAAAAGATCATAAACACAATTAGACTAAGCAATAATAACTCGTATTTGACACAAAACAATAATAAAACATAACTAAAAACTACATAAAAATATAGTGGACGAGTTTAGTCTCGTGAGGGTTTGCTAGAACGATACCCACAAACATTGAAAAACTAAAATATAAGTAAACTACATACACTAAAAATATTTACTCCTAATCCTTTCAATATAAATTAGAGACAATCTTTGAACAAGTCATATAAACTAATCAATAGCTCAAAGAATTTCACAAAAATTCATGCTTGAATGTAAATAAATGAGTTCAGCCAATATTAACATAACATATTTCAATCAAAATAGTGCATATTCAACTTAATCTCAACTTCTCACTATACTCTCATGATTTTCACTCTTTAAAGTAGTGGTAAAGTGTTTACACTCAATCAATCTCATGAAAACAGTTCTACCATATGCTTGCTTGTCCACCTATTCTCCACTATTTAGATCATACAACTTCATAAATCAAGAGGTCTTTTTTCAAGGTTGTAATGGGGCCAAAGGGTTATAATGTGGTTAAAGAACAAAAGGATAAAGATATCACAAAGGTTCCAAAGAGTTCATAGAGTTTAGAGACATAATAAGATCATACGAATAAAACTTCTCAAAACTCTTATAAAGCACATAATAACATAGGCTAAATATTCATGTTGAGCCTTTGCTTCATTCTAACCAACTTTGTAACATCTTTTTCTTTACTTTAACTAGAAGTTCAAGAGAAGATATTTTTTTTTTTAATATGGGAATGTATTTGACAATGATTCCTTTCTTTTTCTCTTGACTTTTTCCTCTCTCCTCCCCCACACTTATCTTTCGTTCTAACCCAAATGTTCAAAAAGTATCCCTTGTTTTTGCAATATGTCTCAAAATATATAATCCATCTTTAGAACAAGGGTAAGGATATAAGTATATTTAGGCTAGGTGTAAGTTCTGGTTACCAATAAAATAACATATTTAATGTAGGCTCAAATTGCCTCACTAGTGGGGATGTTCTCTTAGAACATTAATAATGGATGGCTGTTTGGCTCTGGTTATAATCCTAATGCCTCTATCATATTCATGTTGTCACATGTATCAATATAGTCTCAAACGGTTTAAAGCAAGTTCTAGAGAATCATGTAATCATAAGAGCACTCAAGAAAGAAATTAGATTGATTTGTATAATGCATCAATCATTATAGGCTCAAAAACTCACAAGGATGATTATACAAGTCAGATTAAGTCTAAACATGCTTCTTTCTCAATCAACATATCATATTAACATTGGCTCATAAAAAGGTTGACATCAAGCTCAATTCTCATGAAAATCTTCTCATTAATAAATTTGTTTTAGACTTATGCAATTCATATCTCATTATTGTATTAAAAAGGAACTAGAACACATTAAAAAAATAATAATAATAATAAAGACTCATAAAAAAAATTAGTAGACAAAAATAAAAGAAATCCTAAATCGTTCCCCCCACACTTAATTCTTACATTGTCCTTAATGTAAGTCTATTAACCCAAATGAAAAAATCATGTGTAAGAGAAAAGAACTAATAACATAAGAATAGGAATAACTAAGACTCAAAACAAAACAAACTCATGCAACCTAATTAATCCTAAAATACTAAACAAAAATTAACAAGTAAAATAAAAAGATTAAAATCAAACTGACAAGGTATGTCTCAAGTCTCCCTTACTCAGACCTTGTTCAGAATGAATACTTCTAAATTCCTTAAAACACAACAAACTTTATTTTTTTTTTTTTTGAAAGAAGAAATCAAACTGACAAGGTATGTCTCAAGTCTCCCTTACTCAGACCTTGTTCAGAATGAATACTTCTAAATGGCTTAAAACACATCAAATTTTTTTTTTTAAATTAGCAAAATGTCCCTTACCCCCTACTAAAGGTAGAATTTAGGAGATATTACCTGCAGAGGTTGCTAACCACTTATTATAACTGAGACACAACAAACAAAATGTTAGATAATGTCACAAAGAAAGAGTGCAATCCACTCCTTGCTCGTCCATATCTCTTTTTCTTTTTCCGAGCGTTTGCGAAACAACCGTAGCAGATAAATACTCATAAGCTTGGAGCTTTTTGAGTAAATCTTCAATGGTTGTAGCAGAAATTATGGTTCTCCTTGCCTCTGAAAAGATGAATCCATTATCCACATCATTATCTAAATATGAAAGCAAATTACTAAAATAACCATTAATATTAAGCAAACCAATGGGTTTCTTATTTGTGACCAAAGATGACCAAGAAGCCACGCAAGCTATTTCTTCCAATGTACCCAGACCTCCTGGTAAAGCAATGAATGCATCGGCAGAATGGTACATGATTGTTATCCGTTCAGGGATACTCCAGACTTGTATTTCCTTACCCACGGTAGGTCCACAAAAACCTGTGAATAGTTTTGGCACGATTCCTAGAACTGGACTTCCTCCGGCGTGTGCTGATGTAGCGACTGCTCCCATTAAACCCGTACTACCGCCTCCATAAATCAATTGGATCTTTTGTTGGGCAAGTATTACTCCAACTCTTATGGCTTCATCAGCGAATATGTTATTTTTCCCTGGATAAGCACCTCCAAAGACAAATTTTTTTAATGCGCTGGGACGAAGTACTTTCCATTTTTTTTTTCAAGTGCCTGAAAGAGAATGAGTACATGGTGTAATATATAGAGGACTGAGTAGTGAATCAGACAAGAGTAATAATGTCGCCGAAAGTGTATTTGACTTGTCAGAAGAAAATGTTAACCTAACAAAAGATTTTTGCGTGATTTCAGGAAGAAAATCAAAAAGAGAAGAAAAATCAACCGTAAAAGACCAATGCAAAAAAAAAAACGAGAATAATTACACAAATCTAACAACACGTAAATTAAACCGAAATAAAGTTATTGCAAATCAAACCAAAAGCTGAGAAGTCATTTATTGTAGTTGTGACTGTGGCTCACATCTTCCTCTGGTTTTACGTCCAGAAACGGCTTAAACGCCTTCTATGAGTCGAGGATATGCTTCCCATCCAGTTTTCTTACAAGCTGGCAAACAGGGTCTTTTAACATCAGATTCCCAAGATGTTGCCATTCCCTTTGGAATTGCGGCCATAAATCAAGAATTTCTCTTTGTACGTCTCCACTAGGATGCGTCTCAAGAGAAAGTTGGATATTACACAAATTCTCCTTACTCAGTCCATCCTTAATGAATTCAATTTTATCATCTCGATTAGAGGACGGAATCCCAATAGAACGACATTTACCGTTACACGTCCATCGTGCACATTTGTGGCAATTTGAACTCATGCGCTTTGCTCGTCGCTTCTTTGCAAAAGTGCTTCTACCTGTACCTGGTAAATGCAAAACAGGAAGATATTTATCTTCACGTACCTTGGCTTCAATTATCCAACGTATGTCTTCAGGAATCCCTTTGTGCATAAGCATTCTTAATCTTTCAAATCGAACTTGGTAAAGCTTCAGTAAAATATTTCGAGGAAAAGGAGGGAACCGTTTCTGCAATATTTTGAGAATATCATCCATCCTGAAAAAAAAAATAAAAAAAAATGAAAGAGAAATTGAAAGAGAAATTTATATACAATATCAGTTTTGTGGGTAGCTGATGGAACCGACTTAAATAATCACGGAGTACCGTTATCCGCCATTTAACCGGGGTTAAAAAAATGTATTATTATTATTATTATTATTATTTTTTTGGAAATTAGTAAAAATTATATTTACATCTAGTTATTTTCAAAACAAGGATCAGAAAGAAAAACAACCTCTTCTTGAGTAACATGATTTTCCAAAAAGAGTTTGAGTCTTTGTCCATTTACCTTGAATACATTACCATTTTGAGGATTCTCAATGTCAATTGCTCCATAATGATACACATGCTTAACCACAAATGGGCCAGTCCATCTTGATCTCAACTTACCAGGAAATATGTGAAGTCTAGAATTATAAAGTAGAACTTTTTGCCCAACATCAAATGTTTTTCTTGAAATTAACTTGTCATGAAAGGCTTTAGTTCTTTCTTTATGAATTTTAGAATTCTCATATGCATCTTTGAATAAAGTTGGCCAGTAAAATCCACACTGTAAAATTTTTGCAGCAGTTTTCTTTGATGAAAAATGACCACCACATGCCTCGGAATGACAAAACTTAATTACACTACTTACCTCATTGTCGGGAATGCATCTTCGAAAAATTTGATCAGGACAATATTTGAACAAGTAAGGGTCATCCCAGTAGAACTTCTTTACCTCATTCAGAAACTTCCTTTTATCTTGGGGGCTCCATTGAGAAGGAATTTTTCCTAAAAAGGAATATTTTAGCTCGGATGGCAATGGTTTTAAATCCAGCTTGGGCGGTTCAATAGTTGATGGTACAGTGACATTTGTGAGTGATGGAAGTTCCTCAAACTTTTGTTTCCAACGATGCTTATCCTGAAAAGAATTTAACAAAGAATCAGTGTGTGAAATTTCTGAAGCATTATCAAACTCACATTCAATTAAATAAGCTTCTAAAGGATCATGGAATGTGGTAGTGTGAGATGTTCATGAACAAGTTCTTCAATGAAATCCACTTCATGTACTTCTGAATCATCACCAGGTTGCTTGCAAATGTTGAACACATTTAATTCTAAAGTCATATTTCCAAAAGAAATGTTCAAAATACCATTCCTGCAATTTAGCAGAGCATTAGAAGTTGCAAGAAATGGACGGCCTAATATAACAGGAATTTGAACATTTGGATTTGAAACAGGATGTGTGTCCAAAACAATAAAATCAACAGGGAAGTAAAAATTATCAATTTGAACCAAAACATCTTCAACTATCCCTCGAGGAATTTTTACAGAACGATCAGCTAGTTGAAGTGTAACAGGTGTTTCCTTGAGTTCACCTAAACCTAACTGTTGATAAACAGAAAAAGGCAAAAGATTAACACTAGCACCAAGATCAAGCAATGCACGTTCTATTCTAGTGTTTCCAATGATGCATGAGATTGTTGGACATCCAGGATCTTTGAATTTTGGTGGAGTAAGGTGCTGAATGATTGAGCTCACACTTTCCGTCAGAAATGCTTTCTTTTGTACATTATGTTTCCTTTTAACTGTGCACATGTCCTTCAAAAATTTAGCATAAGATGGAACTTGTTTGATTGCATCCAATAAAGGAATGTTAATCTTAACTTGTTTGAAAAGTTCATAAATTTCTGCATTTTGATTCAAATTCTTTATTGTTTGCAACCTTTGAGGAAAAGGAGCAGGATGCATACCTTTTTCTTTGTCCAAATTTTCAAGAAGTTCAGACTTACCATCATCCTTACCGTTACTTTTCGGAGGGGAAGGAAGATCTTGGTCTTTTGATGGAATGTTTTTGTCAATTGCCTTTCCACTTCGAAGAGTTGTGATAGAACTGGCATTTTCCTGTTGAGTTTCATTGGAGCAAGAAACAAAACATTGAGTAGAAGGGTTAGGCTGAGGTTAAGCTGGAAACTTACCTTTTTCTTGAGTGCGTAATGAAGCTGTCAATGTGGACAAGGTGTTTTTGATCTCATTGATGTCCTGTGAAGTTTGGTTATTCACATTTGCTTGTGTTTGCATGAATGCTTGCAATGTCTCTTCCATGGTTTGTACACGTGAAGGTTGATAGGAAAATGTGTTGCCCGGCTTTTGAGATTGTGGTACCTGAACATGATTATTATTCAACCAACTGAAGTTGGGATGATTTCTCCATTCAGGGTTATACGTTTCAGAGTAAGGAGAAGGAAAAGGCTTTTTAAATGTGTTTATGGAATTTACTTCATCATGCAACGCTTCTTTAAGAATGGGAATGTTTGGACATTCAGAAGTGGGGTGTCCCATGATTTCACAAATTCCACAACTTTCTTCATTTTTAACCGTTTTGACTTCTTTTACTTCTCTAAGTTCCATGGCTTCAATCTTTCTAGCCAAATTAGCTACTTTAGCTTTTATCTCATCTTCTTGACTAAAATGATATTTACCTCTGTTAGAAACAAGATTAGATCTATTGGAACTTTCAGAGGAATTATCTGTGTGCCAGGCTTGAGAGTTATCTGCCAAATGGTCTAGGTAGTCAAAGGCTTCTTCAGGTTCTTTTTCTAGAAACTCACCGTTACACATTGTTTCAACAAATTGTTTAGTTTTGGGAGTTAAACTTTCATAAAAGAAACTAATAAGACGCCATTTTTCAAAACCATGATGTGGACAAGAACTTAACAAATCTTTAAAACGCTCCCAGCACTGAAAAAATGCTTCATTTTGATTTTGATTGAAATTTTGAATATGTCTTTTCAAAGTAGTAGTTTTATGTGCTGGGAAAAATTTCTTTATAAACTCAGTTTGTAATTCTTGCCATGTGCCAATTGACCTTGGTTTTAAATTATGAAGCCAAATTTTTGCTTTATCTTTTAAAGAAAAAGGAAATAATTTTAGCTTGACAATTTCATTTGTACATTGTTGGTCATTAAAGGTGACACATACATCCTCGAAGTCTTTTAGAAACGAGTAAGCACTTTCCGATTCTAACCCATGGAAATTTGGAAGCAAAGCTATCATACCTGGTTTAAAACGAAAGTTGTTTGCATTGAGAGGAAAAATAAAACAAGAGGGTGATGAGCTTCGAGTTGGTTGCAAGTAGTCACGCATGGTGCGTACTTGTCTGTTCTCATCTTCAGCATGAACACTTTCATTGTCAGCCATGGTAGGAGTTGTATTAGAAAGATTACCTGAAAAAGTTTCACAATAAAATCTAACTAAACGACGAGATCTAAAATCACGTCGCCAAACAAGCATAAAACAAAGTTAATATACAGATTAGGCGGTATAACCAGCCAATAAAAATAAAACAAAGTTAATATACAAATTAGGAGGTATAACCAGCCAATAAAAATAAAAATAAATATAAATATACTTATAAACTTATATACTTAGTATTGCCTCCCCGGCAACGGCGCCAAAAACTTGATGGAGACTCAATTAAGAGTTGTAAACCCAAGTGCAGGTTATGTTCAAGTAATAAATTCTCGGGTGTCCGAGGTCGAACCACAGGGAAGCGTATTAGTAAGTATAAGTTTATAAATATATAAGAAAAAGAAAGTAAACAAGATATTAGGGAATCAACAACAAAACAAGATAAACAAGATATTAGAGAACAAAATAAACAAAATAACATAAAAGAAATTAAACAAGATATAAAAAACAATAAGAAAAGATGTTGAGGTTAGAGAATCCACTCTTGGTGTTATGCTAAGATTAATCTTGTTTTATTACACAATTGAAATCCACACATAAAGGAGGTTCCAATCGGAAGGTTTAGCAATTCAGTCCAAATTGTCCAACGTCCATAGCATATGATATTATGTTCATTTGGTATCCTCAAAACTCATAAAAAGAGTCCAAGCATTCCTTATGCCAAGGTATATGTCTACAACAAATCAAGGTTACTGTGCCATTTTCATTGTCAATAATGAATCAAGATCCCTACTTTGCAAGTATGATTTTAAACCAAAAGAAAATATTATCTATACTAGTGTTTATAAATGATGATTCATTTTAGCTCATGTTTAAGAGACTAACCTTAGCATTTACCAAGAGCTTCACCTCATCACCTCAACAATATGATTAGCAACACATACTAGATATGAATAAAATGAAAAGAAATGTAAGAAGCATAAGTAAATAAAGAAAAAGAAAACTAGAGAAAGGAAAGAAGAAGAAAACTTAGAGAATTTTATTACAATGGCTAATATCCTCCCAATCTCCCTTTAATGCTCATCCAAGGCCCTCTATTTATACACATTTTGGAGAGCTAAATGACAAGAGACAAGCTTTATAAATTTCAAAGGTAGGTATAATAGGTGGGTGCATTTTTCTAACAATTTTCGTCATATTGTATGACAATTCTGATCAGCCAGCTTGATGGTTGATTTTGTCAATGTTGGAGGCTTGATCTGATCAAATGGTCTTCTAGAAAACTATTCTCCTATCCGTTAGTGATCCATATCCGTTGGAATCAGCTCATTTTCTGATGTGGATCAGAAGATATGGTCAAAATACCAAAACAGGTCAGAACAGACGTCATTGCACATCAGCCAACTTGATGGTTGATTTCGCTAGGGAAAACGACTCCGTTTCAAGAAGTGTAAAACATGAAAAAGATAGATATGCCTCTTAACTGTGCACTATAAAAATTTCAGCCTTAATGCTTCAGTGAAACTCCAGATATAGCTGATATGACAAAAGGTGTCGGAACTGGAACTGAATTAGATTTGCCCTTAATTCTTGATTTAACCTAGTAATCTGAAATCACTCAAAGAAACTCGTGAAAAACACCAAATTACATAAAAATATAAAAGATCATAAACACAATTAGACTAAGCAATAATAACTCGTATTTGACACAAAACAATAATAAAACATAACTAAAAACTATATAATTATACGAGTTATCAGTAAACCCTCACGAGACTAAACTCGTCCACTAGGGACACCTAGGGGTTTAAAGGCTTGTGTCACATGCTAAGTGCCACCGTGATTTCCTACGAAAGTAGATTAGATTAGATTTTCTTATTTTATTTTTATTTTGTTTTGCTCGAGGACTAGCAAAAAGCTAAGTGTGGGGGTATTTGATAAGCTCATAAAATATACATTTTATGCCTTTCTACCTTTAGTTTTTGTTATGTTTTCGATCTTTATCTTGTTTACTTATAATATGTTTTTGAATTTTAGGTACAATAAGGAGAATGAAGTCAAAAGATGTCAATAATGATGGTAAAGAGCTTACAAAATGATAATCACAAGATGGAAGAAGACTTGGGAGTCAAAAATATCAATTTCTGGTTGAAAAGCAATCAGGCAGATTTGACCTCTGGAGCTCGTTGTAAGGACAACATGATGTTAGAGTCTTTATTTGAAGAAACTTCCTTCTTGACTTTTGAAGTTGACTTGATTATATTTCCAACGATATATTATGGGCCCAAATCGGATAAGAAATAGGCATTGAAAATGGCGCTAGAAGATCTCCCTAAAGAACCCTGCGGCCAGAAAAACCCTAATCGCAAATCTAAAAAAAAAAAAGACAAAAACGTGATTTTTGCACCTCCAGGCTTACTTATGCGGCAAGGACTTATTCTCAGGGTTTTAAAGCTCTATAAATACCATATTTCGAGCCACAAACTAGACATCTTTTGAGGAGACTCAAGGATCATAATTATTCTTTTTCTTCTCCATTCTTTTATTTTTCTTTTTAGTTTTATGTATATATTATCTATGCCTATACTAGGCTAAACTTCTATTTGGTTAAGGGTGATTTCAAAGCCCTAGACATGTTTTGTAATTGATTTTTAGATTCTATCTATCATTAATTTTCTATCAAAGTTGCTTATGTTCTTCTACAAGAATTGTTTATGATGTTGTCTTGATTTATTTAGGTGTACAACTAGATAGATCTTGATAATTATCTATTTCTAGTTTAGGAGTCTAGATCCGTGTAACTGTCTTGATTTCCTATTCATAAGTGGCAATTTGTGATTAATGATTATGGTCAAGTTTTCGATAATTGCAAAGTGGAATATAACCTAAGTTGAACAATCCGAGCTTATGTGTTTGTTGCTTAGATCAACCTATCTTTCTCATCATAAAGCTGCCATTAAATTGAATTTAGAGAGCTTATTCTAGGTTGTTTGATGGTTAGAGATTAAATAGAGAGCTTGTTCTATTTAACGACAAACTAAGGAAAGATTGGGATAACAGAGCTTGTTGTTATCTACGGTTGTTAACTTTGATAGTTGGTTGATATTGATAGATCTGAAATTGGTTCTTAATGATGTCTAGTGGTGGAGAATGAAACCTTAACCATATTTCTCTCATATTTGATTTCTTATTTCTTACTTGCATCTTACTTTTCTTGTTTGCTTATTTTTAAAACTATTTCAAAACCCCCTTTTCTTTTGTTTTCTTTGAACCTAAGTTATAAACTAATAACTCATAGATTAAAACCCAATCCCTGAGAACTCGACCCTTGCTAATCACTATACTTTACAATTGATTCTTTTTAAGTGCAAGGTTAAATAAGATACACTCTTTTGGGTGCATCACCAATAATCTCCCACTAGCACTAAAGACAATCGCCTATGTACTTAAGCCCATGTCCTTCCATGTGACGAATGTGTTTCTGCTAGGACAGAACCTTAGTAAAAGGATCAGCTATATTGTCCTCTGTGGGTACCCTTTCCATACTTATATCACCTCTTTGAATTATGTCTCTAATCAAGTGATATTGCCATAATACATGTTTGGATTTGTGATGAAACCGTGGTTCCTTAGCTTGCACTATGGCTCCATTGTTATCACAGTAAAGTGGTACTGGATCAACAATGCTTGGAACCACACCAAGCTCATTTATGAGCTTCTTAATCCAAACAGCCTCCTTCGCTGCCTCACACACGGAGATGTATTCAGCCTCTATTGTTGAATCTGCAGTTGTAGTCCGTTTGGAACTTTTCCAACTAACTGCAGCTCCATTTAAGGTAAATACGTAACCACCCTGTGATTTACTGTCATCCCAATCAGTTTGGAATCCAGCATCTGTATAACCCCTTACTTGGAGTTCAGCCCCTCCATAGACCAAGAAATATCCTTAGTTCTTCTCAAGTACTTGAGGATATTCTTCACAGCAGTCCAGTGAATTTCACCAGGATTGCTTTGGTATCGGCTCGTCACACTCAGAGCATATGATATATCTGGTCTTGTGCATAACATGGCATACATGATAGATCCTATTACCGAAGCATACGGGATCCTATCCATCCGTGTCCTTTCTTCATAAGTTTTAGGACACATCTCTTTCGAGAGTTGTACACCATGTTCCATAGGCAAGTTACCTCTTTTGGAGATATCCATGCTAAATCTCTTTAGCACCTTGTCTATGTAAACGAATTGGGATAATCCAAGCAGCCTTTTCGATCTATCTCTATAGATTTTAATTCCCAGAATATATGCTTCTTCTCCTAAATCGTTCATGGAGAACAGTATGGACAGCCAGACTTTGCTGGTCTGAAGTTTAGGTACATCGTTTCCTATGAGCAATATGTCATCGACATATAGCACTAGGAACACAATTGCATGTTCGTTTACCTTCTTGTAAACACATGGTTCATCAGGATTCTTAATGAAACCAAATTCTTTAATTGTTTCATCAAACCTGATGTTCCAACTCTGAGATGCTTGCCTTAGTCCATAAATGGACTTTTGCAGCTTGCATACCTTATTAGATATGGCCTTGGATGAAAAACCTTCAGGTTGTGTCATATACACTTCCTCTTGCGAATTCCCGTTAAGGAATGCTGTTTTTACATCCATCTGCCATATCTCATAATCATGGTATGCAGCAATAGCATGCATAATCCTAATGGACTTTACCATGGCAACTGGTGAAAAGGTTTCTTCAAAATCAATGCCTTCAACTTGATTATAACCTTTTGCAACCAATCTGGCCTTATACGTTTGTATATTTCCATCCATGTCTGTCTCTATCTTGTAGATCCATTTACACCCTATGGGTTTTATCCCTTGAGATGGATCAACTAAAGACCAAACATGGTTCACTTCCATGGCTTCCATTTCAGATTTCATGCCTTCTAGCCATTTCTTGGAATTGATGTACAACATCGCTTCCTCATAGGTAGCAGGTTCATTATCAATGGGCAAAACATCTCTTTCCAAAAGAAATCCATATCTTATTGGAGTTTGCCTCTCCCTACTAGACCTTTAGAGTACTTGTGTTTCTTGAGCATTAGTCCGAGCATCTAATGCCTCGACCAATGGCTCAGGTTCCGAGGGAATGTTAGGTTGTGGTTCTTGAACTTCTTCAAGATCTATTTTACTCCCACTGAATCCTTCTTGTAGAAAGTCTTTCTCTAGAAAAGCAGCGTGTTTTGACACAAACACATTTTGATCAGTAGGACTGTAAAAGTAATATCCAACAGTCTCTTTAGTATATCCCACAAACTTACATTTTTCTGATCTAGCTCCCAACTTATCAGAAGGTACTTGTTTCACATAAGCAGTACATCCCTAAATCTTTAGATAAGATAAACATGGCCTCTTCCTATTCCATATCTCATATGGTACCTTATTTACCGATTTGCTTGGAACCTTAATTAGAAGGTAAGCTGCAGTTTCTAAGGCATATCCCCAAAAGGATATCGGAAGGTCAGCCTTAGACATGTCCAAAAAGGTTCGATTTCTCCTCTCAGATACTCCGTTATGTTGAGGAGTTCCAGGTGGAGTCCATTGCAACAGAATTCCATTATTTGTCAAATGATCCAAGAAATCATGGGTTAAATATTCTCCTCCTCGATCCGATCTAAAAGCTAAAATATTTTTCACAGTCTGTTTCTCTACTTCAGCTCTGAACTCTTTGAACTTTTCAAAAGCTTTAGACTTGTATCTCATCAGATACACATAACCATATCTAGAATGATCATCAATAAAGGTTATGAAGTATGAGTAATTACCTCTAGCAACTATGTTTAGTGGCCCACAAACATCTTAATGTATTAAGCCCAATAAAACACCAGCTCCTTCACCCTTTCCAGTAGAGGGAGTCTTGATCATCTTACCAAGGAGACAACATTCAGAAGTCCCATATGATTCATAATCAAAGGGTTCCAAATAACCATGTTTATGTAATTTGGAAATCGTTGTCTCATTGATATGACCAAGTCTACAGTGCCAGATGTAAGTTTTACTTTGATCATCCTTTCTTGCTTTCTTGACATTTATATTGAACATAGACATCTCTGGATCCAAAACATATTATCCATTATGTAGTGTTGCCGATCCATAGTGAATGTCTTTAAGAATGATGGAGCAACTATTGCCCTTCATTCTTATCTCGAAACCATCATTAACAGTGAGGTATGAAACCGAAATGATGTTTCTAGACAATACAGGAACAAAGTAACAATTTGTTAGTTCCAATTTCATGCCAGACGACAAGGATAAAGTACATGTTCCAACGGCGAATGCTGCAACTTTTGCACCATTGCCTACTTGAAGAACTACTTCATCTTTGCTCAACTTTGTACTTCTTTTTAACATTCTTATGTCATTATATAGATGTGAACCGCATCCTAAATCAATTATCCAAGAATTGGATTTAACAGTAGAAAGATTCAATTCAATCACAAACATAGTCAACCCAGAAACTTCTATAAGTTCTTCTTGACTTGTCAAGTAAGCAACCTTCCTTTCATTGAGAACGCTTCTCAATCTCATGTACCAATCCAAACATTTTGGACTAATGGCATTCATAATGCCGCACAATACAATTAAAGTATTAACCATTTTCAACAACCTAAAATAGAAAAAGTATATATCAGTTATATTCATGCATTTATACCAATTCAAGATGAGGTATTAAATCTCTTATTGGTTCTCCCACTATTTTTTCGAGATAATAGCCCTCACTATTATTCAAAAATCTCATCAAGGTCTTTCTTTTGGACTGGGATCCCTTTCAACATGTTGCAACCTTGAGTGACTCAACAAATTACAACTAGCCTAGTTGGGTAGAAAAAATAGCTTATCAATTGCATCTCTATGCAACTCCCAGATCAGTTAGGTGACAAGACTTTGTCTAAGCACATCATATGTACTTCGCCTAACTTCACCTCTAACACTACACGATCAAGTTTGTAACCATCCGGACAACATAGCATTAGTTCAGTAAGACCCAACTTCATAACTCAAACATATTCGTACAGTACTTTGACCTTGAGTGACTCAACAATCCTCCTACTGGAAAAACTTTGGTTATCTTGTTATGATGATGGAAGGCAACTTTATCATGCGAAACATGTGACTCAATATTATAAAGAGGGATTTCTATAACATAAAATAAATCTATAACATGCTTTCTACTTGGATGATTATAGACTTTCTAATCTAAAATCCTTGAGCCATCAAAGGAAATTAGTCGGTCAAATTCCTAGGTGATTACATATATAGTCTTCAAAGCTTGCTTGTAATCTCCTTTTCTTCATAACACCTTTCTTCATCTTCAAGTTACAAAAATTATTCCTAACTAATCCTAATTTTACACTTTGATGTAACTAATTACATTTGTAATAAAGAAACCTCAAGTTACATTTAAGGGGAGTTAGGTGAGGAAAGAATTTTTCCAGAAAATGAGAGATAAGGCAGGGCACGCAGTCCCTATTTAATTTGATAAAAACCATAAAATTAAATTCAACCATCCACAATCATATTGGGTCTAAGTCCATAATCATCCCATACATTCACAAACAATTTATGAACATATAAATCATGCTTTAATCTCTAATTACCATCATTGATTATATTGATCCATAATGTAATTCAAAGAAAATAATAAACATTTATTCTAATCTCATTAGAATAAATCCTAATCCAATTAGTATTATTTCCTTTAATTAAATTATTATCCAATTAAATAATTTAATTGAATATTCATGTAAATTCTTATTTTGGTGATTTATTTAATTTAACAATATTACTATAATTACTAATTTTAGTGTTGTATCTCTACTAGGATACTACAACATTAGTAACTTAATATTGCTAAAATTCATAAGCTGTGAGAATCTGATAGAACCAAAAAACCTTTGCAAGTGAGGCGCAAGCTTTGGATACTAAGAGTAGCCGCCGCCCCCTATCTCTCTACAGCCTATCTATCCGCTTTTCACAGCTTCCAACTTTTCAATGCTAAATCAGTTTTATGATTTTTCAAGCTTGCCAAGAACAATTCTAAGCAATTTTAAATCCTAAAAATATTAAAACATGCATTAAAAATCTGCCAAGAAAAATCTACAAGTTTTTCTCACTAAAATCACCAAACTTGCACAAAAGCAGGCTTAACAGTTTTCAATCGCTGCCAAACTTTTGCCAGTTGCATTAATTAGTTTAAAAAAATTTTAAACCAATTAATCAGCAAGAATTCACCATGATTAACTGCTGCCTTCACCAAAACAATACAAGTGCAATTTCTCACAAATTCGGTTAGGGACAATCGGATCAGAATAACTCTAAGAACAAAACAATTTCGTTAAAGGTAACAATCAAAGCATAGATCATATAGGAATAACATAAGCGAGGTTCTGATACCACTGTTGGGATTCGACTCATGCTCAAACAGAGATAATGTATAATTTAATCTACAATTAAATATACAACGTAGCGGAATAAAATAAAACAAAGAGACACCGAATCCCTTCATGGATCTACCTATGAATTCAAAACGACCAAGCTGACAAGAACATATAACAATAAAAAATCTCATACGTCTGTAATGGAGATTGTCGAAATCGCATCAGAGATTATTGATGTTCTTGATCTTGTACACAATGCTAGCTTGCCGAAGACCAAAGTCGTCCAATTGTCCGACCTCTAACGGTAATCCACACAGGTGATCTAAAAGCCTTCACAAGGTTGAGATTATGTTTTCCCAAGATGATGCTAGTGGTGTAGGTTGTGAGAAACCCTCCTCTTCTTACTCTAGTTAGCCGAAAAAGAAGCACGTTAGAAGAAAACTGATTCCTTTTCCTCTTTTCTCTATGCACCAAATCTCACAGGGAGGTGAGAGAATGCGGCAACCAGGGTTTTTCTTCCTTAGGGGGAGACGGCAACAACATAAGGCATATATGTATTATCAGTTTTAGTGTATGCTAACTCTTGGACTTATTGCACTAAAGCCCTTACACATATATTATTAAATATTCACAATAAGCCCACAACACTTAATGAATATTTAATCTGGCCCAATCTCATTTTAATTTCAATAATCACCTTTTGTGTGTGATCCATTAGGCCCATAACATGTTGGAAATAAATATAATAAATTCAGTTAAGAATTTCTTCTTTATATTTATAGATCATGAGCGATATCTAGCAATGCATCATGACCACCCAAATGCCAAGAGTGTCATCAAGCTTCGACCAGCCTTTCGTGTACAATGTCTGTGTAATTCGATCCCTTTATCAAATATCCCGGGATAGGAAAGAGCATGGTTCAGTGTCTACTCCTAACCCATTCCAAATCAGATCTGCAGCTTTATATTAACTCTTTAAGTATTGACTTGGCCAAGGCCTTCAATAAGTTAATATAAGCCAGATACATGTGAGATATGTCCCCTTAATCACTCGGGGTGATGAATCCTCTCTGGACCACTCAATCATCTTTGTATGCTTCATGTCATACCCAATAACATCCTTCTTTAAGCATCCTCGTGATTGGGACCCATTCGTGATGAAATCTAAGTATGACAGTTCACATACAAGATGACCTATTGCTCAAGTCAAATGATTACTTACACTATTGAGACATGAGAGTATTTACCATAGACACTTGAGTGAAATGCCAAATAGAACTCTCATAGCGGGTCATGTTCAGTGAAATTGTTCAACTAACAAGCACCCATATGTTATCCCCAAGTATCTCTATACTTTCAACCTATGAGATGAGTTGCATGCATCAAGTGCATGAAGGCTTAACATATGACAGTCATTGACAATTGTCAATGCCCTGTCTTGACAATACAATGACTAGGATAAGTTTAGAAACACGGCATTGATGCATAAGGATCCTCATAATTGTAACAGCTTACAATTCCTTTGCAATGCCATTGTGTCTCACGGGCTTTATCTTCACAAGTCATTTATAAAAATTATAACAATACTTATGGATAAAGAAATATCTCAATTATAATTAATAAACTATAATGTGCAATATGTGAATATATAAATAGTGTTTTACAAGCCTAACTAGATTGGCTTGTAGGGCTTATACCAGCAATGAAATGATGTTATAAATATGACATCATCCCTCTCCATCCATTGGTCCATGTGTTGCAAATTCAAAGGCTTGATCAAAAAAATAACTACCTTCCTTTTCACTCTTGGCGTTTAGATGAAATGGCTTATCAAAATCACTCTCCATCATGGGCTTGGCTGATTGCCCTCTTAAAATCCAGCCCAATCTCCAATGCAAGGAAGGCCCTTTTTCTTTTTCTTTGGTAAAATGACCTTTTTGACCCCCAAACCTAATTAAATAGCAAACGGATTCCAAAATCCAAATTTTATACTTTTAATACTTCCTAAAGAATAAAAAATTGAATTCTGGAAGTTTTCAAAATTTTCCGAGCATATTTGCTGTTCTTTTTTTGGATTTTTTCTTCTAAAATTGCCCCTTTGTGCACCCGAACTTTTACCATTTTTTAAACGAGCTCCGAATCCATATTTTTCTTCACCAATATCTTCCAAATAATTTAAAAGTGTGATCTGGAAGTTTTCATAATTTTTAGAGCTCATTTGCTATTTTTTCGGGATTTATCTGCTTGAATTTCAGCATAGTGGGCTCGGGTTTTACCATTTTACAAACGAACTCCGAATCCAGATTTTTCTTCGCCAATCTCTTCCAAATAATTTAATAATGAGATCTGAAAATTTTCAAAATTTTTTGAACTCATTTGCTATTTTTTCGGGATTTATCTTCTTGGATTTCAACATAGTGGGCACGAGATTTGCCATTTTGCAAACGAGCTCCGAATCCGGATTTTTCTTCGTCAATATCTTCCAAATAATTTTAGAATGAGATCTGCAAAATTTCAAATTTTTTGGAGCTCATTTTCTATTTTTCTCAAATTTTCTAATTTTGCCTTTTTGTCTCCAAAGCCCGGTTTTGCTCAAAACAAGTCCAATTTCCAGATTTTATTTTTTTGTGGCTTTGTCATATATTGAATTGGAGTTGGTCTGAAAACGCTCAATTTTCACGATCAAATTCCCTTCTGATTTGATTTTTCCTTTTTTTCAGTATCGAGAATTTCCTTATTTTTTCGTTTTTCCTCCAATCAGCTCTTTTCTTAGAATTACTTCAAACTGAGCCTTGGGATATCCTTTTTTAATCACTCCTCATCAATTAGGGGCATTAGTTTTACCAAATTGGGCCATTTCTGCAATTTTCCCCAATTTCACCGAAATTATCCAAAAACCCTAATTCTCGGTTTTCTTCCAATTTGACTTTTTCCTTCAGTTTTGCTTCCAAATGGCCTCTCCTTTACTAGTAGTCATTGCTTATCTACCATTTGGAACCTCCAATTTTGATTAATTTGATCGTTTAAGTACTTTTCCCCAAATTTTTCGAACTAGGGTTTCTTTTCTATCGAATCTCCGTAACCCAACTTCCAAACTGCATATATTTCATTGTAGACCTCAGATTATCAAAATTCTTTCAGTATTTTTCAATTGAACTTTGAATCTTGATTTTGAAAGTGGGTTGAATTTTTTAGTAGTTGACTTTTTGAGGTTGACTTTTTCGAGGTTGACTTTTTCAAGATTGATTTTTTATGTCTGCTTTCTTAAACTAAGTCTCGGAGTACCACCTGCAGGATGAGGAAAGTCTTTTTTCATTTTGAAACATCACTTTAGGAAGAAAACATACCTGATTTAGTGGTCCGGACAAAATTAAGTGTCTACAGCTACCCCTCTTTGGCTATTGCTGAGAATCAGGAATCAGGCAAAGATAAACAAACACTAATTTTGTCCAATTAGTGAAATCACATGTGAAGAAAAGGGAAATGGGTTTTCATTCATTTCTATTTTTTTTATTCATTTTTTTTTTGAAAAAGCTATGTAGACACCTAATTTTGTCCGGACCACTAAATCAAGTATGTTTTCTTCCTAAAGTGATGTTTTCAGAATGCCAAAAGGCTTTTCTCATCCTGCAGGTGGTACTCCGAGATTTAGTTTAAGAAAGTAGACATAAAAAGTCAATCTTAAAAAAGTCAACCTCAAAAAAGTCAACCCCCAAAAATCAACTATTAAAAAAGTCAACCCACTTTCAAAATCAAGATTCAAAGTTCAATTGAAAAATGGTGAAAGAATTTTGATAATCCGAGGTCTACAATGAAAGATATGGAGTCCGGAAGGTAGGTTACGTAGATTCAGTAGAAAGGAAACCTTCGTTCAGAAAATTTGGGGAAAATTACTTAAACAATCAAATTGGTCAAAATTAGAGGTTCCAATTGAAAGATAAGCACTAAGTACGGGTAATGGAGAGGCTACTTGGAAGAAAAACTGAAGGAAAAGCCAATTTGGAAGAAACAATTAGGGGTTTTGGTGGATTTTGGTGAAATTGGGGGAAAATTGCAAAAATACCCCGATTCGATAAAACTAAAGCCCCTAATTGATGAGGAGTGATTAAACAAGGATAGCCCATGGCTTAGTTTGAAGTAATTCCGAGAAAAAAACCGATTGGAGGAAAAACAAAAAAATGAGGAAATTCCCGATAGTGAAAAAATGAAAAATCAATCGGAGGAGAATTTGATCGTAAAAATTGGGCATTTTGGACCAACTCCAATTCCATATATGACAAAGGCACAGAAAAACAAATCTGAAAATCGAACTTGCTTTGAGCAAAACCAAGCTTTGGAGACAAAAGTGCAAAATTAGAAAATTCGAGAAAAATAGCAAATGAGCTCCAAAAATTCTGAAAATTTGCAGATCTCATTCTTAAGTCATTTGTAAGAGATTGGAGAAGAAAAATTCGGATTCGGAGCTCGTTTGCAAAATGGCAAATCTGCGGCCCACTATGTTGAAATTCAAGAAGTTAAATCCCAAAAAATAGCAAATGAGTTCCAAAAATTTTGAAAATTTGCAGATCTCATTCTTAACTTATTTGGAAGAGATTAGCGAAAAAAAATCTAGATTAGGAGTTCATTTGCAAAATGGCAATTTCTGAGCCTACTATGCTGAAATTTAAGTAGATAAATCCCAAAAAAATAGTAAATGAGCTCCAAAAATTATGAAAATTTCCAGATCTCACTTTTAAATTATTTGGAAGAGATTGGTGAATAAAAATTTGGATTTGGAGACCATTTGCTATTTAATTTGGTTTGGGCGGTCAAAAAGGTCATTTCATCGAAGAAATTGAAGAAGGCCTTTAAAAAATTGGAAATTGGGTTGGTTTTTAAAAGGGCAATCAGCCAAGCCCATAATGGAAAGTGATGTTGCTGAGATTTCAGATCAAAGGGCTAAGAGTGAAGAGAAAGGTAGTTATTTTTTTGATCAAGCATTTGAATTTGCAACACATGGACCAATGGATGGAAAGGGATGATGTCATATTTATGACATCTTCTTCATGACATCATATTTAAGGGGGCTGATTATTCCAATCCAAACGTGGGAATTTGACATAGAAGGCATCCTGGATTAGGGACCATTGGATCAAAATTGGTGTAAAAAAATGACAACTTTTCCTACACTACAATAGGCTATTCGGCCACTACTATCAAGTGGGGATATTCATTTTTTCTTGCTTCTTCTTGGCTGAATACTCTCTATTGTTGAAGGAAAATAGAAAGTTTAGAAATGTGAAGAAAATAAGAAGAGAAAAAAGCTTGCAATATAGCTTTTAGAGGTAGCTAAAAACACCTCACTCTTGCACTTTTTTTACATTTTCATTCTTAATTTGCTATTTTCATTTGATATTTTGTGATTTTCTATTGATTTTGATTTTGAAATAAGTGTTTTTAAGCTTTCTCTTTAAGCTCTTCTCTTGTGCTTTCTTGAAAAAATATTGAAAAAAAAAATTTCCTTTACTTTTTTGGAGGTAGCCGAATGGTCTATTCTTTGATATGGATGGTGTTTGATCTTTATTTCATGTTGTTTGTGAGGTCTAGCATACTTTGATGTTCTATATTTTTATTCAAATAACAAAAATATGGAGCTTGTTTTAATCTTTTTACTTACTTACCTCTATTTTTGATTTTATCATCTTGTTTTCATGTTTATTTTCCTTGTCTACCATTTTTAATTTTCTGTTTTCAACATGTTTGAGTTGTTCATGATTTGCATTTTACTGTGCTATGTGTTTGTGAAAATGTCTAGTTGTGTTCATGCCTTTACTTCATGTTTGCATGGTTTAGCATGTTTCCTTTTTTAGCCTTGCATTTAGTATGTCATGTGTTTGTGAAAATGCAATGCTAGGATTTCATCCTTTAGGCCTATAGACCATTCGGCTACCCCTCCATTTTATGTCTTCTATGTGCATTTTCATCTTGCTAGTTGATAGGTTTGCATTTCCATGCCGTGAGTCTGTGTATCTTGATTTAGCATGCTATGTGTTTGTGTTCTTGCCATGCATTTTTTAGGTCTAGGTTTCATTTGCATTGCCATGCATTTCATGCATGTTTAGACCTAGGTTGCATTTATTGCCATGCAAGTTCATGTTAGGTCTAGGCCATATTCTTTATGCCATGCATTTTCCATGTCATTTAGGTTTTAAATCATGCATTTCATGCATTCAATTTGCTGTATGTGTTGGTTATACTATGCTACCTCGGGCTCATGCAAAAACATGATAATCAAAGTGCAGCGAAAATAAAACAAAAAAGCAACCGAAGTACAACAGGATCTTAGGCTTGTGTTTGCATAGGTTTATAACATTCAAAAACAATTAAATCACCCATATGATTTAGAAGTTACCTACTTAAGATATCGTAACCATAGGTTGCAGATCCTAATCTTGAATACAAGATCTATAAAGTTTCAAACTCGTTCAAGACCAGTAGAAGTACAATTGTCCACACGAACAGCTGATGGATCGTTCTCTAAGGTATGGCGATTCACTTGTGCTAGCAAGTTGATCCTAAGACCACAATAAGAAGATCTATATTCTTGTGTCTTTATCCCTTAATCAATCTCACTCAACTAGGTGAAGAAGCGGCAAGGAGAACACCAAGGAAGGAGGAATTGCGGCAAGCCTTAGGGAGCTTAAAGAGGCTGCGATTTCACTGTTTTACTAGGTTAGAGTTCTGTTCTTGAAATCAAACTTTTTCTTAAGCAAAATCCGAATATCACAAATAGAATAGAGCTAGCTTGGGCAGCTACAACCTCTAAAATAGATTATATAGGGGCGCACACCCTAATCCCTATCTCCTTATGCTTGACCGGCCACCTGTAACTTGTTGCACAAGAGTTTCATTAATCCACTTGGACTTAAACTATTTAACTCTAAGATTGATCAATAAGCCTATTATATTATCTAATAATGATAATGGTCCAACAATCTTAATGCCTTAAGTTGGGCCAACCATCCTTAGTGGACAGTCCTAAATTAGAATAGTCGCTTTGGACCCTTTCTAATTTTGTCATGCTTATTTATTGGATAGATTAATTTCTAAACGAAAGTAATTTAATTCTCAATTAAAATTTCTTTCCCCTCATTAAACAATTCATGTCATTAATCTATTAATGTCATCTCATGATATTATTCCAATATAGTATAGTCAATCGCAATTCACTTTGCACATCTATATGTCAAAGTCGACTACTACACTAGATAAGACTTCTTCATTCCTCTTATCTTATTAAGACATTTTCCTTCGATTTCTCAATCTCAATTATGTATTAATCTATCTCAATTGAACTTCTTCAATTGAGTCTTTAATATAGATCTTTTATTCCATTAAGTTTTACCTTAATAGAATACCATGTTTAATCCATACATATTTGTTTTTATGTGTGTGACCCTCTAGGTTTCCAATATGTTGGCAATGATTATAAGTTAATGATATTAACTTGTTATTATAGATCAAGAGAGGGATCTAGCAACCCATCATGACCACCCAAATACTGTGAAGTCAGTGTGACCTTCTAGAACCTTTCAGCAACCAGCTTGTCAGTGTAATACGGTCCTTTCACCATATATCCCGGATAGTGCATGAGCATAGTGTAGTGTCTACTCATGATCAATCCATATTAGTCCTTAACAACTTGTGATTAACCTTATGAATTCAGAGAAACAACTTTCTCCTAAATCCATTATGCTTTGGCCAAAAACCTAATCAAGTTAATCATAGTCAATAACAAATGAGGTATGTCTCCAATATCACAGGGAGTGGTGAATCCTATCTGGATCACTCATTCATCTTCGTATGGTTCATGTCATACCCAATAACACACTACTTTAAGCATCCTCATCATTGGGACCCGTTCGTGATGAAATCTAAGTATGACACTCTCCATACAAGATGACCTGGTATCACAAGTCTGAGGACTAATTTACACGACTGGTACTAAGAGAACATTATCAAAGACACTAGAGTGATATATTACAAAATGAAGTTTTCTTGGCGGGCCATGTTCAGTGAACTTGTTCAACAGACAAGCACCTTTATGTTATCCCAAGTATCCTATAGTTCAACTTGTATGAGATCGGTTGCTTACTTCATAAGTAAGAAGGCTTAACATATACTAGTAAAAGTTTGAGGAACAAGGCTTTGATGCATAAGGATCTCATAATTATAACTCTTTATAATTCCTTTGCAAGGCCATTATGTTCCATGGGCTTCATCCGATTAGTACTTAATAACTCCTTATTATTGTACTAACATGAAGGAAAACCTTGTATCAGTATAATCATAGTGACAGGTATGCATTATTGACTGTATATCCCAAGCTCAATCTGATTGGCTCTAGAGCATACACCAACAATCTCCCACTTTCACTAAGCCAATCACTAACGCATCTAATGCCGAACTCTTTCGATTAGTAATTGTGTCTTCATAAGGACATTGCTTAAGTGCATCAATAATATGCTTTGTCATATACATGATAATCTTATTATCAAGGTTAATAATTTAGATCACAACGAGACCTAGATTCCATTCATATGGCTCAGTTGTTTCTTAAACAACTATTGGAATCTATTTGTTAGCTAGTAGCTAATGATCCAAATATAACTTCTTTTGCAAGCCAAAACAAAAGAGTTAGTCTTAAAAACCTTTAATATAAACGTGCAATCTTTTCAAGTATGGAACCTTTCCTATTAATTGCATTTTTTTAAAAAAAATGACAATTTATCATAACATTTTATCATTCAAAAAGTTATTAATAGCTCCCACTAAATCCTACATATGTAGATGCTAAGGGATTAATTCAATAACAATTCGAATTCAATATCACTAAACTAAATGGTATTCAAAATACTTTGCAAGTTGTATAACATATAAGACTAAGTTATAGAACTATTCTATAATCGATTTATTTAAGAGGAAATTAAATAAGCCTGGCATCCTATGCCAGCAAAACAATATGTTTCGAAAACATAGATAAAATATCCTCAACATTGGCCTATAATGCTAATGAAAACATCAAATGTTTCTAAATAAATCCTAGCTAAATAGTCTTATTAATAAACCCATAAGATCGGCAAGCTTTGATGTAGCATCAAACTCGGTTGCCATCTTCATGGTCCAGCTTCACTACTCTTTACTTTGGTCCCTACAATATGTCATACATATTTAGTACCAAATGATAGGTATCATATACCAAGAGATCGGTATACTTCAACCTGTATGAGATCGGTTGCTTACTTCATAATTAAGAAGGCTTAACATATACAAGTCTTTGAGCATTGCCAATGCCCCGTCTTGGTAATACGATGATCAAGAACAGTTTGAGGAATGAGGCTTTGATGCATAAGGATCTCATAATTATAACTCTTTATAATTCCTTTGCAAGGCCATTATGTTCCATGGTCTTCATCCAATTAGTACTTAATAACTCCTTATTATTGTACTAACATGAAGGAAAACCTTGTATCACTATAATCATAGCGAAAGGTATGCATTATTGACTGTGTATCCCAAGCTCAATCTGATTGGCTCTAGGGCATACACCAACAGTATGTTCATGCATCTCATGTCTTGCCACATGATTTTTGACTTTGGCCAGTCAATTGCTTAAAGTCATGCTCACTTGTGCATACTTGTGGAAAATTCAAGAGTTGTCAAGTTTATTTTTCTACCTTTGTGATTTTTTTTTTTTTTACTTAGGAGAATCTTGTCTAATATTTTAGAAAATTTAGCTACAGCTTTTAGGTCCTTAGAAGAGTCTCCAACATTTTTACTTTGATTTTCAAATGATTTTATCAAAGGCAAAAAAATGTGTTTTGGCAAATTAGTTTTTCACCCAGTGTTCTAACTTTCCCGATTTTTCTGGGAAGTTATCCTTAATCCCAAAATTAAGCCAATTTTTTTTCCAAATAGTTTGACATGTTCTGAGTCTCCAGTATTGTTTTTATATTTGTTTGAAATTTTAAAAATAGGTTAAAAAAAATCTTCCTTTAAAAGTGGACAATAGAGTCATATTTGAATTTAAGGGAAAATTATTATTTTTTTGCTAAGTTACTTAGAGGGGGCTAATTAGGAACTTAAGATACTTCTTAGAGTGGTTTCTAAGCCATTTTAAACTTAAAAAATAATTTTAAAGAGTTTGAGTCAAGGGTGGTCAAGTCCAGGTTTTCAATTTTAGGAAATTAGAGCTATTTAAAAGGGGGGTTTGGCTATGGATCATTTTTATCCAGGAATTTTCAAATTTGTTTTCAAACTAATCACAAAGTTTTTTTGATTTTAGAAAATGTAATTTGATGTCTTTTCCTAAGGTAGCCGGATATCTTTTTAAGCATATGGATTTCCTTACTTAAAGAAAAATATATATTTTCATGCATTGCATTTTCCATGTTCATGCATACTATATAATATGTGATTTTTGCTATGATAATTTCTATGGTATTGTTTTTATTTTGATTTATATTTTATGATGTTATATTGTTTGTTATATGGTTTTGAATATTTCATGCTATCCTATGCTTTTTCTTTAGTCATTTATTATTGTCACATCATGTATCATATACTATGTTCATGCATTATTATTTTTATTTTCATGCATATTTCATAATAACATTATTTTATGTTTCATATCATTTCATATCACTTAGATTATATTCCATGTCATATAGATTATATTATTTAAAATATGCTATGTCATTTAAATCATATCATTTCATTTAAAATATGTTATGTCACTTAGGATATTTCATTTCATTTAGAATATATCATGATACTTAGGATATTTCATTTCATTTAGAATAAATTATGTCACTTAGGATATTTCATTTCATTTAGAATATATCATGTCACTTAGGCTATTTCATTTCATTTACAATATATCATGTTACTTAGGATATTTCATTTCATCTAGAATATGCTATGCCATTTAAATTATATCATTTCATTTAGGTTGCATTATATTATCTAGACTTTGTTATATCATCTTTACTATGTCACACATATTCATATTTTTTTAAAAATATTTTGAAAAAGATAATGATTTTCAATAAAATAAAGATATTCCCGAGTTAAAATAATTCATGAGTTCTCTACCGGGTTTGCTGGAGAGGATGTCATCAATTATCATTAATAAAGGAACATCTTTCTTTCAAAAAAGAAGAATGATTCGAAAAAAATTTCTATATTTTGCCAATTTTGTCGGGGAATATAGGAAAATTTTGAATTAATAGATTCCGGATCATTTTCAATTAAAAATGGAATTATTTTTCTTAAAATTGTGAATTAATTTGAAATACCAAATTTAAAACCGACTTTTTACCGAGACTTGAGATTACACACGATTAATAACGTACCGTTTTATACAGGCGTTGTGGGGGTGCTAATCCTTCCCTACACGTAACCGAATCCCTAACCGGCTTCTTTGAATTCTCTGGTTTAAAACGCGGACTTGAAATTGGTTTTAAAAATATTTTAATTAATTTTAAAATGTTTTACAAAACCGGTTTTAATAGGTGGTCAATCACACCTAGCCAAAAAAGGTTGGTGGAGACTCCATGTCTTTCTCGAGGTCATTTTCAAATCCTCATTTTATTTTAAGAGGAATTAAGTCGACTTTTCCTCGGTTTTTCCAATGTCACGCTTAACGAATATAAAGTCTCGCGATGAGACTTGTTATTTTTTAGGTTGCGACAGCTTGGCAACTCCGCTGGGGACATTAGAGAGTCAGGCCTAGAATTAGTCGTGCGTTATCGAAAGTCTCGATTTTTGTTGGTTTAATTGGTATTTAATTTTAATTCCCACATTTTTAAATAATAAGAATAATTTTGAAAATAATAAAATATTTTTGAATATGGTCATACTCATGTGCATACATTTTATTATTTTCTCTAGTTATTTAATGTTGTATATTATGCTTGTTGGTTAATGCGTTACACTATTCTTGAATATTCTTTTCATAAATTGTTGAGGCATTTAGAATAAGGATTGTAGAATAGGTGGTGAAAGGTTTGTTGTTCCTCCTCACACGCCACACATACATTTTGCATAACATGAACTCTCTACCCGGGTTTCGTCCTTTTAAATGGGAGTAAAGTATCTACGCCTTCGTGACGATCCTCCGTATGGGCTAGTGAAACACTTCCGGAGTATAAAGTACCTAAAGCCTTCGTGATGATCCTCCGTATGGGCTTAGGAAAATATACTCTAATGATTTGAAGCCGCTTTTCTCGGGGTGCCTTACTAGCCTTCACAGGCGATAGTGAGGAACAATTCGGGGTCTTTAGAATCGATTCACCTTCATATAGTGAACTTAGACGAAGCGATGCCGGATTTTTGTCAGATACCGAAGATAGAAACACATGGAGGGACATTTTTAACCTTTTGTTACCTATTTTACATTCTGAATAAGCATTGTAGATTGGGCAATGATGTATGTACATCATCTGTAATAAGTATAAATACACCGCCCCGAAGGCATCGTGATGCCTAAATATGGAGATACTGTTGGGGCAAGTGCTCACTAACTTTTTGAAATTGAAAATATAAACATTCTTTTTCAAACATTTTTTCATTTGGCACATTTCATGCATGTGTGAATAGAGCATGTACATTTATGGTTGTATTGTTGATCTCATTTTTTGCAATAAACAGATGGTGATAATAATCTTATTTGATGATTTCATAAGACCGGTAGTGCTAAATGAACATTTGGACATTGTATCATAGTAGGATCTACCACCCCGAGATTCTTTTGAATAATATGTTGGTTTTTCATGGAGAAAACATGTTTCAAAAAATCATCGATTAAATTTAGAGGCAAATCTTGCATAATGAGATTTTTGAATATTCAAGATTTGGTCCTACCAATTTCGTGTAATCACAGATTAATTTCTTTGTATATACCTTTGTGTTAATTCATTTATTCTTTACATGTATCATTTTGACATCTTGTTATGGTCCTAACATGCATGGTTATTCATTGTAGAATACATTTGTGATATACATGGTCATTCTTTGTATATACCCTTTGTGTTAATTTATGAATTCTTTACATGTATCATATGGACATCATATTACATTATAGCATGCAGGCTTATTCATTGTAGAATACATTCATGACATACATGGTCATTATCTGTATTTACCCATGTATCAATTTATTCATTCTTTATGTGCATCATATTGGCATCAGGTTGCATTCATGCATTCATAGTCAACATGAATTTTTTGTATATATCCATGCATTAATTTTCTTATTCTTTACATGCATCATGTTGGCATCAGGTTGCATTCATGCATTCATAGTCAGCATGATTATTCTGTATATATCCATGCATTAATTTGCTTATTCTTTACATGCACCATGTTAGCATCAGGTCGCATTCATGACAGACATAGTCAGCATGATTTCTCTGTATATGTTCATTTGTCTATTCTTTACATGCATCATATTGATATCGTGTTGCATTCATATGGTCATTCATTGGAAAATGCATCTGAAACGTACACAGTCATTCATGGCATATATCTATGCGTTGATTTGTTTATTCTTGGCTTGCATCCTGGTGGCATCGTGATTGCATTTATTACATACATGGTCAGCATGTTTCCACTGTATATATCGATACATCACATTGTTTTCGTTTCACATGCATCAAATGATATTCATGGCCCTTTCATCATGTCATATATTTGGAAGAATAAAACAAAAATTGGCTTGGCTTTAATAATCTTTAAAAGAATTTCCATTTCAAATCAGAGGTATAAGAAGAACTGAGTACTTTTTTTAATACAAGCTAGTGCTATGGAGAATGAACAAGTTGCCCGATTGGAAAGTATAGAAAAGGCACAAGAAGAATTGCAATAACAGTTTACAAAATCTCAAGCAGAATCTAGGGATCAGATGGCTAAACTAATTGTGCTGATTCCGTTGTAATCAACGGAAAAGGATAAGCTGAAAACTTGGCTGCCAGAGAAGGGTTAGAAGCACAAAAGGGTCAGATTGAGGTCATGATGTTGGATGGCCAGAATACAGTTAATCCTAGCAACATCCTGAACTTAGATGATTCAACTGAACAGGAAAAGTCAAAAATGGTTTAGTCAAATGGGGCTGAGTCGGCAGATTCCCAAAGAAAGTATCAGCAGTTGGAAGAAAGGATTCGAGTTGTTGAAGGTGGAGATGAAGTAAGTGTAAGAGAGCTTATTTTGATCCCAGATCTGGTCATCCTGCCCAAATTCAAGTTCCGAAATTCGAAAAGTATGATGGAAAACCCCAAAACACACTTGTCTGCATATTGTATTAGGATGGTGGGGCATGTGCATGATGAGAAATTGCTTATCCATGTTTCTCAATACAGCCTAACAGGAGGGGCATCTAATTGGTATTGTCAGTTGAAAAAAGGCCAAGTGAATACATGAAGAGACTTAGCCCGGGCATTCCTGAAACAATACGAGCACGTGTTGGAAATGGCTCCAGATCGATCGACACTCCAGAACATGAAAAAGAGCCCGAATGAGAATTACAAAGAATATGCTCGTAGATGGAAAGATGTAGCCTTGCAAGTTTAGCCACCTCTTACTGATAGAGAAATGAATGCTTTGTTTGTGAATACCCTCTCGCGTCCATACTATGACAAGTTGATCGATAATGTCTTTTCAAAATTTGCAGATATATTATTCGCAGTGGGTAGGATTGAGGATGGGATAGAAAGGGGAAATTATGGGCACTTATGCCAGAATGTTTTCGAGAAGAAAGATAATGTTGCCAAGGGGCACGTTCATAAATGTTGAAGGTAGAAATAAAAGAGGGTTCAGTGCCATGCAAGACTATCTTTTTGGTGGTTATTTATATCCCCGATCCTATGTTGACCATTGGATTCAGAACGGTCATCATCATGCTTCAAAGCCTTTCACATTACCTCAGAATTTCGTCATGCCAGATAATATGGAGTCTAGTTTAGTCCATTCTCCGAGCAGTTTGAGAAAGAAGGCAAAGGTGTACCATTCAATTTTGATGACCTGCACGAAACTTCTTCCATTGCTTGTCCAAAACCAAATGATCTCTGTTATACCTGCAAAACCCAGGAAGTCTCCTTACCAAAAATGGTATGATCCTAATACAACATGCGAGTATCATAGCGGGGTTAAAGGGCATTCCACGGAGAACTGCATTGCATTCAAAGACAAAGTTCAGGCCGTAATTGATGTAAATCTGACAAAGTTCAAAGAGCTCATGGATGCTTATCAAGGACGACGGAGCTAAGGATCATTTGTTCTCATGGTAGCATGCTAATCAGGGGCAATCCTTAACCTTGTTTTAAGTTTTTGTACTTACCTTTAATTTATTTGAAATGAATGAACTTTAGATTCCAAACATCATATATCATATCTCATTTGAAGTTTTGAGTGTTCTTCTTAAGCCTTGTTTATATGATTTGTGGAAGAAAAAAAACGTTGAAAGTAAAAGGATATTCCTTTGAATAGTGAAATGAGTTTCTAAAAGAATGGATGATCACCTGAGGGATGTATTCCTAGGAAACACTTTGTCTCTACATGTACATAGATCATAGACTAGTTGAATAAATACCACTCAAAAGTCACAAAGAATAACCTTTATTGAGGCCATGAGTAGTGAAAAATTGAAAAATTCTTTCATGAATTTCTTGAAAGTCAAGCAAACAAGTCAATCTTCCAAAAAGATCAAGATTAAGTAGTTTGATACGTGTTAAAGTTATGCCATGTTACAAGTCACAGCAAAAACTCAAAGATTCAAAACCTTCGAATCCTTTTGAAAGAATTCAAATGCCAAGTCTCTAAGCCTTTTCCCAGACCCTGATTTACGAGCACATGAACCAAAGGATGAACCAGAACACTTTTCTTTTTCTCTCTCCATATGTTAAAAACACTTTGAAGAGATTGAAACCCAAACAAGTTCATTTAGTAAGAACTTCAAAGATAAAATCTGAGATGTTCCTTCACAGCAGGGTTCTTGCAAACCAAAAGACCTTCACTTCAATGGCAAATCAAAGTAAGACATCATTGGTGGCAGAAAATGAATCAAATGATTTTTTTGGGGCATGCAGCAAAAAGAAAAAATAAGGCAAAAAGAAAAAAAAATTTATGACATCATGAATGTGACAATTCGAATGATCCCAAATGCAAAATGAAATTCTGATTATCTATTCCCTTGAGGATTGCTTTTCAAGGAGAATATTCATACTTGATATGAGAAATGGCCATCTTTCATATCCCTTTCACAAAGAGAAATTATCCATAGTCACCCCTTTTGAGCTTAAAGAATTCTTTATTCTTTGAACCCTGATCAAGGATCACTCTCCATACTAGAGAGTAAATATGAGGAAATATTTTCTCACAAATCATGGTGAAATAAGTCCCGACTGGAAGATAGAAACAAAGCAAATTGAGTTCCCAAACAAGTACGGGCTCACTTTATCAAAATAGAGATACAAGAAGAAGAAAAAAATATAAGAGAAAAGATGGTGAATTGAAAGCTAAGCACGAAATACACACAACAAATGTGTATGAAAGAGATGGGAAATTGAAAGCCAAGAACAAAGAAGAAAAAAAGCAAAACTCAAATGAAGGAAAGAAAAGTCCAGAAGGGACAAATGTTTCAAAGGGAATCCTCCTCAAGAAATGATCCTTGATCTGATTACCCTCAAATACATATTTTGAGCCTACTTATCCTTTCTTTCTGAACCTCGAACCTTGGCCTATGTTACGTACTTTAAAAGTCCATTTTGATCAAGCCTGGATATTTAACTTGGAAAGTTTCTCGTCAGATTTTATCCCATTTCATCGAATTATCATTTCATTATGGAAGAATTTAGAATTCTCAGATGCATGATGGAACAAAGAAAAAAGAGAGAACAATGAAGCTCTAGGGTGAAAACCTAAAAACAGTTAGTCTAGAGTAGAACAAGAAGAAATTCTAATTCCACACATTGGTATTACCAAAGCTGTCAGTTTGAGGAATACAAAGAGCATCAAGGAACTCTTAGACATGCCAAAAGGACATCCTTTTCTTTGGAATTGATTTTGAAATTAAACCTTTTTCCTTCCAACATTGAACCCATCATGGCTAAGGTTAACATTTATCAAAACGCCATATTTAGAGATTGGAGGATTGATGAGATTTAATTAAAACTTTTTCTAAAAAAGTTTGGTTTTAAGGAATTCATGTTCTGAGAAAACTTACTCATGAGTCGAGACAAAAATACATTCACCTTCCCCTCTTTGTCAAGATGAAAAGCTTTCCTAGACAAATCCATACCTTATTGCATCAGCCCATTGACTTTGTTGCATTAAACCGTTCAAATCACTCAAAAAGTGAGGCTGAATTCCTATCTCGCTTAGGAATGTCTCTAATAGTGACCACCAATTTCTGAAAAACTTCAATTTCACATGTTTTGGAAGAAATAAAATTGACATGACTTAGGAAGAATTGAGATGTGGATATGCTCTAGCAAAATGTTCATTTTGTTCATGGGCATGAAATTTTGAGTTTGAATGAAGTTTGACTTTGTGTTTTGGTTTGACCAGATAACTGAAAAGAAAGAATCTGTTGGGGCAAGGACAAATTAGGAATACGAAACCATGCGATTTCTTCCAAAAAGATGAATTGGAAATATAGACAAGGGGCAGGAACCATTCTCTCTAACAGGAAATCTCACCAGGACACAAAAAAAGGGAGATAATCAACCCTCTTAACATTCTCTTTATGTGAAATGATGTCATGAGCATTCATGCATCATATGATCAACATATGCATCTGCATTTTTTGCAAGTTACATCAATTTTTGCATCCATACATTTGATAATTTCATTCGTCAAGCATTGAAAAGACACAAAGGAAAAGAAGATAGGTTTCCTAAAAAAAGGGAAGGGCTTTCTTTATATTTAGAAGAAAGAATCTGTTGAAGAAAAGAAGAAAAACAAAAGTTTGTCTAAAAAGAAAAGATGTGAGTACTGAGATATTTTGGGATGATGAAGTCAAGAAAGTGTTGAAAAATTCCAAGATGATAAAATTTTTTGAAAAATGAAAATAATTTTAGATGAAATATTTTAAAGTTGTGGAGCCTCGAAGGAGGAGTTTTTCAAGTGAAGATTTAGTTAAGCCCAATGTAAGCTGGCAGTTATGGTCTGAAACCAGTGAAGTTGGCATATTAGATGTGATTAAGCCCGATATAGCTGGCACAAAATGGAGTAAGCCTAGTAAAGTTGGCACGTTAGATGTAAGTAAGCCCGATATAGCTGGCACAAAAGGGTGTAAGCCTAGTAAAGTTGGCACATTAGATGTGAATAAGCCCGATATAGCTGGCACAAAAGAGAGTAAGGCTAGTGAAGTTGGCACATTAGATGTGAGTAGGCCCGATGTAGCTAGCACAAAAGGGAGTAAGCTTAGTGAAGTTGGCACGTTAGATGTGAGTAGGCCCGATGTAGCTGGTACAAAAATGGTTAGGCCAGTGAAGTTGGCACGTTAGATGTGGTTGAGCCCAATATAGCTGGCACAAAGATGGTTAGGCCCAGTGAAGTTGGCACATTAGATGTGAGTAAGCCCGATGTAGCAGGCATAAAAGTGATTTAGGCCCAGTGAAGTTGACACGTTAGATGTGAGTAAGCCCAATGTAGCTGGCATAAAAGGTGGTTAGGCCTAGTGAAGTTGACACGTTAGATGTGAGTAAGCCCGATGTAGTTTGCATAAAAATGTTTAGGCCCAATGAAGTTGGCATGTCAGATGTGAGTAAGCCCGAGTTAGCTGGCATAAAAGGTGATTAAGCCCAGTGAAGTTGGCAAGTTAGATGTGAGTAAGCCTGATGTAGCTGGCATAAAAGTGATTTAGGCCCAGTGAAGTTGGCACGTTAGATTTGGTTCAGCCCAATATAGCTGGCACAAAAATGGTTAGGCCCAGTGAAGTTGGCACGTTAGATATGGTTGAGCCCAATATAGCTGGCACAAAAATGTTTAAACCCAGTGAAGTTGGCATGTTAGATGTGGTTGAGCCCAATATAGCTGGCACAAAGATGGTTAGGCCCAGTGAAGTTTGCACGTTAGATGTGGTTGAGCCCAATATAGCTGGCACAAAAATGGTTAGGCCTAGTGAAGTTGGCACGTTAGATGTGGTTGAGCCCTCAATATAGCTGATACAAAAATGTTTAAGCTCAGTGAAGTTGGCATTTTAAATTTGGTTGATGATTTTAAATTTATCGTAGAGATATTTTGTTTTAAAATTGAACTCGTTATTCTTCTCTAAATGAGTTGAATTTCGAGATTTACCGTAGAGATATTTTGTTTTAAAATCAAATTCATTCTGCTTCTCTAATAACTTGAATCCCGAGATTTACCGTAAAGATATTTTGTTTTAAAATCGAATTCATTTTGCTTCTCAAATGAGTCGAGCCCCAGGACCATCGTCGAGGTATTTCCGTTTTTTCTAAATCGAACTCATTCTGCTTCTCAAATGAGTTAAGCCCCGAGAATATCATTGAGGTATTTTCTTTTGTTTTAAATCGAATTCATTCTGCTTCTCAAATGAGTCGAGCCCTGAGACCACCGTCGAGGTATATTCCTTTAGTTTTAAGTCAAATTTATTTTATAAATGAACCAAACTTAGGCATTTCCTTTTGTTTTAAATCGAACTCGTTCTGCTTCTCAAATGAGTGGAGCCCCGAGTCCATCGTCGAGGTATTTTCTTTTATTTTAAATCGAATTCATTCTGTTTCTCAAATGAGTCAAGCCCGGAGACCATCGTCGAGGTATTTCCTTTTGTTTTAAAAATCTAATTCATTATGCTTCTCAAATGAGTCGAGCCCAGAGACCATTATCGAGGTATTTCCTTTTGTTTTAAAACTCGTTCTGCTTCTCAAATGAGTTAAATATTTTGTTTTAAATTGAACTCGTTTCCTTAAGACGGGTCGAGCCTTGATTAGTCAGGGAACTCACTTTAAAAACAAAATTGTCAAAGTCTTTTCTTCTCTTACAAATCGAACCTGTTTCCTTAAGACGAGTCGAGCCTTGATTAGTCAAGGAAATCAATTTAAAGACAAAATCTTCAATTTACAGCTTTTTCAAAAAAAAAAAAATAATAATAAATGAAAAATGTAAACTCCCTTTCCCTTTTCTTCACATGTGATTTCACTAACCGGACAAAATTAGTGTTTGTTTATCTTTGCCTGATTCCTGATTCTCAGCAATAGCCAAAGAGGGACAGCTGTAGAGACCTAATTTTGTCCGGACCACTAAATCAGGTATTTTTTCTTCCTAAAGTGATGTTTCAGAATGCAAAAACGCTATTCTCATCCTGTTGGTGGTACTCCGAGACTTAGTTTAAGAAAGCAGACATAAAAAGTCAATCTTGAAAAGTCAACCCTAGAAGAGTCAACTATTAAAAAAGTCAACTCACTTTCAAAATCAAGATTCAAATTTCAATTGAAAAATGGTGAAAGAATTTTGATAATCCGAGATCTACAACAAAAGGTATGGAGTCCGGAAGATGGGTTATGGAGATTCAGTAGAAAGGAAACCCTAGTTCAAAAATTTTAGGGAAAAATGCTTAAACGATCAAATTGGTCAAAATTAGAGGTTCCAAACGAAAGATAAGCACTGACTACGGGTAATGGAGAGGCTACTTGGAAAAAAAACTGAAGGAAAAGTCAATTTGGAAGAAAACCGAGAATTAGGATTTTTGGTGGATTTTGGTAAAATTGGGGGAAAATTGCAGAAATGGCCCGATTTGGTAAAACTAAAGCCCCTAATTGATGAGGAGTGATTAAACAAGGATAGCCCAAGGATCAGTTTGTAGTAATTCCTAGAAAATAGCCGATTGGAGGAAAAACGAAAAAAAAAAAAGAGGAAATTCCAATAGTGAAAAAAGGAAAAATCAAATCGGAGGGGAATTTGATATAAAAATTGGGCGTTTTTGGACCAACTCCAATTTCGTATATGAAAAAGGCACAGAAAAAGAAAATTTGAAATTTTGGGAAAAATAGCAAATGAGCTCCAAAAATTCTGAAAATTTGAAGATCTCATTCTTCAATCATTTGGAAGAGATTGCCAAAGAAAAATCCGGATTCGGAGCTCGTTTGCAAAATGGCAAATCTAGGGCCCACTATACTGAAATTCAAGAAGATAAATCCCGAAAAAATAGCAAATGAGTTGCAAAAATTTTGAAAATTTGCAGATCTCATTCTTAAATTATTTGGAAGATATTGGAGAAATAAAATCTAGATTCGGAGTTCATTTGCAAAATGGCAAATCTCAAGCCCATTATGCTAAAATTAATGCAGATAAATCCCAAAAAAAAATAGTAAATGGGCTCCAAAAATTATGAAAATTTCCAGATCTCATTTTTAAATTATTTGGAAGAGCTTGGTGAAGAAAAATTTAGATTTGGAGTCCGTTTGCTATTTAATTTGATTTGGGGGTCAAAAAGGTTATTTCATCAAAGAAACTAAAAACGCCTTTAAAAAATTGGAGATTGGGCTGGTTTTTAAAAGGGCAATCAGCGAAGCCCATAATAGAGAGTGATGTTGCTGAGATTTTAGATCAAAGGGCTAAGAGTGAAGAGGAAGGTAGTTATTTTTTTGATCAAGCCTTCGAATTTGCAACACATGGACCAATGGATGGAGAGGGATGATGTCATATTTATGACATCTTCCTCATGACATCATATTTAGGGGCTTATTATTCCAATCCAAAGGTGGGAATTTTACATAGAAGCATCTTAGATTAGGGACCATTGGAACAAAATTGGTGTAAAAAATGACAATTTTTCCTACACTATGATAGGCCATTCGGCCACTACTATCAAGGGGGGATATTAATTTTTTCTTGCTTCTTCTTGGCTGAATACTCTCCATTGTTGAAGGGAAATAAAAAGTTTAGAAAGGTGAAGAAAGTAAGAAGAGAAAAAAGCTTGCAATATAGCTTTTAGAGGTAGCTAAAAGCACCTTACTCTTTCACTTTTTTTACATATCCATTCTTAATTTGCTATTTTAATTTGATATTTTGTGATTTTCTATTGATTTTTATTTTGAAATAAGTGTTTTTAAGCTTTTTCTTCAAGCTCCTCTCTTGTGCTTTATTGAAAAAATATTGAAAAAACAATTTCCTTTACTTTTTTGAAGGTAGCCGAATGGTCTATTCTTTGATATGGATGGTGTTTGATCTTCATTTCATGTTGTTTGTGAGGTCTAGCATTCTTTGATGTTCTATATTTATATTCAAATAACAAAAATATGGAGCTTGTTTTAATCTTTTTACTTACTTACCTCTATTTTTTATTTTATCATCTTGTTTTCATGTTTATTTTCCTTGTCTACCATTTTTAATTTTCTGTTTTCAACATGTTTGAGTTGTCCATGATTTGCATTTTACTATGCTATGTGTTTGTGAAAATGTCTAGTTGTGTTCATGCATTTACTTCATGTTTGCATGGTTTAGCATGTTTCCTTTTTTAGCCTTGCATTTAGTATATCATGTGTTTGGGAAAATGCCATGCTAGGATTTCATCCTTTAGGCCTATATTCTAAGTGTATGTTCATCTTGCTAGTTGATAGGTTTGCATTTCCATTCCATGAGTTGTGTATCTTGATTTCGCATGCTATGTGTTTGTGTTCTCGCCATGCATTTTTTAGGTCTAAGTTTCATTTGCATTGCCATGCATTTCATGCATGTTTAGACCTAGGTTGCATTTATTGCCATGCAAGTTCATGTTAGGTCTAGGCCATATTCTTTATGCTAGGCATTTTCCATGTCATTTAGGTTTTAAATCATGCTTTTCATGCATTCAATTTGCTGTATGTTCATGCATCTCATGTCTTGCCACATGATTTTTGACTTAGGCCAATCAATGGCTCAAAGTCATGCTCACTTGAGCATATTTGTGGAAAATTAAAGAGTTGTCAAGCTGGTTTTCTACTTTTGTGATTTTTTTACTTTGGAAAATCTTGTCCAATTTTTTAGAAAATTTAGCTACTGTTTTTAGGTCTTTAGAAGAGTCTCCAACATTTTTACTTTGATTTTCAAACGATTTTATCAAAGGCAAAAAAATGTGTTTTGGCAAAACAGTTTTTCACCTAGTGTTCTGACTTTCCCGATTTTTCTGGGAAGTTATCCTTAATCCAAAAATTAAGCCAATTTTTTTCCAAATAGTTCGACATGTTCTGAGTCTCCAGTATTTTTTTTTAGATTTGTTTGAAATTTTAAAAATAGGTTAAAAAATCATGCTTTAAAACTGGACAGTAGATTCATATTTGAATTTGAGGGAAAATTAATTTTTTTGTTTTGGCTAAGTTACTTAGAGGGGGCTGATTAGGAACTTAAGCTATTGCTTTTGCTCATGGTGCAAATGCAAATGTCTTGAATTGATACACATGCTTCTTGATACAGATGCAGATGTCTTGGATTGATGCAAATGTTTTTAAATGCATATGCAGATGTCTTGGATTGATACAAATGCTTCTAAATGCACATGCAAATGACCCTTTACGGATTGATGCAAATGCTTCTAAATACATATGTGGATGACCTTTTACGGATTGATGCAAATGCTTTTAAATGCAGATGACCCTACGAATCATGTTCATGTAAGTGGTTCATAAATGGTGTAATTGCAGCTACAATGAAGTTGCAATGATCCTATAAATGATGCATTTGCTTGAGAAGATGCAAATGCAAATATCTATGAAGGATGTGCTTGTAAAGATAGAATGCAGATGGTCATGGAATAGTGCAAATACAAATACTCATGAATTATGCAAATGCTTGCTGACACGGTGCAGATGCAAAGCTTAATAAAGAGATGAGTGCTCATGAGTGATGCAAATGTCCCTGATCATTTTTCTAGACTTTGGCTTAGCCTTTCCCATTCATTTTTCCTCTTCCAACCAGAGTATATCTTTGGCTATTCTCTTGCCCCAACTGTTTTCAAACTCTTATCAACAGAAATCTGCTTGCTGAGTTCTATTTCTTCTTCTCATATTTTGAAGTCAAGGTTAACCCTCGTAGTTCCACACCTTTAGGTTAGAAAAAACCTTATCTCATGTCAACATCAAAAATGGGTATTTCAAAAATATTTTTATTTTCCCCCCTTCTTTTTTAGAACAATTTTGCTCATTTAATGAAAACTTCTGAGCCAAAAATATTAACTCTACAGTGTGTGATGTACGAATCATTTGAAGATTGATGATCACTGTTAGAAATTTCACTAAGTGTCAATTTGAGTTTTTTCAATTTGAATTGACAAGGCTTGGCACAACATGATTTTGGTTTTTCCAGGAAAACTTCTCAACAAAAATGTATGTCCCTTTTAGGCTCACAAATGAACAGATTTTATAAGTCATGAATTCATTAAGAACCAAACAAATTCAAAATTCTTTTAGTTTCCATATCAAGGTATTTTGACAAGAGTCAAGATTGACCAGGATGTCTAAACCAGAAAATTTAATTTTGGAGGGAAAAAATTTCAGTTTTAGAAGACAATCCTCTGAATGAGAGCTGTCAATTTGGGAGGTTCAGGATTTTTTAGATGTTCCTCGATGATCATTTCTTCTATTTCACTCTAGACCGTCCATTTTTGGGTTTTCTCCCTAGAGTCCCATTCTTTCCATTTTTTCTTTCTTCTTTTGTTGTTCTACCATGCATTTGAGAATTCTAAATTCTTCCTTAGTGAAATGATAATTCGATGAGATGGGATAAAATCTGAGGAAGACCCTTCAAATTAAATATTCATGCTTGATCAAAATGGACTTTTAAAGCATGTAACGTAGGCCAAATCTATGTTTGAGGGCAATTAGATCTAGGATCATTTCTTGAGGAGGATTCCCTTTGAAGCATGTCGCTTTTGGATTTTTCTTTCCTCTTTTTTTTTTTTGTTGAATTTTGCACTTTTTCTTCCTTGCTTTTTGGCTTTCATTTGCCATACTTTTTCACATTTTTTTTTTATTTTTTCTTGACTTCTTTTTTGCCATCTTTTCTTTTTCCTTCATTTCGAGAGAGTGAGCCCATATTCATTTTGGAGCTCAATTTGCTTTATATCTGTCTTTTGAGTTAGGACTCATTTCTCCATGATTTTTAAAAAGATCTTTCCTCGCATTTGCCCCTAGTGTAGAGGGTGATCCTTGATCAGGGTTCAAAAAGAAAAAATTAAATCTTTTGGCTCAAAAGGGGTAACTATGGATAATTTATTTTTGTGAAAAAGATATGAAAGGTGGCCATTCATCATATCAAGCACAAATATTCTCATTAAAAAGGCAATCCCCAGGGGGAATAGATAATCGAAATTTCATTTTGCGCTTTGGAATCATTCGAATTCTCATATGCATGAAATCACAATTTTTTTTTTATTTTTTATTTTTTTTGCTTTTTTTTTTTTGTCGCATGCCCCATTGATTCATGCGTTAGTTCCATCCTTTTTCATCATGTATCCATCATTTCCACATATGATGCCCCAATTTGATTAACCATGAAGATTTGTATCATTGCAAGGAACATTGCAAGTCTAGGTTTATACTAAAAATGCTGAGTTTCAATCTTGGGTTTGTTTGAAGTGCCAAGGAAAATATTACCCAAATATAGGTTTTCTCTAGGACATGGAATGATCTGGTTTGGTCATTGTGCCCCTAGGTATCAATCGTGAAGTGATGTTTGGGCAATTAATTTTATGGTCATTGGAAAAGGTCATGAATGGTTTTAGCACAATCTTGACACACATCGAATTACAAAAATCTAGATTCTTGAAAGAATGTCTAATTTGTTTGAATTTCAAGGAATTCGAAAAAATTTCAAAAAGTTTGTTTCTTTGTTCATAGCCTAGACTAGGATTTACATCTTTGCTTATTCTGCAATGACAATGGTTTATGAAGTTTAATCATCCATACTTTTTGAAGCATTAGGTTTTCCAAGTGGTCTTAGTTTCAGGGATTTAGGTATAGGACAACCCAAAAGAGAGAGGGAAAGTATTAGGTCATTTCTAATAATGATCATCAATATTCTCAAGAGTGCCCATTACTTCCTGTGAAAACCCCTTATTATTGTTTACCACAAATTTTCTCAAAGTTTCATTTGTTTTTGCAAATTCAAATTTATTGCTAAAATAAAATGAACACAAAACATTTAAATTCAAAATTTATTTATTTCATGTAGATGTCAACATGAGACAAGTGCTTCTATCATCAAAGTGCATAGAACTACATGCATCAGAATGCTCCTATTGACATGCTTCCAAAGATAGTGATTCTCCTCTATAAAACCCTATGAAGCCACTGATTTATGGCAAAGCAGACTTCCACTATTTGATAAGCTCTGAAGTTAAAATGTCCTTGCGAAAAAGACCTTCCACCATTTCCTTTAGTTGTGTGTATTCTTCAGTCGAATGCCCAATTGCTCCCATGTAATAATCACACTTGCTATTAGGGTCATAACTCCTTGCTGATGGGTTTGAAGCTACTTTCAAAGGCACAGGGGTAAGGTACTGATTTTTTATCAGTGTTGACAGCAGGTCAGGGATTGGGATTAGAATCTTTTCTTGGTTATCCCATGGTTGTTTTTGGGAAAAGGGCCTTTCATGACACTTGGGCTTCCTATCTTCAAAACTTATCGAACCAGCCTTGATGAGATCCCTGAGTTTGTACTTCAAAGTGGGGCAGTTCTCTGTTGAGTGGCCTTGATTGCTAGAATGATAACCACAACACTCATTAACATCATACCAGCTTGGATAAGGGGGCTTCAGTGGCTCAAATTGCATGGGTGTCACAAGGTGATTCTTGATGAGTTGAGGTAGTAACTCATTGTATGACACAGGAATTGGGTCAACGTGATTCCTTTCTTGCTTCATATACTCGTGTAAGCCTTTCTTTCCCATCCTGACATCCCCATTTGTCTTACCCTGAACAATCAGTGGCTTCTTCCCATTATCTGACTTCTGTTTCTTCTCAAAACCGAACAGCCCATTACTGATTAGCGCTTGAACCTTCCGCTTTAGAGACAAACAATTTTCTGTGGAATGACCTCGAATCCAGTAATGATAACCACAAAATGCATTTCATCATACTAGTCTGGGTACGGGGGTTGGATAGGTTTTACTGGCACTCGAGCAAGGAGTCGGTTTTCAAAAAGATGAGGTAACAACACAGAGTAAGAGATGGATAATGGCTCAAACTGATCTCTTTTCCAAATATTCTTTGACTTTCCCTGATTGGCCTGAGGTTTGAGATTTGTCAAATAATTACTTTGAGAGGACATCGGGTATAAGTAAGGATCCCGATACATATTATTCATGAATGGGTAGAACTGATGATACATGGGTTGTAGAGGATACGGGACAAAGCTTCCCATCTGTTGCCCCATTTAGGTCATAGACTGGATATCTTTTACTTTTCTTTAGGGTTCTCAATTTCCCTTGCTACCTGATGTCTCCCCTACCTTGAGCTTTTCTTTCTTGTCTGTCAACTCCATTATCTCTTTTGGAATTATCCTGCCTGTGGATCCTTCATGGCATTACCAAAGAGCTTATCATAACATGGAGCCTGCAGTGTATTTGTAAATAGGACAACAACTTCTTTTTTAGTTAAGGGCGTTGTACCTAAATCAGGGACCAAGCAAAGTTCTTTCGGATCTACGCTCCAAAATTCATCTGTGCTTTCTACTGTCCGGGGCCTTTCATTTAATAGCTGATACCTCGCTGTATCCTGTGGCTGTATGCCTTGAGAATTCTACCCTTTAATTGCTGTTACCTCACATGAGCAAGAGAGGCAATTCCTCGAATTGCTTCCAGGACTTTTGATTTTCCTTTCGCAGTAGAACTCTCAACCTGTCCATTTTCTTTGACAATTACCTCTATTAACTTAATTGTTTGCTCTTGGATCTCTTTCTGAACTCTAATCACTTCTTCCTCCATCATTTGCTGAACCTGTTCTATTTTCTCCATTCTATCCAAATTCTTAGCCTCCATGTCTCTTTATTTCTCAGCAAAGTCCTCCTCATGCCCTTTTTCTTTGACAATGAAGGGTATTAGCTCCATACTTAATCGTTTGCTCTTGGATCCCTTTCTGAACTTTAATCACTTCTTCCTCCATCTCTTGCTGAACTTGTTCCATTCTCGCTATTCTAGCCAAGTTCTTAACCTTCATGTCTCTTTCTTCCTCAGCAGAGTCCTCAACATGCCCCTTGCCTTTGACAGTGATGGACATCAATTCCATCATTTTAGCCATTTGTTCTCGGTAGTCTTTTCGATTTCTATTCAGCCTTTCTTCCATTTCCTGCAGAGCCTGTCTCATTCTTTCCATTTCGTCTGAATTTTCGCCTTACATGAATCCTAGCAATGTTGAACAGATTCTTAGTGCTTCATATACCTCTGATTTGAAAAAAGATCTTTTTGAAAGCTCTTAAAGCTAAGCCAATTTCTATTTCATCTCATTAACGTATTTTGTGATGAATGAGCCATGGATGTTATGAATGTAACATGATGCCAATATAATGCATGCAAGTCAGTGTACGGATATATACAATGATTGACCATGCATATTTCAGATGTATTTCCCAATGAATGATCATATACACTATGAATGCAACACGATGTCAATTATGATGCATGTAACAATGAATGATTGACACAGAGTATATATAAAGAAAATCATGCTGACCATGTGTGTCATGAACGCATCCTGATGTTAATATGATGGATTAATGCATGAGCATATCATGATGGCTATGTATGCCATAAATGCAACCCGATGTCAAAATGATTTATATAAACAAATCAATGCATGTAAAGAGTAATCAAATTAATGCATGAACATATACAGAGAAATCATGCTGACTATGTTTGTCATGAATGCAACCTGATGCTGACATGGTATGCATGAAAAATAAGCAAATTAATGCATGGATATATATAGAAAAATCATGCTGACTATGAACGCATGAATGCAACCTGATGCCAATATTATGCATGTAAAGAATAAGCAAATTAATGCATGGATATATACAAAAAAATCATGCTGACTATGAATGCATGAATGCAACCTGATGCCAACATGATGCATGTAAAGAATAAGCAAATTAATTCATGGATATATACAGAAAAATCATGCTGACTATGAATGCATAAATGCAACCTAATGCCAACATGATGTATGTAAAGAATAAGCAAATTGATGCATGGATATTTATAGAAAAATCATGCATGTCATAAACGTATTCTACAATGGATGACCATGCATGCTACGACTGTAACATGGTGTCAAAATGATACATGCAAAGAATAAAAAAATTAACACAAAGGTATATACAAAGAAATTAACCAATGATTATACAAAATTACCTAAATCTTGATTATTCAAAAATCTCATTATGCAAGATTTGCCTCCAAATTTAATCTATGATTTTTGAAACATGTTTTCTCCATGAAAAACAAACATATTATTTTTCAAAAGAATTTTGGAGTAATGGATCCTACTATGGTACAATAGCCAAATGTTCATGTAACACTACCGATATTATGAAATCATTAAATAAGATTATTATCACCATCCGTTTATTGCAAAAAATGAGATCAACAATACAACAATAAATGTACATGCTCTACTCATAGATGCATGAAATGTGCAAAATGCAAAAATGTTTGAAAAAGAATGTTTATATTTTCAATTTCAAAAAGTTAGTGAACACTTGCCCCAATAGTATCTGCTTTATTTAGGCATCACGATGCCTTCGCGACGGGGTATTTATACTTATTACGGGTGATGTACGTACATCGTTGCCTAATCTACAATGCTTATTCAGAATGTAAAATAAGAAACAAAATGTTAAAAATGTCCCTCCATGTGCTTCTATCTTCGGTATCTAACGAAAATCAGGCATGGCTTCGCCTAAGTTCACTATATGAAGGTGAATCGGTTCTAAAGGCCCCGAATTGTTCCTCACTGTCGCCTATGAAGGCTAGTAAGGCACCCCGATAAAAGCGAGTTCAATTCGTTAGAGTATATTTTCCTAAGCCTATACGGAGGATCATCATGAAGGCTTTAGGTACTTTATACTCCGGAAGTGTTTCACTAACCCATATGGAGGATCATCACGAAGGTGTAGTTACTTTACTCCCACTTAAAAGGACGGAACTCGATTAGAGAGTTCATGTTATGCAAAATGTACACGTAGTGTGTGAGGAGGAACAACAAACCTTTCACCACCTATTCTACAATCCTTATTCTAAATGCCTCAACAATTTATAAAAGAATATTCAAGAATACTGTAATGCATTAACCAACAAGCATAATATACAACATTAAATAACTAGAGAATAATAATAAAATGTATGCACATGAGTATGACCATGGTCAAAAACATTTTATTATTTTCAAAATTCTTCTTATTATTGAAAAATGTGGGAATTAAAATCAAATACCAATTAAACCAACAAAAACTGAGACTTTCGGTAACACACGACTAATTCTAGGCCTGACTCTCTAATATCCCCAGCGGAGTCGCCAAGCTATCGCAACCTAAAAAATAACAAGTCTCATCGCGAGACTTTATTACTAGTTAAGCGTGACATTAAAAAAATCGAGGAAAAGTCGACTTAATTCCTCTTGAAAAATGAAGGTTTTGAAAATGACCTTGAAAAAGACATGGAGTCGCCACCAATATTTTTTTGCTAGGTGTGATCGGCCACCTATTAAAATCGATTTTGTAAAACATTTTAAAATTAATTAAAACATTTTTTAAAACCAATTTCAAGTCTGCGTTATAAATCAGAGAAAATCGAAGAATCGGGTTCGGGACTCGATTATGTGCGGGGAAGGATTAGCACCCCCACAACGCCCGTATAAAATAGTATCTTATTAATCGTGTGTTATCTCAAGTCCTGGTAAAAAGTCGGTTTTAAATTTGGTATTTTAAATTAATTCTGAATTTAAAGAAAAATAATTCCATTTTTTATTGAAAATAACCCGAAATTTATTAATTCAAAATTTTCCTATATTCCCTGACAAAATATAAAAAATTTTATTTATTTGATAAAATTTCCGAATCATTCTCATTAAAAAAAAAAAAAAAAAAGATATTCCTTTATTAATGAAAATTGATAACATCCTCTCCAACAAACCCGGTAGAGAACTCATGAGTTATTTTAACTCAGGAATATCTTTATTTTATTGAAAATCATTATCTTTTTTAAAATATTTTAAAAATATGAATATGTGTGACATAGTAAAGATGATATAACAAAGTTTAGATAATATAATGCAACCTAGTAATATGATATAATTTAAATGGCATAGCATATTCTAGATGAAATAAAATATCCTAAGTAACATGATATATTCTAAATGAAATGAAATATTCTAAGTGACATGATATATTCTAAATGAAATGAAATATCCTAAGTGACATAATATATTCTAAATTAAATGATATGACTTAAATGACATAGCAAATTTAAATAACATGACATATTTTAAATAATATAATCTATATGACATGGAATATAATCTAAATCACATGAAATGATATGAAACATAAAATAGTGTTATTATGAAATATGCATGCAAATAAAAATAATAATGCATGAACATAGTATATGTTACATAATGTGACAACAATAAATGACTAAATAAAAAGCATAGGATAGCATGAAATATTCAAAACCATATAACAAACAATATAACATCATAAAATATAAATCATAATAATAAAAATACCATAGACATTATCATAGCAAAAATCACATATTATATAGTATGCATGAACATGGAAAATGCAATGCTTGAAAGTGTATTTTCTCCTTTAAATAAAGAAATTCGTATACCTAAAAGATATCTAGCTACCTTAGAAAAAGACATCAAATTAAATTTTCTAAAATCAAAATACTTTGTGATTGGTTTAAAAAAACAATTTTGAAAATTCTTGGATGAAAATGGCACATGGCCGAAACCCCTTTAAAAATAGCTCTATTTTTCTAAGTTTGAAAACCCGGACTTGACACCCTTGACCCGAGCTTTATAAAGTCATTTTTAAAGATTAAAATGGCCTAGAAACCATCCTAGGACAGTAGCTAAGGTTCCTAATCAACCCCCTCTAAATGCCATAGCAAAAACTAACAATTATTTTTTCCTTTGAATTCAAAATTGACTATACTGTCCAGTTTTAAAACGTGAATTTTTAACCTATTTTTAAAATTTAAAAAACATCTAAAAAAATACAGGATACTCGGAACATGTAAAATTATTTGGGAAAAAATTGGCTTTATTTTTTGATTAAGGATAACTTCCCAGAAAAATCGAGAAAGTTAGAACACTAGGTGAAAAACTGTTTTGCCAAAACACATTTTTTTGCCTTTGATAAAATCATTCAAAAATCAAAGTAAAAATATTAAAGACTCTTCTAAGGACTTGCAAACAGTAGCTAAAATTTCTAAAAAATTGGACAAGAATTGCCTAAGTAAAAAAAAAATCACAAAGGTAGAAAAATCAACTTGACAACTCTTTAATTTTCCACAAGTATGATCAAGTGAGCTTGACTTTGAGCCATTGATTGGCCTAAGTCAAAAATCAAGTGGTATGATATGATATGCATGAACAAACAGAAAGTTAAATGCATGAAATGCATGATTTAAAACCTAAATGACATGGAAAATGCATTGCATAAAGAATATGGCATAGACCTACCATGAACTTGCATGACAATAAATGCAACCCAGTCCTAAACATTCATGACAATACAAAATTATCCTAATGCCTAAACCTAATATGCATGAGATGCATGGTAAGGAAAATGTAACCTAGACCTAAAGTGACATGAAAATGCATGGCAGTACAAAGTTGTCCTAAAACCTAGCATGAATTTGCATGGCAATAAATGCTATCTACCTAATATGCATGAAATGCATGGCAATACCAATATGACCTAGACCTACAATGTCATGAAAATGCAAGAAATTATAATGACCAAATAAACCTAATACTAATGCATGAACAAACAACAACCAATACTCAATCTCATGGCATAATAATGCAAAGCATGGAAACTAACAAGATGAAAATGCCAATACTAGACATAGAACAATGGGATAGCCGAATGGTCCTAAGTCTAGATGGTGAAATCCTAGCATGGCATTAACACAAACACATGGCATACTAAATCAAAATACACATTATTATCGCACGGAATTGCAAGCCTATCAACTAAATAAGATGAAAATGCAAACACAAGGCACAAAATTATGGAGTAACCGAATAGACACATTTCTAAATTATGCAATCCTAAGCATGGCATTACCACAAACACATGGCATGCTGTATAGCTAAACTATCACAATTAAGCTAACCTACCACAATCAAACTAACCTACCACAAGTAAGCTAACCTACCACAACAAATCACATGAACAAAATCAAACACAAAATCATCTAAAAACAAACATCATTCGACCATGATAAAAACATGTAGGAAAAACTTGCTCTCTTGATTTCTTTTTTAAAAAAAAAGTAGAAGCTCCTTAGAACTTATTTTAAAAACAATTTTATTTCATAAAAGAAAATAAAATGACAATCAAAATAGCAAAATCATGTCAACAAAGTATGAGAAAACCATGAAAGAATATATCTACCTTGCTTTAGCTTTCCAAATCAAGAAGTAACAAGCTAAAACCTTTCTTTTTCCTTCTCTTTTTTCGCCTATATTTTTCCTTTCTTTTTTCTCTCTTTTTTCCTTTACTACTGACTCTATTCAGCCCCTAATCCTACAGTAAAAATCTGAGTTCCCCCCCTCTAAATGCTTTGGCCGAATGGCCTATAGTAGTGTGGGAAAAGTTGTCATTTTTGTAACACCAATTTTGATCCAATGGTCCCTAATACAAGATGTCTTCTATGTAAAATTCCCACCTTTGGATTGGAATAATCAGCCCCTGAAACGGATTTCATGAAGATGATGTCATAAATATGACATCATCCCTCTCCATCCATTGGTCCATGTGTTGCAAATTCAAAGGCTTGATCAAAAAAATAACTACCTTCCTCTTCACTCTTGGCCTTTAGATGAAATGGCTTAGCAAAATCACTCTCCATAATGGGCTTGTCTGATTGCCCTCGTAAAACCCAGCCCAATCTCCATTGCAATAAAGGCCCTTTTCGATTTCTTCGATCAAATGACCTTTTTGACCCCCAAACCTAATTAAATAGAAAACGGACTCTAAATCCAAATTTTCTTATTTTAATACTTTTGAAATAATAAAAAATTGAATTCTGGAAGTTTTCAAAATTTTTCCAACTTCGACTATCACCACCAAAGACTTCTTCATTTTTAAAACTGTAAAATTCTGGATATCTCCTCGAGAAGCTTCGGCTATCACCACCAAAGACTTGTTCATTTTTTAAAACTGTAAAATTTTGGATATCTCCTCTAGAAGTTACAGCTATCATAACCAAATACTTGTTCATTTTTTAAAACTGTACAATTCTGGATATCTCCTCCAGAAGCTTCGGCTATTACCACCAAAAACTTGTTCATTTTTAAAACAGTAAAATTATGGATGTCTTTTCCAAAAGCTTTGGCTATCACCACCAATGACTTGTTTATTTTTTAAAACTGTGAAATTCTGGATATCTCCTCCAGAAGCTTCGGCTATCAGCATAAAAGACTTGTTCATTTCTTAAAACTGTAAAATTCTGGATATCTCCTCCAGAAGCTTCGACTATCACCACCAAGGACTTGTTCATTTTTTTAAAACTATAAAATTCTGGATATCTTCTCTAGAAGCTTCAGCTATAACCACCAAAGACTTTTTTCATTTTTTAAAATTGTAAAATTCTGGATGTCTTTTCCAGAAGCTTCGGCTATCACCACTAAAGACTTGTTCATTTTTAAAATTGTAAAATTCTGGATGTCTTTTCCAAAAGCTTTGGCTATCACCACCAAAGACTTGCTCATTTTTAAAAATCTGGATATTGGTTTTTGAAAACATGTTGAAAATTATACCGAAAGCTTTGAGAGTGGATGCAAAAGCTTCATGATGCATGTAGACACCTAATTTTGTCCGGACCATTAAAACATGTATGTTTTCTTCCTAAATTGATGTTTCAGAATGTAAAAAGATTTTTTTCATCCTGCAGGTGGTACTCTAAGACTTAGTCTAAGAAGGCAAGCATAAAAAGTCAAATTTGAAAAAGTCAACCCCAAAAAAGTCAACCCTAAAAAGTCAACTACAAAAAAAGTCAACTCATTTTCAAAATCAAGATTTGAATTTCAATTGAAACTGGCAAAATAATTTTGATAATCCGAGGTCTACATTGAAAGATATGGAGTTCGGAAGTTGGGTTACGGAGATTCAGAAGAAAGGAAAGCCTAGTTCAGGAAATTTGGGGAAAAGTTCTTAAACGATCAAATTGGTCAAAATTGAAGGTTCCAAATGAAAGATAAGCACTGAATATGGGTAATGGAGAAGCTACTTGAAAGAAAAATTGAAAGAAAAGTCAATTCGAAAGAAAATCGAGAATTAGGGGTTTTAGTGGATTACGATGAAATTTGGAAGAATTACAGAAATAACCCGATTCGGTAAGACTAAAGCCCCTAATTGATGAGGAGTGATTAAACAAGGATAGCCCAAGGCTTAGTTTGAAGAAAATCTGAAAATCGGACTTGTGTTGTGCAAAATCGGGCTTCGAAGGCAAAAGGGTAAAATTGGAAAATTTGGAAAAAATAGCAAATGAACTCCAAAAATTCTAAAAATTTGCAGATCTTATTCTTAAATCATTTTGAAGAGATTGGCGAAAGAAAATTTGGATTCGGAGTTCGTTTGCAAAATGGCCAAATCCCGGGTCCCCTATGTAGAAATTCAAGAAGATAAATACCGAAAAAATACCAAATGAGCTCCAAAAATTCTAAAAATTTTTAGATCTCATTCTTAAATTATTTGGAAGATATTGGCAAAAGAAAATCCAGATTCGGAGTTCGTTTGCAAAATGGCCAAATCCCGGGTCCACTATGTAGTAATTCAAGCAGATAAATCCCGAAAAATTACCAAATGAGTTCCAAAAATTATGAAAACTTTAAGATCATACTTTTAAATTATTTGGAAGATATTGGTGAAGAAAAATATGGATTTGGAGCTCGTTTAAAAAATGGTAAAGTTTGGGAGCACATAAGGGCAATTTTGGAATAAAAAAATCAAAATAAATAGCAAATAGGCTCGAAATTTTTTGAAAACCTCCAGAATTCAAATTTATTATTTTGGAAGTATTAAAAAAAGAATTTTTGAATTTGGAGTCCGTTTGCTATTTATTTAAGTTCGAGGGGCAAAAAGGTTATTTTATCAAAGAAACCGAAAAGGGCCTTTTATTGTTTTAAAAAAGTTGAAGCATGGGCTGGAAGAGGAAGGGTCAGCCGGCAAAGGCCCAATGGTGGGCAGATATTTTTTGATTTTTAATCAAAAGGCCAACAATGAAGAGGAAGGTAGTTATTTTTGTATCAAGCCTTTGAATTTGCAACACAATGACCAATAGTTGGAGAAAGAGTATATTTATGTCATCTTTATGACATCATAATTCAAGGGCTGATGATTCTAATCTAAGGGTCATAGAAAGCAACTTGGATTGAAGGCCATTGGATGAAATTTTTACTAAAAAAAAATTCTAGAACCTCCTAGGTTCTTCCAAGGCCAACCGACCACTACAAGGGGAGGGGGATCTCTTTCATTTTCACTCTATTCACACTCTGATTTTTGCTGAATGCTCTCCATTTTTGAAAGGGAAAAATAAAAGTTTAAGAAAGTTAGAAGAGAAAAAGCTTGCAATATAGCTTCTAGAGGTTGCTTTAAGCATCATACTCTTGCACTTTCCTTGATTTTCCATTCTTGATTTGTTGTTTTCATTGATATTTTGTGAGTTTCTTTTGATTTTCCTTTTTTAAAATAAGTGTTTTTAAGTTTCTTCTTCAATTCCTTCTTGATACTTTCTTGTAAAAAGCTTTTTGAATTTTTTTTTCTCTTGATTTAAAAGGGTAGCCGAATGGCTCACTTTTTTGTATAGTTGCTGTTTTGCTTTTTTTATTTTTTTTTTATTTCATGTTATTAGTGGTATTTAACAACTTTTGATGCTTTAAATCTTCTTAAAATACATAAATATGAAGCTTGTTTTGATTTGGTTGCTTGCTTGTTTCCATTGTTGAGTTTATTATCTTGTTATCATGTTTATTTTATTTGTCTTGCATCTTTGATTTTCTGTTTTCAAAGTGTTTATGTTTGTTTATGATTTACATTTTGTTAATCCATGTGTTTGTGAAAATGCCTATTGGTTTTCATGCCTTTACTTTATATTTGCATGATTTAAGTATATTCTTTAGCTATGCATGTTATTGTGTTAAGTGTTTGTGAAAATGACCTTGTTCATTGGACCATTCGACTACCACCCTTTTTAAGCTTTGTGTGTGCATTTTTATTATGCTAGTTAATAGGTTTGCATTCCCATGATATGTTATTGGGTATTTTGTCTAAGTATGCTATATGTTTTTGTATTTGCCATGCATCTTTTAGCTTTAGGTTGTGTTTGCATTATCATGCATTTCATGCAATTTAGACCTAGGTTACAATATATGCCATGCAAGTTCATATTAGGTCTAAGTCATTTTATTGATGCCATGCATTTTCCATGTCATTTAGGTTTTAAATCATGCATTTCATACATTATATTTGTTGTATTTTCATGCATTTCATGTCATTGCCACATGATTTATGACTTAGACCAATCAATTGTTCAAAGTCATGCTCATTTTGAGCATACTTGTGGAAAATTAAAGAGTTATCAAATTGATTATTCTACCTTTGTGATTTTTTTACTTAGCCAATTTTTGCCTAACTTTTCAAAAGTGTTAGCTACTGTTTGTGAGTCTTTAGGAGAGTCTCTAACATTTTTTACTTTGATTTTTAAATGATTTTATCAAAGGCAAAAAAATGTGTTTTGGCAAAACAGTTTTTTCACCAGTACTCATACTTTCCCATTATTTTTGGGTAGTCATATTTAACCAAATAATTAAGAAATTTTTTTTCCATGTAGTTTTACATGTTTTGAGTCTCCATTAATTTTTTTTTTTTTGATTTTTTTCAAGTTTTAAAAATAGGTTAAAAATTTGTGTTCTAAAACTGGATAGTGGAGTCAGATTTGAATTTAAAGAAAATTCCTTTTTCTGTTTTGGCTAAGTTACTTAGAGGGGACTGATTAGGAAGTTTAGCTACTGTCTTAGGGTAGTTTCTAAGTCTTTCCAACTCTAAAAATAATTTTATACACCTTGGGTTAAGGGAGGTCAAGTCCAGGATTTTAAGCATAGGAAATTAGAGCCTTTTAAAAAGGGTTTAGCTAGGTTTTTATTTTTTAAAATCTAAGTTTTCCAAAATTGTTTTCAAACAATCACAAAGTATTTTGATTTTTAGAAAATTTAATTTGATATATTTCCCTAAGGTAGCCGGATATCTTTTTAGATATACGGATTTCCTTAATTAAAGGAAAAAAATACATTCTCATGCATTGCATTTTCCATATTCATGCATACTATATAATATGTGATTTTTGCTATGATAATTTCCATGGTGTTGTTATTATTTTTGATTTATATTTTTTATGTTATGTTGCTTATTATATGGTTTTAAATATTTCATGATATCCTATGCTTTTTATTTAGTTATTTTTGTCATATTATTTAGCATATACTATATTCATGCATTATTATAATTATTTTTATTTTCATGCATATTATATGATAGCATTATTTTATGTTTCATGTCCTTTCATATCATTTATATTATATGCCACATCATTTATATTTTTTCATGTCATTTAAGTCATTTTATTCTATTTAGAATATATCATGTGACTTAGGATATTTCATTTCATATATAATATATTATGTTACCTAGGTCATTTCATTTCATTTAGAATATATTATGTCACTTAGGATATTTCATGTCATTTAGAATATATCATGTGACTTAGGATATTTCATTTCATATAGAATATATTATGTTACCTAGGTCATTTCATTTCATTTAGAATTTATCATATGACTTAGGATATTTCATTTCATATAGAATATATCATGTTACCTAGGTTATTTCATTTCATTTAGAATATGCTATGACATTTAAATTATATCATACCATTTAGGTTGCATTATATTATCTACACTTTGCTGCGTCATTTTATTTATGTCACACATATTCATTTTTTTTATAAATATTTTGAAATGGTAATGATTTTCAATAAAATAAAGATATTTCCGAATTAAAATAATTCATGAGTTCTCTGCTGGGTTTGTTGGGGAGGATATTATCAATTATCATTAATAACGGAATATCTTCTGTAAATGAGAATGATTCGGAAAGTTTTCCAAACTAATAAAAATTTCTATATTTTGCCACATTTGTTGGGGAATATAGGAAGATTTTAAATTTATTAATTCCGGATCATTTTCAATTAAAAATGGAATTATTTTTCTTTAAATTGGAAATGAACTTGACATACTAAATTAAAAATTGACTTTTTATCGAGACTTGAGATAACACATGATTCATAAGTACTGTTTTATACGGGCGTTGTGGGGGTCCTAATCCTTCCCCACACGTAATCGAGTCTCGAACCCGATTCTTCGATTTTCTCTGGTTTATAACGCAGACTTGAAATTGGTTTTTAAAATGTTTTTATTAAATTTAAAATGTTTCACAAAACCGGTTTTAATAGGTGGCCGATAACACCTAGCTATAAAAGATCGGTGGCTACACCATGTCTTTTTCAGGGTCATTTTCAAAACCTTAATTCTTCAAGAGGAATTAAGTCGACTTTTCCTCGATTTTTTTTAATGTCACGCTTAACGAATATAAAGTCTTGCGATGAGACTTGTTATTTTTTAGGTTATGACAATGCAGATGAAAATGTCTTTAACAAGATGCACATGCTTCATGGTGCAAATGCAAATGGCTTGAATTGATGCAAATGCTTCTTGGTACAGATGCAAATATTGAATAAGATGTAAATGCTTCATGGTGCAAATGCGAATGTCTTGGATTGACGCAAATACTTCTTGGTGCAGATGCAGATGTCTTTAACAAGATGCACATGCTTCATGGTGTAAATGCAAATGGCTTGGATTGATGCAAATGCTTCTTGATGCCGATGCAAATATCGAACATTATGCAAATACTTATGATTGATGCAAATGCAAAGATGAACATTGACGCAAATACTTCATGGAATGATGCAGTGCAAAGATCGACATTGTGCAAATGCTTCTAAATTATACAAATGCAAAGGTTAGCAGTGTGCAAAATGTTTCTAAATGATGCAAATGCAAAGATTAATAGTGATGCAAATGCTTCATGAAAAGATGCAGATGCCCCTACGAATCGTATTCACGTGAGTGGTCCATGAATGGTGTAATTGCAGTTACCACACAATAATGAATATGCAATGATCCTAGAAATGATGGAATTGCTTGAGATGACGCAAATGCAAACATTCATGAAGGATATAAATGTAATGGTGAAATGAATATGCTCATGGAATGGTGCAACTGCCTGTAACCATGAATGATGTAAATGCTTGCTGACACGGTGCAGATGCAAAGCTCATTAAAGGGGTAAGTGCTCATGAATGAAGCGAATGTCCCTGATTATTATTCTAGACTTGGCTTAGCCTTTCCAATTCATTTTTCCTCCTCAAATCAGAGTATATCTTGAACACTCGTGCCCCATAACAGAGCATTCCCTTTTCGATCTTTGGCTATCTTCTTGCCCCAACAGTTTTCAAACTCTTATCAACAGAAGCCTGTTTGTCGAGTTTTATGTCTGGAAGTCAAGGTCAACCCCAGTAGTTCCATACCTTTGGGTTAGAAAAACCCTTGTCTCATGTCAACACCAAAAATGGTTATTTCAAATATATTTTATTTGTTTTCCCATTTTGAAAAAATTTGCTTATTTAATGAAAACTTCTGAGCCAAAAATTTTAACCCCGTAATGTGTGATGTACGAATCTCTTGAAGACTAATGATCACTATTATGAATTTTTCTGAATGTCAATTTGGGTTTTCCAACTTGAATTTAAATACTTGGTTCAACAGGATTTCGGATGATCCAAGAAAACTTCACAACAAGAAAAATGTATGTCCCTTCTAGGCTCACAAATGGAACATGTTTTATAAAATACGAATTCCTTGCGAATCAAACAAATTCAACATTCTTTTAGTTTCCAAAACATGGCATTTTGACAAGCATCAAGATTGGCAGGGATGTTTAAACTGGAAAGTTAATTTTGGAGGGAAAAAGGTCTCAGTTTTTGAAGCCAATCCTCCAAATGAGAACTGGCAATTTGGGAGGTTTAAGAATTCCTAGATGTTCCTCGATTTCTTCAAGATGACCTTCTCTTTTGTGGCAACGACACTAACATGGATGGCATCGAAAATTCCTATTTTACTCTGACCACCCATTTTTGTGTTTTCGCCCTAGAGTCCCATTCTTTCCATTTCTTCTTTCTTCTTTTTTATTGTTCTACCATGCACTTGAGAATTCTAAATTCTTCCATAGTAAATGATAATTCGATGAGATGGGATGGGATAAAATCTGAGGAAAAACCCTTGAAGTTAAATATTCGTGCCTAATCGAAATGGACTTTTAAAGCATGTAATGTAGGCCAAGGTTCAGGGTTCAGAAAGAAAGGATAAATAGGCCCAAAATATGTGTTTGAGGGTAATTAGATCAAGGATCATTCCTTGAGGAGGATTCCCTTTGAAGTAATCGTCCCTTTTTGGACTTTTCTTTCCTTCTTTTGACTTTTGCTCCTTTTCGTCTTTGTTCTTGGCTTTCATTTCACCATCCTTTTTCGCACATTTTTTGTGCGTGTTTTTTGTTTTGTTCTTGTCTTTCATTTCGCCATCTTTTTCCCTTTCCTTTTTTTTTTGTCTTGTTCCTGGCTTTCATTTCGCCATCTTTTCCATATTCTTCTTTTCATCAGAGTGAGCCGCATTTGTTTGGGAGCTCAATTTGCTTTGTATCTTTCTTTGAGTTAGGACTCATTTCTCAATTATGTTTGAGAAGGTCTTCTCTCGCATTTGCCCTCCAGTGTAAAGGGTGATCCTTGATCAGGGTTCAAAGAAGCAAGAATTCTTTCGGCTCAAAAAGAGTGACTATTGATATTTTTTTTCTTGTGTGAAAGGGATATGAAATATGGCTATTTCTCATATCAAGAACAAATATTCTTATTGAAAAGCAATTTCCAGGGGGAATAGATAATCAGAATTTTGTTTTGCACTTCAGAATCATCTGAATTCTCATATGCATGATATAACAATTTTTCTTCTTTATTTTTCTTTTTTCACATGCCCCAATGATTCATGCGTTAGTTTCTCCTTATCCACCATTATCCATCATTTCTACATATGATGCCTAATTTGATTAACAATGGGAATTCGTATCATTAAAAGGAACATCGCAAGTCTAGGTTTATATTGAAAAGGCCAAGTTTCAATCTTGGGTTTGTTTGGGTCATTTCTAACAATGATCATCAATATTCTCGAGATTGTCTATTACTTCACGTAAAAACCCCTTATTATTGTTTACCAAATTTTTTCTCAAAGTCTCATTTTTTTTTCAAATTCAAATTATTGCTAAAATATAATGAACACATAACATTTAAATTCAAAATTTATTTATTTCATGCAGATGTCAACATGAGACAAGTGCTTTCATCATCACAGTGTATAGAACTACATGCATCAGAAATCCTAATATGATCAAGCACCATGTTTCTTATGACACTTGGCTTTCCCATCTTCAAAACTTATCAAACCAACCTTGATAAGATCCCTGACCTTGTACTTCAAAGCAGGGAAGTTCTCCGTTGAGTGGCCTGGATTGCAAGAATGATAATCATAACAATCATTAGCATCATACCAGCTCGGATAAAGAGGCTTCAGAGACTCTAATTGCATAGGTGTCAACAGGTGATTCTGGATGAGTTAAGGTAGTAGCTCACTATATGACCTGGGAATCAAGTCAACCTGATTTCTTTCTTGCTTTTTACGCCCTCTTCGATTATTCCCAAGGGTTTTGATTGATAGACAGATGTAAATGCTGGCATAGTTGCAGGCATTGGTTTGTAACGATAAGAACCTTGAGAGACGTTGTTCAGGGTAAGGTAGAATGGTTGTGTCGATACGTGATTTTTCCGCCATCGGGGGACCCGTTCGAGGGAGGTGGGGAAAACAACAGAGGAAAAGACGACTTAATTCCTCTTGAAATATAATGAGGAGCTGTCACAACCTAAAAACTAACAAGTCTCATTGCGAGACATTACTCGTTAAGTGTGACATTGGGGTAACGGAGGAAAAGATGACTTAATTCCTCTTGAAATAAAATAAGGGTTTGAAAACTACCTCGAAAAAGAAATAGAGTCGCCACTAATCTTTTTTGGCTAGGTGTGATCGGCCACCTATTAAAACCGATTTTATAAAACATTTTACTATTAATTAAAACATTTTTTTAAAAACCAATTTTGAAGTTTGCGCTTTTAAACCAGAGAAAAAAAAAAGGGTTCGGGAGTCAGTTATGTGCGGGGAAGGATTAGCACCCCTAGAATGCTCGTATAAAACGGTACCTTATTAATCGTGTGTTATCTCGAGTCTCAGTAAAAAGTCGATTTTGAAACTAGAATTTTAAAATAATTCTCATATTAAAGAAAAATAATCTCATTTTTAGTCTAAAATGATATGGAATTTATTAACTTAAAATTTTCCTATATTCCCCGACAAAACATAGAAATTTTTATTTATTTAGAAAATCTTCGAATCATTCTCATTTGTTGAAAAAAAGATATTCCATTGTTAATGATAATTGATGATATCCTTCTCAGAAAACCCAGTAGAGAACTCATGAATTATTTTAACTATGGAATATCCTTATTTAAAAAAAAAAATGTTATTTGTTTTTCATGTATTTCAAAAATCATAGAAAATGATCATGAATATGCAAAATGGTACTAAGATAAAGATTAAATGAGCATGCATATTTACCATTGTATGACAAACATTTTATTATGACATGGTAAAAGAAATTATGTCATAGCATAAAGAAATTAATGTCATGTGAACGAAATCGACATGGCAAACAAAATGACATCGCTCAAGAATGAAAGTCATGAGAGTGAAATCGACATGGCAAACAAAGTGGCATGACATACGAATGACATGGCATGAGAAGATGACATGACACGAAAATGACATAGCATGAGGATGAATGTCGTGGCATGTAAATGATGTGGCAAATGAAAGACATGGCATAAGAGTGAATAAAATTGACATGGAAAACAAAATGACATGGCATGAGAATGAGAATGAGAATGAGAATGGATGTCATGTGAATGAATGAAATGGCATATGAATATAATGACATAATGAATGACATGGCATAAATAAATGACATGGCATATGAATGACATGGCACAAATAAATGACATGGCATGCGAATGACATGGCCTAATTTAGATGGCATGACATGTGAATGAATGACATGGCATAGGTGACGTTGCATAAAATGACATGGCATATGAATGAAATGATATGTGAATGACATGGCATATGGATGACATGGCCTAATGAATGAAATGGCATGAAATGATGACTTGTGAATGAAATCGACATGGCAAGCAAGATGACCTGACATATGGAATGGCATAAAATGACATGGCATGTGACATGGCATAAAATGACATGGCATGTGAATGAAATCAACATGATAAGCAAGATGACATGGCATATGAAATGGCATAAAATGACATGGCATGTGGATGACATAACATGAGACGACATGGCATGTGAATGAAATTGACATGGCATACAAGATGACATGGCATATGGATGACATAAAATGACATGGCATGTGACATGGCATACATAATGACATGGGATAAAGTTATGACATAAAATGACATGGCATGTGACATGGCATCAAATGACACAGTATGTGAATGAAATCGACATAACAAGGAAGATGACATGGCATAAGGCATGTGACATGGCATAAGATGACATGGGGATAGCCGAATGGCATGTAATGGTAACATGGCATGAATGGCATGGCATGAAAATGCACCTAAACTATAAATGACATGGCATGACATGTTACATGGATGACATGGCATAGGTGATGTGGCATAAAATGAAATGGCATAATGAATGACATGGCATGTGAATGACACGACATGTGAATGAAATGGAATATGAATGAGATGGCATATGGATGACATGGCATAATGAATGGCACGGCATATGAATGACATGGCATGTGAATGGCATGGCTTAATGAATGACATGGCATGGCATGGCATGTGAATGACATGGCATATGAATGACATGGCATCATCATAAAATATTCGTAATCACATCATGTTCACATGCACACATCATTATTTGAAATGAATTATTCATGTGAGGAATCATATAAATAGCCTATGTCGAAAAATATTATAGTGCTTCCTGGCAAACCCGACAAAGCTTGGAAAATAATTCTTTCATAAGATATTTACATGGTTCCGAGTAAAATGAAAACCATACGTTTCGATTCAATAAACATGTGCGTTGAATAATTTCCTAACCTCCTCGACAAACCCAGCTGAGATCGGGAACTAATTCTCGCCAAATGTTTAATAAACCGAAAAATACGTTTTTATGACAAGTTAAGTAAAAACATTTTTAAAATGCAATGCATGAAAATATATTTATTCCTTGAAGTAAGGACATCCATATACCTAAAAAGGTATCCGAATACCATAGGAAGATACTTAAATTGGATTTTCAAAAATCTAAAGACTTTAGGCTCGGATTAAAAAAAATTGGAATTTTTAGGATGAAAATGGCCTCATGGCCGAACCCCCTTCCTTTAAAAGGCCCTATCTTCCTAGTTTTGAAACCTGGGTTGACTACCCTTGACCCAACTTTTACAAAACTGAATTTTATGATTGAAATGACTTGGAAATTAACCTAAGAAAGTAGCTAATGCCCCAAATCAGCCCCCTCTTAATATCTTAACCAAAACAGAAAATTATTTCTTTCTTGAAAACAAATCTTACCCTCACTGTCAGTTTTGAAAACCTATTTTTTTTCCCTTCTAAAAAATTTCAGAAAAATCTGAAAAAATTATGGTAGACCTAGAACATGTCGACCTCTATGGGAAAAAATCAGATTAATTTTTGGAGCAAGGATACTATGACCTATTTTTACCCAAAATCAAGATAGTGAGTTAAAAACTGTTTTGTCAAAATCCATTAGGCAGTTTTGAAAACCTATTTTTTTTCCTCCTAAAAAATTTTAGAAAATCTAAAAAAATCATGGGAGACTCAGAACATGTTGTTCTCCATGGAAAAAAATCATCTTAATTTTTGGAGCATGGATACTATGACCGATTTTTACCCAAAATCAAGACAGTGAGTTAAAAACTGTTTTGTCAAAATCCATTTTTAAACCTTTAATAGAGAACTCCACAAATCAAAACAAAAATACTAGAGGCTCTCTAAATGGTCTAAAACTTGTGGTTAAAAGATCTTTAAATTTGGACAAGGAATTCATGGTGAGAAAAATCAGAAAATCAAAAATCCAACTTGCACAACCATTCATTTTTCCACAAGCATGCTCATGAGAGCTTGGCTTTGAGCCATTGGTTGGCTTAAGTCAAAAATCAAGTGGGGATGAAATAAATGCATGAACATGGAGCAACAAATAGGGGGATCTATCCTACCACAAATCAATCAAGAGTTAAGAACATGAACACAACCAACCAAGCAAAAAGTATCAAGCAAGAACAAGCACAAAATCATCATACACCATTCGGCCAAGCATGGAACATGTAAGAAAAATTTGATAAACTTTGTTATTTGATAAAAAACGAAGAAATCTTTTGGAACTTGTTTTGAAAAACAATTTTATTTCATGAAAGAAAATAAAATAAAAATGAAAAGCATAAAGGAATAACAAAATCATATTAACAAAGCATGGAGGAGAGCATGAAATAAAATAGCTACCTTGTTTTAGCTTTCCAAATCAAAGAGTAGTAAAAATCCCCTATTTTTTTTCCTTCTCTTATTTTTCCCCCTTTTTATCTCCTTTTTAGCTACTGCCCATGAAAAATCTGAACCCCCCTTTTCATGTTGGCCGGTGCTCTCTTTTTAGGGAATGTATGTGCTCCTTTCCTTTTCCTTTCTCACTTAAGCCCTTGGATCATATGCTCATCTTTTTCTCCAACAATATAGGCTATTAGATCAATATATTTTCATGACAATAAAAATGATATATTGCAATTTGATCTTGGCCATTGAATGATGTACTCATCTTTCTACAAAGCTCCTAGGCCATTAGATGGACAATATATTTTCATGGCATTAAAAATGACATCTTGCAATTTGATAGTGAACATTGGATGAATTTAATCAAATCTCACCTTCTATTCATGAGCTAACCAGTCAAGGGCCAGGAACATCCAATAAATTCCTTAATCTTTCATATTTTTAATTGCAAATTGGCCCTTTTCAGGTTTCGTCGATAAAATTGCATTTTGGCCCCCAAACTTGATTTTATTGCAAACGGACCCCAAATCCAGTTTTTCTTTCTCCAATCCATACAAATAAATATAATTTGAGATCTGGAGATTTTTAGAATTTTTCGAGCTCGTTTCCTATTTTTCCCAAAATTTTGTCTTGAATTTTTGAGGTTAGGGCACCCAAAATTCACCTTTTTCATTTGAACTCCGATTCCGGATTGTTGATATGTGATCCCAATCGCGGGGGACCCGTTCGAATGAGGGGCAAATAGAAGCAGAGGAAAAGACGACTTAATTCCTCTAGATTGAAATAAAAGGTCGAGGGTATGAAAACGGCCTCGTAAAAAGACATGGAGTCGCCACCAATCTTTTTTAGCTAGGTGTGATTGGCTGCCTATTAAAATCGGTTTTATAAAACATTTTAAAATTAATTAAAACATTTTTAAAATCAATTTCAACTTTGCGTTTTAAACCAGAGAAATCAAAGAAGCGGGTTCGGGACTCGATTACGTGTGGGGAAAGATTAACACCCCCACAACGCCCGTATAAAACGGTACCTTATTAATCGTGTGTTATCTCAAGTCTCAGTAAAAAGTCGGTTTTTAATTTAGTATTTCAAGTTAATTCCCAATTTAAAGAAAAATAATTCTAATTTTAATTGAAAATGATCCGGAATTTATTAATTCAAAAGTTTTCTATATTCCCCGACAAAATCGGCAAAATATAGAAATTTTTATTTATTTGGAAAACTTTCTGAATCATTCTCGTTTTATGAAAGAAAGATATTCCTTTATTAATGATAATTGATGATATTCCCTCCAGCAAACCTTGTAGAGAACTCATGAATTATTTTAACTCGGGAATATCTTTATTTTTTATTGAAAATAATTATCCCTTTTTTTTAAAAAAAAATAAAAATAAAAATGGATATGAACATGTATGACATAAATAAAAATGACATAGCAAAGTCTAGATAATATAATGCAACCTAAATGATATGACATAATTTAAATGGCATAGTATATTCTAGATGAAATAAAAAATCCTAAGTATCTTGGTATATTCTAAACGAAATAAAATGATTTAAATGACATGGCAATTTGAATGATATGGCATATTTTAAATGACATGGCATATTCTAAATAATATAACCTAAATGACATGGAATATGATCTAAGTGACATGAAATGACATGAAACATAAAATAATGCTATCATAAAATATGCATGAAAATAAAATAAAAATGCATGAACATAGTATATTCTAAATAATGTGACCAAAAAAATGACTAAATAAAAAATATAGGATATCATGAAGTATTCAAAATCATATGGCAAACAATATAACATCATAAAATGTAAATAAAAAATATCATAGCAAAGATAACATATTAAATAAAATGCATGAATATGGAAAATGCAATGCATGAAAACGTAGTTTTTCCTCTAAATAATGAAATTCGTATCTTTAAAAAGATATCCGGCTACCTTAGGAAAATATGTCAAATTAGATTTTCTAAAAACAAAACTTTGTGATTGTTTGAAAACAATTTAGAAGAAAAAACTTGAATGAAGATTAAAACCCCTACCAAACCCTTTTAAAATGGCTCTAATTTCCTAAGTTTAAAATCCCGGACTTGACCTCCCTTAACCCAAGATTTATAAAATCAGTTTTAAAGTTTAAAAAGGCTTAGAAACTACCCTAAGATAGTACCTAAGCTTCTAACCAACCCCCTCTAAATGCCTTATCCAAATTCAACCATTATTATTCTTTTGAATTCAAATCTGCGTCTACTGTCCGGTTTTGACACACGACTTTTTAGCATATTTTTGAAAATTCAAAAAAATTAAAAAAAAAATAATGGAGACTCAGAACATGTAAAACTACACGATAAAAAATTGGCTTAATTTTCTGATTAAAGATGACTTCCCAGAAAAATAATGGAGCCTATTTTTTTTTTTTTAAGCATAATACTTCTTCAATTCATCATCATTCAAGGGATATCTAAAATCATCCCCGTCTATCCGAGTTAAAATCAATGCTCTTCCAGAAAAATCTCTTTTTACCACATAGGGTCTTTTCCAATTTGGAGCCCATTTTCCTATCGGATCATTGACTACAGGGAGAATTTTCCTCAGTACCAACTCTCCTTCTCGAAATTGTCCGGGTCGAACCTTCTGGTTATGGGCTCGAATCATCCTTTTCTGATACAACTGCCCTTTGAAAAATTGCCTTCTATCGTTTCTCTTCGATGAGATTCAGCTGTTCATAACGAGCTCTAATCCATTTTTCCTCTTCTAGGCCAACCTCTATCAAAACCCGAAGTAAAGGAATCACAACTTCAATAGGTAACACTGCTTCCATATCATATACCAAAGAAAACGACGTTGCCCTTGTAGATGTACTAACCGAAGTGTGATATGCGTGAAGAGCAAAAGGCAAGATCTCATGCCAATCCTTGTACACATCAGTCATCTTCTCGACAATCTTCTTAATGTTTTTGTTGGCTGCTTCTACTGCCCCATTCATATTCGGACGATAAGGTGCCGAATTGTGATGCATGATCTTGAACTGAGTACATACCTCTCTCATCATCTTATTATTCAGATTGAGAGCATTATCTGAAATAATTATTGCTGGTAATCCATATCGGCATATGATTTCCTTCTTAACAAATCTGCATACCACCGACTTCATTACATTTGCATAATAAATAGCTTCCACCCACTTTGTGAAATAATCAATGGCCACCAGGATGAAACGATGTCCATTTGAAGCTTTCGGAGTAATGGGGCCAATCATATCCATTCCTCACATTGAAAATGTCCATGGTGTGGTCATGACATGCAATGGCGATGGCGGCACATGGATTTTATCTGCATAGATCTGGCATTTATGACATTTTCGGGAATAACTGATACAATCTCCTTCCATCGTCAGACAATAATATCATGCCTTCATAATTTGCTTAGCAACCATGTGACCATTGGCATGGGTGCCACATATCCCTTCATGGATTTCCTCTATGATTCGTCGAGCTTCGGTAGACTCGACACATCTCAGTAGGACTTGATCTTTCCTTTTCTTGTAGAGAATCTTACTGTCTAGAACAAATCCCATTGCTAGCCTTCTCAGAGTCCTCTTGTTATTTTATGTTGCCTGTTCTGGATACTGTTGACTCTTGATGTAGTGCAAGATGTCGTTATACCAAGGGAGACCATCTGCTTTTTTTTCAATACTCAAGCAGGGAACAAGAGACTCATATATGCTCATCTTGATCGGCACAACTTCCGCCCTTTCATTCACTTTAAACATTGATGACAAAGTAGCCAGAGCATCCACCATCCGATTTTCTTCTCGGGGAAAGTAATTGAAACTTACTTCTTCAAACTTCTCCAATAAACTTAGTACGAGTTCTCGGTATCTGATTAATTTTGTGCCACGAGTTTCCCATTCTCCGCCCAATTGATATATCACTAAAGCCGAGTCTCTGAAAACTTCCAAAACTTTGATTTTTCTGTCCGCCGCTGCACGAAGGCCCATAGTACATGCTTCATATTCTACAGTATTGTTTGTACAATCAAAATCCAATCTGGCTGTGAAAGGATAATAATCTTCTTCTAGAGATATGAGTACTGCACCGATTTCGTGCCCCATGGCATTAGATGTCCCATCAAAGTACATCTTCCATATTTTCTTCTTCAAGGGAACCTCATCCACTTGCAAAACATACATCAAATCTTCATTTGGGAAATCAAAGTTCAACGGCTCATAATCTTCCACTGCCCGACTTGCTAAAAATTCAGCCACTGCACTACACTTGATAGCCTTCTGACTTACATATACAATGTTGTATTTTGACAACAAAACCTGCCATCTTGCCGTCCTCCCTGACAAAGAAGGTTCTTCCAACATGTACTTGATCGGATCTAGCTTGGCGATCAGCCATGTCGTGTGGTACAACATGTACTGTCTAAGCCTCCGAGCAGTCCAAGCTAAGGCACAACACAGCTTTTCTACCGACCAATATTTCAACTCAGAATCTGTGAACTTCTTCTTAAGGTAGTAAACCGCCTGTTATTTCTTTCCAGTCTCATCAAGCTGCCCCAAAACATAACCCATGGATCTCTCAAATACTGATAGATACAATATCATCAATTTATCCAGAACCAGTGGCATTAATACTGTTGGGTTTGATAGATAATGCTTAACCTTTTCAAAAGCAATCTGACACCCTTCATCCCACTATCTTGGATCACGTTTTCGAAGTAACTTAAATATTGGATCACATTTATCGATTAACTGAGAAATAAACCGAGCAATGTAATTCAATTTCCCCAGAAAACCTCTTACTTCTTTTTGAGTATGTGAAGGTGGCAAATTCTGGATGGCCTTCACTTTATCCGGATCAATATCAATTCCCCTTTTGCTAACAACAAAACCCAACAATTTCCCCGAGTTGAAACTTTCTTAGTCTTTCAAAGAGTTTCCCAAGATTCGCAATATGCTCCTCTTATTCTTATGACTTTGCAAACATATCATCAACATAAACCTTAATTCCCTTATGCATCATGTCATGAAACAAGGTCACCATAGCTCTCTGATATGTTGCCAGCATTCTTCAACCCAAACGGCATTACCTTGTAGCAGAATGTTCCCCACATTGTAACAAATGTGGTTTTCTCCATATCTTCCAGTTCCATCTTAATCTGATCATATCCCGAGAATCCATCCATGAAAGAAAATAAGGAACTCTTCGCCATATTATTCACGAAAGTATCAATGTAAGGCAAAGGGAGATTATCTTTGGGACTGGCCTTGTTCAAATCTCGGTAATCGACACACAAACACACCTTGCCATCCTTCTTTGGTACTGGAACAATGTTTGCCACCCATTCTAGATATTTTACCACCTCTAAGAATCCAGCATCAAACTGCCTCTTCACCTCCTCTTTTACCTTTAACAGCATGTCCGGCCTCATTCTTCTCAACTTTTGCTGAATTGGCTTTCACTCTGGCCTTAAAGGGAGCTTATGAACCATAATGTCAGGATCCAAACCCGGCATATCTTGGTATGACCATGCAAATACATCTACATATTCCTGGAGCAAGGCTATCAATTCATCCTTTATTGATGATGACAATGTAGTCCCGATTTTAACCTCTTTTATCTCCTCACTACTTCCCAAATTTAACAATTCCAATAGCTCCTCATGTGGAAGTACTTGTTTCTCTTCTTGTTCTATGTTTCTTGATAAGTCCGGAGGTAGACCATAATCCTCAATATCTTCGTCGGCCTCAAAATCACCCGAGCAAATGGGTCTCTCAAAATCAATTTCAGAATTACTGACAGGAAGGTCCTCATATTTCGTATCCGTACAACTGTAAATAGGTGGGGAAGAAAGAAAATAGGAAAACATATATACAATGGAAGCAAAATAAATAGCATAAATAAAAGAATATTGATACATCAATATGAAGGAAATGCATCATGTTTGTTATTTATTGGATGAAAACTTTTAGACAAAAGCCCATTACAAAAGAAATTCTTAATATTTTTGGGCAAAGATATTTAAGATTTCTTTAAAAGCATTACTTGGAATAGACCTAAAAACTATGGGCAGCTCGGTTGCACTCCAATTGGTCAGTCTATATCCTGGCGGACAAGGTCGCAGCATCCAATTAGCATTCTCACTTTCCATTCTTTCCTCCCTAGTCATGCAAAACTCCATATCATATATCTGCTCATCCCTATTCACCTGGAATCTCTCGAACGCTTGCTCAATCATTATGAGCACATCATCAGAAGCCTTTTCTCCGAACAAAGAATCGGCTGAGCGAAAGCTATGAAGGATAGGTGGGAAAGTCATAGGCTCTCACTTAATATCCATACCTGTGAGATGGGCCATCCTCCTTTGTCGGTTCTTTTCAACTTGTTTCCTTTTCTCATGGGCCTTCGAAAGATACCCTAGGCCAAATCGATCCTTCTTTCCCACTACTTCTATCGCTCGGGCTATCCCCTGAAGATATTTTTCGAGACCTTTTCCAGCCCTACAGCTTTTTCCCATGCTAGTTCTTACCCCCAGCCTTGTGTTCTTGGACAACCTAGGTTTTTGAATCTTTCGCCCTTCAGCGACGAAAATCGCATTTACGAATTCCAAAGACCGAAAGGAACATTCTACGGCATCTTCATTGGGTTCAACATAAGGAGATTCAATAGATGTAGAGGCTATTACGTCCTCTTCTCCTGATAGAGTGACCAAATGCCCCTCTATCACAAATTTTAGTTTTTGTTGGAGAGATGAAGGTACAGCCCCCTGCTGAATGTATCCACGGCCTTCCTAACAAACAATTATAGGATGGATTAATATTCATGTCTTGAAAGTTCACCGTATAGGTACATGGTCCTATCTCTAGAGGAACCTCAATAGTTCCCATTACATCTCTCTTGGTACCATCAAAGGCTCTGACCACCGTGCAGCTTGGCAGCATATAAGAAATATCCACTGGCAATTTGGAGAGGGTTGCTAACAGTATCACATTTAATCAAGAACCATTATCCAAAAGGACCCTTGATAACATGTGCCCCTTGCAAGTGGTAGTTATGTGAAGAGCCTTTGTTGACCCAATACCATTGGGAGGTATTTCCTCATAACTGAAATATTTATAGTCGTCTACCACTGTAGACACCTAATTTTGTCTGGGCCCCTAAATCAGGTACATTTTCTTCCTAAATTGATGTTTCAAAATGCTAAAAGGATTTTCTCATCTTGCAGGCGGTACTCCGAGGCTTGGTCTAAGAAAACAGACAGAAAAAGTGAAACTCAAAAAAGTCAACCCTGGAAAAAGTCAACCCCAAAAAAGTCAATAATTGAAAAAGTCAACCCACTTTCAAAATCAAGATTTGAGGTTCAATTGAAAAACTATGAAAGAATTTTGATAATCCGAGGTCTACATTGAAAGATATGGAGTTCGAAAATTGGGTTACGAGATTCAGTAGAAAAGAAACCCTAATTCGGGAAATTTGGGAAAAAGTGCTTAAACGATAAAATTGGTCGGAATTGAAGGTCTCAAATGAAATATAAGCACTGAGGGTAATGGAGAAGCCATTTGGAAGAAAAACTGATTAAAAAGTCAATACGAAAGAAAACCGAGAATTAGGGTTTTTTTTTGTGGATTTAGGTGAAATTTGGAAAAATTGCAGAAATAGCCCAATTCAGAATATCTAAATCCCTTAATTGATGAGAAATGATTAAACAAGGATAGACCAAGGCTCAATTTGAAGAAAATCTAAAAATCGGACTTGTTTTGAGCAAAACCGGGTTTCGGAGGCAAAATGGCGAAATTTGAAAATAAGGGAAAAATGGCAAATGAACTCCAAAAATTCTAAAAATTTTCAAATATCATTCTTAAATCATTTCAAAGAGATTGGAGAAAGAAAATCTTGATTCAGAGTTCGTTTGCAAAATGGCCAAATATCGGGTTTCTTATGTAGTAATTCAATAGGATAAATCCCGAAAAAATAGCAAATGAACTCCAAAAATTTTGAAAATTTATAAATCTCATTTTTAAATTATTTGGAAGAGATTGGAGAAATAAAATATTGATTCGGAGTTCTTTTTCAAAATGGCCAAATACCGGGTCTCCTATGTAGTAATTCAACAGGATAAATCCCGAAAAATAGCAAATGAACTCTAAAAATTTTGAAAATTTGTAAATCTCATTTTTAAATTATTTGGAAGATATTGGCGAAAGAAATTCTTGATTCGGAGTTCGTTTGTAGAATGGCCAAATCTCGGGTCCCCTATGCAATAATTGAAGCAGATAAATCCAGAAAAAATAGTAAATCAACTCCAAAAATTATGAAAACTTCCAAATCACTTTTTTAAATTATTTGGAAGAGATTGGTGAAGAAAAATCTGGATTCGGAGCTCGTTTAAAAAATGCTATTGTTTGGGTGCATAAAAGGGGTAATTTCGGAAATAAATCCGAAATAAATAGCAAATGGACTCAAAAAATTTTGAAAACTCCCAGAATTCAATTTTTTATTATTTTAGAAGTATTGAAAAAATAAAATTCAAATTTGGAGTATGTTTTCCATTTATTTAGATTCGGGAGGCAAAAAGGTCATTCACTAAGGAAACCAAAAAGGGCAAATTGGTAATTGGGGAAAATATGAAAGAAGAAGGAATTTCTGGGATTTTTCTTCCCTTGGTCAGCCAACATAGAGGAGAAGAAGGAAGCTTGAACAATTTAATTCCCTAGTCACTATCAAGCCACATGCTATCACTAACACCTTGCAAATGGTCCCCCCTTCATCCAATGGCTTAGGTGCCTTGTAGGAAAGTTGAATGCACCATCCAATGGCAAAGTTTAAATGCCAAAATGACATTTTTATTTGTCATAAAAGAACCCTCATATAATGGCCAAGAATGAAAGAAAAAAGATGAGCACAATTCATCCAAGGGTGAGCATCCATTCGGTTGAGCAAGGGAGTGCATGGGATTATCTCTTTTCATCCAATGGCTTAGGCCATCTACAAGGGCTGAGTACACATGTTGAGGGCTGGATTTAATCTACAAGATATCATATTTATGTTGGCCTCATCCAATGACCAAGAATGGAAGAGCACAACTCATCCAAGAGTAGGCACTCAAGAGGGGCAAGCAAGGCAATGCATGGGATTGGTCTTCTTTTGCATCTAATGGCTAAGGTTACTAGAAGGGATGAGTACACATCTTAAGGGCTGCTATCAATTGGAAATATGACATTTTTATGTTGTCATCAAAATATCTAAATCTAAAGGCCAAGATTGGAGGAGAAAAAGTGCAATTTCCATCCAAAGGCTGGGGGGCATTCGGCCAAGGCTAAAGGGAGGAGTATGTTTTCATTTTTTTAGAAGTTTTGGCTGGAAAACAGTAGCTAATTTGGCAAGAAAATGGTTTTGAAAGAAAGAAAAAAAAAAGGTTTTCAATAGATAGCTTGAAGGTAGTCATCTCTACCAAGCTCTAGCCTAGCTTTCTTCTTCACTTCCATGGTGTTTTCTTGATTTTTCTATTATGTTTTCCTACTACATATTTCATATAAATAAAGTTTTTTAAAGTTTACTTATGTTTTCATCTCTTCTTCTTCTTTAAAATGGTGGAAAATAATTTTTTTTCTATGGTTTCATGCTATGGCCGAATATGGCATATTTATTTGCCTCGTTTTTTCATTTTTTTTTCTTCCTTGGATGTTGTTGTGAACAATGATTTTTACAAGTTATTTTAGAGTACTCTAATGTTCTTATTTTTACAAAATATGAATCAAAAAAGGTTGAAATGGCTACATGATCTTGGCTAGACCAAGTGACCATGGTTAGGAGAGAGGCTATGCCCATTTTTACCTACCATGAAGCTCACCTTATTTTCTATTTTACATGGTTTATTTTCTGTTTTATTGAGATGGAAAGGCTTCATGATCTTGGCAAGACCAAGTGATTATGGTTTGATGAAAGGCTATGCCCATTTGATACCAACCATGGAGCTTAACTTTCCTTGTTCTACTTACTAGTTTTGCTTGTAATTTTTGCATGTCTATGTTAAATCTTGTGTATATATCCTCTTTACATTATTTTCTATGCTATATTTACTTATATATTTCATTTCCATGCTTGATATTACATCCTTGCATATTCGTACATTGTTGTTCATATGCTCATGTTGTGCATTTTTTTTCATGTATCATGTCTTACATGTTTACATTTTCTTGGTCTTGTTCCATGACCATTCGGCAATCTCATTTTTGTTTGCCTTGCATGTGCATTTTCCTTTTGTTTCTTAACTTGTTTGCATCTCCATGCCATGAACTTGAATATTCTGATTTTAGTATGCCATGTGCTTATGAAAATGCTATGATAAAAATGCCATCATATTGTCCCATAACCATTTGGCACTTCACATTGTGTATGACTTGCATGTGCATTTTCCTTTTGTTTTGTTAACTTGTTTGCATTTCCATTCCATGAGCTTGTGCATTTTGATTTTGGTATGTTATATTCTATTGAAAATGTCATGACATTATGCATCTTAATATGATTTGTCATGTACTTATGCCATTTAGTAAATAGGATTGCATTAGAGTCTCATGTGATCATTTGGCCTCTTCATGCATTTCTTGCCTTGTCATGCATTTGCATTTTGTTTAGGTAACATGCTTTGCATTATCATATCTTGAAATTGTGTATTAGTTGCTGTTTGTTCCAACATTTACATTAGTTTCATGAGTCATTGTATGTTCATAGTATTGCTATGCATGTTCATTACATTTTAGGTATAGGCCATATTGGTATTGCTATGCATATTGAGTCTTAATTCACATTGGTATTGTCATGCATTAATATGCTATTTAGGTCTTAGTTCACGTTCATTTTCATGCATATTCATAACATATTAGGTCTTAGTCACATTTACATTATTGCATGCATATAGAGTTAGGATAGCATTTATCGCCATGCAAATTCATGCTAGGCATTTAGGTTGCCATGAATTGTCATGCATTTCCTTTACCATTTAGACCTTTAGACCATGCATTTCATACATTTCATTTTCTGTATGTCCATGCATTCCATGTCATTGCCACTTGATTTGTGACTTAGGCCAATTAATGGCTCAAAGTCATGCTCTTTTGAGCATACTTGTGGAAAATTAAGGAATTGTCAAATTGATTATTCTACCTTTGTGATTTTTTTTACTTAGCCAATTTTGTCAAGGTTTTAAAAATGTTTATCTACTGTCCTTAGGTCTTTAGGATGATTTCCAACAATTTCTACTTTGGTTTTTCAATGAATTTATCAAAGGCAAAAAATGTGTTTGACAAACAGTTTTTTTTTTTCACCCAGTATTCAAACATCTTCAATTTTTTTGGGCAGTCATATTTAATCAGAAAATTAAGACAAGTTTTCTCGTGTATATTTACATGTTTTCAGTCTCCAGTAATTTTTTTAGAATTTTTTGAATTTTTAAAAATAGCCTAAAAAATTGTGTGGAAAAACTGGACAATAGAGGCAGATTTGAAATCAAAAAGGGAATAATGGTTGAATTTGGCTAAGACATTTCATGGGGGTTGGGTAGAAGTTTTAGCTACTATATTAGGGTAGTTTCTAAGCCTTTTTAAACTTTAAAAATGATTTTATAAATCTCGGGTTAAGGGTAGTTGAGTTCGGGATTTTAAACTTAGAAAATTAGAGACATTTTAAAAGGGTTTGGTAAGGGTTTTAATTTTTATTCCAGTTTTCCTCAAAATTATTTTCAAACAATCACAAAGTTTTGTTTTTTTTTTTAGAAAATCTAATTTGACATATTTTCCTAAGGTAGCCGGATATCTTTTTAGATATACGAATTTCTTTAATTAAAGGAAAAAAATACATTTTCATGTGATTTCTGCTATGATATTTTCCATGATATTATTATTATTTTAATTCACATTTTATGATCTTATATTTGTCTTCCATATGATTTTGAATGTTTCATGATATCCTATGCTTTTTATTTAGTTATTTTTGTCATATTGTTTAGCATATACCATGTTCATGCATTATTATTTTTATATTCATTCTCATGCATATTATAAGTTAGTATTATTTTAATTTCATGTCATTTCTTGTCATTTAGATCATATTCCATGTCATTTAGGTTATTTTATTTATAACATGCCATGTCATTTATACTATGCCATATCATTTAAAATTGCCATGTCATTTAAATCAATTTATCTCATTTAGAATATACCATGATACTTACGATTTTTTTTTTTCATTTAACCTAGAATATACTATGCCATTTAAATTATGTCATATCATTTAGGTTGCATTATATTATCTAGACTTTGCCATGTCATTTTATTTATGTCATAGATGTTCATGTCCATAATTTTAAATGTTTTAAAAAAGATAATGATTTTCAATAAAAATAAAGATATTCCCGAGTTAAAATAATTCATGAGTTCTCTACCGGGTTTGCTGGAGGGAATATCATCAATTATCATTAATAAAGGAATATCTTTCTTTAAAAAAAAAACAAGAATGATTCAGAAAGTTTTCCAAATGAATACAAATTTCTATATTTTGCCGATTTTGTCGGAGAATATAGAAAAAATTTGAATTAATAAATTCCGGATCATTTTCAAAAAGAAATGGAATTATTTTTCTTAAAATTGGGAATTAACTTGAAATACTAAATTAAAAACCAACTTTTTACCGAGACTTGAGATAACATATGATTAATAAGGTATCGATTTATACGGGCGTTGTGGGGGTTCTAATCCTTCCCCGCACATAACCTACTCTCAAACCCGCTTCTTTGATTTCTCTGGTTTATAACGCAGACCTAAAATTGGTTTTAAAAAATGTTTTAATAAGTTTAAAATGTTTTACAAAACCGGTTTTAATAGGTGGCCGATCACACCTAGCTAAAAAAGATTGGTGGCGACTCCATGTCTTTTTACGAGGCCGTTTTCATACCCTCGACCTTTTATTATTTCTAGAGGAATTAAGTCTTATTTTCCTCTACTTATGTTTCCCCTCACTCTAACGGGTTCCCTACGATCCGGGATCACGTATCGGCACCTTCGTTTTTCTAGAGGAATTAAGTCGACTTTTCCTCGTTTTTTTTTAATGTCAAGCCTAACGAAATAATAAAGTCTTGCGATTTGCTTGTTATTTTATCATTGTTATTTTTTAGGTTGCGACAGCTTGGCGACTCCGCTGGAGACTATTAGAGAGTCAGGCCTAGAATTAGTCGTGTGTTATCAAAGTCTCGGTTTTGTTGGTTTAATTGGTATTTAATTTTAATTCCCATATTTTTTATAATAAAGATAATTTTGAAAATAATAAAATGTTTTAAATTTGTCCAGCTTCATATGCATGCATATTATTATTTGTTCTCTGGTTATTTTGTTGCGTATATTTATATGTTTGCTTGACTGATGCTTTACATTGTTTGATTTTAGTGGGGTATTTTGAATAAGGGGTGTAGAATAGGTGGTGACAGGTTTTTTTATTCCTCCGCGAACACTATATTTGCATTTGCATAACATGAATCCTCTACCCGGGTTCAGTCCTTTTAAGTGGGAGTAAAGTAACTACGCCTTCATGATGATCCTCCGTATGGGCTAGTGAAACACTTTCGGAGTATAAAGTACCTAATGCCTTCGTGATAATTCTCCGTACGGGCATAGGAAAATATACCATATTTACCATCTTTCTATATGTTAGATTTTACAAATTGGGTCATGATGAACGAACATCATATCACTCGTAATAAATTTATTATTTTGTCCCAAAGGTGTCGTAATGCCGAAACTCTGTTTAAATTTTCGGGACTTTTTTTAAGGCATGTTGTTATTTATGTTATATTTGTGAATTCATTTCTTTACTAATCTATTTATTTCTATTTTCTTTTCTTTGACATGCATCATAGACATCATCATACACTTGGAGTTTATTGGCCTCGGGATAGTCATCAACCCAAAGGACTTTCATGGAGTGTCAGGTTATTTCACTGATAGAAGATCATGCAGTAGCCAGGGCACGGTCGAAAAAAGATCAGAGGGAGGATGGTGATTGCTTGAAGAAAGATTATGTGTCAATATTGCCTGAAAGGGTCAAAGTGAATTCTAGGCAAAATAATCTCCGAGGGTTAGTCGATATTTGGAACCAGTGGAATGTATCAGAGAAAGAAGCCTTCACTAAGAAATATGGAGATATAGCACTCTTAATTTCAATTCGGGTCAATAGTGGGTTGATTCAGGCTATAGTACAGTTTTGGAATCCTACTTATAGATGTTTCACTTTTAACAAGGAGGATATGACCCTACTGATTGAAGAATATTCATCACTATTATGTATTGAATGTCCTAATCCTGATCGGGTATATTTGAAGGAAGTGAAACCTTCAGGTTTTAAGAAAAAAGTGGCTAGGATCATATGGATGGATACAACATAGGTTGAGAATCATGTGGACACAAAGCAAAAAAATGGATGCATTCCATAGGAAACTCTTCGACAGTTGATATTGGGTTGTTCGGACAAAGAAAAAGCCAGGGACATCTTCGCTCTAGCCATCTACGGATTAATCATATTCCCGAAGATATTGGGTCATGTGGATATAGCCGTGTTTAATTTCTTTGAAAATTTGGAATAAAAGATTAACCCATCCCCGGCCATCATAGCTGAAACTATTCGATCTCTGAATTTTTGTAAAAGGGCAGGACAAGGGAGAATCAAAGGGTGTGTACAACTCCTTTATATTTGGATTCAAAGTCACTTTTGGAAGATAGAAAAGGTTTCCTTCAAACCGTACATGAAGTCTTTAGTTTCGATTAGGGAATTCCTTCAAAATGACTAACCTGAAGATGGGGATGAAGAGAAATGGGTCAACATGTTCCAGAATCTAAAAGGGGAGATGATGACTTGGAGAGCTCCATGGATGGTTCCTATACCGATTATGTACAAATGTGGGGACAACTCGGGGCTTCCACTACTCAGAATTTAGGGGTCTGTGAGTTATGCGCCTTTGTTGGTACAAAGACAGGTTGAGTCTCGGCAATTCACACCCTTGACTCATAACCTAGGATCATCAGAGTTCACTTATGGGGAAGATGGATATTCTGGAAAAGTGCGGGCAGTGATTGAAGCATGGAAGAAAACTCACAGGATAAAAGTGGCCAGATATGTCGACATCGTCACACCTGATTACCTGGTATGGAGGGAATTAAGGGTTAATGATAGGCTATTGACATCAGATGATGAAGAGGTCCAGTTCATGAATCCGCCACCGAGGGAAATGCCATCAGAGTTAGAAATCGCAAGGGCGGAATTTGAAAAAGAAAAGGCCCAGGTGAGCAAGGAGATTGCCCGACTGCAAGAAGAGCTTGAGGAAATGAAAAATAGGGAATCAGTTCGGGAAAGAGAAAATTAAAAGATCAAGAGAGAAAATGACAACGCTAAGGGCGATCTTCGGGAATTACATTTGGAGAACAAGAGGTACCGCTTCCAGCTCAGATTTGAGGGGACTCTCAAGACTTCTGGGGAGTGGGAACATGAGGTCAAAGACCTCAAGAAGGAGAATAACTACTGGAAAGATAGAGTGAAGCATGAGGAAACCCGAGCTAGTTAACTAGAGAAGCAAGCTAAGGAAAGCTTACATGGTGATACTTCTGCTGACGCGTCAAGGGGCCGTGAACAAGTAGGGGTCAGATTGAAGAGCAGGGCAATCAAAAGAAGACTGTGAGAGAAAATCCAAGATCCGAGAAAGTCATTATAGGACTAATTTTGTAATAGCACTTTGAACGGCAAATTACGGACTTATCTTAGGCAATTATCCTTTTATTCTATTAGTGATGTATTTAGTTCCAGGAAAAATCAATAAAAGACCGTTCGGTTGAAATTATCCCGGGGCCAATACATTCAAATGCATTAATATTTTACATGTTTTGTTTGTTCATTTACTCATATTTATAATCATTCATTTTTGAAATTCAATTATGTTCATACACCTAACCACTTATTTATTCATTTTACTTGTTCATTCATTCATATTCATACACTTAAACACTTATTTGTTCATTTCACTTGTTCATTCATTTATTTTTTCGTATTCATATACGTAGTCATGTAATTATTCATTTTATTTGATTCATTCATTCACATTTAGTCATTCATTCATTCATTTTTTATAAAACATAAAAAAAGATGTGTAAATAATTTCTAATTCATGGTTTTCAAAACTAAAGGTACAATTGTTCGCACTCAGAAAGAAACGAATTTCCGAGACCCTTACAATACTCGATCTCAAGCCAGGGCTATGGAAAACGATCAGCTTGCTAGAATTGAAAGAATGGAAAGAACTCAAAGAGAACTGCAGGAACAGTTAGCTAAATCTCAAGAGGAGTCTCAAGAATAGAAGACTAAGCTCATGGAAATGATGAGTGCCATGATGAAACAAAAAAGGCCAGGAGAGAACTCGGCCATTGGGAAAAGAGTGGTAGTTGAAGAGGAACAACCTCAAAACATACAGCAAAAAGGCCAAGAGGTGCCAATCGGGGAAGCCTCCTATGTTTACATCCAACCAGCTGCAGAGACACAGAACTATGTTCTTGGAAAGGGTAATGTAGGAGCTGACCTAAATGATGTTAACGTTCCAGACTTGAGGAACTAGCTGAAAGGGAAAAAGCAAAGATGACTGAGCTGAAGAGGGTCGAAATAGCAGAATCACAGAAAAAATATCAATTGCTGGAGGAGAGGCTGAGTGCCGTTGAAGAGGCAGAGTTATTTGGTAGTCTGGATGCCAAAGAAATGAGCTTAGTACACGATCTAGTAATTCCCCCAAAGTTCAAAGTACCAAACATTGAAAAGAATAATGGGACTACCAACCCATCAGCACATCTGACCATGTACTGCAGAAGGATGACGGGGCACAATGATAATGAGAAACTGCTTATCCATTGTTTCCAAGATAGCTTGAGAGGGTCAGCAACCCGATGGTACAATCAACTGAGTCGTACAAAGATTCGTTCATGGACAGATTTAGCCAGGGCTTTCATGGAATATTATAAGCATGTGTCTAACATGGTACCTGATAGGTTGTCGCTACAGAACATGGAAAAGAGGACCAATGAGAGTTTCAAAGAATACTCGCAAAGGTAGAGGGATCTTGCCACACAAGTGCAACCCTCTTTAACTAGCAAAGAAACCACAGTGCTTTTCATCAACACTTTGAAAGCACCATATTATGATAAATTGGTGGGGAGTGCCACCAAGGACTTTGTAGACATGGTGATATCCGTGGAAATGATAGAGCCGGCCATTAAGAATGGGAAAATGGAAGAGGGTGAGCCTTCTATTCCGAAAAAAGTGTTTCCTGCTAGGAAGAAAGAAGAGACCCATGCAGTTAGTATCAACCAATACCTATATGTACCTCCCACACCACATACACCACCAAGGCCCTATACTCCTACCGCATCTTATGGACCTCCTACACCCCTACACACCTTACCTGGGTATAGTCCTTATTAACCCAATGTGAACCACCTTACTCAAAATCCCTTCCCTTCCCTTACACCAATATACCACAACAGTCGTTTCCAACTGAAATATCCCCACAAATAAACCTTCCCCGAAACACTGTCCTAAACACTCAGGAAGCTGGACGCAATGACCAACGTTCACCAAGGAATGATCAAAAACCCCAATTTGATCCGATTCCTACCACCTACGGTGAGCTATATCCTATATTGTTGCAAGGTCAACTTGTTGCGCCCGTGTACTTCAAACCTCTAACACTGCCATATCCAATGTGGTACAATGCAAATACTAACTGCTCATACCACGCAGGAATTCAAGGACATTCTACTGAAGATTGCCTGGCCTTTAAAAAAAAGTTCAAAGCCTGATCAATTCCGGAGTTCTGAAGTTTGGGGCAAAAAATTGGCCAAATGTAGCGGGGATCCTTTTGCCAAATCATACGGGGAATCAGGTAAATATAGTATGGAGAGGGGAAGTCAGAAGGGTAAAAAAGGACGTCAAGAAAGTTAAGATTCCAATGTTCATAGTATGGGTCGAGATGGTCAAGGAAGGAATGGTGGGAGATGCGGACAGTTTAAAAATGGTCGCAAAGAGGGTGCAGAATTGGTGCCCATTCCATAAGTGTGGAGGTCAGTTCATACAGGACTGCAAGGAATTTCTGGCTAAAGTCCAAAAGATGATCGATAGTGGGGAGACCCAGTTTTACAAAAAGACAAAGGAGGAAATAGAGGTTATTGAGAATACAACTGGCTACGGGATAGGAAGACCCTTGATTATTTATTATTATGAACCAGAGGAGAAAGTCATGCCAGTCATTGAGGAAAGTGCGTCTAAGTTAATCATTGATTTGCCTGTTTCCGTTTCATACAAGGAAAACAAAGCTGCACCATGGAAATACGACTACGGCATGGTTATGCCTGGGTCTTCGAGTCAGCAAGATATCACGGGTGTGGGGCACTTAACACGAAGTGGAAGGTGTTATGCTCCTGAGGCTGTCGAACAGGAGTTAACAGAAAAATATAGAGGAACAGAAAAGGGGAAGAAAGCAGTTGAACCAATCAATATTGAGATGGATTTGTCAAAAGAAGCAGAGAAGGGATCAGCCTCAGTTAACAGAATAAAAGAGCTGGTGAGTGAGAAGAAAGCCTGCGAGTTCTTAAAATTCATAAAGCATAATAAGTATAGCGTGGTTGAGCAACTGCAATGTCAACCAGCTAGAATTTCAATCTTATCCTTGCGTTTGAACTCGGAGCCACACAGAAATGCCCTGTTAAGAGTGTTGAATCAAGCATATGTGGCTAACAATATATAGGTAGAAAAATTGGACAGGCTTGTGGGAAACATCGTGGCAGATGACCATATATATTTTAGTTATGAGGAGATACCACCCAATGGTATTTGGTAAACAAAAGCTCTCCATATAACTACCACTTGTAAGGGGCACATATTACCAAGGGTCCTTTAGGACAATGGTTCTTCATTAAATGTGATGCCTTTGGCAACCCTGTCCAAATTTCCAGTGGATATTTCTTATATGCTACCAAGCTGCACGATGGTCAGAGCCTTTGATGGTACCAGGAGAGATGTGATGGGAACTATTGAGGTTCCTCTAGAGATAGGCCCATGTACCTATACAGTGAACTTTTAGGTCATGGATATTAATCCATCCTATAATTGCCTGTTGGGAAGGCCGTGGATACATTCAGTAGGGGCTGTACCTTCATCTCTCCACCAAAAGCTAAAATTTGTAATAGAGAGGCGTTTAGTTACTGTATCAGGAGAAGAGGATGTAATAGAATCTGCATCTACTGAATCTTCTTATGTTGAACCCAATGAAGATGCCGTAGAATGTTTCTTTTGATCTTTGGAATTCGTAAATGCAGTTTTCATCGCTGAAGGAGGAAGAATTCCAAAATCGAGGCTGTCCAAGAACACAAGGCTGGGAGTAAGAACTACGATGGGAAAAGGCTGCAGGGTTGGAAAAGGTCTCGAGAAATATCTTCAGGGGATGGTTCGAGCAATGGAAGTAATGGGAAACAAAGACCGATTTGGCCTAGGGTATATTCCGAAGGCCCATGAGAAAAGGAAACAAGTTGAAAGGAACCGATAAAGGAGGATGGCCCGTCTTGCGGGTATGGATATTGAATGGGAGCCTATGACATTCCTACCTATCCTTCACAGCTTTCGCTCAGCCGGTCCTTTGTTCGGGGAATTCTGATGATGTGCTCGTGATGATCGAGCAAGCCTTCGAGAGATTTCAAGTGAATAGGGATGAGCAGATGTAAGATATAGAGATTTGCACGACTAGGGAAGAAAGAATTGAAAGCGAGAATGCTAATTGGATGGTGCGGCCTTGTCCACCAGGATATAGACTGACCAATTAGAGTGCAACCGAGCTACCCGTAGCTTTTAGGTCTATTCCAACGTAATGCTTTTAAATAAATCTTAAATATAATTGCCCGAAGATATTAAGAATTTCTTTTGTAGTGGGCTTTTGTCTAAAACTTTTCATCTAATAAATAACAAACATGATGCATTTCCTTCATATTGATGTGTCCATATTTATTTTATTTTATGATATTTGTTTTGCTTCCATTGTATATATGTTTTCCTATATTGTTTCTTCCCCACCTATTTACAGATGCACGGATACGGAATATGAGGACCTTCCTGCCAGTAATTCTGAAATTGATTTTGAGAGGCCCATTTGCACGGGTGATTTTGAAGCCGACGAAGATATTGAGGATTATGGTCTACCTCCGGACTTATTAAGAAAAATAGAACAAGAAGAGAAACAAGTACTTCCTCATGAGGAGCTACTGGAATTGTTGAATTTGGGAAGTAGTGAGGATATAAAAGAGGTTAAAATCGGGACTACATTGTCTCATCGATAAAAGGTGAACTCATAGCCTTGCTCCGAGAATATGTAGATGTATTTGCATGGTCATACCAAGACATGCCGGGTTTGGATCCAGACATTGTGGTACATAAGCTTCCTTTAAGGCCAAAATTCAAGCAAATTCAGCAAAAGTTGAGAAGAATGAGGCCGGACATGCTGTTAAAGGTAAAAGAGGAGGTGAAGAGGAAATTTGATGCTGGATTCTTAGAGGTGGCAAAATATCCATAATGGGTTGCAAACATTTTTCCAGTGCCAAAGAAGGATGGCAAGGTGCGTATGTGCGTCGATTATCGAGATTTGAACAAAGCCAGCCCCAAAGATAATTTCTCTTTGCCCCACATTGATACTTTGGTGGATAATACGGCGAAGAGTTCCTTGTTTTCTTTCATGGACGGATTCTCGATATATAATCAGATTAAGATGGCACCAGAAGATATGGAGAAAACCACATTTATTACAATGTGGGGAACATTCTGCTACATGGTAATGTCATTTGGGTTGAAGAATGTTGGGGCAACGTATCAGAGAGCCATGGTGACCTTGTTTCATGACATGATGCATAAGGGAATCGAGGTTTATGTTGATGATATGATTGCAAAGTCACAAGGAGAAGAGGAGCATATTGCGAATCTTAGGAAACTTTTTGAAAAACTAAGAAAGTTTCAACTCAAGCTAAACCCAACAAAATGAACTTTTGGAGTCACTTTGGGGAAATTGTTGGGTTTCGTTGTTAGCAAAAGAGGAATTGAGATTGATCCGGATAAAGTGAAGGCCATCCAGAATTTGCCACCTCCACATACTCAAAAAGAAGTAAGAGGTTTTCTGGGGAGATTGAATTACATTGCTCGGTTTATTTCTCAGTTAACCAACAAATGTGATCCAATATTCAAATTACTAGGAGAGTGGGATAAAGGGTGTCAGATTGCTTTTGAAAATGGTTAAGCATTATCTATCAAACCCACCAGTATTAATGCCACCCATTTCGGATAAACCGATGATATTGTATCTTTCAGTATTTGAGAGATCCATGGGTTGTGTTTTGGGGCAGCATGATAAGACTAGAAAGAAAGAATTGACTGTTTACTACCTCAGCAAGAAGTTCACAGATTATGAGTTGAAATATTCGTCGGTAGAAAAGTTGTGCTGTGCCTTAGCTTGGACTGCTCGGAGGCTCAGACAGTACATGATGTACCACACAACGTGGTTGATCGCCAAGATAGATCCAATCAAGTACATGTTAGAAGCACCTTCTTTGTCAGGGAGGACGGCAAGATGGCAGGTTTTGGTGTCAGAATACGACATTGTATATGTCAGTTAGAAAGCTATCAAGGGCAGTGCAGTGGCTGAATTCTTAGCAAGTCGGGCAGTGAAAGATTATGAGCTGTTGAACTTCGATTTCCCGGATGAAGATTTGATGTATGTTTCGCAAGCAGATGAGGTTCCCTTGAGGAAGAAAATATGGAAGATGTACTTTGATGGGGCATCTAATGCCATGGGGCAAAGAATCGGTGCAGTGCTCATATCCTCAGAAGAAGATTATTATCCCTTCACCGCCATATTGGATTTTCATTGTACAAACAATACGGCTGAATATGAGGCGTGTACTATAGGCCTTCGTGCTGCTATAGACAGAAAGATCAAGAAAGTGGAAGTATTCGGAGACTCAGCTTTAGTGATATATCAATGACGGGGAGAATGGAAAACCCAGGATACAAAGCTAATCCGATATCGAGAACTCATATTGAGTTTATTGGAAGAGTTTGAAGAAGTAAGTTTCAATTACTTCCCCCGAGAGAAAAACCGGATGGTGGATCAAGAGTCAACAGTATCCAGAACAGGCAACTAGAAAACGAAAAAAGAACTCTAAGAAGGCTAGCAATGGGTTTTGTTTTAGATGGGTAGATTCTCTACAAGAAAGGGAACGATCAAGTCCTATTGAGATATGCCGGGTCTGCCGAAGCTCGAAGAATCATAGAGGAAGTCCATGAAGGGATATGTGGCACCCATGCTAATGGTTACATGCTTGCTAAGCAGATTATGAGGGCAGGGTATTATTGGCTGACGATGGAAGGAGATTGTATCAGTTATTCTCGAAAGTGCCATAAATGCCAGATCTATGCAGATAAGATTCATGTGCCACCATCGCTATTGCATGTCATGACCGCACCATGGCCGTTTTCAATGTGGGGAATGGATATGGTTGGGCCTATTACCCCGAAACCTTCAAATGGACATCGTTTCATCCTGGTGGCCATAGACTATTTCATAAAATGGGTGGAAGCTGCTTCTTATACGAATGTAATGAAGTATGTGGTATGCAAATTTGTTAAGAAGGAAATCATATGCCGATATAGATTGCCAGCAAGAATTATTTTAGATAATGCTCTAAATCTGAATAATAAAATGATGAGAGAGGTATGTACTTAGTTCAAGATCACGCATCACAATTCGGCACCTTATCTTTCGAAGATGAATGGGGAAGTAGAAGTAGCCAACAAGAAAATCAAGAAGATTGTCGAGAAGATAAATGATGTGTACAAGGATTGGCATGAGATTTTGCCTTTCGCTCTTCTCGTATATCGCACTTCGGTTAACACATCTACATGGGCAACACCGTTTTCTTTAGTATACGGTATGGAAGCAGTGTTACCTATTGAAGTTGAGATTCCTTCACTTCGGGTTTTGATGGAGGTCGGTCTAGAAGAGGCAGAATAGGTTAGAGCTCGTTATGAACAGCTGAATCTCATCGAGGAGAAAAGATTGCAGGCAATTTGTCACGGGCAGTTGTATCAGAAAATGATGATTCGATCCCATAACAAGAAGGTTTGACCCAGACAGTTCCGAGAAAGAGAGTTGGTACTCAGAAAATTTTTCCCCATAGTGAAGGATCCGCGAGGGAAATGAGCTCCAAATTGGGAAAGACCCTATGTGGTAAAAAGAGCATGGGTATGATTTTAGACATCCTGTGAATGCTGATGAACTGAAGAAGTATTATGCTTGAAAAAAAAAATTGTGATGCTATGCACATGGGAATTCGAATGATTCCAAGTGTAGAAATTGAAATTCTATATATCTATCTCCCATGAGAATTGTTTTTCAAAGAGAATATTAATGCTTGGTATGATAAATGGCCATCTTTCATATTCCCTTCATTAAGAAAAAGTTATCCCTAGTCACCCCTTTGTGCCTTAGGAATTATTTCTTCCATTGAACCCTGATCAAGGATCACCCTTTACACTGGAGGGTAAATACGAGGAAAAATAATCAAAATCATGGCAAAAAAAAGAGCCATTGGAAAATGTGAAATCAAAGGATGGCAAATAAAAGCCAGCAACAACAAAAAAAAAGGAACAAATGTCAAGAATGAATTCTCCTCAAAAAATGATCCTTGATCCAATTACCCTTAAACAGATTTTGGGCCTATTTTATCCTTTCCTTCTAAACCCGAACCTTGGCCTACATTACGTACTTTAAAAGTCCATTTTGATCAAGCATAGGTATTTAATTCGAAAGGTTTTTCTCAAAATTCATCCCATCTTTTGAATTGACATTTTTACCTTGGAAGCATTTAGAATTCCCCAATGCATGGTAAAATAAAAAAAAAAGAAAAAAAGAAGGAGAGGTTTAAGCCGAAAACCCACAAAGGGCGACTTAATACTGAATGGGGGACACTTGAGTTGAAAACCCGCAAAGGGCGGCTCAAGTACTGATTAAGGTTTGAATCAATGCTTCGTGTAAAGGGGGAGAAAGTGTTTGAAAATCAGAGAAAAGGGGGACGACTCAGTCTGACATAACTACGGAAGTTGAGGGATTACCCAAGTAAATTGACCGTTCAAGAGAAATTTCAGATGATTTGAAAAAAGAGGGGTCCAAGATATTCCATATCCGAGGCATCAACAATCTATAACTTTACATTTGTTTTTTATATCCTTGATATCCACTTTTATCATTTTAAAAGATTTTGTTGCAATAAATTTTGTTACCCCTTTTATGACAACTGCTTGTTTCGTTCTTTCTTTCATACATTTTTGAAATTGCATTTTTGTTTGTTATTAAATTGAATATGATTAGTAAACATAAATTTTTTAATAAAAGAGAGTTTAAAAGTATTACTAAGGAATAGATCTAAATCTTAGAAAAAGTTTGGAAACCACTAATCTCGATGGAAAATTCACCAAGTAAAGGAAAACAATGAAAGTTGTGAAGACTCCGTCATGAAGTCAAAAATTTGTGAATTTCAGTGAAGTTAGAAACTAGGACTGTTTGACAAATTATCTTGAGTAACGGGTTTTTTAAATGGGGCATTAGTGAACAATTGAAGACTTCGCCATGAAGTCAGATAATCTGTGAAGCTCAAAGAAACCATGGATTAGAAATCATGACAAAATCATTTGACTACATTCATCCTCAGAAAACATATAAGCATTTCCAAAGCATGTCATTCTCATCATTCCATTTAGCTAACATTGCAGGAATCAAGAAAACTTTGGCTTTCCAAATCGAACTCGTTCTGCTTCTCAGTACCACCAACACCAGGAAGACCGCTCATTTTGTATTTGGTAGTACATGAGAAATCCATGGGGTGTGTTTTGGGACAGTAGTTGAGCCTTGAGACCATCGTCGAGGTATTTCCTTTTGTTTTAAATCGAATTCATTCTGTTTTATCAAATGAGTCGAGCCTTGAGACCGTCGTCAAGGTATTTTAACCATTTTAAAGACCTTCGGGCACCATGTTTAAAGACCTTTGGGCACCATTTTAAAGACCTTCGGGCACCATTTTAAAGACCTTTGGGCAACATTTTAAAAGCCTTCGGGCACCATTTTAAGACCTTCGGGCACCATTTTAAAGACCTTTGAGCACCATTTTAAAGACCTTCGAGCACCTTTTAAAGACCTTCGGCCACCATTTTTAAGACCTTCGGGCACTATTTTTAAGAGCCCGGGCATGATTTTTAAGACCTTCGGGCACTATTCTTAAGACTTTCGGGCACCATTTTTAAGACCTACGGGCACCATTCTTAAGACCTTGGGCATAATTTTTCTTTTGAAATCGAACCCATTTCCTTAAGACGGGTCGAGCCTTGATTAGTCAGGGAATTCAATTTAAGGACAAAATCTTCAATTTACAGCTTTTTCAAAAAAAAAAAAAGAGTGAAAAAATGATGAAAGAAAATAAGTGAAAAAAAACCCATTCCCTTCCTTCACATGTGATTTCACTAACCGTACAAAATTCGTGTTTGTTTATCTTTGCCTGATTCCTTATTCTCAGCAATAGCCAAAGAAGGGCAGCTGTAGACACCTAATTTTGACCGGGCCCTTAAATCAGGTACATTTTCTTCCTAAATTGATGTTTCAGAATGCTAAAAGGCTTTTCTCATCCTGCAGGTGGTACTCCAAGGCTTGGTCTAAGAAAACAGATAAAAAAAGTCAAACTCAAAAAAGTCAACCCCAAAAAAAGTCAACCACAAAAAAGACAATCCCGAAAAAGTGAACTATTGAAAAAGTCAACCCACTTTCAAAATCAAGATTTGAGGTTCAATTGAAATACCATGAAAGAATTTTGATAATCCAAGGTCTACATTGAAAGATATGGAGTTCAAAAATTGGGTTACGAGATTCAGTAGAATGAAAACACTAATTTGGGAAATTTGGGGAAAATGCTTAAACGATCAAATTGGTCGAAATTGAAGGTCTCAAATGAAGGATAAGAACTGACTACGAGTATTGGAGAAGCCATTTGGAAGAAAAACTGATAAAAAAATCAATTCGAAAGAAAATCGAGAATTAGGGTTTTTTTGGTAGATTTCGGTGAAATTTGGAAAGATTGCAGAAATGGCCTAAATCGGAAGATCTAAAGCCCTTAATTGATAAGAAATGATTAAACAAGGATAGCTCGAGGCTTAATTGGAAGAAAATCTGAAAATCATACTTGTTTTGAGCAAAACCGGGTTTCAGAGGTAAAAGGTTAAAATTGGAAAATATGGGAAAAATAGAAAATGCACTCCAGAAAATTCTGAAAATTTGTAAATCTGATTCTTAAATCATTTTGAAGAGATTGGCGAAAGAAAATCTTGATTCAGAGTTCATTTGCAAAATGCCCAACTACCGGGTCTGTTATATAGTAATTCAAGAGGATAAATCCCGAAAAAATAGCAAATGAACTCCAAAATTTCTGAAAATTTGCAAATCTCATTTTTAAATTATTTGGAAGATATTGAAAAAAGAAAATATTGATTTGGAGTTCCTTTGCAAAAGGGCCAAATATCAGGTCTCCTATGTAGTAATTCAACAGGATAAATCCCGAAAAAATAGCAAATGAACTCCAAAAATTCTGAAAATTTGCAAATCTCATTTTTAAATTATTTGGAAGAGATTGAAAAAATAAAATCTTGATTCGGAGTTCGTTTGCAAAATGGCCAAATCCCGGGTCCCTCATATAGTAATTCAAGCAGATAAATCTTGAAAAATAGTAAATAAGCTCCAAAAATTATGAAAACTTCCAGATCACATTTTTTTAAAATTATTTGGAAGATGTTGGTGAAGAAAAATCTGGATTCGAAGCTCGTTTAAAAGATGGTAAAGTTCGGGTGCATAAAAGGGGCAATTTCAGAAATAAATCCTAAATAAATAGCAAATGGACTCAAAAAATTTTGAAAACGTCCAGAATTCAATTTTTTACTATTTCAGAAGTATTGAAAAAATAAAATTCGAATTTGGAGTCCGTTTGCTATTTATTTAGATTCGGGGGGCAAAAAGGTTATTTCACCAAGAAAACAAAAAATGGCAAATTTGTAATTAGGGAAAATATGAAAGAAGAAGGAATTGCTGGGATTTTTTCTTCCCTTGGTCATCCAACATAGAGGAGAAGAAGGAAGCTTGAACAATTTAATTCCCTAGTCACTATCAAGCCACATGCTATCACTAACACATTGCAAATGGTCCCCCCTTCATCCAATGGCTTAGGTGCCATGTAGGAAAGTTGAATGCACCATTCTATTTCCAAGTTTAAATGCCAAAATGAAATTTTTATTTGTCATAAAAGAACCCTCATCTAATGGCTAAGAATGGAAGAAAAAAGATGAGCACAATTCATCCAAGGGTGAGCATCCATTCGGTTGAGCAAGGGAGTGCATGGGATTATCTCTTTTCATCCAATGGCTTAGGCCATCTACAAGGGCTGAGTACACATGTTGAGGGCTGGATTTAATCTACAAGATGTCATTTTTATGTTGGCCTCATCCAATGACCAAGAATGGAAGAGCACAACTCATCCAAGGGTAGGCACTCAATATGGGCAAGCAAGGGATTGGTCCTCTTTTGCATCTAATGGCTAAGGTTACTACAAGGGCTGAGTACACATCTTAAGGGCTGCTATCAATTGGCAAGATGACATTTTTATGTTGTCATCAAAATATCTAAATCTAAATGCCAAGATTGGAGGAGAAAAATGCATTTCCCATCCAAGGGCTAGGGGGCATTCGGCCAAGGCTAAAGGGAGGAGTATGTTTTCATTTTTTCAGAAGTTTTGGCTGGAAAATAGTAGCTAATTTGTTAAGAAAAAGCTTTTGAAAGAAAGAAAAAAAAAAGGTTTTCAATAGAGAGCTTGAAGGTAGTCATCTCTACCAAGCTCTAGCCTAGCTTTCTTCTTCATTTCCATGGTGTTTTCTTGATTTTTATATCATGTTTTCCTACTACATTTTTCATAGAAATAAAGTTTTTTAATGTTTACTTATGTTTTCATCTCTTCTTCTTCTTTAAAATGGTGGAAAACCAATTTTTTCTATGGTTTCATGCTATGGCCGAAAATGGCACATTTATTTGCCTTGTTTTTTCATTTTTTTTCTTCTTTGCATGTTTTTGTGAAAAATTATTTTTACAAGTTTTTCTAGAGTATTCTGAGGTTCTGATTTTTACAAAATATAAAGCAAAAAAGGTTGAAATGGCTACATGATCTTGGCTAGACCAAGTTATCATGGTTAGGAGAGAGGCTATGCCCATTTTTACCTACCATGAAGCTCACCTTATTTTCTGTTTTACATGGTTTATTTTCGGTTTTATTGAGATGGAAAGGCTTCATGATCTTGGCAAGACCAAGTGATTATGGTTTGGTGAGAGGCTATGGCCATTTGATACCAACCATGGAGCTTAACTTTCCTTGTTCTACTTACTAGTTTTGCTTGTAATTTTTGCATGTCTATGTTAAATCTTGTGTATATATGTTCTTTACATTATTTTCTATGCTATATTTACTTATATATTTCATTTCCATGCTTGATATTATATCCTTTCATATTCGGCCATTGTTGTTCATATGCTCATGTTGTGCATTTTTTTTCATGTATCATGTCTTACATGTTTACATTTTTTTGGTATTGTTCCATGACCATTCGGCAATCTCATTTTTGTTTTCCTTGCATGTGCATTTTCCTTTTGTTTCTTAACTAGTTTGCATCTCCATGCCATGAAGTTGAATATTCTGATTTTAGTATGCATTTGCTTATGAAAATGCTATGATAAAAATGCCATCATATTGTCCCATAACCTTCGGCACTTCACATTGTGTATGACTTGCGTGTGCATTTTCCTTTTGTTCTTAAACTTGTTTGCATTTCCATGCCATGAGCTTGTGCATTTCGATTTTGGTATGTTATATGCTATTGAAAATGTGATGACATTATGCATCTTAATATGATTTGTCATGTACTTATGCCATTTAGTAAATAGGATTGCATTAGAGTCTCATGTGATCATTTGGCCTCTTCATGCATTCCTTGCCTTGCCTTGTCATGCATTTGCATTTTGTTTAGGTAACATGCTTTGCATTATCATATCTTGAAATTGTGTATTAGTTTCTGTTTGTTCCAGCATTGACATTAGTTTCATGAGTCATTGTATGTTCATAGTATTGTTATGCATGTTCATTACATTTTAGGTCTAGGCCATATTGGTATTGCCATGCATATTGAGTCTTAAATCACATTTGTATTGTCATGCATTAATATGCTATTTAGGTCATAGGTCACATTAATTTTTATGCATATTCGTAACATATTAGGTCCTAGTCACATTTACATTATCAAGCATTGCATGCATATAGAGTTAGGATAGCATTTATTTCCATGCAAATTCATGCTAGGCATTTAGGTTGCTATGAATTGTCATGCATTTCCTTTACCATTTAGACCTTTAGACCATGTATTTCATACATATCATTTGCTGTATTTCCATGAATTCCATGTCATTGCCACTTGATTTGTGACTTAGGCCAATTAATGGCTCAAAGTCATGCTCCCTTGAGCATACTTGTGGAAAATTAAGGAATTGTCAAATTTATTATTCTACCTTTGTGATTTTTTTTACTTAGCCAATTTTGTCCAAGGTTTTTGAAATGTTTAGCTACTGTCTTTAGGTCTTTAGGATGATTTCCAACAATTTCTACTTTGGTTTTTGAATGAATTTATCAAAGGCAAAACATGTGTTTGACAAACAGTTTTTTTTTACCCAGTACTCGAACATCTCCAATTTTTCTGGGCAGTCATATTTAATCAAAAAATTAAGCCAATTTTTTCTCATCTATATTTACATGTTTTCAGTCTCCAGTATTTGTTTTAGAATTTTTTAATTTTTAAAATTAGGCTAAAAAATCGTGTGGCAAAACTGGACAGTAGAGGCAGATTTGAAATCAAAAGGGGAATAATGGTTGAATTTGGCTAAGGCATTTAGAGGGGGTTGGGTAGAAGTTTTAGCTACTGTCTTAGGGTAGTTTCTAAGCCTTTTTAAATTTTAAAAATGATTTTATTAATCTCAGGTTAAGGATAGTTAAGTCCGGGATTTTAAACTTAGGAAATTAGAGCCATTTTAAAAGGGTTTGGTAAGGGTTTTAATTTTTATTCAAGTTTTCCTCAACATTATTTTCAAACAATCACAAAGTTTTGTTTTTTTTAGAAAATCTAATTTGACATATTTTCCTAAGGTAGCCAGATATCTTTTTAGATATACGAATTTCTTTAATTAAAGGAAAAAATACATTTTCATGCATTGCATTTTCCATGTTCATGCATTTTATTTAAATGTGTGATTTCTGCTAAGATATTTTCCATCATATTATTATTATTTTAATTCACATTTTATGATCTTATATTTGTTTTCCATATGATTTTGAATGTTTCATGATATCCTATGCTTTTTATTTAGTTATTTTTGTCATATTGTTTAGCATATACCATGTTCATGCATTATTATTTTTATTTTTATTTTCATTCTCATGCATATTATATGTTAGTATTATTTTAATTTCATGCCATTTAGATCATATTCCATGTCATTTAGGTTATTTTATTTATAACATGCCATGTCATTTAAATCAATTTATCTCATTTAGAATATACCATGATACTTAGGATTTATTTTCATTTTACATATAATATATATGCCATTTAAATTATGTCAAATCATTTAGGTTGCATTATATTTTCTACACTTTGCCATGTCATTTTATTTATGTCATACATCTTCATGTCCATAACTTTCAATGTTTTGAAAAAGATAATGATTTTCAATAAAAATAAAGATATTCCCGAGTTAAAATAATTCATGAGTTTTCTACCGGGTTTGCTAGAGGGAATATCATGAATTATCATTAATAAAGGAATATCTTTCTTTAAAAAAAAATGAGAATGATTCGAAAAGTTTTCCAAATAAATAAAAATTTCTATATTTTGCCGATTTTGTCGGGGAATATAGAAAAACTTTGAATTAATAAATTCTGGATCATTTTAAATAAAAAAATGGAATTATTTTTCTTAAAATTGGGAATTAACTTGAAATACTAAATTAAAAACCAACTTTTTACCGAGACTTGAGATAACACACGATTAATAAGGTACCGATTTATACGGGCGTTGTGGGGGTGCTAATCCTTCTCGGCACTTAACCGACTCTCGAACACGCTTATTTGATTTCTCTGGTTTATAACGCAGACCTGAAACTGGTTTAAAAAATGTTTTAATTAATTTTAAAATGTTTTACAAAACCAGTTTTAATAGGTGGCCGATCACACCTAGGTAAAAAAGATTGGTGGCAACTCCATATCTTTTTACAAGGCCGTTTTCATACCCTCGACCTTTTATTATTTCTAGAGGAATTAAGTCGTCTTTTCCTCTACTTCTATTTCCCCTCACTCGAATGGGTTCCCTGCGATCCGAGATCACGTATCAACACCTTCGTTTTTCTAGAGGAATTAAGTCGACTTTTTCTCTTTTTTTTTAATGTCACGCTTAACGAAATAATAAAGTCTTGCGATTTGCTTGTTATTTTATCGTTGTTTTTTTTTAGGTTAGGACAATCGATGATGTTTCCCACCAGGCTGTCTAATTTTTCTACCGATATGTTGTTAGCCACATATGCCTGATTCAACACTCTCAACAGGGCATTTTTGTGTGGCTCCGAGTTCAAAAGCAAAGATAAGATTGAAATTCTAGTTGGTTGACGTTGCAGTTGCTCAACCACGCTATACTCACTATGCTTTATGAATTTTAAGAACTAGCAGGCTTCCTTCTCGTTCACCGGCTCTTTTATCTTGTTTACCGAGGCTGACCCCTTTCTACTTACTTTTGACAAATCCATCTCAATATGGATTGGTTCAGCTGCTTTCTTCCCTTTGTCCATTCCTCTATCTTTTCCTGTTAACCCCTGTTCAACACCCTCAGGAGCATAACACCTTCCACTTCGTGTTAAGTGCCCAACACCTGTGATATCTTGCTGACTTGAAGACCCTGGCATACCATGCTGCAGTCATATTTCCATGGTGCAGCTGTGTTTTCCTTGTACGAAAAAGAAACAGGCAAATCAATGATTATCTTAGGCACACTTTCCTCAATGACTAGCATGACTTTCTCCTCTGGTTTATCATAATAGATGATCAAGGGTCTTCATATCCTGTAGCCAGCTGCATTTTTAATAACCTCTACTTTCTGCTCTGTCTCCTCGTAAAACTGGGCCTCCCCATCATCCATTATCTTTTGGACTTTAGCCAGAAAGTCCTCGCAGTCCTGTATGATATGACCTCTACACTTATGGAACGAGCACCAATTTTGCACCCTCTTTGCGATCATTTTTAAACTGTCTGCATCCCCCACCATTCTTGCCTTAACCATCTCAACCCATACTATCAACATTGGAGTCTTGACTTCCCTGGCATCCCTTTTTACCCTTCTGACTTCCCCTGTCCATACTGCATTTACCTGATTCACCGCATGATCTGGCAATGGGTTTCACACTACATTCAGCCCATTCTTTGCCCCAAACTTCACAACTCTGGCGTTGATCAGCTTTGGACTTTCTTTTTAAAGGCCAGGCAATCTTCAATCGAATGTCCTTGAATTCCTGTGTGGTACGCGCAGTTAGCATTTGCATTGTACCACCTTGGATATGGATGTGTCAGTGTTTGAGGTATACGGGTGCAACAAGTTGACCCTGCAACAGTGTGGGATATAGCTCACCATAGGTGGCAGGAATTGGATCAAATTAGGGTTTTTGATCATTCCTTGGTGAACATTGGTCATTGCGCCCGGCTCCCTGAGTGTTTGGGACAGTGTTTCGAGGAAGGTTTATTTGTGGGGATATGCCAGTTGGAAACGGCTATTGTGGTATATTGGTATAAGGGAAGGGATTTTGGGTAAGGTGGTTCACATTGGGTAGTAAGGATTATACCCTAGGTAAGGTGTGTAAGGTGTAGGAGGTGCATAAGATGTAGTAGAAGTATAGGGCCTTGGTGGTGTATATGGTATGGGAGGTGCATATGGGTATTGGTTGAAACTAACTGCGTCAGTCTCCTCTTTCTTCCTAGCAGGGAATACCTTTTTCGGAGTAAAGACTTACCCCCTTCCATTTTCCCATTCTTAATGGCCAACTCTATCATCTCCCCACATATTACCATGTCTGCAAAGTCCTTGGTGGCACTACCCACCAATTTATCATAATAGGGCGCTTTTAAGGTATTATGAAAAGCACTGTAGTTTTTTTTTCTAGTTAAAAGGGGTTGCACTTGTGTGGCCAGATCCCTTCACCTTTGCGAGTATTCTTTGAAACTCTCAGTGGTCCTCTTGTCCATGTTTTGTAGCGACAACCTATCAGGTACCATATTAGATACATGCTTATAATATTCCAAGAAAGCCCTGGCTAAATCCGTCCATGAACGAATCTTGGTACGACTCAGTTGATTGTACCATCGGGTTGCAGACCCTGTCAAGCTATCTTGGAAACAATGGATAAGCAGTTTCTCATTATCCTCGTGCCCCATCATTCTTCTCCAGTACATGGGCAGATGTGCAAATGGGTTGGTAGTCCCATTATATTTTTCAAAGTCTGGTACTTTGAACTTTGGGGGAATTACTAGATCGTTTACTAAGCTCATCTCTTTGGCATCCAGACTACCATAGAACTCTACTCCTTCAATGGCCCTCAGCCTCTCCTTAGGAGTTGATATTTTTTCTGTGATTCTGCCATTTCGACCCTCTTCAGATCAGTCATATTTTCCTTTTCCTTTTCAACTAATTCCTCAAAGTCTGGAACGTTAACATTATTTGGGTCAGCTCCCATATTACCTCTTCCGGGAACGTAGTTCTGTGCCTCAGCAGCTAGCTGGATATAAACATAGGAGGCTGCCCCAATTGGCATCTCTTGGCCCTTTTACTGTATGTTTTCAGGTTGATCCTCTTCAATTACGACCCTTTTCTCGGTGGCCGAATTCTCTCCCGACCCTTTTTGTTTCATCATGGCACTTATCATTTCCATGAGTTTAGTCATTTGTTCTCGTGACTCCTCCTGAGATTTAGCCAACTGTTCCTGCTATTCCCTTTGAGTTCTTTCCATTCTTTCAATTATAGCAAGCTGATCATTCTCCATAGCTCTGGCTTGAGATTTAGTATTGTAAGGGTGTCGAAAATCTGATTCTTTCTAAGTGCAACCAATTGTACCTTTAGTTTTGAAAACCATGAATTAGAATTTATTGACACACCTTTTTTATGTTTTAGAAAAAATGAATGAATAAATATATGACTAAATGTGAATGAATGGATCAAATAAAATGGATATGTACATGACTTCGTATATGAATACGAAAGAATAAATGACTGAACAAGCGAAATGAACAAATAAGTGTTTAAGTGTTTGAATATGAATGAATGAACAAGTAAAAGGAATAAATAAGTGGTTAAGTGTATGAACATAAACGAATTTCAAAAATGAATGATTATAAATACGAGTAAATGTACAAATGAACAAACAAAATATATAAAAAAATATGAATGCATTTGAAAGTATTGACCCCAGGATAATTTCAACCGAACGGTCTTTCATTGATTTCCTGGAACTAAATACATCATAGATAGAATAAAAAGATCACTGCCTAAGATAAGTCCGTAATTCGCCTTTCAAAGTGCTATTACAAAATTAGTCCTATAGGGACTTCCTCGGATCTTGGACTTTCTTTCACAGTCTCCTTTTGATTGCCCTGCTCTTCAATCTGACTCCTACTTGTTCACGGCCCCTTGACGCGTCAGCAGAAGCATCACCGTGTAAGCTTTCCTTAGCTTGATTCTCCAGTTGATTGGCTCGGGCTTCCTCATGCTTCGTTTTCTCTTTCTAGTAGTTATTCTCCTTCTTGAGGTTTTTGACCTCATGCTCCATTCCTCGAAAGTCTTGAGGGTCCCCTCATATCTGAGCTCGAAGAGGTACCTCTTGTTCTCCAAGTGTAATTCCTGAAGATCGCCCTTAGTAGTGTCCCTTTCTCTCTTGATCTTTTCCTTTTCTCTTTCTCGAGCTGATTCCCTATTTTTCATGTCCTCAAGCTTATAGTCGGGCAATTCCTTGCTCATCTGGGCCTTTTCTTTTTCAAATTCCGCCTTTGCAATTTCTAGCTCTGATGGCATTTCCTTCGGTGACGGATTCATGAACTGGACCTCTTCCCCATCTGATGTCAATAGCCTATCATTAACCCTTAATTCCTTCCATACCAGGTAATCAGGTGTGTCGATGTCGGCATATCTGCCCACTTTTATCCTTTGAGTTTTTTTGCATGCTTCAATCACTGCCCACACCTTTCCAGAATATCCGTCTTCTCCATAAGTGAACTCTGATCATCCTAGATTATGAGTCACGGGTGTGAATTGCCGAGACTGAACCCGTCTTTGTACCAACAAAGGTGCATAACTCACAGACCCCAAATTTCGAGTAGTGGAACTCCGAGTTGTCCCCACATTTATACATAATCGGCATAGGAACCATCCATGGAGCTCTCCAAGTTACCATCTCCCTTTTTAGATTCCGGAACATGTTGACCCATTTCTCTTCATCCTCGTATTCAGGCCAATCATTTTGAAGGAATTCCTTAATCGAAACTAAAGACTTCATGTACGCTTTGAAGGAAACCTCTTCTATCTTCCAAAAGTTACTTTGAATCCAAATATAAAGGAGTTGTACACAGCCCTTGATTCTCCCTTGTCCTTCCCTTTTACAAAAATTCAAAGATCGGATAGTTTCATCTAGGATGGTCGGAGATGGGTTGATCTTCTGCTCCAACTTTTAAAAGAATCAAACATGGCTATATCCACATGACCCAATATCTTCGGGAATATGATTAATCCGTAGATGGCTAGAGCGAAGATGTCTCTAGCTTTTTCTTTGTCAGAATAACATAATATCAATTGTTGGAGAGTTTCCCACGAAATGCATCCATTTTTCTGCTTTGTATCCACATGACTCTCAATCCATGTTATATCCATTCTTGTGATCCTAGCCATTTTCCTCTTAAAACCTGAAGGTTTCACTTCTTTCAAATATAGCCGATCTGGATTAGGACATTCAATACCTAACAGTGCTGAATATTCTTCAATCAATGGGGTCATATCCTCTTTGTTAAAAGTAAAACATCTATAAGCAAGATTCCAAAACTATACCATAGCCTGAATCAACCCACTATTGACCCTAATCAGAATTAAGAGTGCTATATCTCCATATTTCTAAGTGAAGGCTTCTTTCTCTGATACATTCCACTGATTCCAAATGCCGGCTAACCCTTTAAGATTATTCTGTCTGGAATCCACTTTGACCCTTTCCGGCAACACTAACACATATTTTTTTCAGGCAATCACCATCCTCCCTCTGATATTTTTTCGACCATGCCTTGACTACTGCATGATCTTCTATCACTGAAATAACCTGACACTCCATGAAAGTCCTTTGGGTTGATGACTATCCTGAGGACAATAAACTCCAAGTGTATGATGATGTCTATGATGCATGTCAAAGAAAAGAAAACAGAAAGAAATAGATTAGTAAAGAAATGAATTCACAAATATAACATACATAACAACATGCTTTTTCTTTTTAAAAAAATATCCTGAAAATTTTAACAGAGCTTCAGCATTACGACGCCTTTGGGACAAAATAATAAATTTATTACGAGCGATATGATGTTCGTTCATCATCACCCAATTTGTAAAATCTAATATATAGAAAGATGGTAAAAGGTTGGAAATGTTCCTCCATGTGTTCTTAAACTTCGGGTATCTAACAGAAATCCGGCATGGCTTCTCGCCTAGGTTCACTATATGAAGGTGAATCGGTTCTAAGACCCCGAATTGTTCCTCACTGTCGCCTGTGAAGGCTAGTAAGGCACCTCGATAAAAGCGGGTTCAATTCGTTAGAGTATATTTTCCTATGCCCGTACAGAGGATTATCACGGAGGCATTAGGTACTTAATACTCCGAAGGTGTTTCACTAGCCTATACAGAGGATAATCACGGAGGCATTAGGATGAAACCCGGGTAGAGAGTTCGTGTTATGCAAATGGAAATATAGTGTGTGCGGAGGAACAAAACAAACCTGTGACCACCTATTCTACACCCCTTATTCTAAATACCCCACTAAAACCAAACAATGTAAAGCATCAGTCAAGCAAACAAATAAATATACGTAACAAAATAACAAGAGAATAAATAATAATATGCATGCATATGAAGATGGACATATTTAAAACATTTTATTATTTTCAAAATTCTCTTTATTATTTTAAAAATATGGGAATTAAAATTAAATACCAATTAAACCAAAAAAATGAGACTTAGATAACACATGACTAATTTTAGGCCTGACACTCTAAAAAGTCCCTAGTGGAGTCGCCAAGCTGCCGATACATGATCTCGATCAAGGGGGACCCGTTCGAATGAGGGGGAAATAGAAGCAGAGGAAAAGATGACTTAATTCCTCTAGATTGAAATAAAAGGTTGAGGGTATGAAAACGGCCTCGTAAAAAGACATGGAATCGCCACCAATCTTTTTTAGCTAGGTGTGATCGGCATAGTATATTCTAGATGAAATAAAAATCCTAAGTATCATGGTATATTCTAAATGAAATAAAATGATTTAAATGACATGGCAATTTTAAATGATATGGCATATTTTAAATGACATGGCATATTCTAAATAATATAACCTAAATGACATGGAATATGATCTAAGTGACATGAAATGACATGAAACATAAAATAATGCTATCATAAAATATGCATGAAAATAAAATAAAAATGCATGAACATAATATATGCTAAATAATGTGACAAAAATAAATGACTAAATAAAAAATATAGGATATCATGAAGTATTCAAAATCATATGGAAAACAATATAACATCATAAAATGTAAATCAAAATAATAATAATACCATGGAAAATATCATAGCAAAGATCACATATTAAATAAAATGCATGAATATGGCAAATGCAATGCATGAAAATGTATTTTTTTCCTCTAAATAAAGAAATCCGTATATCTAAAAAGATATCCGGCTACCTTAGGAAAATATGTCAAATTAGATTTTCTAAAAACAAAAACTTTGTGATTGTTTGAAAACAATTTAGAAGAAAAACTTGAATTAAGATTAAAACCCCTACCAAACCCTTTTAAAATGGCTCTAATTTCCTAAGTTTAAAATCCCAGACTTGACCTCCCTTAACCCGAGATTTATAAAATTATTTTTAAAGTTTAAAAAGGATTAGAAACTACCCTAAGACAGTATCTAAAGCTTCTAACCAACCCCCTCTAAATGCCTTAGCCAAATTTAACCATTATTATTCTTTTGAATTCAAATCTGCCTTTACTGTCCGATTTTGACACACGATTTTTTAGCCTATTTTTAAAAATTCAAAAAAAATCTAAAAAAATTACTGGAGACTCATAACATGTAAAAATATACGAGAAACAATTGGCTTAATTTTTTGATTAAAGATGGCTACCCAGAAAAATCGGAGAAGTTCAAATACTGGATGAAAAAAACTGTTTTGTCAAAACACATATTTTTCCCTTTGATAAAATCAATTAAAAATCAAATTAAAAATGTTGGAGATAATCCTAAAGACATACAAATAGTAGCTAAAACATTTTAAAAACCTTGGACAAAAATTGGTTAAGTAAAAAAAATCACAAAGGTAGAATAATCAATTTGACAACCCTTTAACTTTCCACAAGCATGCTCAAGAGAGCATGACTTCGAGCCATTGGTTGGCCTAAGTCATAAATCATGTGGCAATGACATGGAATGCATGAACATAAAGCAAATGAAATGTATGGTCTAAAGCATAAATGGTCAAGGAAATGTATGACAATTCAAAATAACCTAAATGCCTAGCATGAGTTTGCATGGCAATAAATGCTATCCTAACTTAATATGCATGCAATGCTTGTTAATGAAAATATGACTTGGACCTAATATGTTATGAATATTCCTGAAAATGCTAATGTAACCTAAGACCTAAGTAGCATAGCAATGCATGGCAATACCAATATGATCTAAGACTCAATATGCATGGCAATACCAATATGGCCTAGACCTAAAATGTAATGAAAATGCATAGCAATACTATGAACATACAATGACCAATGAACCTAATGCTAATGCTGGAACAAACAACAACTAATACACAATTTCAAGATATGATAATGCAAAGCATGTTACCTAAACAAAATGCAAATGCATGACAAGGCAAGGTATGCATGAAGAGGCCGAATAGTACTCTAGTGCAATCCTATCTAGTAAATGACACAAATATATGACAAATCATATCAAGATGCATAATGTCATGACATTTTCACAAGCATATGACATACTAAAATCAAAATGCACAAGCTCATGGCCTGGAGATGCAAACAAGTCAAGAAGCAAGATGAAAATGCACATGTAAGTCAAACTAAATATCAAGATATGCTAACTCATGGCATGGAGATGCAAACAAGTTTAAGAAGCAAGATGAAAATGCACATGTAAGGCATAGCAACATGGAGTAGCCAAATGGTTATGTGACCAAATACAAAAATTCAAACATGTTTATAATATAAGACATGATATATGAAAAAAATGCAAAACATGATTACAATAAACACAAGGGCCGAATCTACAAGGAAAAAATATTAAGCATGGAAATGAAATATAGAAACAAATATAGCATAGAAAATAATGTAAAGAACATATAAAAAAAGATTAAGCATAGACATGCAAAGCAAATAATAAGCAAAACTAGTAAATAAAACAAGGAAAGTTAAGCTCTATGGTTGGTATAAAATGGGCATAGCCTCTCATCTAACCGTAATCACTTGGTCTTGCCAAGATCATGAAGCCTTTCCATTTCAAAAATCAGAAAATAAACCATTTCTAAACAACAAAATTAAGGTGAGCTTCATGGTAGGTAAAAATGGGCATAGCCTCTCCCCTAACCATGGTCACTTGGTCTTGCCAAGATCATGTAGCCATTTCAACCTTTTTGCTTCATCTTTTTGTAAAAAATCAGAATATAAAATACTTAAACAAACCTTCTAAAAATCATTTTTCTAACAACAACATGCAAGGAAGAAAAAAGAAAAAACCAAGGCAAACATCAACTACATTCGGCCAAACATAAAACTATGTAAAAAAAATTGTTTTCAATAATTTTGATGGAGAAAAAGAGATGAAAACTTATGTAAACATTTAAAAAACTTTATTTCTATGAAAAATGTAGTAGGAAAACAATATAGAAAATCAAGAAATCAACATGGCAAACAAGAAGAAAACTATGCTAGATCTTGGTAGAGATAACTACCTTCAAACTCTCCTATTGAAAACCTTTTTTTTTATTTCTTTCAAAACCTTTTTCTTTGCTAAATTAGCTACTGACTTCAGCCAAAAAACTTATGAAAAAATGAAACCAGCCCCCCTCTAATGGCTTGGCTGAATGGCCCTCTAACCTTTGGATGAAATTCTCACTTTTTCTCCTCCAATCTTGGCCCTAAGATTAAGATATTTTGATGACAACATAAAAATGTCATCTTGTGAATTGATAGCAGCCCTTAAGATGTGTACTCAACCCTTGAAGTAACCTCAGCCCTTAGATGCAAAAGAGGACCAATCCCATGCACTCCCTTGCTTGCCCCCTTAAGTGTCTACCCTTGGATGAGTTGTGCTATTCCATTCTTGGTCATTGGATGAGGACAACATAAAAATGACATCTTGTAGATTAAATCCAGCCCTCAACATGTGTACTCAGCCCTTGTAGATGGCCTAAGACATTGAACGAAAAGAAACAATCCCATGCACTCCCTTTCTTGGCCGAATGGATGCTCACCTTTGGATGAATTGTGCTCATCTTTTTTCTTCCATTCGTGGCCATTAGATGAGGGTTCTTTCATGACAAATAAAAATTCCATCTTGGCATTTAAACTTGGCCATTGGATGGTGCATTCAATTTTCCTACAAGGCACCTAAGCCATTAGATGAAGGGGGGACCATTTGCAAGGTGTTAGTGGTAGCATATGGCTTGATAGTGACTAAGGAATTGAATTGTTCAACCTTCTTTCTTCTCCTCTATGCTGGCTGACCAAGGGAAGAAAAATCCTAGCAATTCCTTCTTCTTTCATATTTTGCTCCACTACAAATTTGCCCTTTTTGGTTTCTTCGGTGAAATGACCTTTTTGCCCCCCGAACCTAAATAAATAGCAAAAAGACTCCAAATTAAAATTTTATTTTCTTCAATACTTTTGAAATAACAAAATGAATTCTAGAAGTTTTCAAAAATTTTCGAGTCTATTTGCTATTTATCTTCGATTTATTTCAAAAATTGCCCCTTTTATGCACCCAAACTTTACCATTTTTTAAACGAGCTCCGAATCCAGTTTTTCTTCACCAATCTCTTAAAAATATGTTAAAAATATGATGTGGAAGTTTTCATAATTTTTGGAGCTCATTTGCTATTTTTTCGGGATTTGTTTGCTTGAATTATAGCATAGGGGGCCCGGGATTTGGCCATTTTGCAAACGAACTCCAAATCAAGATTTTATTTCGCCAATCTCTTCCAAACAATTTAAAAATGAGATTTGCAAATTTTCAGAATTTTTGGAGTTCATTCGCTATTTTTCCCAAATTTTCCAATTTTGCCCTTTTCTCTCCGAAACCCGGTTTTGCTCAAAACAAGTCTGATTTTCAAATTTTCTTCAAATTGAGCCTTGGGCTATCCTTCTTTAATCATTCCTCATCAATTAAGGGCTTTAGTCCTACCGAATCGGGCCATTTCTATAATTCTTCCAAATTTCATCGAAATCCACCAAAAAAACCCCTAAATCTCGATTTTCTTCGGAATTGACTTTTCTATCAGTTTTTCTTCCAAGTGGCTTCTCCATTACCCGTAGTAAATACTTATCTTTCATTTGGAACCTTCAATTTTGACCAATTTGATCGTTTAAGCACTTTTTCCTAAATTTCCTCAACTAGGGTATTCTTTCTTACTGAATCTTCGTAACCCAACTTCCGAACTCCATATCTTTCAATGAAGACCTCGGATTATCAAAATTCTTTAAAAGTTTTTCAATTGAACTTCAAATCTTGATTTTGAAAGTGGGTTGACTTTTTCAATAGTTGACTTTTTTGGGGTTGACTTTTTCTGGTGTTGACTTTTTACGAGTTTGACTTTTTTTGTCTGCTTTCTTAGACTAAGCTTCGGAGTACTACATGCAGGATGAGAAAAGCCCTTTAGCGTTTTGAAAAATCAATTTATGAAGAAAACGTACCTGATTTAGGGGTTCGATCAAAATTAGGTGTCTACATGAATTTTTCTTCACCAATATCTTCCAAAAAATATAAAATTGGGATATGGAAGTTTTCAAAATTTTTGGAGCTCGTTTGCTATTTTTCCCGAAATTATCTTCTGGAATTTCGGCTTAGTGCACCTGAACTTTGCCATTTTTCAAATGAGCTCCGATTTTGGATTTTTCTTCACCAATCTCTGCCAAAAATTATAAAACTCAGATCTGAAAGTCTTAATAATTTTTGGAGCTCGTTTGCTATTTTTCTCAGAATTATCTTTCGAAATTTCAGGTTAGTGCACCGAAACTTTACCATTTTTCAAATGAGCTCAAATTCCAGATTTTTCTTCACCAATCTCTTCCAAAAGTTATGAAACTCAGATCTAGAAGTTTCATAATTTTTTGAACTCGTTTTCTATTTTTCCTGGAATTATCTTTGGGATTTTTCGAGAATGCCCTTTAACCTCCGAAACCTCGGTTTTACTTGAAACGAGTCCAATTTTTGGATTTTCTTTTTCCACTTCCTTTTTCCTATATTGAATTTGAGTTGGTCCAAAAATGCCCAATTTTTACGATCAAATTCCCCTCCGATTTGGTTTTTCCCTTTCCAAACTCGAGAATTTTCTCGTTTTTCCATTTTTGCTTTAATCGGCTCTTCCTTGGGATCCATTTCAAACTGGGCCTTGGACTATTTTTCTTTATTCATCCTTTATCAACTGGGGGCTTCAGTTTCACCAAATTCGGTCATCTTTGCAGTTTTCCCCAAATTTGCCGGATTAGGTCTTCCTCTACACTGAATTTCTGCAACCCATCTTTCAAACTCCACATCTTTCGTTGTAGATCTCGGATTGTCAAAATTCTTTCACCATTGTTTAATTCAACTTTAAATCTTTATTTTGACTAAGGGTTGACTTTTTTAATGGTTGACTTTTTAGAATTGACTTTTTTGAAGTTGACTTATTTTGGATTGATTTTTCATGCGGAACTCTGAATCACAAGTGTTGGAGGACCATCTACAAGATGAGAAGAGATTTTTTGCATTCTAAAAAAGTACAAGGAAGAATTTACCTGGTTTAGGGGGCCCCGGACAAAATTAGGTGTCTACAGCTGCCCCTCTTTGGCTATTGCTGAGAATCAGGAATTAGGCAAAGATAAATAGACAATAATTTTTTCCGGTTAGTGAAATCACATGTAAAGAAAAGGAAAAAGAGTTTGCTTTATTCTTCATTTCCATTTATTTCATCATTTATTTGTTTTTTTTTCGAAAAAAACTGTAAATAAAAAATTTTGTCCTTAAATTGAGTTCCTTGACTAATCAAGGCTCGACCCGTCTAAAGGAAACAAGTTCGATTTGCAAGAGAAGAAAATACCTCAAGGTTGGCCTCGGGGCTCGACTCATTTGAGAAGCAAAACGAGTTCGATTTAAAAACAAAAGGAATGCCTTAACGTCAATCCTGGGTTCAACTCATTTAGAAAACAAGTTGGATTTGAAAACAAAATACCTCGACGGTGGTCTCGGGGTCGACTCATTTTTAAAAACAAGTTCAATTTAAACAAAAGAAAATACCCCGACGGTGATCTTGGGGCTCGACTCATTTGAGAAGCAGAACGAGTTCGATTTAGGAACAAAATACCTCGATAATAGTCTCGGGGTTCGACTCAGTTAGAATGCAAGTTCGATTTGAAAACAAAATACCTCGATGGTGGTCTCGGGGCTTCACTCATTTTTAAAAACAAGTTCAATTTAAACAAAAGAAATTATCTCAATGGTGATCTTGGGGCTTGACTCATTTGAGAAGCAGAATGAGTTGAATTAAAAAACAAAATACCCCAACTGTGCTCTCGGGGTTCGAATCATTTGAGAAGCAGAACGAGTTCGATTTTAAAACAAAATACCTCGACGGTGGTCTCGGGGCTTTATCTTATCATGGTGCAAAATTTGTTTAAAATTCTAGGTATCTCCTCCAGAAGCTTCGGCTATCACCACCAAAGACTTGTTCATTTTTTAAAAACTATAAAACTCTGGATATCTCCACCAGAGGCTTCGGCTATCACCACCAAAGACTTGTTCATTCTTAATTCTGTAAAACTCTGGATATCTCCACCAGAGGCTTCGACTATCACCACCAAAGACTTGTTCATTTTAAAACTGTAAAACCTTGGATATCTTCACTAGAGGCTTCGGCTATCACCACTAAAGACTTGTTCATTTTAAAACTATAAAACTCTGGATATCTCCAACAAAGGCTTCGAGTATCACCACCAAAGACTTGTTCATTTTTATATTGTAAAACTCTGGATATCTCCAACAAAGGCTCTTGCTATCACCACCAAAGACTTGTTCATTTTTAAAATATGGATATTGGTTCTTGAAAAAGTGTTGAAATTATACCCGAAATCTTTAAGAGAGAATGCAAATGATTCATGATGCAGATGTAAATGTCTTTACAAGATGCATATGCTTCTTGATGCAAATGCAAAATGGCTTGGATTGATGAAAATGCTTTTGGGTGCAGATGCAGATATTGAATAAGATGCAAATGCCTCATGGTGAAAATGCAAATGTCTTGGATTGATGCAAATGCTTCTTGGTGCAGATGAAGATATTGAATAAGATGCAAATGCTTCATGGTGCAAATGCAAATGTCTAGGATTGATGCAAATGCTTCTTGATGCAAATGCAGATGTCTTTAACAAGATGCACATGCTTCATGGTGCAAATGTCTTAGATTGAGCAAATGCTTCTTGATGCAGATGCAGATATTGAATAAGATGCAAATGTTTCATGGTGTAAATGCAAGTCTTGGACTAATGCAAATGCTTCATGATGCAGATGCAGAGATCAAAATTATGCAAATGCTTCTGAATGATGCAAATGCAAATATCAATATTGACGCAACTGCTTCATGGAATGATGCAGATGCAAAGATCGATATTGTGCAAATGCTTCTGAATGAGGCAGATGCAAAGATTAGCAGTGTGCAAAATGCTTCTAAATGATGCAAATGCAAAGATCAATAGTGATGCAAATGCTTCATGAAAAGATGCAGATGCCTCTACGAATCGTGTTTATGTGATTGGTCCATGAATGGTGTAATTGCAGTTACCACACAATAATGAAGATACACTGATCCTAGAAATGATGTAATTGCTTGAGATGACTCAAATACGAATATCCATGAATGATGTAAATGTAAGGGTAAAATACAGATGCTCATGTCCCCGATTATTTTTCTAGACTTTGGCTTAATAATCTTTCATTTCCAAATCAGAGTGAGATCATTTTCATTCCAATCCTTGGCTATCTCTTTACCCCAACAGTTTTCAAACCCTTATCAATAGAATTCTGAATCGGGTTCTATTTCTTATTCTCATATCTGGAAGTTAAGATCTACCCTAATAGCTCCATACCTTTGGGTTAGAAAAACCCTTGTCTCATGTCAACATCAAAAATGGTTATTTCAAATATATTTTTATTTGTTTCCCCATTTTAGAAAGAATTTAATGAAAACTTATGAGTCAAAAATATTAACCCCACAAAGTGTGATGTACGAATCTCTTGAAGACTGATGATCACTGTTAGGAATTTTTTGAATGTCAATTTCGGTTTTCCAACTTGAATTGAAAAAGTTTGGTACAATAGGATTTTGGTTGATCGAAAAAACTTCAAAACAAAAATGTATGTCCCTTCTAGGCTCACAAATGGAACAGGTTTTATAAAACACAAATTCCTTGAGAATCAAAAAAAATCAACATTCTTTTAGTTTCCAAATCATGGCGTTTTGACAAGCGTCAAGATTGATAGGGATGTTTAAACTGGAAAGTTAATTTTGGAGGGAAAAAAGGTCTCAGTTTTTTTTTTTTTAAGTCAATCCTCCAAATGAGAGCTGGCAGTTTAGGAGGTTCAAGAATTCCTAGATGTTCCTCGACTTTTTCAAGATGACCTTCTCTTTTGTGGCATCGTCACTAACATAGATGGCATCGAAAATTTCCATTTTACTCTAGACCGCCCATTTTTGGGTTTTCGCCCTAGAGTCCCATTATTTCCATTTTTTCTTCGTCTTTTTTTTATTGTTCTAACATGCACTTGAAATTTTTAAATGCTTGCATAGTGAAATGATAATTCGATGACATGGGATAAAATCTGAGGAAAAACCCTTCAAGTTAAATATTCATGCTTGATCAAAACGGACTTTTAAAGCACGTAATGTAGGCCAAGGCTCGGGGTTCAGAAAGAAAGGATAAATAGGCCCAAAATATATGTTTGAGGGTAATCAGATCAAGGATCACTTCTTGAGGAAGATTCCCTTTTGAAGCACTTGTCCCTTTTGGACTTTTCTTTTCTTTTTTTGACCTTTGCTCTTTTTCTTCGTTGTCCTTAGCTTTCATTTCACCATCCTTTTTCACACACAATTTTTTTTTTTTTTTGTTCTTGGCTTTTATTTCGCCATTTTTCTTCTCCTTTTTCTTCACTTCGACAGAATGAGCTCGTATTTATTTTGGCGCCAAATTTTCTTTGTATCTGCCTTTGAGTTAGGACTCATTTCTCCATAAATTTTGAGAAGATCTCTCCTCACATTTGGCGCAGTGTAAAGGGTGACCCTTGATCAGGGTTCAAAGAAGAAAGAATTCTTTTGGCCTAAAAAGGATGACTATCGATAATTTCTTTTTGTGAAAGAGATATGAAAGATGACCATTGCTCATATCAAGCACAAATATTCTCATTGAAAAGCAATCCCTAGGGGGAATAGATAATCAGAATTTCATTTTGCACTTTGAAATTATCCAAATTTTCATATGCACGATATCACAATTTTTTTGCATGCCCCCAATGATTCATGCATTAGTTCCATCCTTATTCAACATGTATCTATTATTTCCACATATGATGCCCCAATTTGATTAAATATGGGAATTTTTATCATTACGAGGAACATCCCAAGTCTAGGTTTATATTGAAAATGCTGAGTTTTAATCTTGGGTTTGTTTGAAGTGACAAGGAAAATATGACCCAAAAATAGGTTTTCTCTGGGACATGGGATAATTTTTGGTTTGGGTCATTATGCCCTGAAGTGTTAATCATGAAGTGATATTTGGGAAATTGGTGTTTTTGGATTATTGGAAAGGATGTGAATGGTTTTAACACAACCTTGACACACATTAAATTACCATAAACTATATTCTTAAAAGAATGTTTTATTTGGTCGAGTTTTGATAACTCGTATAATTATATAGTTTTTAGTTATGTTTTATTATTGTTTTGTGTCAAATACGAGTTATTATTGTTGAGTCTAATTGTGTTTATGATCTTTTATATTTTTATGTAATTTGGTGTTTTTCACAAGTTTCTTTGAGTGATTTCAGATTACTAGAATTAAGGGCAAATCCAGTTCAGTTCCAATTCCGACACCTTTTGCCATATCAGCTATATCTGGAGATTCAGTGAAGCAATAAGGCTGAAATTTTGACAGTGCAAAGTTAAGAGGCATATCTATCTTTTTCATGTTTTACACTTCTTGAAACGGAGTCGTTTTCCCTAGCGAAATCAACCATCAAGTTGGCTGATGTGCAATGACGTCTGTGCTGACCTGTTTTCGCATTTTGACCATATCGTCCGATCCACATCCGTAAATGAGCTGATTCCAATGGCTATGGATCAGTAACGGATAGGGGAACATTTGTCTAGAAGACCATGTGATCAGATAAAGCCTCCAATATTGAAGAAATCGACCATCAAGTTGGCTGATGTGCAATGACGTCTGTGCTGACCTGTTTTTGTATTTTGCCCATATCTTCTTATCCACATCAGTAAATGAGCTGATTCCAACGGATATGGATCAGTAACTGATAGGGGAACATTTTTCTAGAAGACCATGTGATCAGATCAGGCCTCCAACATTGACAAAATCGACCATCAAATTGGCTGATCAAAATTGTCATACAATATGACGAAAATTGTTAGAAAAATGCACCCACCTATTATACCTACCTTTGAAATTTGTAAAGCTTGTCTCTTGTCATTTAGCCCTCCAAAATGTGTATAAATAGAGGGCCTTGGATGATTGTAGAGAATCATATTGTACATAGGTAGGATATTAGCCATTGTAATTAAATTCTCTAAGTTTTCTTCTTTTTTCTTTTCTCTAGTTTTCTTTTTCTTTAGAAAGAGCAAGAGGTTGGATAATTAATATTCTTCTTCTTCTTCTTTCTTTCTTTTATTTTCTTCTTAGATTCTATTTAATTTTATGTTTATAATGCCTACGCTAGGCTAAACTTCTATTTGGTTAAGGGTGATTTCAAAGCCCTAGACATGTTTTGTGATTGATTTTCAGATTCTATCTATCATTAATTTTCTATCAAAGTTGCTTATGTTCTTCTACAAGAATTGTTCATGATGTTGTCTTGATTTATTTAGGTGTACAACTAGATAGATCTTGATAATTATCTATTGCTAGTTTAGGAATCTTGATCCGTGTAATTGTCTTGATTTCCTATTCATAAGTGGCAATTTGTGATTAATGATTATGGTCAAGTTTTCAATAATTGCAAAGTGGAACATAACCTAAGTTGAACAATCCGAGCTTATGTGTTTGTTCCTTAGATCAACCAATCTTTCTCATCATAAAGCTGCCATTAAATTGAATTTAGAGAGCTTATTCTAGGTTGTTTAATGGTTAGAGATTAAATAGAGAGCTTGTTCTATTTAACGACAAACTAAGAAAAGATTGGGATAACAGAGCTTGTTGTTATCTACGGTTGTTAACTTTGATAGTTGGTTGATATTGATAGATCTGAAATTGATTCTTAATGATGTCTAGTGGTGGAGAATGAAACCTTAACCATATTTTTCATATTTGATTCTTCTTACTTATTTGTTTTCTTACTTTTAGTTTGCTTATTTTTAAAAGTATATTTATTTTTATTGGCTGGTTATACCGCCTAATTTGTATATTAACTTTGTTTTATTTTTATTGGCTGGTTATACCGCCTAATTTAGTATATATATTTTTATTGGCTGGTTATACCGCCTTGCATCTTATTCTTAGTATTTACTTTAGTTTAAATCTGGCTTCAAAAACCCCTTTTCTTTTATTGTTCTTGAATTTAAGTTTTAAACTATTAACTTATAAACTAAAACCCAATCCCTGAGGACTCGACCCTTGCTAACTACTATACTTACAATTTATCTTTTTAGTGCAAGGTTAAATAAGATACACTCTTTTGGGTGCATCAAATTTTTGGCGCCGTTGCCGGGGATTGTTTTCTTTAGTTTATTTGTTACTTGGTTTATTCTTATTTTCAGTTCTAATTAGTTCTATTTTCTTGTACATATAAGTTTTTCTTATCAAATTTTGAAAAAAAAAAAAAAAAAAACGATGGAATTTAGCAATCTAACACTTGAAGAGTTGGTTGCATACATGAACATGGAAAATCAACAAGCCAATCTCACCTACCCAGTTCAACAATTGGCCATGGGAGGATGTCAAGGCCATCAAGTGTTCCAAGACCAACAGTATGATCATTACTCAAACACTTACCATGAGGGATGGTGGGATCATACTAATTATGGCTACTCAGAAAATTACCAAGAAGTAGATCCTTATGCCAATTACACTCATCCATCTAGCTTCAATCAATCATGGTCTCAATAACCAGATCTTCTTCAACCACCACACATGACTCAAAACTCAGGTACTTCTTTAGAAGATCTTGTCGATTCTCTTGTTACTAATACTTTGCAATTTCAACAGGAAACAAGGGCAAGTATCCAGAGTTTGGAAAGGCAAATGAGCCTATTGGCTAGTAGTATGGTGGGATGGGTAGCACAAAGATCTGAAGAACTCCCTGCCCAAACGATGATTAACCCAAAGGAGAATGCTACTATTGTGACCTTGAGGAATGAGGAACAAGATGAGGATGAGACAAAATTAGAGATGAATTCTATTCTTGAGGATAATGAAGCCAATGATCCAAATAAGAGTATTTCGGCACCTGAGGTAACGTTTGAGATTCCAATTTTTACTAATGTTTCTTATCCACCTTTTCCTAGTAGATTCGCAAAGTTCAAGGAGGATGAACATGAACAAGACACGCTGGAAACCTTAAACAGTTTGTTTGTGGATGTCATTCAACAAGTACCAAAAGATGCACCATTCCTCGATGAGATATGCACCACCAAGGATGATGGAATAATACTTGTAATGGAGAATGCATCCACTGTTGTGCAAAGAAAGCTTCCTCTCAAACGCATAAATTTGGGAAATTTCATGTATGAGCCTGACAAGCCTAAAAAGCCAAGAAAGGGTGTTGGTTAGATTCAAAACACTAACTCAAGTGTTAATTGGGAAGGCAGCCCAATTAAAGATGAAATTGCCAACCTTCCATATTCAGATTTGCTTTCTCTTTCTTTTCCTTTTCCTTTTATTATTTTTATTGTTTTTATTTTATTTCTTATGTTTCTTTGTTAATTGTGTTTACTGCTTTTAAGTTCATTTAGGCTGCATAAGTTTCTTTTGTTTAATAGTTCTTTTCTCTTACATATAATTCTTGCATTGGGGGATAATAGCATTACATTAATGACAATGTAAGAATTATGTGTGGGGGGAAGAATTTAGGATTTTATTTAGAGTGTTTTGTTTTTGAGTCTTTTTTTATGCTGTTTTTCTTTCTGATCCTTGTTTTGAAAATAACTGATGTAAATATAATTTTTTTTTAACCCCGGTTAAATGGCGGATAACGGTACTCCGTGATTATTTAAATCGGTTCCATCAGCTACCCACAAAACTGATATTGTATATAAATTTCTCTTCCAATTTCTCTTTCATTTTTTTTTTCATTTTTTTTTTCAGGATGGATGATATTCTCACAAGATTGCAGAAACGATTTCCTCCTTTTCCTCGAAATATTTTACTGAAGCTTTACCAAGTTCGATTTGAAAGATTAAGAATGCTTATGCACAAAGGGATTCCTGCAGACATACGTTGGATAATTGAAGCCAAGGTACGTGAAGATGAATATCTTCCTGTTTTGCATTTACCAGGTACAGGTAGAAGCACTTTTGCAAAGAAGCGACGAGCAAAGCGCATGGGTTCAAACTGCCACAAATGTGCACGATGGACGTGTAACGATAAATGTCGTTCTATTGGGATTCCGTCCTCTAATCGAGATGATAAAATTGAATTCATTAAGGATGGACTGAGTAAGGAGAATTTGGGTAATATCCAACTTTCTCTTGAGACGCATCCTAGTGGGGACGTACAAAGAGAAATTCTTGATTTATGGCCGCAATTCCAAAGGGAATGGCAACATCTTGGGAATCTGATGTTAAAAGACCCTATTTGCCAGCTTGTAAGAAAACTGGATGGGAAGCATATCCTCGACTCATAGAAGGCGTTTAAGCCGTTTCTGGACGTAAAACCAGAGGAAGATGTGAGCCACAATCACAACTACAATAAATGACTTATCAGCTTTTGGTTTGATTTGCAATAACTTTATTTTGGTTTAATTTACGTGTTGTTCGATTTGTGTAATTATTCTCGTTTTTTTTTTATTTGTCTTTTACGGTTGATTTTTTCTTCTCTTTTTGATTTTCTTCCTGAAATCACGCAAAAATCTTTCGTTAGGTTAACATTTTCTTCTGACAGGTCAGATACACTTTCGGCGACATTATTACTCTTGTCTGATTCACTACTCAGTCCTCTATATATTACACCATGTACTCATTCTCTTTCAGGCACTCGAAAAAGGAAAAAAAATGGAAAGTACTTCGTCCCAGCGCATGAAAAAAAATTTGTGTCTTTGGAGGTGCTTATCCAGGGAAAAATAACATATTCGCTGATGAAGCCATAAGAGTTGGAGTAATACTTGCCCAACAAAAGATCCAGTTGATTTATGGAGGCGGTAGTACGGGTTTAATGGGAGCAGTCGCTACAGCAGCACACGCCGGAGGAAGTCCAGTTCTAGGAATCGTGCCAAAACTATTCACAAGTTTTTGTGGACCTACCGTGGGTAAGGAAATACAAGTCTGGAGTATCCCTGAACGGATGACAATCATGTACCATTCTGCCGATGCATTCATTGCTTTACCAGGAGGTCTGGGTACATTGGAAGAAATAGCTTGCGTGGCTTCTTGGTCATCTTTGGTCACAAATAAGAAACCCATTGGTTTGCTTAATATTAATGGTTATTTTAGTAATTTGCTTTCATATTTAGATAATGCTGTGGAAAATGGATTCATGTTTTCAGAGGCAAGGAGAACCATAATTTCTGCTACAACCATTGAAGATTTACTCAAAAAGCTCCAAGCTTATGAGTATTTATCTGCTACGGTTGTTTCGCAAACGCTCGGAAAAAGAAAAAGAGATATGGACGAGCAAGGAGTGGATTGCACTTTGTCTTTGTGACATTATCTAACATTTTGTTTGTTGTGTCTCAGTTATAATAAGTGATTAGCAACCTCTGCAGGTAATATCTCCTAAATTCTACCTTTAAAATTTGACATTTGGGACAATGCCATATTTTAGTAGGGGGTAAGGGACATATTTTGCTAATTTAAAAAAAAAAAAAAAATTTGTTGTGTTTTAAGCCATTTAGAAGTATTCATTCTGAACAAGGTCTGAGTAAGGGAGACTTGAGACATACCTTGTCAGTTTGATTTTAATCTTTTTATGTTTACTTGTTAATTTTTGTTTAGTATTTTAGGATTATTTAGGTTGCATGAGTTTGTTTTGTTTTGAGTCTTAGTTGTTCCTATTCTTATGTTATTAGTTCTTTTCTCTTACACATGATTCTTTCATTTGGGTTAATAGACTTACATTGAGGACAATGTAAGAATTAAGTGTGGGGGGGAATGATTTAGGATTTCTTTTATTTTTGTCTACTATTTTTTTTATGAGTCTTTATTATTATTATTATTATAATTTTTTTTTTATGTTTTAGTTCCTTTTTAATACAATGATGAGATATGAATTGCATAAGTCTAAAACAGATTTACTAGTGAGAAGATTTTAATGAGAATTGAGCTTGATATCAACCTTTTTATGAGCCAATGTTAATATGATATGTTGATTGAGAAAGAAGCATGTTTAGACTTAATCTGACTTGTATAATCATCCTTGTGAGTTTTTGAGCCTATAATGATTGATGCATTATACAAATCAATCTAATTTCTTTCTTGAGTGCTCTTACGATTACATGATTCTCTAGAACTTGCTTTAGACCTTGTTGAGACTATATTGATGCATGTGACAACATGAATATGATAGAGGCATTAGGATTTTTAGCCAGGGCCAAACAGCCATCCCTTATTGATGTTCCAAGAGAACACACCCCTAGTGAGCCAATTTGAGCCTACATTGAATAAGCTATTTATTTGGTAACCACAACTTACACCTAGCCTAAATATACTTATATCCTTACCCTTGTTCTAAAGATGGATTATATATTTTGAGACATATTGCAAAAAAAAAGGGATAGTTTTAGTTGAAAATTTGGGTTAGAAACAAAAGATAAGTGTGGGGGAAGAAAAGAAAAGAAAAAGTCAAGAGAAAAAGAAAGGGATCATTGTTAAATACATTCCCATATTAAAAAAAAAAAATCTTCTCTTGAACTTCTAGTTAAAGTAAAGAAAAAGATGTTACAAAGTTGGTTAGAATGATGCAAAGGCTCAACATGAATATTTAGCCTATGTTATTATGTGCTTTATAAGAGTTTTGAGAAGTTTTATTTTTATGATCTTATTATGTCTCTAAACTCTATGAACTACTTGGAACCTTTGTGATATCTTTATCCTTTTGTTCTTTAACCACATTATAACCCTTTGGCCCCATTACAACCTTGAATAAAGACCTCTTGATTTATGAAGTTGTATGATCTAAATAGTGGAGAATAGGTGGACAAGCAAGCATATGGTAGAAGTGTTTTCATGAGATTGATTGAGTGTAAACACTTTACCACTACTTTAAAGAGTGAAAATCAAGAGAGTATCCCATGTGAGAAGTTGAGATTAAGTTTGAATATGCACTATTTTGATTGAAATATGTTATGTTAATATTGGCTTAACTCAAACTATTTACATTCAAGCAAGATTTTTTGTGAATTTCTTTAAGCTATTGATTAGTTTTTAAGACTTCTCCAATGATTATCTCTAATTTATATTGGAAGGATTAGTTATAATTATTATTTTTAGTTTTTCTTATGTCTTCAATGTTTGTGGGTATCGTCCTAGTAAACCCTCACGAGACTAAACTCGTCCACTAGGGACACCTAGGGGTTTAAAGGCTTGTGTCACATGCTAAGTGCCACCGTTATTTCCTACGAAAATGGATTAGATTAGATTTTCTTATTTTATTTTTATTGAGTCGTTGCTAGGGACTAGCAACAATCTAAGTGTGGGGGTGTGATAACTCGTATAATTATATAGTTTTTAGTTATGTTTTATTATTGTTTTGTGTCAAATACGAGTTATTATTGTTCAGTCTAATTGTGTTTATGATCTTTTATATTTTTATGTAATTTGGTGTTTTTCACAAGTTTCTTTGAGTGATTTCAGATTACTAGAATTAAGGGCAAATCCAGTTCAGTTCCAATTCCGACACCTTTTTCCATATCAGCTATATCTGGAGATTCAATGAAGCAATAAGGCTGAAATTTTGACAGTGCAAAGTTAAGAGGCATATATATCTTTTTCATGTTTTACACTTCTTGAAACGAAGTCGTTTTCCCTAGCGAAATCAACCATCAAGTTGGCTGATGTGCAATGACGTCTGTGCTGACCTGTTTTCGCATTTTGACCATATCGTCCGATCCACATCCGCAAATGAGCTGATTCCAATGGATATGGATCAGTAACGGATAGGGGAACATTTGTCTAGAAGACAATGTGATCAGATAAAGCCTCCAATATTGAAGAAATCGACCATCAAGTTGGCTGATGTGCAATGACGTCTGTGCTGACCTGTTTTCGTATTTTGCCCATATCTTCTTATCCACATCAGTAAATGAGCTGATTCCAACGGCTATGGATCAGTAACTGATAGGGGAACATTTTTCTAGAAGACCATGTGATCAGATCAGGCCTCCAACATTGACAAAATCGACCATCAAATTGGCTGATCAAAATTGTCATACAATATGACGAAAATTGTTAGAAAAATGCACCCACCTATTATACCTACCTTTGAAATTTGTAAAGCTTGTCTCTTGTCATTTAGCCCTCCAAAATGTGTATAAATAGAGGGCCTTGGATGATTGTAGAGAATCATATTGTACATAGGTAGGATATTAGCCATTGTAATAAAATTCTCTAAGTTTTCTTCTTTTTTCTTTTCTCTAGTTTTCTTTTTCTTTAGAAAGAGCAAGAGGTTGGATAATTAATATTCTTCTTCTTCTTCTTTCTTTCTTTTATTTTCTTCTTAGATTCTATTTAATTTTATGTTTATAATGCCTACGCTAGGCTAAACTTCTATTTGGTTAAGGGTGATTTCAAAGCCCTAGACATGTTTTGTGATTGATTTTCAGATTCTATCTATCATTAATTTTCTATCAAAGTTGCTTATGTTCTTCTACAAGAATTGTTCATGATGTTGTCTTGATTTATTTAGGTGTACAACTAGATAGATCTTGATAATTATCTATTGCTAGTTTAGGAATCTTGATCCGTGTAATTGTCTTGATTTCCTATTCATAAGTGGCAATTTGTGATTAATGATTATGGTCAAGTTTTCAATAATTGCAAAGTGGAACATAACCTAAGTTGAACAATCCGAGCTTATGTGTTTGTTGCTTAGATCAACCTATCTTTCTCATCATAAAGCTGCCATTAAATTGAATTTAGAGAGCTTATTCTAGGTTGTTTAATGGTTAGAGATTAAATAGAGAGCTTGTTCTATTTAACGACAAACTAAGGAAAGATTGGGATAACAGAGCTTGTTGTTATCTACGGTTGTTAACTTTGATAGTTGGTTGATATTGATAGATCTGAAATTGATTCTTAATGATGTCTAGTGGTGGAGAATGAAACCTTAACCATATTTTTCATATTTGATTCTTCTTACTTACTTGTTTTCTTACTTTTAGTTTGCTTATTTTTAAAAGTATATTTATTTTTATTGGCTGGTTATACCGCCTAATTTGTATATTAACTTTGTTTTATTTTTATTGGCTGGTTATACCGCCTAATTTAGTATATATATTTTTATTGGCTGGTTATACCGCCTTGCATCTTATTCTTAGTATTTACTTTAGTTTAAATCTGGCTTCAAAAACCCCTTTTCTTTTATTGTTCTTGAATTTAAGTTTTAAACTATTAACTTATAAACTAAAACCCAATCCCTGAGGACTCGACCCTTGCTAACTACTATACTTACAATTTATCTTTTTAGTGCAAGGTTAAATAAGATACACTCTTTTGGGTGCATCAAGTTTCTAAGGAGCTCGAAATTTTTTCAAAAATTTCGTTCCTTGCTCATAGCTTAGACTAGGATCTACATCTTTGCATATTTTGTAGTGAGAATGGTTTATGAAGTTCAATCATTCATATTCCTTGAAGCATTAGGTCTTTCAAATGGTCTTGGCTCAAGGGGTTTAGGCATAGGAAAGCCCAAAAGAGAGGGGGGAGGGTATTGGGTCATTTCTAAGAAGGATCATCAATATTCCCAAGACTGTCCATTATTTCATGTGAAAACCCCTTATTATTGTTTACCACAAATTTTCTCAAAGTTTCATTTATTTTTGCAAATTCAAATTATTACTAAAATATGATGAAGAAAAAACATTTAAATTCAAAATTTATTTATTTCATTTAGATGTCAACATGAGACAAGTGCTTTCATCATCACAGTGTATAGAACTACATGTATCAGAAATCCTAATATGATCATGCACCATGTTTCTTATGACACTTGGCTTTCCTATCTTCAAAACTTATCGAACCAACATTGATGAGATCCCTGACCTTGTACTTCAAAGCGGGGTAGTTCTCCGTTGAGTGACCTTGATTGCCAGAATGATAATCGCAAAACTCATTAGCATCATACCAGCTCCGATAAGAGGGCTTCAGAGGCTCTAATTGCATAGGTGTCACAAGGTGATTCTGAATGAGTTGAGGTAGTAGCTCACTATATGACATAGGAATCAGGTCAACCTAATTCCTTGCTCGCTTCTTACTGCCTCTTCGATTATCTCCAGGGGTGTTTGATTGATAGATAGATGTAAATGCTGGTGCAGCTGCAAGCGTTGGTTGGTAAGGATAAGAACCTTGAGAGACTTTGTTCAGGGTACGGTGGAATAGCTGATACGAGGAGAATTGGGGATATGGGGCGAAATCTCCCATAACTTGGACATCTTTCTCTTTCTTTTTTGGGCGCCCCATTTCTCTCGGTATTGGATCTCTTACCTCCATCGAATTTCCCGTTCTTGATAGCTTTCTCAATCATCTCCCTTGAGATTACATATCCGTAAAATTCTTCGTGACATTGCCGACGAGTCTATCGTAGTACAGGGCCCGTAGTGTATTCACAAAAAAGACGGTGACTTTCTTCTGTGTCAAAGGTGGTCGTACTTGGGAGGCCATGTCCATCCATCACTGAGCGTATTCTTTGAAACTCTCTGTAGTAATTTTCTTCATATTTTGCAAGGTGAGACAGTCAGGTGCCATATCGGTCACATGCTTGTATTGGCTTAAAAATGCATTAGCCAAATCAATCCAAAAGTGAATCTGATCGTTGCTCAACTGACTATACCACCTAATTGCGAACCCGTTGAGGTTGTTCTGGAAGCAGTGGATCAAAAGCTTATCATTATCTGTATGGCCCATCATCTTTCGGTAAAACACTGTGATGTGGGCTGACGGATCGATTGTCCTATCATATTTCTCAAAATTGGGAACCTTGAATTAGGGGGAATGACTAAGTCGGGACCAAGCAACGTTCATTCACATCTACACTCCCAAATATATCAGTTTTTTCTAATGCCCGGAGCCTTTCATCTAACAGCTGATATTTCCCTTGGAAATCTGCCGACTCAACCTCTTTCATTTCAGCTATTTTCACTTTTTCCTATTCAGTTGGATCATCTAAGGTTAGGATGTTGACAGGATTAACTGTGTTCTAAAAAGACTGGCCATCTAACATTATGACCATATTCTGACCCTTTGTGCCTTCGACTCTTCTCTGGCGGCCAAGTTTTCAATGTATCCCTTTCCCTTGATCGCGGCGGACACCAACTCCATTATTTTAGTCTCTTTAGACTCTGCTTGAGATTTTTCCAACTGTTCTCGCAATCCTTCCTGTGCCCTTTCCATTTTTTCCATTCAGGTAGTTTGTTCACTCTCCATAGCTCTGGCCTGTATCATAAAGATGCTCAGTACTACTTATACCTCTAATGGAAATTTCTTCAAAAACTTTTACAGCCAAGCCAACTTCTATTTTATCCCCCCAAATGTATGTCATGATGAATGGGCCATGAATGCAAAATGATGTATGGACACATACAGCGGAAACATGCTTACTGTATATGTTATAAATGCAACATGATACCCATATGGTGCATGTAAAGAAATAAGAAAAATCAATGCATGGATATATGCGATGAATGACCATGTATGGTCCCAATGCATTTTCCAATGAATGATCATATATAATATGAATACAACACGATATAAATATGATGCATGTAGAGAATAAATGATTGACGCAGAGTGTATACAAAGAAATCATGCTGATCATGTATGCCATGAAAGCAACCTGATGTCAATATGAAAAATTAATGCATGAGTATATATAGAGAAATCATGATGACTATGTATGCCATGAATTTAACCTGAGGTCAACATGATCTATGTAAAGAAATGAACAAATTAATGCATGAACATATACAGAGAAATCATGCTGACTATGTATGTCATGAATGCAACCTGATGCCAACATGATGCATGAAAAGGATAAGCAAATCGATGCATGAACATATACAAAGAAATCATGCTGACTATGTTTGTCATGAATGTGACCTGATGCTAACATGATGCATGTACAGAATAAACAAATCAATGCATGAACATATATAGAGAAATCATGCTAACGATGTTTGTCATGAATACGACATGATGCTAACATGATGCATGTAAAGAATAAATAAATCAATGCATGAACATATACAAAGAAATCAAGCTTACTATTTTTGTCATGAATGCGACCTGATGCTAACATGATGCATGTAAAGAATAAATAAACCAATACATGAACATATACAAAGAAATCAAGCTGATTGTGTTTGTCAGGAATGCAACCTGATGTTAACATGATGCATGTGAAGAATAAACAAATCAATGCATGGATATACAGAGAAATCATGCTGACTATGCTTGTCATGAATGCAACCTGATGCCAACATGATGCATATTAAGAATAAGCAAAGCAAGTAAATAAGTACTCTGAAAGTGTTTCACTAGCCCACGCGGATTGTTAATCACGAAGGCTTAGTTACTTTGCTCCCACCTAAAAGGGACGAAATCCGAGTATAGGGCTCATGTTATATGCACATGCACGTGTAGTGTGTGAGGAGGAACAACAAACCTTTCACCACCTATTCTACAATCCTTATTCTAAATGCCCCAGCAATTTATTAAAACAAAGATCAAGAATAGTGTAATGCATTAACCAACTAGAAAGCAGTAATAATATGCATGCAAATGAACATAATAATAACATTTTGTTGTTTTAAAAAATTCTCCTTATTTAAAAAAAATTATGGGAAATATAATTAAATACTAAAACTGACAAAACTGAGACTTTTGATAACACACGACTAGTTCTAGGCCTGACTTTCTAAATTTCCCCAGTGGAGTCGCCAAGCTGTCGATACGTGATCCGTTCGTCACCAGGGGACCCGTTACGACTTAATTCCTCTTGAAATATAATGAGGAGTTGTCTCAACCCTAAAAAATAACAAGTCTCATCGCGAGACATTGCTTGTTAAGTGTGACATTGGGGTAATAGAGGAAAAGACGACTTAATTTCTTTTGAAATAAAATGAGGGTTTGAAAACAACCTCAAAAAAGAAATGGAGTCGCCACCAATCTTTTTTGGCTAGGTGTGATCGACCACCTATTAAAATCGATTTTATAAAACATTTTAAGATTAATTAAAATATATTTTTTTTAAAAACCAATTTCGAAGTCTACGCTTTAAAACCAGAGAAAACAAAAAAAGGTTCAGGAGTCGGTTACGTGCGGGAAAGGATTAGCACCCCCACAACGCCCGTATAAAACGGTACCTTATTAATTGTGTGTTATCTCGAGTCTCGGTAAAAAGTCAATTTTGAAACTAGCATTTTAAAATACTTCCCATATTGAAGAAAAATAGTCCCATTTTTAGTCAAAAATGATCCGAAATTTATTAACTTAAAATTTTCCTATATTCCCCGGCAAAACATAGAAATTTTTATTTATTTAGAAAATCTCCGAATCATTCTCATTTTTTGAAAGAAAGATATTCCATTGTTAATGATAATTGATGATATCCTCCCCAGCAAACCCAGTAGAGAACTCATGAATTATTTTAACTCGGGAATATCCTTATTTTGAAAAAAATGTTATTTGTTTTTCGTGTATTTCGAAAATCATAGAAAATGATAATGAATATGCAAAATGGTACTAAGATAAAGATTAAATGAGCATGCATATTTACCATGGTATGACAAACATTTTATTATCACATCGTAAAAGAAATTATGACATAGCATAAAGAAGTGAATGTCATGTGAACGAAATCGACATGGCAAACCTAAGCTTGGCGGACTAAATGACATGGCAAACGAAATGACATGGCATAAGAATGAATGTCATGTGAGTGAAATCGACATGGCAAACAAAGTGGCATGGCATACGAATGACATAGCATGAAAAGATGAAATGACACGAAAATGACATAGCATGAGGATGAATGTCATGGCATGTAAAGTATATGGCAAACGAATGACATGGCATCAGAGTGAAGGTCATGTGAATGAAATCGACATAGCAAACAAAATGACATAGCATATGAATGACATGGCATGAGAATGAATGTCATGTGAATGAATGACATGGCATATGAATGTAATGACATAATGAATGGCATGACATGTGAATGAATGAGATGGCATATGAACAACATGGCACAAATGAATGACATGGCATGCGAATGACATGCCCTAATCTAGATGGCATGACATGGCATAGGTGATGTGGCATAAAATGACATGGCATAATGAATGACATGGCATGGCATGTGAATGACACAACATGTCAATGACATGGCATATGGATGGCATGGCCTAATGAATGACATGGCATATGAATAACATGGCCTATGGATGAAATGGCCTAATGAATGACATGGCATATGATATGGCATGAAATGATGACATGTGAATGAAATTGACATGGCAAGCAAGATGACCTGGCATATGGAATGGCATAAAATGACATGGCATGTAACATGGAATAAAATGACATGGCATGTAACATGGCATAAAATGACATGGCATGTGAATGAAATCAACATGAGAAGCAAGATGACATGGCATATGAAATGGCATAAAATGACAGGGCATATGAAATGGCATAAAATGACATGGCATGTGGATGACATAACATGAGACGACATGGCATGTGAATGAAATGAACATGACAAGCAAGATGACATGGCATATGAAATGGCATAAAATGACATGGCATGTGACATGGCATGAAAGACGACATGGCATGTGAATGAAATTGACATGGCATACAAGATGACATGGCATATGGATGACATAAAATGACATGGCATGTGAATGAAATCGACGTGGCAAGCAAGATGACATGGCATATGGATGACAGAAAATGACATGGCATGTGACATGGCACAAAATGACATGGCATGTGAATGAAGTCGACATGGCATACATAATGACATGGGATAGAGTGATGACATAAAATGACATGGCATGTGACATGGCATAAAATGACACGGTATGGGAATGAAATCGACATAGCAAGCAAGATGACATGGTATATGGATGGCATGGCATAAGGCATGTGACATGGCATAAGATGACATGGGGATAGCTGAATGGCATGTAATGATAACATGGCATAAGATGACATGGGGATAGCCGAATGGCATGTAATGATAACATGGCATGAATGGCATGTGATGAAAATGCACCTAAACTATAAATGACATGGCATGACATGTTACATGGATGACATGGCATAGGTGATGTGGCATAAAATGACATGGCATAATGAATGACATGACATGTGAATGACACTACATAAGAATGACATGGCATATGAACGACATGGCATACAGATGACATGGCCTAATGAATGACATGACATATGGATGACATGTCCTAATGAATGACATGGAATATGAATATGAATGACATGGCAGATGGATGACAAGACATAATGAATGACATGGCATGACATGTTACATGGATGAAATGACATAGGTGACATGGCATAAAATGACATGGCATAATGAATAACATGGCATGTGAATGACATGGCATATGAATGACATGGCAGATGGATGACATGGCATATAGATGACATGGCATATGGATGACATGGCATAATGAATGACATGCCATGCGTATGACATGGCCTAATCTAGATGGTATGACATGTGAATGGATGACATGGCACAGCTGATGTGCATAAAATGACATGGCATAATGAATGACACGACATGTGAATGACATGGCATATGAATGACATGGCATATGGATGACATGACATAATGACCACGACATGTGAATGACATGGCATATGAATGACATGACATAATGAATGATATGGCATGGCATAATGAATGATATGGCATATGAATGACATGGCATAGCGAATGACATGACATGTGAATGACATGGCATACGAATGACATGGCATACGAATGACATGGCATAGTGAATGACATAGCATGTGAATGACATGGCATATAGAAGACATGGCATAATGAATGACATGGCTTAATGAATGACATGGCGTGGCAAGTGAATGACATGGCATGTGGATAACATGGCATATGGATGACATGGCATAATGAATGACATGGCATCATCATAAAATATTCATAATCACATCATGATCACATGCACACATCATTATTTAAAATGACTTATTCATGTGATGAATCATATAAGTAGCCTATGTCGGAAAATATTACAGTGCTTCCCGGCAAAGCTTAGAAAATAATTCTTACATAAGATATTTACATGGTTCTGAGTAAAATGAAAACCATACGTTTCGATTCGATAAAGACGTGCATTGAATAATTTCCTAACCTCCCCGGCAAACCCAGCCGAGATCGGGAACTAATTCTCGCCAAATGTTTAATAAACCCAAAAATACATTTTTATGACAAGTTAACTAAAAACATTTTTAAAATGCAATTCATGGAAATGTATTTCTTCCTTGAAGTAAGGACATCCGTATACCTAAAAAGGTATCCGACTACCTTAGAAAAATACTTAAATTGGGTATTCAAAAATCTAAAGACTTTAGGCTCGGATTAAAAAAAAATTTGGAATTTTTAGGATGAAAATGGCCTCATGGCCGAACCCCCTTCTTTAAAAGGCCCTATCTTCCTAGTTTTGAAACCTGGGTTGACCACCCTTGACCCGACTTTTACAAAATCAAATTTTATGATTGAAATGACTTGGAAATTAACCTAAGACAGTAGCTAATGCCCCAAATTAGCCCCCTCTTAATATCTAACCAAAAGAGAAAATTATTTCTTTCTTGAAAACAAATATAACCCTTACTGTCAGTTTTGAAAACCTATTTTCTTTCTCTTCTAAACAATTTCAGAACAATCTAAAAACATTATGGTACACCTAGAACATGTCAACCTATATGGTTAAAAATTAGATTAACTTTTGGAGAATTGATACTATGACCGATTTTTACCCAAATTCAAGACAGTGAGTTAAAAAGTGTTTTGTCAAAATCCATTAGGCAGTTTTCAAGACCTATGTTTTTGCCCTCCTAAAAAATTTCATAAAAATCTGAAACAATTATGGGAGACTCAGAACATGTTGATCTCCATGGTAAAAAATCATCTTAATTTTTGGAGCATGGATACTTTGACCGATTTTTACCCAAAATCAAGACAATGAGTTAAAAACTGTTTTTTCAAAATCTATTTTTAAACCTTTGATAGAAAACTCCAAAAATCAAAACAAAAATACTAGAGGCTCCTTAAATGGTATACAACCTGTGGTTAAAAGATATTTAAATTTGGACAAGGAATGCATGGTGAGAAAAATTAGAAAATCAAAAAAATCCAACTTGCACAACCTTTCATTTTTACACAAGCATGCTCATGAGAGCTTGGCTTTGAGCCATTGGTTGGCTTAAGTCAAAAATCAAGTAGGGATGAGATGAATGCATGAACATGAAGCAAACAATAGTGGGATCTATCCTACCACAAATCAATCAAGAGTTAAGAACATGAACACAACCAACCAAGCAGGAAGTATCAAGCAAGAACAAGCATAAAATCATCATACACCATTCAGCCAAGCATAGAACATGTAAGAAATTTTTTGACAAACTTGGTTATTTGATAAAACATGAAGAAATATTTCGGAACTTGTTTTGAAAAATAATTTTATTTCATGAAAGAAAATAAAATCAAAATGAAAATCATAAAGGGATAACAAAATCATATGTACAAAGCATGGAGGAGAGCATGAAAGAAAATAACTACCTTTCTTTAGCTTTCCAAATTAAAGAGTAGTAAAAATCCCCTATTTTTTCCTTCTCTTCTTTTTTTCCCCTTTTTTCTCTCCTTTTTAGTTACTGCCCATGAAAAATATGAACCCCCTTTTCATGTTGGCCGGCCCTCTTTTCATGTATGTGCTCATTTCTTTTTCCTTTCTCACCTAAGCCTTTGGATCATGTGCTAATCTTTTTCTCCAACAATATAGGCCATTAGATCAAGATATTTTCATGACAATAAAAATTCTATATTGCAATTTGATCTTGGCCATTGAAGGATGTACTCATCTTTCTACAAAGCACACAGGCCATTAGATGAACAAGATATTTTCATGACATTAAAAATGGCATCTTGCAATTTGATAGTGACCATTTGATGAATTTAATCAAATCTCACCATTCATTCATGAGATGACCAGCCAAAGGCCTGGAATATCCTAGAAATTCCTTCATCTTTTATATTTTTTTAATTGCAAATTGGCCATTTTCGGTTTTTTTGGTAAAATTGCATTTTGGCCCCCAAACTTGATTTTCTTACAAACGGACCCCAAATCTGGTTTTTCTTTCTCCAATCCATCCAAATAAATGTAATATTGAGATTTGGAGATTTTCAAAATTTTTCGAACTCGTTTCCTATTTTTCCTAGAATTTTCTCTTGGATTTTTCGGGTTAGGGCACTCAAAATTCACCTTTTTCATTTGAACTCCGATTATGGATTTTTCTTCACCAATATCTTCCAAAATATATAAAATTGGGATCTGGAAGTTTTCAGAATTTTTGGAGCTCGTTTGCTATTATTCTCATAATTATCTTCTGAAATTTTGGCTCAGTGCACCCGAACTTTGCCATTTTTCAAATGAGCTCCGATTCCGGATTTTTCTTCACCTATCTATTCCAAAAATTATAAAACTTAGATCTGGAAGTCTTCAACTTTTTAGAGCTCATTTGCTATTTTTCCCGGAATTATCTTTCAAAATTTCAGGTTAGTGCACCTGTACTTTACCATTTTTCAAATGAGCTCCGATTTCGGATTTTTCTTCACCAATATCTTCCAAAAATTATGAAACTCAAATCTGGAAGTTTCATAATTTTTCGAGCTCGTTCGCTAGTTTTCCCGGAATTATCTTTGGGATTTTTCGAGAATGCCCTTCAACCTCCGAAACCTCATTTTACTTGAAACGGGTCCGATTTTTGGATTTTCTTTTTCCACTTCCTTTGTCCTATATTGAATTTGAGTTGGTCCAAAAATGCCCAATTTTTACGGTCAAATTCCCCTCCGATTTGGTTTTCCCCTTTTCAAACTCAGGAATTTTCTCGTTTTTTCGTTTTTGCTCTAATTGGCTCTTCCTTGGGATCCATTTCAGATTGGGCCTTGGGCTATTTTTCTTTATTCATCCTTTATCAAATGGGGGCTTCAATTTCACCGAATTGGGTCATCTTTGCAGTTTTCCCCAAATTTTCCAGATTAGGTTTTCCCCTACACTGAATTTTCGCAACCCATCTTCCGAACTCCATATCTTTTGTTCTAGATCTCGAATTGTCAAAATTCTTTCGCCATTGTTCAATTCAACTTTAAGTCTTGATTTTGACTAAGAGTTGACTTTTTAGAGTTGACTTTTTTAAAGTTGACTTTTTCGGATTGACTTTTTATGCTGAACTCCTAATCACAAGTCTTGGAGGACCATCTGCAAGATGAAAAGAGATTTTCTACATTCTAAAATGTACAAGGAAGAATTTACCTGGTTTAGAGGAACGGACAAAATTAGGTGTCTACAGGCTGATACGAGGAGAATTGGGAATATGGGGCAAAGCCTTCCATAACTTGGGCATCTTCCTCTTTCTTTTCAGGTGTCTTGTTTCTATCAGCACTAGCGTTTTATCTCCTTTGAGTTTCCCAGTCTTTATAGCATTCTCAATCATCTGCCCTGAGATTACCATATCCGCAAAATTTTTCACGGCATTGCCAACGAGTCTATCATAGTATTGGGCCTACAGTGTATTCACAAAAAGGATGGTGATTTCCTTTTGTGTCAAAGATGGTCGTACTTGGTCGGCCATGTCCATCCATCATTGAGCATATTCTTTGAAGCTCTCTGTAGCCTTTTTCTCCATATTTTGCAGGGTAAGATGGTCAAGTGCCATATTGGTAACATGCTTGTATTGGCTTAAAAATGCATCAGCCAAATCAATCCAAAAGTGAATTCAATTCTTGCTCAACTGACTATACCACCTAATTGCGAACCCGCTGAGGCAATCCTGGAAGTAGTGGGTCAAAAGCTTATCATTATCTATATGACCCGTCATATTTCGGCAAAACATAGTGATGTGGGCTAACGGAATTGGGAACCTTGAATTTAGTGGGAATGACTAAATCGCTGACCAAGCAATGTTCATTCGCATCTACATTCCCAAGTACATCTGTTCTTTCTAATGCCCAGAGCCTTCCATCTAACAGCTGATACTTCACTTGGGAATTTGCCACTCAGCCTCCTTCAATTCAGCCATTTTCAATTTTGCCTGTTTAGCTAGATCATCTAAGTTCAAGACGTTTCCAGGATCAACTGTGTTCTGAAAAGACTAGACATCTAACATTATGACCTCATTCTGACCCTTTTGTGCCTCTATCCCTTCTCTAGCGGTCAAGTTTTCATTGTATCATTTTTCCCTTGATCGCAGCGGACACCAGCTCCATCAGTTTAGTCATCTGATCTCTAGATTCTGCTTGAGATTTTGCCAACTGTTCTCGCAATTCTTCCTGTGCCCCTTCGCATTCTTTCCATTCGGGAAACTTGTTCATTCTCTATAGCTCTGGCCTATATTATAAAGGTGCTCGATACTTCTTATACCTCTGATTTGAAAGAGAAACTTCTTAAAAGCTCTTAAAGCCAAGCCAATTTTTGTTTTATTCCCCCGAATATGTTTCATGATGAATGAGCCATGAATGTCGCGAATGCAATACGATGCCCATATGATGCATGTAAAGGATAAACAAATTAATGCATGGACATATATAGTGAAATCATGCTAACTATGTTTTTCATGAATGCAACCTGATGCCAGCATGATGCATGTAACATATCAATGCATGGATATATGCAGTGAACGACCATGTATGTTCCAAATGCATTCTCTAGTGAATGATCATATGTGTTATGAATGCAACATGATGTCAATATGATGCATGTAAAGAATAGATGAATTGACACATGAGTGTATACAAAGAAATCATGCTGACTATGTATGTCATGAATGCAACCTGATACCAATATGATAAACTAATGCATGAGCATATACAGAGAAATCATGATGACTATGAATGCAACCTGATGCCAACATGATGCATGTAAAGAATGAATAAATTGATACACGAGTATATATAGATAATGACCATGTATGTCACAAATGTATTCTATAATGAATGGCCATGCATGTTAGGACTGTAACATAATGTAAATATGGTACATGTAAAGTAATGAATGAATTAATCACAAGGGTATATACAAAGAATGACCATGTATGTCACAAATATATTCTACAATGAATGACCATGCATGTTAGGACTTGTAACATGATATCAATATGATACATGTAAAGAATAAATGAATTAAAACAAGGATATATACAAAGAATGACCATGTATATCACAAACGTATTCTACAATGAATGACCATGCATGTTAGGACTGTAACATGATGTCAATTATGATACATGTACAGAATAAACAAATTAATGCATGAATATATACAAAGAAATCATGCTGACTATGTATGTCGTGAATTTAACCTGATGTCAACATGATGTATGTAAAGAATAAACCAATGCATGGACACATGTACAAAATAAGCTGAAATGGTGGGACCAATCTTGATTTGCCTCAAAATTTAATCCATGATTTTTTTTAAAACATGTTTTTCCCTTGAAAATCAAAATATTATCTTTCAAAAGAATTTTAGGGTTGTAGATCCTACTATGGTACAATGTCCAAACGTTTATTCAACACTACCGATCTACAATTCTTATTCAACCAATGAATGTTTATGCAATTAACAAAAGAGATTATTATTATCACCCGTTTATTGAAAAGAATGAGATAAAAAAATACAATTATAAATGTACATGTTCTATTCACATATACATGAAATGCGTAAAATGCAAAACGTTTGAAAAAGATTTTTTATATTTTCAATTTCAAAAAGTCAATTAACATTTGCCCCAACAGTATCTACTTGTTTAGGCATCACAATGCCTTTGGGGCAAAAATTTAAACTTATTACGGGCGATGTACGTTCATCGTTGCCCGATCTACAATGCTTATTCAGAATGTAAGAATAAATTGCAAAAGATCATAAGCATTCTTCCATGTATTCCTATCTCTGGTGCATCTAAGGAAATTTTGCATGGCTCTACCTAGGCTGGCTTCTTATGGCTCACTATATGGAGTTGCATTAGGTTCTAAAAAGGCTCCAAATTGCTCCTCACTGTCGCCAGTGAAGGCTAGTAAGGCACCCCTATCAAAACAGGTTCAATTTGTTAGAATACATTTCCCAGGCTTATGAGGAGGTTAACACCTCATGAAGTGTAGGTAATTTTTACCCCGGGACTGTTTTGCTAGCTTATGCGGAGGTTATCACCTCATGAAGCATAGGTATTGCACTCCACCTAGAAGGACAGAACTCGGGTTGAGTGCTCATGTTATGCAAATGCAAGTATAGTGTGTGAAGAGGAACAACAAACCTGTCACCATTTATTTTACAACCCATAATTTAAAAACCCCAACAATTAATTATTAAAAAAAAAAAAACTGAATCAAATAAAGGGAAGCATTAGTCAATCAAAGAATAATGATAATACACAACACTTGAATAAATGGAGCACAAGAATAATATGTATGCTCATGAACATAAAAAGAAAATTTTTGTTATTTTCAAAATTCTCTTTATTTTACAAAAAATGGGAATTATAATTTAATACCCAATTAAAATCGACCAAACCGAGACTTTTGACAACACGCGACTAACTCTAGGCCTAACTCTCTAAAGTTCCCAGTGGAGTCGCCAAGCTGCTGCAACCTCCGATTTGGAAATGAGTCGGTAATGCCCCATCACAGGACATCGCTTCGTTAAAGGATTATGACATTGAAAAAAAGTAGAGGAAAAGACGACTTAATTCCTCTAAATTAAAGGTTGAGGGTGCGAAAACGACCTCGAAAAAGAAATAGTGTTGCCACCAATCTTTTTTTTGGCTAGGTTTGATCGGACACCTATTAAAACCGATTTTTGAAGAATATTTTAAAATTAATTAAAATATTTTAAAAACAATTTCGAAGTCTACGCTTTGAACCAGAGAAAACAAGTGCGGGTTCGGGAGTCGATTACGTCTGGGGAAGGATTAGCACCCCCACAACGCCCGTATAAAATGGTACCTTATTAGTCATGTGTTATCTCGAGTCTCGGTGAAAAGTCGGTTTTCGATTTGGTATTTGAAAATAATTCCCATTTTGAAAGCTATCCTATTTTTGTTTGAAGATGATTCGGAATTTGTTATTTCAAAAATTTTCTATACTCCTCGACAAACCGGTAAAAATATAGAATTTTTATTGTTTTTGGAAATTTTGCATCATCCTCTTTTAGAAGGGTATTTTTTTGTTAATATAGTTTATGAAGATTCCCCGGCAACCCGGAGGAGAATTCATGAATTATAATAACTCAGGGATATTGCCTTATTTTAAAAAATGTCAATTTTCAAAAAGTTGAATGATCTTGAATGTACAAATTATCATTAAAACATGAATGTATAACATGAATAATTAACATGGCATGACAAACTATTTATTATGACATGACAAAATTTAAATGATATAGCCAAAAGAATAAATGGCATGGAATATGAATCAAGACATGGCATATGAATGATATGGCGCATGAATGAATGACATGGCAAGTGAATGGATGACATGACATGGTCTAGATGACATGGCATGTGAATGGATGACATGGCATAATATAGATGACATGACATGTAAATGAATGGCATGGCATAATCTAGATGACATGACATATGAATGACATGGCATATGAATGAATGACATGGCCTAATCTAAATGAGAAGGCATGCGAATAAATGACATATCATGTTGATGGATGACATGGAATAATCTAGATAACATGTCATGTGAATGGATGACATAGCATAATCTAGATGACATGGCATGTGCATAAATAACATGGCATATGAATGACACGACATGTAAATGAATGACATGGAATGGCATGTGAATGAATGACATGGCAATATGAATGACATATATGAATGACATGGAATGTAAATGAATGACATGGCATGCTTGACATGGCAAAATCACAAAATGACATCATCATAAAATATTCATAATCACATCATGATCAAATGCAAACATCATTATTTGAAATGGATTATTCATGTGAGGAATCATACAAATAGCATATATCGAAAAATATTTCCACACTCTCCTGCAAACCCGGCAAAGTCTAGAAAATAATTATTTTTTCTGACATTTATATGATTCCGAGTAAAACAAAATTCAATATCTTTCAATTCTATAAACACGTGCGTTGAACAATTTCCTAACCTCCCTGGCAACTCGGCAAAGATTAGGAACTAATTCTAGCCAAATGTTTAGGAAACCAAAACACACGTTTTATGTCAAATTAAATTTTAAAGACATTTTAAAACATGTAATGCGTGAAGTTGTATTTCTATCTTGAAGAAAGGACATCCGTATACCTAAAACGGTATCATACTACCATTGGAAGAAACTTAAATTGGGTTTTCAAAATCTAAAGACTTTAGGCTCGGATTTAAAAAATGGAATTTTTAGGATGAAAAAGGCCTCATCGCCGAAACCTCCTTTTAAAAGGCTTTATTTTTCCTAGTTTGAAACTCGGGTTGACCACCCTTGAACCAACATTTATAAAATCAAATTTTATGATCGAAATGACATGGAAATCACTCTAAGACAGTAACTAATGTCTAAAATCAGCCTTCTCTTTTTATACTAATAAAAACAGAAAATTATTAGTTCTTAAAAAAAATTCTGACTCCCACTGGCAGTTTTGAAAATCTATTATTTTACCCTTCTAAAAAATTTCTGAAAACTCTGTAAAAATTAAGGTAGACCTAGAAACATGTTGACCTCCATGGAAAAAATTAGCTTAATTTTTGGACCAAGGATACCATGATCGAATTTTACCAAAATCAAGACAGTGAGTTAAAAACTGCTTTGTCGAAATCCATTTTTTCAACCATGATAAAAAAAATTCTAAAAATCTTGAGAAAAATACCATGGCATCCTCTAAATGACTATTGCATGTGGTAAAAAAAATAATTTTATTTTGACCAAAGTCAGAATACCCAATCTAAACTATCACTCTCTTAGCTAGTAGAGACAAGGGATTTTTGGCTTCAGATCATTGGTTGATCTTGGCCAAAATCCTAGTTAAAATGTCATGAAATGCATGACTTTACAGCCCTACAATCATAAGACAATTGATAAATCATGAGTGAAAAATATGAAAACAACCAACCAACTAAGCAATATCAAGCAAGAAAAAGTACAAAAACATTCTTCAAGTTTCGGCTAATGCAAAAAAAAAAAAAAAAAACATGTAAAAATTTTGTCAACTTGGTTATTTGATAAAGAATGAAGAATAAAGGATAGAAAACCTTTAAAATTTATTTTTGAAAACCTTTTTATTCATCAAAAGCTTACAAATCACATGAACAAAAAGAGAAGAAAAAGAATCACAACATTAAAGAAAAAATTAAATAAGAAGAAGGGAGGTGATAGCTACCTAGCTATTGCTTTCCAAATCAAGATTGCCAAATTTTTCTCTTCTCTTTTCTTTTTCTTCTTCCTTTTCTCTCAAGAGTGAAATGCCTTAAGAAAAAAATGAACCTCCCTCTCCCTCATGCCTTGGTTGGCCCCATGTATAAAGTGGGAGTGTGTGTGTGTTTTTTTGACCCTTGTCATGCTTTCCATGCTCCTCCAACATCCCTTGCCACATGGCTAAAAAATGTTCCCCCTAGCATAGTGTTTTCCTTAAAAAATAGGGAGCTTGTCCCCTATTTGCATGATGCTTCCCTTAAAAATAGGGTTCCTAGCCTCCCATTGGCCAATAATGCCACATAGATTATTTTTGTCCCCTATCTCTATAAAATATCTAGGCCACTTGTCAAGATCATATGGCCTCTTATTAAAATATCTTTCTAGATGGCATTTTTTATATGACTTGGCACCATCTTCTATCCTTCACATGCTCTTCACATGGCTTTGTAATTTGGAGACCTCCCATTGGCTTAAAATGCCATGTAGGCAAAGTGGTGGAGAAGCTTGTCCTTTTAAAAATGTCATTTTGCTATCCATCCTTGGCCATTTGATCCATGATGATCACATTCCCTCCCTTTGATCAGCTACTAGCCGAAAATGGCCTGGAAATTTCCAGGCCATTGATCTTTTTTTATTTGCAAAATGGCCATTTTCGATTTCTTTGGTAAAATTGCATTTTGCTTCCCAAACTTATTTTAATTGAAAATGGACCCCAATTTCAAAATTTTCTTTTCCAATTCATCCCATCCAATATAAAACTCAGTTCTGGAGGTTTTCACATTTTTTCGAGCTCATTCCATATTTTTCTCAAATTTTTCTCAAAAGTTTTGGTTTAGTGCCTCCCAAACTTTGTCTTTTTTCATATGAGCTCTGATTCTCGATTTTTCTTCTCCATTACCTTCCAAAAAATACAAAACTCAGATCTGGAAGTTTTCATATTTTCTGAGCTCGTTTCCTATTTTCTGAGCTCGTTTCCTATTTTTTCCAGAATTTGTTTTTTGGAATTTCGGGTTAGTGCACGCGAACTTTGCCTTTTCCATTTGAGCTCTGATTCCTGATTTTTCTTCTCCAATCCCTTCCATTTAACATAAAACTCAAATCTGGAGGTTTTCGTAATTTTCTAAGCTCGGATTCTATTTTTCTCAAATTTTCCAAGATTGTCCTTTAACCCTCGAAACATCGATTTTACTCAAAACGGGTTCGATTTTTGGATTTTCTTTTTCCACTGCCTTTCTTATATATTGAATTCGAGTTGGTCCAAAAACACTCAATTTTTACGATCGAATTCCTCTCCGATTTAGTTTCCCTTTTTCAATATCGAGAAATTTCTCATTTTTTCAGTTTTTCCTCCAACCGGCTCTTCCTTGGGATCCACTTCAAATTAGGACTTGGGATATTTTTGTTTATTTATCCTTTATCAACTAGGGGCTTATTTCATCGAATCGGGCCATCTCTACAGTTTTTCCCAAATTTGTGAATTTTCCTATTTATTGATGAAATCCTTATTTTCATTTTTCTCTTCAAACCAATTCTTCTTTCAACTCCGTGTCAAAATTGAACCTTCCAATATCCGTAGTTACCGGACTTATTCTATTTGGGGCCTCCAATTTCGTCCAATTTTATCGTTTCCACACTTTTCCCCAAATTTTCCAAATTAGGTATTTCTCTACACTGAATTTCTGCAACCCGTCATTTAAACTCTATATCATATATTGTAGACCTCGGATTATCAAAATTCCTTCACCATTGTTCAATTTAACTTTGGATCTTGATTTTGACTAAGGGTTGACTTTTTCAGGTTAACTTTTTGAGGTTGACTTTTTTTAAGTTGACTTTTTGTGTCGACCTTCGAAATGAAGTCTTCGATACCCATCTGTGGAATGGTGGAAGTTTCTTTGCATTTCGGGAAGTTGAAAAGAGAATTTACCTAGTTTAGAGGGCCCGGACAAAATTAGGTGTCAACACCTACCATTTGGTCATTTAAGGTATGCTCTCATGTTTCCATCAAAATGTCATCCATTTCAAAAAATGGAACTCCATCTTTCCACCAAGAATTGCCACTCTCTTTGATGAAAAATGGGCCTTTCCCTTACTTCTTAATGCCTTGGCCGAAAACCACCATTTTCCATCATTTTTTCTCATTTCAACTTCCTTTGATCCTCTTCTTATTCCCTTTATTTTGTCCTCCAAGACTCCTCAAAAGATATCCAATTTATTCCTTAAAAGATCACATTTATAAAGTTTTAAGACCCAGAGAACCGTTTCTTCCCACAAGTGGTAAAAAGGCTTCAAAAACTTCACTAAGGAAAACCGCCCACTCCATGGAGCCAGTAGCCAGCGTGCAGCCCTGGGCCTCGACATTGAGGGCGCCTTGCCGTCGAGCTCTCGGCCTTTTTCGTTTTACTGCTGCATCTTTTCGAACATCCTCTGTCAATTTGGATGACCAAATCATATCTATTTTCGGCGTGTAATATCCCGCTGGAAATCTCTTCAAGTCAACTTCAAAAGTCAAGAAGGAAGTTGTTTTAAATGAAGAAATTCAAATCATGTTTTATTAGCAATAAGCTTCGAAGGAAAAATCTGCCTTCTTGTTTGGCACAAAGAGTCCGATATTTTTGGCTCTGAAATCTTCTTCCATCCTTGTTTCGGGGGTCCAAACAAAATTAGGTGTCTACAACTGCCACTCTTTGGCTATTGTTGAGAACCAGGAATCAGGCAAAGATAAAAAGACAACAATTTTGTCCGATCGTAGGGGTTATTCAAACAGAGTTTTCTTTTCGCAATTTTAAAGTAAAGCAAAAATCTAAAGGTTTCGATCTTGAATTGAAAAGACCCTGACTGCGATACCAAGGCTAAACTCACTTCAAAGGAACAGATTCGATTTTGTAAAGCAAAAGTAAAACCTCGACGATAATCCTGGGGCTCGACCTATTCTTAAAACGAGTTTGATTTAAAAGAAAAATTAATACCTCGATGGTGATCTCAGGGCTCGACCCATTTAGAAAAAATGAGTCAATTTAAAACAAAAAGAAATACCTCAGCTGTGATCCTAGGGCTCGACCCATTTAGAAAAAACGAGTTCGATTTAAAATAAAAAGAAATACCTGAGCTGTGATCTTGGGGCTCGACCCATTTAGAAAAAAATGAGTTTAATTTTAAAAAAAAAAAAAAAAAACTTAGTGGTGATCCTAGGGCTCGACCCATTTAGAAAAAATGAGTTCGACTTAATAAAAAAAATTCCTCGATGGTGACCTCAGGGCTCGACCCATTAAAAAACGAGTTCGACTTAAAACAAAAAGAAATATCTTGACGGTGATCTCAGGGCTCAACCCATTTAAAAAAATGAGTTTGATTTAAAAGAAAAAGAAATACCTCGACTGTGATCTTAGGGCTCGACCCATTTAGAAAAAATGAGTTCGATTTAAAACAAAAATAAATACCTCAGCGGTGATCTTGGGGTTCGACCCATTCAGAAAAAAATGAGTTCGATTTAAAAGAAAAAAAAATACCTCGACGGTGATTTCATTGCTCGACCTATTTAGAAAAATGAGTTCGATTTAAAACAAAATGAAATATCTCAGCGGTGATCTAGGGGTTCGACCCATTTAGGAAAAACGAGTTCGATTTAAAATAAAAAAAATACCTCATTAGTGATCCTGGGGCTCAACCCATTTCGAAAAAACGAGTTCAATTCAAAACAAAAAGCAATACATCAGCGGTGATCATGGGACTCGACCCATTTAGAAAAAATGAGTTTGACATAAATAAAAAAAAAAGAAATACCTTGATGATAATCTCGGGGATCGATCCATTTAAAAAATGAGTTCGACTTAAAACAAAAAGAAATTTTCTGCAATTCTTGCACTGTTAGTTGAATGCAGTGATGTTAATGACAGGTTTTGCAAATGCTTGTACCATGTATGTTTCCTAGAGGCAAATGCTGCTACCAATAATGATGCTAATGCTCGTGGATGATGTAGATGCCAATATCCTTGAATAATGCAATTGCTTCATGAAATGATGCAAATGCAGAGATTGGCAATGGTGCTAATGATCATTGAATAATGCAAATGCAAATATCTTTGAATTGTTTGCAAATTCTTCATGAAATGATGCAGATGTAGAGGTTAACGATGATGCAAATACTCATGACTAATGCAAATGCAAATATTCACGAATAATGCAAATGCTTCCTGATGCAGATGTAGAGATTAACAATGATGCAAATGCTTCATGATGCAAATGTAAAAATCTTCGAGTTGTCTTCAATTGTTTACATGCTTATGCTCCATGAATGGTGTAACTGCAGTTACCAAGCAATAATAAAGATACGACGATCCTAAAAATGATACAATTGCTCGAGAGAGTCCACAAATGATGTAAATGCAGTGATAACATGCAAATGCTCATAGACCTGTGCAAATGCTCATGAGTGATGCAAAATGCAAATGTCCCCTATTGATTTTCTTGAATTTGGCATAGCCGTTCCAATTCATTTCTCTTATTCAAATCAGAGTGTATCCTGAACACTCGTGCCCCATAAGAGATCATCATTTTTCAAATCTTGCACTATCCCCTTGCCCTAACAATTTCTCAAACTCTTATTCATGAAAATTTGTTTGCCGAGTTATATTTCTTCTTCTCATATCTGGAAATCAAAATCTACCTCAGTAGTTCCATACCTTGAGTTAGAAGAACCCTTGTCTCATGCCAACATCATTTTTATTTGAAAATGGTTATTTAAAAATGTTTTCATTATTTCTTTGCCTTTCTCTTATTTTTTGTTTGGTGGTGCTCATCTATTGAAAACTTCTGAGCTAAAAATGTTACTCCTACAGTGTGATATCCAAGTCTCTTGAAGGTTGATGATCACTATTGGAAATTTTCCTGAATGTCAATTCGGTTTTTTCAAATTAAGTTGGAAGGCTTGGTACAAATGGACTTTGGTTGATCCAAGAGAACTTCACAACAAAAAAATGTATGCCCCTCCTAGGCTCTCAAATGGAACATGCTAATGAATTCCTTGAGAATCAAACAAATTCAACATTCTTTTAGCTTCCAAATCATGGCATTTTGACAAGCGTCAAGATTAGTCGGGATGTTCAAATTGAAAAGTTAATTTTGGAGGGAAAAAGTCTTAGTTTTTGAAGTCAATCCTCTAAATGAGAGTTGATAGTTTTGGCATATTTTGGAATTCCCAGATATTCCTTGATTTCTTCAAAATGACCTTCTCTTTGGTCCTGGCCTTGCCAATACATAGGTGGCGTAGAAAAATCTCCCATTTTACTCTAGACTACCTATTTTGGGTTTTCACCCTAGAGTCTCATTCTTTCCATTTTTTCATTTCATTTTTCATTAAATGTTTCACCATGCATTTAAAAATTCAAAATTTATCCAAAAAGAACTGTTTTAGCTAAAAAAGAGACCGAAGCCTCATCCATTTCTCTAAGAATAAACTAATCGATTTAAATGGCCATGCTCAATCGAAATGGTCTTTTAAAGGTATGTAATGTAGGCCAAGGTTCTAGGTTCTGAAAGAAAAGATAAATAGCCGAAAATGTGTTTAAGGGTGGTCAAATCAAGGATCATTTCTTGTGGAGGATTCTCTTTGCAACATTTGTCCTTTCTGAGGTCCTCTTTCCATATTTTGATTTCGCTTTTCTTTTCTTATTTTTTGTTTTTGGGCTTTCATTTCACCATCTTTTCTTTATTTTTTCTTCTCTTTTTTTTTTTTGGCGATGCATTTCAACTTCAACAGAATGAGTCCGTACTTATTTAGGAGCCCAATTTGCTCTTTGATCCAAGGCATCCTCTGTCTTTGAATTAAGATTCAATTTTCTGTGATCCTTGTAAAGATCTATCCTCGCATTTGCCGCCCAGTGTGGAGGTTGATCCTGGACCAAGGTTCAAAAAAAGAAAAAAAGATTTTCTTCGGCTCAAAGGGGTAGCAAAAGAATTTAATATATTTTGAAAGTATAATGAAATATGGTCATTTTTCATCTTGAACACGATCATCTAAATTGAAGAGTCATTCCTTGGAGGAAAAATATTGGAAAGGGTTTTTCTTGAAACCATCTTGAATTTCGTAAATGCATGATGTAAATTTTTTTTTTTGCATTTTTCTCTTTTTTTTTTTTTGCTTTTCCTTTCCAGAAATCTATTCTTCTCTTGAGTTCTTTGGTTTCTCTCTTCCATTCTTCAGAAGACTTGATAACCCCCTTCTACATCATCTAAAATTGATGTTTTTTGTTCTCTAGGTGCAAGTCCCTAAGACCGCTCCTTGTAATATCCCGCTCTTTCTCAATCTTTTCTGCTTTCTTTTCCTGGATCAAACCCTAATGTGAACCCTTAGGATTGAAACCCATTGAACCCACTAACAATTCAAATATCCTAACCCAAGAAAGCAAAGATTCAGGTTGAAGAATCTAGACCCAATGAAATCTTGTTTCAAGAAGCTAGTTTTAGCTAGACCCAATGAAATCTTGTTTCAAGAACCTAGATTTGGTTCCTGAATGCCACAAAGGAAACCTTTGTTAAGTTCAAAAGTTCTTTCAAGAACAATAAGAGAAAACCCTCTCAATTTGATAAAAATCATATTACACAATGTCTTCTTAAAGTAGGCGGCTAAGTATGTTTATATAGCATTCTAATGCTAAAGCCCTTGGTGAGCTAGGACTCCTATCCTAATATAAATAGGTTTGTCGGCCAACACCTAAATAAATGGACTCTTATTACTAATGCAATACCTATTAGACTAGACCTAAATAATGCTAAGTAAAAATAGACTAAACAAGCTCAAGCCCAAAATATAATAATTAAAATAAGTCCAACAAGATTAATGAAGTAGACCCCACAAGCCTATTGGACATAATAAAACAATTAGGCCCACATGCCTAAGAAAATTAATGAATTAAACAAAGCCCACTCTTGCCACATCAATTAATGAATTAGGATGGCCCCAACATATGCCATGTCAATTAATGAAACAAAGATAGGCCCAAAGTCCTTCTCTCTATGCCACCACCTTAGTCATGCATTAAAGCTGGTCTTTCTTCATTCAAGCCCATTCTTGAATTTGAAGTCTTTCTTGGAAAATTTGCAACATGGCCCAAATGAATTCCACCCATGCTTGCAATGTTTCCCTGATCTTCTTGGATCTTGGCCCTTATGGAACTTGCTATGAATATTCAAGAATTGGGCCATCTTGGATCCTATCAATCCCTTTATCTTCAAGTCACTGATCTCTTCTTGGAGCGGGTAATTTCCTTTATCATACTGGCATTTCCTTTTCGAACTCTAGTTTTATGACTTCTAACTCAGATGGCACTTCTTCCAATTGCAGATTGATAGGTTAGACATCCCCTCTATCGGGTGCCAAGAGTGTACCATTAATCATTGTGGCTCTCTATGCCATGTAACCTGGCGTGACATCGTCAGCATACTGAGACAACCCTACTCGATAAGTTTTCTTCCATGCTCTCGTGATCTCTCGTACTTGTCTCACATACCCTTCTTCTCTGTAGGTAAATTATAGCTCACTAAGCTCGTGGATTGGAGGGATGAACTGACGAGATTTAAGCTGTCTTTGTACCATCAGTGGTGCGTAACTCACATCTACCATATTCTTAACAATGGGACCTATGCCTTGTCCATACATTTGTATAACATCGATAAAGGAAGCATCCACGGAGCCCTCTAAGTCACCTCCTCTTTCTTGAGGTTTCGAAGAGTAGCAATCCATTAGGCTTCGGTTATACCCTCGGGCCAATTTCTCTTGAGAAATTCTCTCTTCAGTGGAAAAGTCTTTAGATAAGGGCGACGGGGGACCTTTTCTTTCTTCCAAAAATATCTTTGAATCCAGACATAGAGAAACTCTGAACATCCGATGAAATGCTCTTTTTCGACCTTTCTACAGAAGTTCAAAGATCAGATCATTTCTGCCACAATTGTGAAGAAGGATCTATTTCCTGCCCCAATCTTTCGAAAAGGTCAAAAACGGCTATCTCCACATGTCCCAATGTCTTTGGGAAAATAACCAACCCATATACGGCCAAGGCAAAGATATCTCGAGCTATCTCCTTACTAGGGTGACTCTGAATTAATGCTCGTAGGAAATCCCATGAGATGCAATCTCTTTTCCCTTCTTAACCATATGATTCTCGACCCAACTCATACCCACCCCCAAAATCTTGGCTATCTTCTTCTTGAACCCCGATGTCTTCGAACTCTTCAGATATACCCGATTCGGGATAAAATGCTCAATAAGTAATAGGGTCGAATACTCCTCGATGGTTGGAGTCATATCTTCTTGGTTAAAAGTGAAGCACCGATAGGCAGGATTCGAAAACTGAGCCCGTAGTTGTGCATCATTGACTCTGACAGAGATCAGCAGTGCTATATCACCATTTTCTGTCAACCCAAATTTCTCCGCGGTGGTACATTGACTCCAAATTTTTGTCAACCCACTAAGATCATTATGCCGGATAACAAGATCAACCATATTTGGCAATGTCAATAATAACCCTCTTGCAAACAATCCCTGTTCTTTTTCTAAGATACTTCTGACCACTCTCTAACGACTATATGCTTCTCAACTCCTAGGGCAAACTGTCTCTCCAAAAAAGCCCTATTGGTTGAAGATTATCTCGAGACCAATGGCCTTCAAAGTGCACATGTGATGACAATGATGCATGAAAAAGAAAGGAAACAAATTAGTAAAGAAAAGAATTCAGAGGTAATACATGACATATGACACAACAAATAATGGTCTCCATTTTTTGGTATTACGACGCCTTCGGGGTGGAAATATCACACTTATTACTGGCGATGCGATGTTCATTCATGATCACCCAATTTACGAGACTTATTCAGGGTGTAATATAAATAGCAAAAGGTTAAAGATGTTCCCTCGTGTATTCCTAACTTCGGTGCACCAATGGAAAATTCAGCATGGCTTCGCCTAAGCTGGCTTTATATGGTTCACTCTATGAGGGTGAATTAGGTTCTAAAAGGCTCCGAATTTCTCCTCACTGTCGCCTGTGAAAGCTAGTAAGGCACCCCGACTTAAAGGGGTTCAATTTGTTAAAGCATATTTCCCTAGCCATGGGGATTGTTAGTCACGAAGGCATAGGTACTCTAGTACTCCGGAAGTGTTTTGCTAGCTTGTGTGGATTGTTAGTCACGAAGGCGTAGTTTACTTTAGTTCCACTTAAAAAGGACGAAACCAGAGTATAGGGCTCATGTTATGCAAATGCACGTGTAGAGTGTGAGGAGGAACAACAAACCTTTCACCACCTATTCTATAACCTTTATTCTAAATACCCCGACAATTTATTAAAACAACAATCAAATAAGGTAAAGCATTAATCAAACAGAGAACAATAATACTATATAACATCAAATAAATAGAGAAAAATGACCATATACATGTACATGAGCATGAACATATTTAAAATATTTTATTATTTAAGGAAAAGCCTCTTTATTATTAAAAAAGAAAGAGGGAATTATAATTAAATACCGATTAAACCCGACAAACCGAGACTTTCGATTACACACGACTAATTTTAGGCCTGACTCTCTAAAAGTCCCAGTAGAGTCACCAAGCTGTCATAATGAAAAATCCCATCTCGAGACCCGTTAAGTGATGTTAGGGGGGAAAGAGGAAAAAGGAAATTATTGGTTCCTATTAAATAAAATTGAGGGTTTTAAAACAACCTTGGAAAAATGGAGTCGCCATCGATCTTTTTTGGTTAGGTGTGATCGATCACCTATTAAAAGCGGTTTTTATAAAACATTTTAAAATTAATTAAAATATTTTAAGAAAACCAATTTTGAAATCTGCGTTTTAAACCAGAGAGAAAGCAAAAGCAGATTCGGGAGTCAATTACGTGAGGGGAAGGATTAGCACCCTCACAACGCCTGTATAAAACATTACCTTATTAATCATGTGTTATCTTGAGTCTCGATGAAAGTCGATTTTAGTTTCGACATTTAAAATTAATTTCCTTTTAAAAACAATCATATTATTTGAGAATGATCTAGAATTTATTAATTCAAAATTTTTCCATGTTCCTCGGCAGACCCGAGAAAACATAGAATTTTTCTTTTATTTTGAAATTCTCTGAATCACCCTTGTTTTTTTTTTTTTTTTTGAAAAAAGGTTATTCTGTTGTTAATGATAATTGATGATATCCTCATTGACAAACTCAGCAGAGAACTCATGAATTATTTTAACTCGGGAACAACCTTATTTTGTTAAAAATCATCATTATTTTTCATGCATCTAAAATTATTTAAAAATGTTCATGGATATGCAAATTAATACTAAGATATAAATATAAATCAAACAACATATATAATTATCATGACATAGCGAACTTTTTTTATGACATGGCAAAGGAATTTATGACATGGCAAAAGAATTCATGACATGGCGTGCATGACATGACAAATCTTACTATATCATGGTAAAAGAATTCATGACATGGCATGCATGACAAGGAAAATCTTATTATAACATGGCCTAGAATTCATGACATACATGGCATGACAAAATCTTATTAGAACATGGCAAAGAATTCATGACAAGCATGCATGACATGGAAAATGTTACCATATCATGGTAAAAGAATTGATAACATGGCATACATGACATGGTAAGACCTTATTATAACATGGCATAGAATTCATGACATGGCATGGCAAAATTTTATTATAACATGGTAAAATTCATGACATGGCATGGCAAAATATTGCATTTCCACAAAACACATTTCTCAGTTGTCCATCATCCAAATCCATCACATAATGAAAGTTTTGATTTTTCACTTGCATCTGAGAGAAATAATTATATAAAGCTTGTGCATCTCCTCCCTCAAGTTTCAATCTCTTGTATTTTTCAATATGATTCAAAGCATCATTTTTATCAAATGTCATATTCTGATAATCACTAGCCTTAACAACAATTAAATGAAATGAATTGTTTGGTCTAATTCCCTCATCACAATGTAGCTCTAATTTCTTTTTGATCCCATCACTTAATTTTTTTGTGTGATCTATAAAATCGAGCACTAGATACAATTAGCACATGATTGTAATCAAGCTTAACTTTTGTTGCTCTCCATCGTCGAAATTCCACCAATTTTATTTTCAACATTGTTTGACAATCACTTCTTCCAAGTTTTTCTTGATTGGATTTTTTTCCTTCTTAAAACCATTATGATTATAACAAAGAAATGTCCTATATTTTTCATTAGTTTTTCAACCTTTATATGAATTTTTACTTCTAATACCAAATCCCAAATCATTTGCATAACAATTATAGAATTGATATGCATCATCAAAAGATTCCAACTCTATACCTACAAAAGATATCACAAGTTCATTTTTCCTTAGTGTTGCAAATTGACTGTGTTCAAATAATAGTTCATTATCAAGTAAAGCATCCATCTAAATTTGCAAAATAAGCACAAGTCATAAGTATTAATATATTAAATACTTTTAAATTTTAAAGTTTCCAACAAAATTTCATAATTTTGCTCAAGTCAATCTAGATAAATTCAATTAAAAAACCACTAATCATTTGGTTTAGAGCTAGCCCACAAATAAAAGGATAAAAAGTGAAGCAAGATTTTTGTTCATAAAGATGACAAAACCAAGCATCTGTCTAGCAAGAAAGATTTTTTAAGAATTTTTTTTCTTATTCACTTAGTCAAAATTCAAATCCATACCACTCTATAATAAACTGTTTGCTTTATAATTAACAAAAGTATATCACATTTTCTAGAAACAAGCTATTATTTAACAAAAGTTCTATGCCTCCATTATTTTGCTTACAATTTTTAGGTTTTCATATTTTTATAAAAAAAATGGATAACACATCAGCTTAAAAAATCCTAGCCATAATACATAAAAGAGAAAAAATCACAATACGCAACAACCTAAGTAAATAAAAAGGGGTTTGTTTCTCTCTCTTAGGGTTTCAAGTTTGAGTGTTTTACAAAATTTTAGGAAGGCCCAAACAAGTAGGATGATGAGGAAATGATAGAGCATGGAATGTAGCTGGTTTAGAGGTCAATGGTGGCGATAGTGACAATAGATTTAAAATTTTCTTTTTCAGATTCTTTTGAGTTTTTGTTGTAAAAGGCAAACTTTTTGAAAAATCTAATCTAATTGGAAGGAAGAGGAGGTTAAGGTGGCCGATATTGAAAGACATCAGTAGAGATGGCTGCCGGAGCCAAAATCTAGGTATCGAGGTGATTGCTTGAAAATTGATTTTGAGAGAGAGGGATTGTAGAGAGAGAATGAGTAAGGAAATGAGGAAAGAAATGGTTCAATTTAGGTATTTATAGAACCTAAAATGACATAGTTTCGAAAAAAAAATCTAAAAAAATCATAGAAGGTAGTAGATCCGACCTGGAACCAGTGCATCCGATCCAGATTTTCCCAAGCCTATTCCCCTTGGTCCATTTGTTTTGAGCCTAAGCCCATTTGGATAACATTCTTTAGTATTTTATGTTTTGTTATTTATTTAAATTGTATGTGCATATTTTAAATATAAATTCAAAAGAAAATGAAAGAATACTAAAAAAAAATTTATCCAAATGATGTCAATTTTTACAAATACCAATGTGGGATCCTATTCGCAGGACCCAGGCGTGTGACATTGAAAAAAAGTGGGGGGAAAGAGGAAAAAGAAAATTGGTTCCTCTTTAATAAAATTAGGTTTGAAAACAACCTCGAAGAAATGGAGTTGCCATTGATCTTTTTTGGCTAGGCGTGATCGGTCACCTATTAAAACTGGTTTTATAAAACATTTCAAAATTAATTAAAACATTTTAAGAAACCCAATTTTGAAGTCTGCGCTTTAAATTAGAGAGAAAACAAAAACGGGTTCGAGAGTCAGATACGTCACGGGGAAGGATTAGCACCCCCACAACGCCCGTATAAAACAGTATCTTATTAATCAAGTGTCATCATGAAGTCTCGATTAAAGTCGATTTTAGCTTCGATATTTAAAAATAATTCCTTTTAAAAATAATCATATTATTTGAGAATGATCTGGAATTTATTAAAATAAAATTTTCTATATTTCCCGGCAAGCCCAGCAAAACATAGAATTTTTTCTTTATTTTGAAATTTTTCGAATCACCCACGTTTTTTAATATCCTTCCCATCAGACCCTACAGAGAACTCATGAATTATTTTAACTCGGGAACAACCTTATTTTGTTAAAAATCATTATTATTTTTCATGCTCTGAAAGTCATTTAAAAATGATCATGGATATGCAAATTATTATTAAGATATAAATATAAATAAAAAAATGCATAGTTATCATCACATGGTGAACATTTTAATATAACATGGAAAAAAATAAATTATGACGTGGCATATATTTTATTATGACATGGCATATAATTTAAGACATGGAAAATTTTATTATGACATGACATACAATTTATAAGGGCATCAACCATCATAGAATATGCATATCAATCAAAATATCATGATCAAGATAGCAACATGAACATCAATTCTAAAATGACATCATCATGGAATATGCATGAACATTGAATATCATGATTAAGATAGCAATGTAGACATCAATCATAGAATGACCTCATCATAGAATATGCACACATCATTGTTTTAAAATTCTTTTTTATGGATTTTCTTTTTGTGTGAAATTATATAAATGGCATACGTCGGGATATTTTACCGAACTCCCTGACAGACCCAACAAAGCTTTGGAAAAATATCTTTCATATGATATTTATATAATTCCAATTAAAACAAAAACCATACTTTATAATTTTATAAACACGTGCGTTGAATAATTTCCTAACCTCCCCGGGAAACCCGGCAAAGATTAAGAACTAATTCTCACTAAATGCTTACGAAATCGAAAAAACACGCTTTTATGCGAAATAAATGAAAAAAAATTTTAAAATATAAAATGAATGAAAATGGAATGTGTTTATCTCTTTAAGAGAGGATATCGAACACCTAAAAAGATGTCCAACTACCTTTGAAAAAAAAAACTTAAATTGGATTTTTAAATTGAGAGATTTCGGGCACGTATTTTAGCTCGAATTAAGGGGCATTCAAATGCCATTGTTTGACATCCGAATGTCTCTAAACGAGTCTTAATGCAAACATTTTGAAAAGCAAAACAAGTTAAACAATGATGTAATTTTGAAAGAAAAACACAAGATAGCTGAATGGCCTAGTGTAAAAATTCAAGTTTTTGCTCGATTTTAAAGCTCGTTTTACCTACCCATGACCCGATTTTCTTAAAACCAATTTTTAAAATTTAAAATACTATGAAAAAACCTCAAAATAGTAGCCAAAATTTTCGACTAGCCCCTCCCCTTTTTGTGAAAAAAACGAGACCTTTGCTAGCTTTAAATCTTGTTTTAGCCACCTAAAACCTGGTTTTAGTTAACTATTTTTTTACCCCTTATAAAAAATTAAAAAAAATATGAAAAATGGATTTAGGTATAGCTAATGGTGAACTAAATGAGTTAGAAATAGTTTTTTATTTGGACAAAAAATTCATAGGAAAAATATTGCCCGAAATCAGCAACTACAACTTGCAAGACATTATTTTTTCCAACTAGTTTGAAAAATAGATTTTGGCTATAGATCATTGGTTGATCTTAACCAAAACCATGCTGGAAATGATTTTAAAACATGATTTACAGAAAGAAAAAATGATTGGCTCAATGCTAGCCCCTTGGATGTAAATCTGGCTATATCCATCACTTGGTAGGAACTAAGATCATCAAGCTCAAAATCATTTTTTTCAAAGGGAAATAAACAATAAGCAACACAAAATAGACAATATCCAGCAATATACATATGAAAATGACAATATATAAGCAAGAAAATGTAAACAAATAAGAAAATAAAGGTTGACTCAAGGCTAGCCCCTTGGATGTAAATCCGGCTATAGCTATCACTTGGTGAAAACCAAGATCATCAAGCTCAAAAACCTTTTTACTTCATTTTTTTAGAAGAAAAACAAAGGAAAAACATATATCATACCACAATAGAACAACTCACATCCAATAGCAAGATAAAAGCATGAAGCAAACATTCACAACAAAGGCTTTAAGTTTCAGCCATGGGGAAAAACATGGAGGAATAAGTTTTTTTGCAAGCTTTTTAATGTTGTAAAAGAAGAAGAGAAGAAGAAAAGCTTTGATAAACCTTTTGAAAACCTTAAGATTTAAAGAAAAACACAAGAAATAAAGCTTGAAAATAGATGAAAAATAATGAAAAAATATCAAAGAGAGCAAACTACCTTAGTAAGCTTTTAAGAACCAAAGCCTTTCAACCTCCCTTTTTTCTCCTTTCTCCTCTCTTCCTTTCTCTTTCTCCTTGTGAAATTTTTTAAAACTTCTTTCCCTCCCTCATGCTGGCCGGATGTACCCCTTTAAGATTTTGGGCTTCCTTTTTTCCTCCCTAAAATGTCCCTGGCTGAATGGCCCTTAACATACACCAAAGTCATCTTTTTTTCTTACTCCTCATGGTTCCCCCTTCCACATGGCCATTTTTTCCTATTCTTTAGGACCAAGTTTCATTCTTATTGGACCAAAATGCCATGTCATGTACTCTTATCCCTCTATCTATCTTATTCATCCATTTATTTAACAAGTCACCTTGAGTTTTCTCTAAAATGTCCTCACTTTTCTATTTTACTACATATTTACATTGGGTTATTTCCACACACTTCCTCCAACTTTCATTTATTTCTTATTCACCTCTCCACTATTCCCTAATTAATTTTCTCTTTAATTTGACCATTCTTTACAACTCCAAAATTTTAAATTGTGCGCTTTAGTCCTTCAATTTTTCAATTTCTTCTTAAAATTATTCATCCCTTATTCTTCTTGTAATTGATCTCTTTAAATCCATTCCTTCATTGATTCCTTTTAAATTGAACTTTCAATTTCCTCCAATTTCCAATTTTCCTCAAAAATTGAACTTTCAATTTATTCAATTTAGTCCTAGGATTTTCAATTCTTCTTCAACTTGGTTCATCCCTTCATTCTCCTTGTAATTGAGCTTCTTGAATACCTCCATCTATTGATTATTTCTCAATTTGAAACTTCATTTTTATCCAATTTGATAATTTCCATACTTTTCCCCAAAAATGGAACTTTCAGTTTATTCACTTTTGTCCCTTTTTTTTCCAATTGACATCTCCTTTTATCCTCCTTGAAATTGAACTTTTGAATACCTCCATTTATTGATTATTTCTCAAATTGAAACTTCAATTTCACCTAATTTGATAATTTCTATACTTTACCCTAAAATTGAAATTTTCAATTTATTCAATTTAATCATTCCTATTTCAATTCTTCTCCAAATCGATTTCTCTCTTTATCCTTCTTAAAGTTGAACCGTGGAATCCCATTCTTTTATTGATTCTTCCTTCGATTGGAGGTTCAATTCCGTTCAATTTAGTTTTTTCTTTAATATCCTTTGAAATTGAACTTCCACTTTGTTGAATTTAATCCTTCCACTGTTTCCCACCTTAAATCTTATCTTCCTTCAATCCAACTATCTTAAATTTCTTTTCAATAATCTTTAATTTGTCAAAATTAAGCTCATTGTTGCCTCAATTTTGCTTCTCCACCTTTAATTCCAATTTTTTGGTTTTTTTTCAATTTAGTCCCTGCACTATTTCTCTTCCAATTTTCCTTTCCATTTTCAATTATAGTTCTCCAAATATCAAGGTTGCTTTATCACCATCCAATTCTCTTTTTAGATCTTATTTTGCAAAAATTGACTTTTTCTGTTAACTTTGACTTTTGGTCAATTTTAGCTTTCCTCATAACCTAGATCTTGTCTATTGTGTCTAATCCAAGTGTAGGGACATTGGGCCATTAAATCGACGTAGAATTTACGAATATGGATTTGAAAGAGGAACGTACCTTGTTAAGGGGCCCAGATAAAATTAGATGTCTACAGCTACCCCTCTTTGGCCATTTTTGAGAATCAGGAACAGGGCAAAGACGAATAGACAATGATTTTGTCTGGGTGTGGAGGTTATTCGGACAGAGAGTTTTCTTTTCACAAACTTAAGGTAATGCAAAAATTTAAAGGTTTTGATCTTGAGTTGAAAATACCTTGGCTATGATACCAAGGCTCAACTTGTCTAAAGGGAACGAATTCAATTTCGAAAAAAAAAAAAACAACACCTTGACGATGATCTCGGTGCTCGACCCATTTTTTTTTTTTTAAAGTTTGATTTGAAACAAAAAGAAAATACCTCGACTCAACCTAATTTAAAAACGAGTTTGACTTAAAACAAAAAGAAATACCTCGACGGTGATCTCGGGACTCGACCAATTTTCAAAACGAGTTCGATTTAAAATAAAAAGAAATACCTCGACGGTGATCTCAGGGCTCAACCCATTTTAAAAATGAGTTCGACTTAAACAAAAAGAAATACCTCGACGGTGATCTCGGGACTCGACCAATTTAAAAAACGAGTTTGATTTAAAACAAAAAGAAATACCTCGACGGTGATCTCAGGGCTCGACCCATTTTAAAAATGAGTTCGACTTAAAACAAAAAGAAATACCTCGACAGAGATCTCGAGGCTTCATCCATTTTAAAATCAAGTTCGACTTAAAACAAAAAGAAATACCTTGACGATGATCTCGAGGCTCGACCCATTTGAAAAATGAGTTCGACTTAAACAAAAAATAAATACCTCGACCATGATCTCGGGGCTCGTCTCATTACGAGTTTGACTTAAAACAAAAATAAATACCTCGACGGTGATCTCGGGGCTCAACCTATTTTAAAAACATGTTTGATTTAAAACAAAAAGAAATACCTCTACAGTGATCTCAGGGCTCGACCTATTTCAAAAAAAAAAAGTTCGACTTAAAACAAAAATAAATACCTCGACGGTGATCTCAGGGCTCAACCCAATTAGAAAAAATGAGTTGGACTTAAAACAAAAAGAAATACCTCAAAGGTGATCTCGAGGCTTGATCCATTTTAAAAAATAAGTTCAACTTAAAACAAAAAGAAATACCTTGACGGTGATCTCGAGCCTTGGTCCATTTTAAAAAACTAGTTCGATTTAAAACAAAAATAAATCTTCCACGATTCCTACAATTTTAGTCAAATGCAATGCTGTTGATGACATGTTTTGCAAATGCTTGTAAAATGCATGTTCCTTAGAGGCAAATGCTGCTACCAATAATGATGCAAATGCTAGTGAATGATGCAGATGCAAATATCCTCGAATTGTTGCAAATACTGTTGGTGTATGCCATAGAGCCAATCTGATTGAGCATGGGATACACAGTCAATAAAGCATACCCTTCAATATGAAGATAGTGATACAAGGTTTTCCTTCATGTTAGTAAAATAATAAGGAGTTATTAAGTACTAATCGGTTGAAGCCCATGGAACATAATGGCCTTGCAAAGGAATTATAAAGAGTTATAATTATGAGATCCTTATGCATCAAAGCCTTGTTCCTCAAACTATTCATAGTCATCGTATTGCCAAGATGGGGCATTGGCAATGCTCAAAGACTAGTATATGTTAAGCCTTCTTACTTATGAAGTAAGCAACCCATCTCATATAGGTTGAAGTATGGGATACTTGGGATAACATATAGGTGCTTTTTTGTTGAACAAGTTCACTGAACATGGCCCGCCAAGAGAACTTCATTTGGTAATATCACTCCAGTGTCTATGATAATGTTCTCTTAGTACCAGTCGTGTAAATTAGTTCTCAGACTTGTGATACCAGGTCATCTTGTATGGAGAGTGTCATACTTAGATTCCATCACGAACGGGTCCCAACAAGAGGATGTTTATGGTAGGGTGTTATTGGGTATGATATGAATCATACGAAGATGAATGAGTGATCCAGAGAGGATTCACCACTCCCTGTGATAATGGACACATATCTTATTTGTTCTTGACTACGATTAACTTGATTAAGTCTTTGGCCAAAGCATGATGGATTTAAGAGAAAGCTATTTCTCTAAATTCATAAGGTTATCATAAGTTGCGAAGAACTAATATGTATTGATCATGATTAGACACTGCACCATGCTCATGCGCTATCCGAGATATATGGTAAAAGAACCGTATTACACTGATAGGCTGGTTGCTGAAAAGTTTCTAAAAGGTCACAATGACTTCACAATATTTTGGTGGTCATGATGGGTTGCTAGATCCCGCTCATGATCTATGAAAACAAGTTAATGAAATTAACTTATGTTCATTGCCAACATATTGGGAACCTAGAGGGTCACACACATAAGAACATATATGTATGGATTAAACATGGTATTCTATTAAGGTAAAACTTAATGGAATAAAAGATCTATATTGATGACTTAATTGAAGAAGTTCAATTAAGAAAGATTAAGACATGATTGAGATTTGAGAAATTCAAAGACAATGTCTTAATGAGATAAGAGGAATCAAGAAGTCTTATATAAACTAGTATAGTCGACTTTGACATAGTGATGTACAAGGTGAATTTCGAATGACTATGCTATGTTGGATTAATGTCATGAGATGATATTAATGGATTAATGTCATGAAATGCTCATGAGGAGAAAGAAATTTAATTGACAATTAAATTACTTTCATTTAAAAATTAATCTATCCAATAAATAAGCATGATAAATTAGAATGGGTTCAAAGAGACTATTCTAATTTAAGACTATCTACTAAGGATGGTTGGCCCAACTTAAGGCATTACGGTTGATGGACCATTATTATTATTATAAGATAATGTAATGGGCCTATTGATCCATCTTATAATTAAATTGTTTAAGTCCAAGTGGATTAATGAAAATCTTATGCAACAAGTTGCACTAGCCGGCCAAGCTTAGAGAGAGGGGTCAAGGTTTGTGCTTGCATATATATCAGATATAGAGGCTGTAGCCACCCATGAGACATTCATTCTACTTTATATATTCTAATTTTTGCATGAGAGAAGTTTGGTTTCAAGAAAATAATCCTAACTTAGCAAAAGAAAAAATCGCCACCTCCCTACAGAAAAAAAAAGAGGTTGTCGCAATTCCTCTTCCTCTTGGAGTTTTTCTCACCGCTTCTTTTCCTTACTGAGTGAGATTGATTTAGGGAGATAAACACAAGAAATAGATCTTTTGATTGTGATCTTAGGATCAGCTTGCTAGCACAAGTGAATCACCATACTTTAGAGAAGGATCCATCAGCTGTTCGTGTGGACTAGCTCTAGAGGAAGGACAATTGTGCTTCTTGTGATCTTGTTCGAATTGGATCTTGGAATTTAGAGGAAATTGAGATTTGGATTTAAAACTTAAGGTTATGGTATCTTAAGTAGGTAACTTCTAAATCATATATGTGATATATTTGTTTTGAATGCTATAAACCTATGCTAAACACAAGCCTAAGATCCTGTTGTACTTCGGGTGCTTCTTTGTTTACTTATGCTGCACTTCAATTATTTTGTTTAAGCATGAGCTCGAGAGTAGCATAACCCAAAAAATACTTCATGAAATAATGCAGATGCTCATGACTGATGTAAATATCCTTGAATTATTACAAAATGCAGATGTCTTTGAAGATGTACAGATTAAAAAGGGTGCAAATGCTTCACGATGCAAATGCAAATATCCTCGAATAGTGCACATACTTCAAGAAAAGATGCAGATGTAAAGATTAAAAAATGATGCAGATGCTCATGAATGATGCAAATACAAATATCCTCGAATAATGTACCTACTTCATGAAAAGATGCATGTCATAATGAAAAATCCCATCACGGGACGCTTTAAGTGACGTTGTGGGGAAAGAGGAAAAAGGAAATTATTGGTTCCTCTTAAACAAAATTGAGGGTTTTAAAACAATCTCGAAAAAATGGTGTCGTCAACAATACTTTTTGGCTAGGTGTGATCGGTCACCTATTAAAACCGATTTTTATAAAATAATTTAAAATTAATTAAAACTTTTTGACAAAACCATTTTGGAAATCTGTGTTTTACACTAGAGAGAAAGCAAAAGCAGGTTCGGGAGTCTGTTACGTGCGGGGAAGGATTAGCATTCCCACAACGCCTTTATAAAATGATACCTTATTAATCATGTGTTATCTTAAGTCTCAATGAAATTCGATTTTAGTTTCCGCATTTAAAAATAATTCCCTTTTAAAAACAATCATATTATTTGAGAATAATCTAGAATTGATTAATGCAAAATTTTCCATGTTCCCTGGCAGACCCGGCAAAACATAGAATTTTTCCTTTATTTTGAAATTCTCCAAATCACCCTTGTTATTTTTGAGAAAAAAGTTATTCCGTTGTTAATGACAAGTGGTGGTATCCTCCCTGGCAAACCTAACCGAGAACTCATGAATTATTTTAACTCGAGAGCAACCTTATTTTGTTAAAAACATTATATTTTTCATGGATCTAAAATCATTTAAAAATGATCATGGGTATGCAAATTAATACTAAGATATAAATCAAACAACATGTATAATTATCAGGACATAGCGAACATTTTCATTGTGACATGGCAAAGGAATTTCTGACTTGGCAAAAGAATTCATGACATGGAGTGCATGACATAGCAAATCTTACTATATCATGGTAAAAGAATTCACGACATGGCATGGATGACAAGGCAAATCTTATTATAACATGGCCTAGAATTCATGACATGACATACATGGCATGACAAAATCTTATTTGAACATGGCAAAGAATTCATGACATGGCATGCATGACATGGCAAATCTTACCATATCATGGTAAAAGAATCCATAACATGACATACATGACATGGTAAGACCTTATTATAACATGGCATGGAAAAATCTTATTATAACATGGTAAAATTCATGACATGGCATGGCAAAATCTTATTATAACAAGCAAAAGAACTCATGACATGGCATCCATGGTATGACAAAATCTTATTATAACGTGGCAAAAGAATTCACGACATGACATAAAAAGATCATATGGACACCAATCATAAAATGACATCATCATAGAATATTCACATCCAACAACACATCATGATCAAAATAACAACGTGAATATCAAATCATAAAATGACATCATCTTGGAATATTCATGAACATAGAATTATCATGATCAAGATGGAAAATGTAGACATCAATTATTAAATGACTTCATTATGGAATATGCATGTACATAGAATATGCACACATCATTATTTTAAAAATTCTTTTTCATGGATTTTCTTTGTGTGTGAAATTATATAAATGGCATGCTTCCGACATTTTACCGAACTCCTCGATGGCCTGGCAAAGCTTTGGAAAAATATCTTTTCGCATGACATATACATAATTCTGAATAAAATGAAAACCATACCTTACGATTTTATAAACACATACGTTGAATAATTTCCTAACCTCCCCAGGAAACCCGGCAAAGATTAAGAACTAATTTTTGCCAAATGTTTGGAAAACCGAAAAAAATACGTTTTATGCCAAATTAAATAAAACACTTTTTCAAAATATGCTATGCAGGAAAACGAAATGGGTTTCTCTCTCGAAGAGAGGGCATCGGAATACCTAAAGAGATATCCTAATACCTTTGAAAGAAACTTAAGTTAAACTTTAAAATTTAAGGATTTCGGGCACGAATTTTGGCTCGAATTAAGGGGTATTCAAATACCCTTGATTGAAATCATAATACCTCTAAGAGAGCCTTGAATGCAAATATTTTGAAAGCCAAAATAAACCAAAAAAGATGTAATTTTTGAAACGGAAACCCATATGGTTGAATGGCCTATTGTAAAAATCCTAATTTTTGCTCGGTCTGAAAGCACGGATTACTTACCCATGACCTGATTTTATAAAAACCAATTTTTTACCTTTGAAATACCATGGAAACAACCTCCAAATAGTAGCCACAAGTTTCGGCCAGCTCATCCATCTTGGTGAAAAAAAAGAGACATTTGCTAGCTTTAAAGCATGTTTTGACTCCAAAAAAATCGGTTTTACGAAGCAATTTTTTTTACCCTTAAAAAAATTCAAAAAAATATGAAACAAATCAGTTTAGGTTCAGCAAATGGTAAGATAAATTAGGTAGAAATATTTTTTTATTTTGACAAAAAATGCATAGTGAAAATATTGCCCGAAATCAGTATATCCAAATTGTAAAACATTGTTTTTTCCAACTAGTTTGAAAAATAGGTTTTGTCTAAGGATCATTGGTTGATCCTAACCAAAACCATGCTGGAATTTATTTGAAGCATGATTTAAAACAAGAAAAAATGATTGGCTCAAGGCTAGCCCCTTGGATGTTAATCTGGCTATAGCCATCACTTGGTAAAACCAAGATCATCAAGCTCAAAATTATTATTTTTAAGAGAAATAAGCAATATAAATCACACAACCAGCAAGATATATATATATAATATGAAAATAAAAAAATATAAGCAAGAAAATTTAAACAAACATGAAAATAAGGTTGGCTCAAAGTTTGGCCTCTTGGATGTTAAATCCAGCTCAAACTATCACTTGGTAAAAACCAAGATCATCAAGCTCAAAACCTTTCATTTTTAAGGAAAACAAAAGGGAAAATTTTACCCTACCACAGTAGCACAACCGAAATCAAAATGGAAAACAAGAAGCATGAAATAAACACAAGCACAATGAAGGCCCCTTAGGTTTAGCCAAGTAGGAAAATAGATGAGAAGAGGTTGAAAACTTTGCTTTCTTTGGAAAAAAAAAGAGAAAAAGGAAAAGAAACGTTTTTAAGAAAATCATTTTGAAAACCTTTGTTTTTAAGAAGATGAAATGAAAAACAACATAGAAAAGAAGAGGAAAAGAACGTGAAAATAAAAAAGAAAACAAAGAACAAGAAGAGAAAAGGAAGCTATCTAGTACAACTTCTCCAAGAAGCTCTCAAACTCCTTCTTCTTCCTCATTTTCCTCTCTTCCTTTCCTTTTCTTCTTAGGTGATTTTAGCTACTGCCCTTAGCTCTCCAAATGGTAGTGAATAGTTGAGGAGTGAATGAATGAAAAAAACCTTCCTCCCTTGCCTATAGCCTCCTTGGACGAAATTCACTTCTCAATCCCCTCCCTTCATCCCTTTTTTTAGCTACTTGGCTTCATCATGTTGCATAGCCAATGAAACTTAATCCTTAGACATTAAAATGCCATTCATTGGCTAGCCAATCGCATTTCTTCTTGACACCAATAGTGCTCTCTCATTGGCCAAAAATGCCACCTAATGTACTATCCTTTTTTTAGCCATTTGGCAATTTTCACATGGCTTCATATGTCCTTAACCAATGAGCTTCATCCTTAGCCACTTAGAATGCTCCTCATTGGCCCAAAATGCCAACTCATGTACTAGGCAAGGTGACTCATGTCTTTTTTTTACTATCCATTTATTTACCAAGATGCCATTTAGCCCTTCTAAGGACACTTTTTGCTCATCCTTTTTATTTACCAAAATGCCTTCTTATTTGCCAAATGGTACTTTCAATCTTTATTTAATCATAAATTCACCCCTATTTTCCCACATGGATCCTAAGGTTGGGCCTCTCTATAATCAAAAAATCTAAATGGACTCTAAGGTTGGGTCTCTCTAAACTTATCCATTTTTCTTCTTCTTGGCCATGAGAAAAGGGCCACCAAAAACCTACCATTTAGTCATTAAAGTGGGCTCCCATGTTTCCACCAAAATATCATCCATTTAGAAAAATGGACCTCTACCTTTCCACCAAGAATTGCCATTCTCCTTGATGAAAAATAGGCTCTTCCCTTGCTTCTTCATGCCTTGGCCAAAAACCACCAATTTCCATCATTTTCCTCATTTCAAATTCCTTTGATCCTCTTCTTATTCCCATTATTTTGTCCTCCAAGACTCCTCAAAAGATGTCCAATTCATGCCTCAAAAGATCACATTTCTAAAGTTTTAAAACCTCGAAAACCGTTTCTTCCAGCACAAGTGGTAAAAAGGCTTCAAAAACTTCACTAAGGAAAACAGCCAGTCGCCAGCGTTGCGGTGCTGGGCCTCGACATTGAGGGCACCGCGTGCTAACCTCTCGTCCCTCTCCATTTTGCTACTGCATCTTCTCGGACTTCTTCCATCAATTTGGATGACCAAATCTTATTTATTTTGGGCATGTAATATACTATTGGAAATCTCTTCAAGTCATCTTCAAAAGTCAAGAAGAAAGTTTCTTTCAATGAAGAACTTAAAATCATGTTTTCTTAGCAACAGGCTTCGGAGATCAAATCTGCCTTCTTATTTGGCACAAAAAGTCCAATCTTTTTGGCTCCGACATCTTCTCCCATCCTTGTTTGGGGGGTCCGGACAAAATTAGATGTCTACAATGTAGATGTAAAGATTAGAAATGATACATATGCTCATGAATGATGCAAATGCATTGCAAATGATTCATGAAATGATGCAGATACAGAGATTAACAATGATGCAAATGATCATGAATGATACAAATGCAAGGTAACAATGATGCAAATGTAAATATGCTCGATTGTTTTTCTTGAATTTGGCTTTGCCTCTTCAATTAATTTTTCCTTTTCAAGTCATGAGTGAAACCTGAACAGTCGTTCCCTATAAGAAATCACCCCCCTTCAAATCTTTCACTATCTCCTTACCTCGACAGTTTCTCAAACTCTTATCCACAGAAATATGTTTGCCGAGTTCGTTATTTCTTCTCATTTCTGGGAATCAAGATCTACCTCAGTAGTTCCATACCTTTGGGTTAGAAGAACTTTTGTCTTATGTCATCATCATTTTTATTATTAAAATTTTTTCCCAATTATTGAAAACTTTTGAACCAAAAATGTTATTCCCATAGTGTGTGATACCCGAATCTCTTGAATACTGATGATCACTGTTATAAATTTTCTGAATGTCCATTTGGCATTTTAAAATTGAGTTTGAAAGGCTTGGTGCAAAAGAATTTTGGTTGATTCAAGAAATATTCACAATCAATAAAAATGTATGCCCATTCTAGGCTTACAAATGGAACATGTTTTGTAAAATATGAGTTCCTTGAAATGAAACAGATTTGACATTGTTTTAGCTTTCAAATCATGGAATTTTGACAAGCATCAATATTAGCTAGTATGCTTATGGTTAGATTTCCAATTTGGAGGAAAAATAGGTTTAGCTTCCGAAGCCAATCCTCCGAATGAGAACTGACAGTTCAGGATGTTTAGGAATTCCCTGATATTCCTTGATTTCTTCAGAATGACCTCTTCTTTGATCATGGCCTTGACGATACTACGGGCGGTATTGCAGATTCTCTCATTTTACTCTAGACTTCTCATTTTTGGGTTTTCACCCTAAAGTCTCTTCCTTTCTATTTTTATTTCATTTTTCATTGAATGCTTCACCATGCATTTAAAAATTCAAAATGTATCCAAAAAGAATAGTTTTAGCCAGAAAAGGAGACAGAAGCCTCATCCATTTCTCTAAGAACAAACTCATCAATTTAAATGGTCATGCTCGATCAAAATGGTCTTTTCAAGGTACCTAATGTAGGCGAAGGTTTAGGGTTCTAAAAGAAAGGATAAATAGGCCCAAACATGTGTTTTGGGTATTCAAATCAAGGATCATTTCATGAGGAGGATTTTCTTTGAAACACTTGTCCTTTCTGAGCTTCTCCTTCATCTGATGATTTTAATCTTTTTTTGTTTTTTTTTTCCTCTTTTACACCTTTTTTCTTCTTTTTTTCTCTTTTTTTTTTCAATTTGACCGAGTAAGCTTGTATTTATTTGGGAGCTCAATTCTCCTTGTATCTGTCTTAGAGCTAGGACTCATTTATCCATGATCTTCGAAAATATCCATCCTCGTATTTGCCCCTAGTGTGGAGGGTGATCCTTGATCACGGTTTAATGAAAAGGAATTTCTTCAGCTTAAAAGGGATAGCAAAGGGAATAATTTTATAATTTGTGAAAAGACAATGAAAAATGGCCATTTTTCATCTCAAACATAAACATTTAAACTAAAGAGTCATTCCTTAGAGAAAAATATGTTGAAAAGGCTTTTCTTGAAACCATCTTGAATTTCGTAAATGCATGATTTAACACTCATTTTTTACATTTTTCTCTATTTCTTTCTTTTTGCTTTTTGGATTGATGCATGCCCTGAAATTCATGCACTACTTCCTCCTTATCATCCATATATCTACCAGAATCTACAAATGATGCCTTAAATGGGAATTCGTATGATAGTGCAATTCATGCCTGCAAAGAGTATTCCAAGTTCCATCCCTTGAGGTTTGAAATGACTGGTTTTTAACTTGAGTCGTTTGGAGTGACAATAAAGAATATGGCTCAAAAATTGGCTCTTCTAGGGTCATGGGGTAATCTTGTTTGGTCATTATACCCTGAGATATGAATCAAAAGTGATTTTGGGCAATTTGTGTTTTGTGGTTATTAGAATGGAGGTGAATGATTTTAGCAGAACCTTGACACACATCAAATCACCACAATCTGGATTCTTGAAAAAATATCTCATTTGTTTGAGTTTCCAAGGAGCTTGAAATTTTTTCAAAACGTTTGTTCTTTTGTTCATAGCCTAAATCATGCTCTACATCTTTCTTTGCAGTTACCATAGTTTATGCAATTTAGAGATCCTTTCCTTGAAGCATTAGGTCTTTCAAGTGGTTTCGATTCAAGGGATTTAGACATGGGAAAGCCTGAAATGGAAAGGTGAGGGTATTGGCTCATTTTTAACAATGATCATCAATTTTCTCGATGCTCCCCATTATTTCTTAAAGAATTTTCTCTTAAAAGATATTATTATTGTTCAATTTTTACAAAATTAAAAATGTTTTCAATGTTTTGGGCTGAACAATCTCAAACCCAATCCTAATAAATTAAAAGATGTCCACCTAGTTTAATAAAGATAGGATCCAAGATGGCCTAATCCCATGGCAATTCCTATATGGGCCAAGATCCAAAAAGATCTAGGAAACATGGCAAGAATGGGTAGAATTCACTTGGGCCATTTTGCAAGTTATTCAAGAAAGGCTTCAACATGCAAGATGGGCTTGCGTCCAAGTTTGGTCCACGTGATTCAAGAACACAAGGTGGCACATTAAGAGGGCTTATTTGGGCTTATTTTAAGTCTTGTAATTACTTAGGCATTTGGGCCTAACTTATGTAACTTATGTAATATGTCCATTACCTTCAGTAAACTTATTGGACATCCTTTTAATTTAATTAGGTTTGGGCTTGAGCATGTTCAACCCATATTTAGGGAGTTTTATTATTAGGTTTTAGGTATGACCGAATCCTATTTTTATTAGGTTAGAAGTCCTTGGCTGCCAAGGAATAGTATTTGTACTAGGAGTCTTAGGGCTAGTCGAATTAGGGTTGTATGAAGGCTATAAATACACTGTTTTAGCCGCCTACTTGATAGACAACAAGGAATTGATTAAATCTGATTTTGTTCAGTGAGTATTTACTCTTTTTAGTTCTTGATAGAACTTAGGGACATATCAAATAATTCTTTCTCTGTGGTGTTCAACCTATCAAACTTAGGTTCTTGAAACAAGCATTCTTGGGGTCTAGCTAGCTTAGCTTATCTAGGTTCTTTGAAACAGGATTTCACAGGGTTTAAGTTTTCATTTCATGAATCTTGGCTTTCTTGGGTTAGGGTATTTCATATTGTTAGTGGGTTCAAAGGGTTCAACCCCAAGGGTTCATATCATATTTCAAAATTGATTAAAACATTTTAAGAAAACCAATTTCGAAGTATGTGCTTTAAACCAGAGAGAAAACAAAAGCGGGTTCGAGAGTCGGTTACGTCACGGGAAAGGATTAGCACCCCCACAACGCCCGTATAAAACGGTACCTTATTAATCATGTGTTATTATGAAGTCTCAATTAAAGTCGATTTTAGCTTCGATATTTAAAAATAATTTCTTTTAAAAACAATCATATTATTTGAGAATGATCCGAAATTTATTAACATAAAATTTTCTATATTTCCAGCAAGCTCGACAAAACATAAAATTTTTTCTTTATTTTGAAATTTTCCAAATCACCCTCATTTTTTGAGAAAAAAGGTATTCCTTTGTTAATTTTTAATTAATGATATCCTCCCCGGCAAACCCAGTAGAGAACTCATGAATTATTTTAACTCGGGCAAAACCTTATTTTTTAAAAAACCAGTATTATTTTTCAAGAATTGAAAATCATTTAAAAATGATCATGGATATGTAAATTATTACTAAGATATTGCGAACATTTTAGTATGACATGGCAAATAAATCATGATATGGAATATATTTTATTATGACATGGCATATAATTTAATACATGGAAAAATTTATTATGGCATGGCATACAATTTATAAAGGGCATCAACCATCATACAATATGCATATCAATCAAAATATCATGATCAAGATAGCAACATGGACATCAATTCTAAAATGACATAATCATGGAATATGCATGAACATGGAATATCATGATTAAGATAGCAAAGTAGACATCAATCATAGAATGACCTCATCATGGAATATGCATAAACATAGAATATGCACACATCATTGTTTTAAAATTCTTTTTTATGGATTTTCATTTTGGGTGAAATTACATAAATGACATATGTCGGGACATTTTACCAAACTCCCCAGCAGACTCGACAAAGCTTTGGAAAAAAATCTTTCATATGACAATATATAATTCTAAGTAAAACAAAAATCATACTTTATAATTTCATAAATACATGCGTTTAATAATTTCCTAATCTCCTCGGCAAACCCGACAAAGATTAAGAACTAATTCTAGCCAAATGCTTATGAAACCGGAAAAGCACATTTTTATGCTAAATAAATAAAAAAACATTTTTACAGTATGAAATGCATGAAAAACGGAATGTGTTTCTCTCTTGAAGAGAGGATATCCGAACACATCATTGAAGAGAGGATATCTGAACACCTAAAAAGATGTTCGGCTACCTTTGAAAGAAACTTAAATTGGATTTTTAAATTGAGAGATTTCGGGCACGTAATTTAGCTGGGATTAAGGGGCATCCGAATGCCATTGTTTGACATCTGAATGCCTCTAAACGAGTCTTAATGCAAAAATTTTGAAAACCAAAACAAGTTTAAAAAAATGAAGCAATTTTGAAAGAAAAACACAAAATGACCGAATGGCCTAGTGTAAAAGCCCAAGTTTTTGCTCGGTTTTGAAGCTCGTTTTACCTACCCATGACCCAGTCTTCATAAAACCAATTTTTATATTTTAAAAGCTATGAAAACAACCTCAAAACAGTAGCCAAAAATTTCGGCCATCCCCTCCCTTTTTTGTGAAAAAAAATGAGACCTTTGCTAGCTTTAAAGCTTGTTCTAGCCTCCCAAAATCCAGTTTTAGCCACCCAAAACTCGGTTTTAGTTAACTATTTTTTTACCCCTCATAAAGAATTCAAAATAATTTGAAACAAAGGATTTAGGTTCAGCTAATGGTGAACTAAATGAGATAGAAACATTTTTTTTATTCGAAAAAAAAAATGCATTGGAAACTATTGCCCGAAATCAGCAACTCCAACTTACAAAACATTGTTTTTTCCAACTAGTTTGAAAAACAGGTTTTGGCTATAGATCATTGGTTGATCTTAACCAATAACATGCTGGAAATGATTTGAAAACATGATTTACAGTAAGCAAAAAATAATTGGCTCAAGGCTAGCCCTTTGGATGTAAATCCGGCTATAGCCATCACTTGTTAGGAATCAAGATCATCAAGCTCAAATTCATTTTTTTCAAAGGGAAATAAACAATAAACAACACACAATAGACAATATCCAACAACATATACATATGAAAATGACAATATATAAGCAAGAAAATGTAAACAAATAAGAAAACAAAGGTTGGCTCAAGGCTAGCTCCTTAGATGTAAATCCGGTTATAGCCATGACTTGGTGAAAACCATGATCATCAAGCTGAAAACCCTTTTTATTTCACTTTTTTAGAAGGAAAACAAAGGAAAAAGATCTATCCTACCACAATAGAACAACCCACACCCAATAGCAAGATAAAGCATGAAGCAAACATTCACAACAAAAGCCTTAAGTTTCGGCCAAGGGGAAAAACATGGAGAAATTTTTATTTTATTTTTTTGCAACCTTATGTTGTAAAAGAAGAAGAAAAGATTTGATACACCTTGTCGCAACCTAAAAAATAACAAAGTCTCATTGCAAGACATTACTCGTTAAGTGTGACATTGGGGTAATAGAGGAAAATGACTTAATTCCTCTTGAAATAAAATAAGGGTTTGAAAACAACCTCGAAAAAGAAATGGAGTCACCACCAATATTTTTTGGCTAGGTGTGATCGGCCACCTATTAAAACTGGTTTTGTAAAACATTTTAAAATCAATTAAAACATTTTCAAAACCAATTTCGAAGTCTGCGCTTTTAAACCAGAGAAATCAAAGAAGTCGTTTCAGAAATCGGTTACGTGCGGGGAAGGATTAGCACCCCTACAACGTCCATATAAAATGGTACCTTATTAATCATGTGTTGTCTCGAGTCTCGGTGAAAATCGGTTTTGAAATTTGTATTTTAAAATAATTCATATTTTAAAGAAAAATAATCCCATTTTTAGTCGAAAATGATCCGGAATTTATTAACTTAAAATTTTCCTATATTCCCCGGCAAACCCGACAAAACATAGAAATTTTTATTTATTTAGAAAAATTATGAATCATTCTCATTTTTTGAAAGAAAGATATTCCATTGTTAATGATAATTTGATGATATCCTCCCTGGCAACCCGGCAGAGAACCCATGGATTATTTTAACTCGGGAATAATCTTGATTTACGAAAATATTATTTGTTTTCCATGTATTTTGAAAAATCCTTGAAAATAACCATGAGTATGCAAAAATGCTGCTAAGATAAAAATTAAATGGGCATGCGTATTTATCATGACATGACAAATATTTAATTATGACATGGTAAAAAAGAATTATGACATGCATGAGGATGAATGTCGTGGCATGAAAATGATGTGGCAAATGAATGACATGGCATATAAATGACATGGCATAAAAATGAATGTCATGTGAATGAAATAGACATGCCAAACAAAATGACATTGCATATGAATGACATGGCATAAGAATAGATATCATGAGGATAAATTTCATGTGAATGAAATCGACTTGGCATGAGATGACATGGCATATGAATGACATGTCATAAGGATGAATGTCATGTGAATGAAATCGACATGGCAAACAAAATGACATGGCATATGAATGACATGGCATGAACATGAATGTCATGTGAATGAAATTGTCAAGACATGCAAAAATGACATGGTATATGAATGACATTGCATAAAAATGAATGTCATGTGAATGAATGACATGGCATAATGAATGACATGGCATATAAATGACATAGTATGTGAATGACATTGCATATAGATGACGATGACATAATGAATGACATGACATATGAATAACATGGCACAAATGAATGACATGGCATATGAATAACATGGCACAAATGAATGACATGGCATGTGAATGACGTGGCCTAATCTAGATGGCATGACATGTGAATGAATGACATAATCTAAATGACATGGCATGTGAATGACATGGCATAATGAATGACATGGCATGTGAATGAATAACATGGCATACGAATGACATGGCACAAATGAATGACATAGCAAGTGAATGACATGGCATAATGAATGTCATGACAAGTGAATGACATGGCATAATGAATGACATGGCAAAATGAATGTCATGACAAGTGAATGACATGGCATATGAATGACAATGTCATAATGAATGACATGGAACAAATGAATGACATCGCATATGAATGACATTGTTCATGAATGATATGACATAATGAATGACATGAAAATCAACAAGATGGCATCATCATAAAATATTCATAATCACATCATGATCACATGTACACATCATTATTTGAAATGAATTATTCATATGAGGAATCATATAAATATCATATGTCGAAAAATATTACTTTACTTCCCGACAAACCTGGCAAGGCATTGAAAATAATTCTTTCACATGATATTTACATAATTCTGAGTAAAATAAAAACCATACATTTCGATTCTATAAACACGTACGCTTCGATTTTAGGCAATTAGATGGACAAGATATTTTCATGACATTAAAAATGGCATCTTGCAATTTGATAGTGACCATTGGATGAATTTAATCAAATCTCACCCTTCATTCATGAGTTGACCAGCCAAGGGACTAAAATATCCCAGCAATTCCTTCATCTTTCATATTTTTTTAATTGTAAATTGACCATTTTGGATTTCTTCGATAAAATTACCCTTTTAGCCCCCGAACTTAATTTTATTGCAAACGGACCCCAAATCCAGTTTTTCTTTCTCTAATCCATCCAAATAAGTATAATACTGAGATCTGGAGACTTTCAGAATTTTTCGAGCTCGTTTCCTATTTTTTTCAGAATTTTCTCTTGGATTTTTCGGTTAATGGCACCCAAAATTCATCTTTTTCATTTGAACTCCAATTCTGTATTTTTCTTCACCAATCTCTTCCAAAAAATATAAAAATCAAATCTGGAAGTTTTCATAATTTTTGGAGCTCGTTTGCTATTTTTCCTGGAATTATCTTTTGGAATTTCGGCTTAGTGCACCCGAACTTTGCCATTTTTCAAATGAGCTCCGATTCTGGATATTTCTTCACCGATCTCTTCCAAAATTATAAAACTCAGATCTGGAAGTTTTCATAGTTTTTGGAGCTCGTTTGCTATTTTTCCCGGAATTATCTTCTGGAATTTAGCTTAGTGCACCCGAACATTGTCATTTTTCAATTGAGCTCCGATTCTGGATTTTTCTTTATCGATCTCTTCCAAAAATTATAAAACTCTGATCTGGAAGTTTTCATAATTTTTCAAGCTCGTTTGCTATTTTTTTTAATTATCTTCTGGAATTTTTTAGAATGCCCTTCAACCTCAGAAGCCTCGGTTTTACTCAAAACGGGTTCGATTTCTGGATTTTCTTTTTCCACTTCCTTTGCCCTATATTGAATTTGAGTTAGTCCGAAAATGCCCAATTTTTAGGATCAAATTCAGCTCCGATTTAGTTTTCTCCTTTTCAAACTCGGGAATTTCTCGTTTTTTCATTTTTGCTCCAATCGACTCTTCCTTTGGATTCACTTCAAACTGGGTCTTGGGCTATCATTGTTTACTCATTCTTTATCAACTGGGGGCTTCAATTTCACCGAATTGGGCGATCTTTGCAGTTTTTCCCAAATTTGCAAAATTCACCCTTTTTAACCAAAACCCTCTTTTCCGGTTTTCCTTCTAAATTGACTCTTCTTTTGGTTCTGCTTCCAATTGGCTCTTCCAATACCCTAGTCATTAATTATATTCCATTTGGAACCTCCAATTTTGATCAATTTGATCGTTTAAGCCCTTTTTCCCAAATTTTTCGAATTATGGCTTCCCATATATTGAAATTTTTGCAATTCCTCTTCTGAACCATATCTTTCGTTGTAGACCTCGGATTATCAAAATTATTTAACCATTGTTCAATTCAACTTCAAATCTTGATTTTGACTAAGGGTTGACTTTTTTAGTGGTTGACTTTTTGAAGTTGACTTTTTTGGAGTTAACTTTTTTCGGATTGACTTTTCATGCTGAACTCCGAATCACAAGTCTTGGAGGACCATCTGCAAGATGAGAAGATATTTTTTGCATTCCAAAAAAGTACAAGGAAGAATTTACCTGGTTTAAGGGGCCAAGACAAAATTAGGTGTGTACAACTGCCCCTCTTTGGCTATTGCTGAGAATCAGAAATCAGGCAAAGATAAATAGACAATAATTTTATCTGGTTAGTAAAATCACATGTAAAGAGAAGGAAAGAGAGTTTGCTTTATTCTTCATTTGCATTTTTTTCATTCATTTTTTTCTTCGAAAAAGCTGTAAATAGAAGATTTCGTCCTTAAATTGAGTTCCCTGACTAATCAAGGCTCGATCCGTCTTAAGAAAACAAGTTCGATTTGCAAGAAAAGAAAATACGTCGACGGTGGCCTCGAGGCCTTATCATATCTTGGTGAAGTCTTACTGGCGAAACCACAAATTAAAAAGACTTGTGCGAACCCATAGATCTAAAAGTTATCTATACGAAACCATAGATAATTTTCAAATGAGATGAATTGGGCGGAACCAGAAGTCGAAAAGCTATCTATGCAAAACCATAGATAATTTTCAAATGAGATGTCTTGGGCGGAACCAGATGTCGAAAAACTATCTAGGCGAAACCATAGATAATTTTCAAATGAGATGACTTGGGCGAAACCAGAAGTCGAAAAGTTAGCTAGGTGAAACCATAGATAATTTTCAAATAAGATGACTTGAGCGAAACCAAAAGTCGTTAAGTTATCTAGGTGAAACCATAGATAATTTCCAAATGAGATGACTTGGGCGAAACCAAAAGTCAAAAAAGATCTGGAAGAAGCCAGAAATTGAAATGACTTGGGTGAAACCAAAGGTAGAGAAAGATCTGGATGAAGCCAAAAATTGGAATGTCTTGGGTGAAACCGAAGGTTCAGAAATATATAGGTGAAGAGGAGATCTGGTGAAGCCAGGGGTATTTTCTGAATATGGTGTCTGGATGACTTATCCACGTTTTTTTTTTTGAAAATGTGTTGAAAGTTTACCTGAAGGTTTTGAGAGAAGATGCAAATGCTTCATGATGCATATGCAAATGTTTTTAATTGATGCAAATTCTTCTTGATGCAGATGTAGAGATTGAGTAAGATGCAAATGCGAATGTCTTCAATTGATGCAAATGCTTCTTGATGAAGATGCAGAGATTAAACAAGATGCACATGCTTCATGGTAATACTGCAAATGTCTTGGATTGATGTAAATGTTTCTTGATGCAGATGCAAAGATCAATACTGTGTAAATGCTTCTGAATGATGTAAATGTAGAGATTAAACAAGACGCACATGCTTCATGGTGCAACTACAAATGTCTGGGATTGATGCAAATGCTTTTTGATGCAAATGCAGATATTGAATAAGGCGCAAATGCTTCATAGTGCAAATGCAAATGTCTTGGATTAACGCAAATGTTTCTTAGTGATACAAATGCAAAGATCGACATTGACGCAACTACTTCATGGAATGATGCAGATGCAAAGATCGACATTGTGCAAATGCTTCTGAATGATGCAAATGCAAAAATTAGTAGTGAGCAAAATGCTTCTAAATGATGCAAATGCAAAAGTCAATAATGATGCAAATGCTTCATGAAAAGATGCAGATGCCCCTACGAATCGCGTTCACGTGATTGGTCCATGAATGGTGTAATTGCAGTTACCTCACAATACTGAAGATGCAACGATCCTATAAATGATGCAATTGCTTGAGATGACGCAAATGCAAATATCCAGGAAGGATGTGAATGTAATTATAAAATCAAATGCTCATGGAATAATGCAAATACAAATACCCATGAATGATGCGAATGCTTCATGACATAGTATAGATGCAAAGCTCAGTAAAGAAGTAAGTGCTCATGGATGATGCAAATGCCCCCATCATTTTTTTTCTATACTTTGTCTTAGCCTTTCCTTTTCAAATCAGAGTGTATCTTGAACACTCGCGCTCCATAAGAGATCATTTCCTTTTCGGTCCATGGCTATCTCCTTGCCCCAATAGTTTTCAAATTCTTATCAACACAAGCTTGTTTGCCGAGTTCTATATTTGGAAGTCAAAGTCAATCCTAGTAGTCCCATACCTTTGGGTTGGAAAAAACCCTTGTCTCATGTCAACATGAAAAATGGTTATTTCAAAAATATTTTAATTTGTTTCCCATTTTGAAAAAAAAAATTGCTCATTTAATGAGAACTTCTGAGCCAAAATATTAACCCCACATTGTGTGATGTACAAATCTCTTGAAGATTGATGATCATCGTTAGATATTTTTTGAACTTCAACTTGAGATTTTCAACTTGAATTGAAAGACTTAGTACAACAAGATTTTGGTTGTTCTAAGCAAACTTCGCAATAAGAAGATGTATGTCCCTTCTAGGCTCACAAATAAAACAAGTTTTAAAAACACGAATTCCTTCAGAATCAAACAAATTTGACATTCCTTTAGTTTCCAAATCATGTCGTTTTGACAAGCGTCAAGATTGGCCGGGATGTTCAAATTGGAAAGTTAATTTTGGATGGAAAAAAAGTCTTTAGCTTTTTGAAGTCAATCCACCAAATGAGAGCTGGCAATTTGGGAAGTTCAAGAATTCATAGATGTTCCTCGATTTTCTTCAAAATAACTTTTTCTTCGGTGGCATCGACACTAACATAGATGGCATCGGAGACTCCCATTTTACTCTAGACTGCCTATTTTTCAGTTTTTGCCCTAGAGTCCCATTCTTTCTATTTTATTTTTATTTATTGTCCTACCATGCACTTGAGAATTCTAAATTCCTCCATAGTGAAATGATAATTCGATGAGATGGGATAAAATCTGAGGAAAACCCCTTCAAGTTAAATATTCATGCTTGATCAAAATGGAATTTTAAAGCACTTAATGTAGGCCACGATTCGGGGTTCAGAAAGAAAGGATTAATAGACCCAAAATATTTGTTTGAGGGTAATCAAATCAAGGATCATTTTTTGAGGAAGATTCCTTTTTGAAGCATTTGTCTCTTTTGGACTTTTCTTTCCTTCTTTTGACTTTGCTCCTTTTCTTCTTTGTTTTTGGCTTTTATTTGCCATTGCTTTCTTTTTTTTTCACACCCTTTTTTTGTGTTATTTTTTTCTTCTCTTTTTTTTTTTTTTTGATTTGTTCCTTGGCTTTCATTTTGCCATCTTTTTCCTTTTTCTTTCGCATCTTCATTTTGACAAAGTGAGCCCGTATTTATTTGAGAGCTCAATTTGCTTTGTATCTGTCTTTGAGTTAGGACTCATTTCTTCATGATCTTTGAGAAGACCTTTCCTCGCATTTGCCCCCCAGTGTAGAGGGTGATCCTTGATCAGGGTTCAAAGAAGAAAGAATTCTTTAAGCTCAAAAGAGGTAACTATGGATAATTTCTTTTTGTGAAAGGGATAAGAAAGATGGTCATTTCTCATATCAAGCACAAATATTCTCATTGAAGAGCAATCCCCAGGGGGAATAGATAATTAGAATTTTATTTTGCACTTTGGAATCATCCGAATTTTCATATGCATGATATCACAATTTTTCTTTTTTTTTTCCTTTCTTTCTTTTTTTGTCGCATGCCCCAATGATTCATGCGTTAATCCATTCTTATTCACCACGTATTCATCATTTCGACATATGATGCCCCAATTTTATTAACCATGAGAATGAGGATCATCGCAAGTCTAAGTCTATACTGAAAAGGTTGAGTTTCAATCTTGGGTTTGTTTAAAATGACAAGGAAAATATGACCCAAAAATTGGTTTTCTCTGGGACATGGGATAATCTGGTTTGGTCATTATGCCCCGAGGTGTCAATCACGAAGTGATGTTTGGGCAATTGGTGTTTTATTAGAAAAGTTATGTATGGTTTTAGCACATCTTTGACACATACCAAATTACCATGATCTGGATTCTTGAAAAATGTCTCATTTGTTCGGGTTTTCAAAGAGCTCGAGAAATTTTCAAAAATTTTGTTCCTTTGCTCATAGCCTAAACTCGGATATACATCTTTGCTTATTTTGTAGTGGCAATGGTTTATGAAGTTCAATCATTCATATTCCTTGAAGCATATGGTATTTCAAGTGGTCTTGGTTCAAGGAATTTAGGCATAGGAAAGCCCAATAGAGAAGGGGGAAGGTATTGGGTCATTTCTAACAATGATCATCAATATTCTCGAGACTATCCATTATTAGAACTTCCTTAATGCTTGTTTTTTCCTATTTAAATTATTGTTTAAACACAAAAAACACAAAGCATTTAAAATTCAAAATTCATTTAATTCATATAAATGCTTACATGAGACAAGTATTTCCATCATGAGGTATGAAACTACATGCATCAAAAAGTCCCCTTTGACATGTTTTCCCTAATTCAAACTAGTTATTCCTCGGTACTCTTTTCGACCTTTTCATCTTCTTCCCCCATTATTACATCCACAACGGTCTCATCATTCCCATTCAGTAGATTTTCCACGTTGTCTGACCTTTTTTTCTTCCCCACATCTAACTGCCCTTCATTGATGAGTGTTTGAACCTTCTATTTCAAACATAGGCAATTTTCTATGGAATATACCTAAATTGCGAAATGATAATCACAATATGCATTCTAGTCATACCAACTCGGGTATGTGGATTGGATAGGTTCCACTGGAACTTTAGTGAGGAGTTGCTCTTTGACCAGTTGGGACAATAGTTCAGAGTAATACAAGGGGAGTGGCTCAAACCGATCTCTTTTTCAGATGTTCTTCAGTTTCCTCTGCTGACAAGAGGTTGAAGACTTGCTGGATTCTGAGAGGTCATCAGGCATAAGTATGAACCCTGGGATATGTAGTTCATAGAAGGACAAGATGGTTGGTACGAGGGGGCCTGAATATATGGGGCAAAGCCTCTCATAGCTTTGACATCTTTCTCTTTCTTTTTAGGTGTCTTGTTTGTCTCTGCATTGGATATTTTATCTCCTTCGAGTTTCCCAGTCTGGATAGCATTTTCAATCATTTCCCTAGAGATTACCATGTCCGAAAAATTCTTCATGGCATTGCCGACGAGTCTATCATAGTGCAGGGCCTGCAGTGTGTTCCCAAAGAGGACAGTGGTTTCCTTCTAAGTCAGGGGCGGTCATACTTGGGTGGACATTGTCGCAACCTAAAAAATAACGAGTCTCATCGCAAGACTTTATTATTTGTTAAGCGTGACATTAAAAATCCGAGGAAAAGTCGACTTAATTCCTATAGAAAAATGAAGGTTTTGAAAATGACCTTGAAAAAGACATGGAGTCGCCACCAATCTTTTTTAGCTAGGTGTGATCGGCCACCTATTAAAACCGGTTTTATAAAATATTTTAAAAATTAATTAAAACATTTTTAAAACCAATTTCAAGTCTACGTTAAAACCAAAGAAATCAAAGAAACGGGTTCGGGAGTCGGTTACGTGCGGGGAAGGATTAGCACCCCCACAATGCCCGTATAAATCAGTACCTTATTAATCGTGTATTATCTCAAATCTTGGTGTAAAGTTGCTTTTAAATTTAGTATTTCAAGTTAATTCCCAATTTAAAGAAAAATAATTCCATTTTTAATTGAAAATGATCTGGAATTTATAAATTCAAAAGTTTCCTATATTCCCCAACAAACGTGGCAAAATATAGAAATTTTTAATAATTTTGGAAAACATTCTGAATCATTCTCCTTTTAAAGAAGATATTCCGTTATTAATAATAATTGATGATATCCTCCCCAGCAAACCCGGTAGAGAGCTCATGAATTATTTTAACTCGGGAATATCTTTATTTTATTAAAAATCATTACCTTTTTGAAAATATTTTAAAAGATATGAATATGTATATGCATGACATAAATAAAATGACATAGCAAAATCTAAATAATATAATGCAACCTAAATGATATGATATGATTTAAATGTCTTAGCATATTCTAAATAAAATGAAATATCCTAATTTATATGATATATTCTAAATGAAATGACCTAGGTAACATAATACATTCTATATGAAATGCAATATCCTAAGTCATATGATATAATCTAAATGAAAAAAAATATCCTAGATGACATAATATATCCTAAATGAAATGAAATGACCTAGGTAATATAATATATTCTACATGAAATGAAATGACCTAAGTAACATAAATATTCTATATGAAATGAAATGATTTAAATGACATGACAAATATGAATGATATGGCATATAATTTAAATGACATGGAATATAAAATAATGCTATCATATAATATGCATGAAAATAATAATAATAATAATGCATGAACATAGCATATGCTAAATAATATAAAAAATAACTAAATAAAAAGCATAGGATATCATGAAATATTCAAAACCATAGAATAAACCATATAACATCAAAAAAAATATAAATCAAAATAATAACAATACCATAGGAATTATCATAGCAAAAATCACATATTATATAAAATGCATGAATATGGAAAATGCAATGCATGAAATGTATTTTTTCCTTTAATTAAGGAAATTCGTATATCTAAAAAGATATCCGGCTACCTTGGGAAAATATGTCAAATTAAATATTCTAAAACCAAAATACTTTGTGATTGTTTGAAAACAATTTTGAAAATCTTGAATTAAAAATAAAAACTGGGCTAAATCTTTTTTAAATGGCTCTAATTTCCTAAGTTTAAAAATCCCGGAATTGACCACCCTTAGTCCGAGAGTTAAAAAATCATTTTTAGAGTTTAAAAAGGCTTAAAAACTACCCTAACTCAGTAGCTAACCCTCCTAATCAGCCCACTCTAAGTAACTTAACCAAAATAGAAAAATGATTTTTCTTTAAATTCAATTCTGACTCCACTGTCCAGTTTTAAGCCATGATTTTTTACCCTATTTTTAAAAATTCAAAAAATTCTAAAACAAATACTGGAGACTCAAGATATGTAAAACTACACGGGAAAAGATCCTCTTAATTTTCTGATTAAAGATGAATTCCCAAAAAAATCGGAAAAGTACGAGTACTAGGTGAAAAAACTGTTTTGCCAAAATACATTTTTTTCTTTGATAAAATCATTTAATAATCAAAGTAAAAATATTTAAGACTCACAAAATGACTTACAAACAGTAGCTGAGACTTTTTGAAAGTTGGATAAAAATTGTCTAAGTAAAAAAACCACAAAGGTAGAATAATCAATTTGACAAAACTTAATTTTCCACAAGTGTGCTCAAGAGAGCATGACTTTGAACCATTAATTGGCCTAAGTCATTATTCAAATGGCATGAACATGAAATGTATGAAAAAATATAGCAAACATAGTGCATGAAATGCATGAGTTTAAACCTAAATGTCATGAAAAAATGTGTAGACATCTAATTTTGTCCAGACCACTAAAACAGGTATGTTTTCTTCCGAAATTGATGTTTTCGAGTGTAAAAAGACTTTTTTCATCCTGCAGGTGGTACTCTGAGACTTAGTTTAAGGGGGTGAGCATAAAAAGTCAAACTCGAAAAAAGTCAACCCGAAAAAAATCAACCCGAAAAAAAAGTCAACCCTAGAAAATTCAACCATAAAAAGTCAACTACTAAAAAAGTCAACCCACTTTCAAAATCAAGATTTTAAGTTCAATTGAAAAATGGCGAAAGAATTTTGATAATCCGAGGTCTACATTGAAAGATATAGAGTTCGAAAGTTGGGATTTGGAGATTCAGTAGAAAGAAAATCCTAATCCGAGAAATTTGGGGAAAAGTGCTTAAACGATCAAATTGGTCAAAATTGGAGGTTCCAAATGAAAGATAAGCACTGACTACAGGTAATGGAGAAGCCACTTGCAAGAAAAATCGAAAGAAAAGTCAATCTGGGAGAAAATTGAGAATTAGGGTTTTTAGTGGATTTCGGTGAAATCGGGAAGAATCACAGAAATGGCCCGACTTAGTAAGACCAAAGCCCCCAATGGATGAGGAATGATTAAAAAGGGATAGCCCAAGGCTCATCTTGAAGAAAATCTGAAAATCGGACTTGTTTTGAGGAAAATCGGGTTTCAGAGGCAAAAGGGCAAAATTGGAAAATACGGGAAAAATAGAAAATGAACTCCGAAAATTCTGAAAATTTGCAAATCTCATTCTTAAACCATTTTAAAGAGATTGGAAAAAGAAAATCTTGATTCGGAGTTAAAAAATTATGAAAACTTCTAGATCATACTTTTAAATTATTTGGAAGAGATTGGTGAAGAAAAATCTTGATATAGAGCTCGTTTAAAAATAGTAAAATGTAGGGGCATAAAAGGGCAATTGTGGAAGAAAAAATCCAAATAAATAGCAAACGGACTCGGATAATTTTGAAAACTTTCAGAACTCAATGTTTTATTATTTTGTAAGTAGTAAAAAAATAAAATTCAAATTTGGAGTCTGTTTGATATTTATTTGCATCCGGGGGCAAAATGGTCATTTCACCCAAGCAACCGAAAAGGGCTTCTTTGGGCCTTTCAAAAAATCAGACTTGGGCTAGAAAAGAGAAGTGCTGGCCTGCCAAGGCCCAAAGGAAGGAGGAAGCCACTGATTTTTCAATCAAATGGCCAAGAATTAAGAGTTAGTTAGAGATTCTCTTTGATCAAGCCATGGTGATTAAGCGATATAGGCCAAGGGAGAGTGTCATCATTATTCTTGAACAGCTGTAATTTGGGACAGTTGATATGCTAATCTAAGGGTGATAATTTCATGATTTTTCACCTCGAATCACTAGCCCTTGGATGGAAGTTGGTTGGAATCAAAATGACAACATCCTAGGGGAGGAGAGAGGTAAATTCTGCCAGCATTAAGGGGAGGTGTAGAATTTTCATTTTCACACTTCATTTTGCTGATTTCTTTTAGTTTTTCTTCGTTTTTCTCTCCTTGGTTGAAAGCAAAAAGAAAAAGTTTAGAAAATAAAGGAAAGGAAAGTTTGAAGAGATAAAGCTTGAAATATAGCTTCTCGAGGTTACTCTTGAGCACCAACTCTTGCACTTTCTTGATTTTCCATTCTTTTTTTTGCTATTTTGATTACTATTTGGTGAGTTTCCATTTTAAATAAATGTTTTTTTATTGTTCTTCTTCAGTTCTTTCTTCATCTCTTTCTTAAATTTTTTTTTTTACAATTTTTTTTTACATTTTTCTCACCATGGCCAAATGGCCTACATTTTTTATTAAGGATTGTTATTTTCTTTAATCTTGATGTTTTAAGTGTTATTCTACTTCATACTTGAGTCATATTTTAATTTGGGTTGCTTTGTTTGTTGCCATTTATGATTTAAATATCATGTTCTTGCATTTTTAATTTTCTGTTTTCATAATGTTTAAATTTGTTGATGTTTTATATTTAGTATATCAAGTGTTTGTGAAAATGCTTGTATGGTGTTTGCATGATTTTAGTTTTATATTTTAGTTGAGCATGTTAGTATATCAAGTGTTTGTGAAAATGCTTGTTTGGTTCTAGTATTTCTACTTTGTGTTTGCATGTTTTAAGTGTTATATTTTAGTTGAGCATGTTATTATATCAAGTGTTTGTGAAAATGCCATGCTTGTTGAAGCTTGGGGCCATTCGGCTACTCCATGTGTTTTGCATTGTGTGTTGCATTTTTGCTATTTTAGTTGGTAGGTTTAGCATTTGCATGATATTTGGTTGAGTTTTTGGTTTAAGCATGCTTTGTGTTTGTGAAAATGCCTTGCATATTTTAGTTATTAGGTTTGGTTTATTTGCCATGCATGTTCATGCATTTTAGACCTAGGTTGCATTAAATGCCATGCAAGTTCATTTAGGTCTAGGTCACTATATTGATGCCATGCATTTTTTCATGACATTTAGGTTTAAACTCTGTAATTTTTTCATGCATTTCATGTTCATGCCACTTGAATAATGACTTGAGCCAATTAATGGTTCAAAGTCATGCTCTCTTGAGCACACTTGTGGAAAATTAAAGTTTGTCAAATTGATTATTCTATCTTTGTGATTTTTTTTACTTATCCAATTTTTATCTAACTTTCAAAAAGTCCTAGCTACTGTTTGTGAGTCATTTTGTGAGTCTTAAATATTTTTACTTTGATTTTTAAATGATTTTATCAAAGGCAAAAATGTATTTTGGCAAAACAGTTTTTTCACCTAGTACTCGTACGTTTCCGATTTTTCTGGGAGTTCATCTTTAATCAGAAAATTAAGATGATTTTTTCCCGTGTATTTTTACATTTCCTGAGTCTCCAATATTTTTTTCATAAGTTTTTGAATTTTTGAAAATAGGATAAAAACTCATGGCTTAAAACTGGACAGTGGAGTCAGAATTGAATTTAAAGAAAAATCGTTTTTCTGTTTTGGTTAAGTTACTTAGAAGGGGCTGATTAGGAAGGTTAGCTACTGACTTAGGGTAGTTTCTAAGCCTTTTTAAACTCTAAAAATGATTTTTTAAGTCTCGGGTTAAGGGTAGTCAAGTCCGGATTTTTAAACCTAGGAAATTAGAGCCATTTTAAAAAAATTAGCCCAGTTTTTATTTTTAATTCAAGCTTTTCAAAATTGTTTTCAAACAATCACAAAGTATTTTGGTTTTAGAATATTTAATTTGACATATTTTCCTGAGATAGTGGGAAATCTTTTTAGATATACGGATTTCCTTAATTAAAGAAAAAAATACATTTTCATGCATTGCATTTTTCATGTTCATGCATTTTATATAATATGTGACTTTTGCTATGATAATTTCTATGATGTTGTTATGATTTTGAGTTATGTTATATTGTTTATTATATGTCTTGGAATATTTCATGATATCCTATGCTTTTTATTTAATTATTTTTTGTTGGTATATTATTTAGCATATGCTATGTTCATGCATTATTATTTTCATTCTTATTTCCATGCATATTATATGATAGTATTATTTTATATTCCATGTCATTTAGATTATATGCCATATCATCCATATTTGCCATGTCATTTCATATAGAATATATTATGTTACCTAGGTTATTTTATTTCATATAGAATATATTATGTCACCTAGGTCATTTTATTTCATTTAGAATATATCATATAGCTTAGAATATTACATTTCATATATAATATATTATGTCACCTAGGTCATTTCATTTAGAATATATCATATGACTTAGGGTATTACATTTCATTTAGAATATGTCATATAACTTAGGACATTTCATTTCATTTAGAATATGTCACATAACTTAGGACATTTCATTTCATTTAGAATATGCTAAGGCATTTAAATAATATTATATCATTTAGGATGCATTATATTATTTAGATTTTGCTATGTCATTTTATTTATGTCATGCATATACATATTCATATCTTTTAAAATGTTTTCAAGAGGATAATGATTTTTTAATAAAAAATAAAGATATTCCCGAGTTAAAATAATTCATGAGTTCTCTACCGAGTTTGCTGGAGGGAATATCATCAATTATCATTAATAAAGAAATATCTTCCTTTCAAAAAACGATAATGATTCGGAAAGTTTTCCAAACTAATAAAAGTTTATATATTTTGTCACGTTTGTTGGGGAATATAGGAAAATTTTGAATTTATGAATTCCGGATCATTTTTAATTAAAAATGGAATTATTTTTCTTTAAATTGGGAATTAACTTGAAATACTAAATTTAAAACCAACTTTACACCGAGATTTGAGATAACACACGATTAATAAGGTCCGTTTTATACGGGCGTTTTGGGGGTGCTAATCCTTCCCCATACGTAATCGAGTCCCGAACCCATTTCTTTGATTTCTCTGGTTTAAAACGAAAACTTGAAATTGGTTTTTAAAATGTTTTAATTAATTTTTAAAATATTTTATAAAATTGGTTTTAATAGGTGGTTGATCACACCTAGCTAAAAAGGATTGGTGGCGACTCCATGTCTTTTTGAGGTCATTTTCAAAACCTTAATTTTTCTAGAGGAATCAAGTCGACTTTTCCTCGATTATTTTTAAATGTCACGCTTAACGAATAATAAAGTCTTGCGATGAGACTCGTTATTTTTTGAGGTTGCAATAGCTTGGCGACTCCACTGGGGACAATTAGAGAGTCAGGCCTAGAATTAGTCGTGTTATAAAAGTCTCGGTTTTGTTGGTTTAATTGGTATTTAATTTTAATTCACATATTTTTAAAATAAAAGAGAATTTTGAAAATAAAAAAAAAAGGTTTTAATATGTTCATATTCATGTGCATTCATATTATTATTTGTTCTCCAGTTATTTTGTTGCGTATATTTATATGTTTGCTTGACTGATGCTTTACATTGTTTGATTTTAGTGGGGTATTTAGAATAGAGGGTGTAGAATAGGTGGTGACAGGTTTGTTTTGTTCCTCTGCACACACTGTATTTGCATTTGCATAACATGAACTCTCTACCCGGGTTCCATCCTTTTAAGTGGGAGTAAAGTAACTACGCCTTCGTGATTGATCCTCCGTATGGGCTAGTGAAACACTTTTGGAGTATAAAGTACCTATTGCCTTCGTGATAATCCTCCGTACGAGAATAGGAAAATATACTCTAACGAATTGAACCCGCTTTTATCGGGGTTCCTTACTAGCCTTCACCGGCGACAGTGAGGAACAATTCGGGGCCTTAGAACCGATTCACCTTCATATAGTGAACCTAGGCGAAGCCATGCCGGATTTCTGTTAGATACAGAAGATAGGAACACATGGAGCGACATTTCTGAACCTTTTATTACCTATTTTATACTCTGAAGAAGTTTTGTAGATCGGGCAAGGATGTACGTACATCGCCGTAATAAATGTGATAATCCATCCCAAAGGCACCGTGATGCCTATAAAAGTAGATATTGTTGGGGCAAGTGTTCACTAACCTTTTGAAATTCAAAATACAAACATTCTTTTTCAAACATTTTTGCATTTTTTCCACATTTCATGTATGTGTGAATAGAGCATGTACATTTTGGTTGTATTATTGATCTCGTTTTTGCAATCAATGGGTGGTAATAATTTTATTTGATGATTTCATAAAACCGATAGTGTTACATGAACCTTTGCATATTGTACCATAGGAGGATCCATTATTCCGAAATTATTTTGAAAATAATATGTGTGGTTTTTCATAGAAAAAACATGTTTCAAAGAATTGTAGATTAAATTTGGAGGCAAATCTTGCATAATGAGATTTTTGAATAATCAAGATTTAGGTCCCACCAATTTCGTGTCATCATTGGTTAATTTACTTGTATCATTTTGACATGATGTCACAATCCTAACATGCATGGTCATTCATAATAAAATACATTTGTGATATACATGGCCATTCTTTGTACCTACCTTTGTATTAATTCATTTATTCTTAGCATGTATCATTTTGACATCATAGCATGCATGGTTCTTCATTGTAGAATACATTTGTGATATACATGGTCATTCTTTGTACCTACCTTTGTATTAATTCATTTATTCTTAGCATGTATCATTTTGACATCATAGCATGCATGGTTCTTCATTGTAGAATACATTTTTGATATACATGGTCATTCTTTGTACCTACCTTTGTATTAATTCATTTAGTCTTAGCATGTATCATTTTGACATCGTAGAATGCATGGTCATTCATTGTAGAATACGTTTACGGCATGCATGGTCATTATTTGTATATACTTGTGCATCAATTTATTCATTTTTTTAAATGCATCATGTTGGCATTAGATTGCATCTATAGCATACATAGTCATCATAATTTCCTTGTATATGTTCATGCATTAATCATCAGTATATTCATGCACATAGGAATAGAGCATGTACATTCACAATTGTATTCTTAATCTCATGACATTTTCATTTGCATGAAAGGGGTTCAAGACATGAGGAAGGAATCGGAGGAACGATTGGGTGCTTTGGAACGCAATCAAAAGGAATGTAGACATGAAATCCGGGAGGTGAAGGAACAGCTTGTTAAATTGCTGAAAATGGTTGAGGATATGGGTAAGAGTAAAGGGGAACTTTCTCAGGGCTCTGCATCGCCTTCAGATCAACCAAAACCATTAGGTCTAGAACATACAATCCTTGCTGGATCCTGCGCTTGTCAATGCCACAAAGGTTACAATCCTGATGAAATTATGGACAAAATCTTGAAAATGATTAAACCTGAGAGCCTGATACCAAAGATAGAAACCTCGAATCCTGTACCATACCTGCAAACAGTTCTAGGTCCAAACCAATATCCTCACCCTACTATGGTCCAATCGTCCATTGGGATGACCACTACGAGATTCCTGAATCCCACTCCATCACCAACAACTGCCAGTTCATATTGCTTCCCTCATCAATCACCTTATCCAGTACCTGGGATAGGAACCTTGAGCTATGTACAACCTCCAAAGGCCCCGTGTCCACATCTATACCCATACAATGCTGTTCCTCCACATTTCCATGTAAACACACTGGTTCGAACCTTAGTGCCACCACCAAGTGCCCCAACTCCTAGGCCATGTGTGACTAAGAAACGACCCCAGGATAAGACCCAAATGCATTTTGATCCCATTCCAATCAGCTACCGAGAGCTTCTCCCTATACTGATTCAAAATCACATGGTTGCCTGTGTCCCATTGAAATCCCTGTTACCACCATATATAAAGTGGTATAATCCAAATGCAAGATGTGATTATCACTGTGGAATTGTTGTCCATAACATTGAAGACTGTATAGCAATCAAAAAGAAAGTGCAAACTCTTATAGATGCCAAGTGGTTGGATCCAACGACACTGATTGATAGAGGACTGGGAAAGCGTCATTAGGATTGGAAGATTTACAGCATTGAGGTGGAAAGACATCGGTCTTATATGATGTAATAGGATTTCACTTTTTCAGTAGCCGGCTCTTATAGCCTTAGGATGCTAGGAAGAATAAAGGGCTTGTAAAAGAGAGTTTTAACCATTGTTCAAATTTTGTAAAACATGGTTTATACCATTGTAAACATTGATATGGGAATGAATTGGTTATGTTTCAAATTCATGAGAGGTTGATGATTAAGTTCCTCCTATTCTTATTTCCTCCGTGATATCTTCCCCTTTGCATTTTGCATCTGATCAATTATTTGTCATACCATACATTCATACATGTATCATGTTAGCATCAGGTTGCATTTATGCATTCATAATCAGCATGATTTTGCTGTATATATCCATGCATTAATTTGCTTATTACATACATCATGTTAGCATTAGGTCGCATTCATGACACACATGGTTAGAATGATTTTCTTTGTATATACTCTATATCAATCATTCATTGTTTGCATGTATCATAATTGACACCGTGTTGCATTAATAGGGTATATGATCATTCATTGGGAAATATGCTAAAACGTACATGATAATTCATTGCATATATCCATGCGTTGATTTGTTTATACTTTGCTTGCAACATGTTGGCATCGTGATTGCATTTATTACATACATGGTCAACATGTTTCCACTATATATGTCCATACATCATTTCTTTTATTCTTCACATGCATCAAATGACAATCATGGCTCATTCATCATGACATACATTTGGTGGAAATAAAATAGAAGTTGGCTTGGCTTTAGGAGTCTTTGAAAGAATTTCCATTTCAAATCAGAGGTATAAGAAGTACTGAGTACCCTTTTAATACAGGCTAGTGCTATGGAGGATGAACAAGTTGCCCGAATGGAAAAAATGGAAAGAGAACAGAAAGAATTGCGAGAACAGCTAGCAAAGTATCAAGCAGAATCTAAGGATCAGATGACTAAATTGATGGAGCTGATGTCCGCTGTAATCAAGGGAAAAGGATACACTGAAAACTTTGTCACCAGGAAAGGGTTAGAGTCACGAAAGGGTCAGAATGAGGTCGTAATGATTGATGCCCAGAACACTGTTAACCCCGTCAATGTCTTAAACTCAGATGATCCAGCTAAACAGGCAAAGTTGAAAATGGCTGAAGTAAATGAGGTTGAGTTGGCAGATTCCCAAGGGAAATATCAGTTGTTAGATGAAAGGCTCCGGGCAGTAGAAAGTACAGATGTATTTGGGAGTTTAGATGCGAAAGAACGATGTTTGGTCCTCTATTTAGTCATTCCTCCTAAGTTCAAGATCCCTGACTTTGTGAAATATGACGGGACGACCGATCCGTCAGCCCACATCACTATGTTCTGTCGGAAGATGACAAGTCATATAGATAATGATAAGCTTTTGATTCACTGCTTTCAGGATAGCCTCAGCGGATCCGTAATTAGGTGGTATAGTCAGTTGAGCAAGGATCAGATTCGCTCTTGGAATGACCTGGCTAGGGTTTTTCTAAACCAATACAAGCATATGACCGACGTGGCGCCTGACCGTCTCACCTTGCAAAATATGAAGAAAAGAGCTATCGAGAGCTTCAAAGAATATGCGCAACGGTGGATGAGCCTGGCCGCCCAAGTACAACCGCACTTAACTCAGAAGGAAACCACTATCATTTTTGTGGATACACTGCAGGCCCCGTACTATGATATACTTGTCGGCAACACCACGAAGAATTTTTCGGACAGGGTAATTTCAGGGGAGATGATTGAGAATGCTATCAAAGATGGGAAAATTGAAGGAGAAAGAACATCCAATACCAAGAAAAAGGGGGCATCTGAAAAGAAAAAGAAAGATACCCAAGCCGTGGAAGGCTTTGCCCCACATCCCCAATTCTCCTCGTATCAGCCATTTTACTCTACCCTGAACAATGTCTCTCAAGTTTTTTATCCATACCAACCAATAACTGCAACTACACCAGAATTTACATCTGTCTATCAATCGAACACCCTTGGGAATAATCCAAGGGGGCATAAAAAGCGAAAAAGGAATTAGGATGACCCTATTCCTGTGACATACAGTGAGCTATTACCTCAACTCATCTAAAATCACCTTGTGACACCCATGCAATTAGAGCCTCTGAAGCCCCCTTATCTGAGCTGGTATGATGCTAATGAGTGTTGTGGTTATAATTCTGGCAATCAAGGTCACTCAACAGAGAACTGTCCCATTTTGAAGTACAAGGTCAGAGATCTCATCAAGGCTGGTTCGATAAGTTTTGAAGATGGGGAAGCCAAGTGTCATAAGAAATATTGTGCATGATCATATTAGGTTTTTGACGCATGTAGTTCTATACACTGTGATGATGAAAGTACTTGTCTCATGTTAACATCTACATGAATTAAATGAATTTTGAATTTTAAATGCTTTGTGTTTGTTTTGTTTTAACAATAACTTGAATTTGCAAAAACAAGCATTAAGGAATTTTTAATAATGGACAGTCTCGAGAATATTGTTGATCATTGTTAGACATGACCCAACACCCTTCTCCCTCTTTTTTGGGTTTCTTTATGCCTAAACTTTGAATCAAGAACACTTGAAAGACCTAATGCTTCAAGGAATATGAATGATTGAACTTCATAAAACCATTGTCATTATAGAATAAGCAAAGACGTAGATCTTAGTCTAGGCTATGAACAAAGGAATGAACTTTTTGAAATTTTTCAAATTCCTTGAAATTCAAACAAATGAGACATTCTTTCAAGAATCTAGATTTTGATAATTTGGTGTGTGTCAAGATTGTGCTAAAACCATTCATGACCTTTCCCAATGATTATAAAACTTCAAATACCCAAACATCACTTCATGATTGACACCTTGGGGCACAATGACTAAACCAGATTATCTTATATCCCAGAGAAAACCCATTTTTAGGTCATATTTTCCTCGTTTCTTCAAAGAACTCAGATTTGAAGTTCAGTCTTTTCAGTACAGACCTAGACTTGCTATGTTCCTCGTTGATACAAATTTTCATGGTTAATCAAATTGGGGCATCATATGTGGAAATGATGGATACATGGTGAATAAGGATGGACTAACACATGAATCATTGGGGCATGAGATGAAAATGAAAAATGAAAAAATTTGTGATATCATGCATATGAGAATTCGGATGATTCCAAAGTGCAAAATGAAATTCTGAATATCTATTTCCCCTGGGGATTGCTTTTCAATGTGAATATTTGTGCTTGACATGAGAAATGGCCATCTTTCATATCCCTTTCGCACAAAAAGAACTTATCCATAGTCATCCCTTTTGAGCCGAAAGAATTCTTTTTTCTTTAAACCCTGATCAAGGATTACCCTCTACACTGGGGGCAAATGCGAGGAAAGATCTTTTTAAAGATCATTCAGAAATGAGTCATAGCTCAAAGACAGACACAAAGCAAATGGAGCTCCGAATAAATACGGGCTCACTCTGTCAAAGAGAAAAAGGGGAAAAGATGGTTAAATGAAAGCCAAGAAAAACAAAAAAGAAAACAAAATGTGTGAAAGACATGGCAAATTGAAAGCCAAGAGCAAGGAAGAAAAAAGCAAAGTCAAAAGGAAAGAAATATCCAAGAAGGGACAAATGCTTCAAAGAGAATCCTCTTCAAGAAATGATCCTTGATCTGATTACCCTCAAACACATATTTTGGGCCTATTTATCCTTTTTTTCTGAACCCTGAGCCATGGCCTACATTACGTGCTTTAAAAGTCCATTTTGATCAAGCATGAATATTTAATTTGAAAGGTTTTTCCTCATATTTTATCCATTTCATCGAATTATCATTTCACTAAGGAAGAATTTAGAATTCTCAAGTGTATGGTAGGAAAAAAAAACAAAAAAAAAAAAAATTGGAAAGAATGGGACTCTAAGGCGAAAACCCAAAAATGGGCGGTCTAGAGTAAAATGAAAATTTTTTATGCCATCTATGAAAGTGCCGATACCACAAAAAGAGAAGGTCATCTTTAAAAAGGTGGTCATCGAGGAATATTTAAGAATTCCTGAACCTCCCAAATTGTCAATTCTCATTCAGAGGATTGTCTTCAAAAATTGAAACTTTTTTTCTCCAAGATTAAACTTTCCATTTAAACATCTCGACCAATCTTGATGCTTGTCAAAATGCCTTGATATAGAAATTAAAAGAATGCTGAATTTGCTTGGTTCTCAATGAATTCATGATTTATAAAACTTGTTCCATTTGTGAGCCTAGAAGGGATATACATTTTTGTCATGAAGTTTTCCTGAAAAAGCCAGAATCTTGTTATACCAAGCCTTGCCAATCCCAGTTAAAAAAACCCAGATTGACACTTAGAGAAATTTCTAACAATGATCATCAGTCTTCAAAAGATTTATACATCACACATTGTGGGGTTAATATTTTTTGTTTAGAAGTTTTCAAGATGCGAAAACAAATAAATAGATTTTTTTGAAATACCCATTTTGATGTTGACATGAGACAAGGATTTTTCTAACCCAAAGGTATAGAACTGCCAGGATATGTCTTGACTTCCAGATATGAGAAGAAGAAATAGAACTCGGTTCAGATCTCTGTTGATGAAAGTTTGAAAACTGTTGGGTCAAAGAGAATAGCCAAAATGAATTGAAGATATACTATGATTTGAAGAGGAGAAATGAATTCGAAAGGCTAAGCCAAAGTCTAGAAAAACAATCGGGGGCATTTGCATCACTCATGAGCACTAATCTCTTTATCAAGCTTTTACATCTGCACAGTGTCGGCAAGCATTTGCATCATTCATGGGTATTTGCATTGGCATTATTCCATAAGCATCTGCATTTTACCTTTACATTTACATTATTCATGAAATTCGCATTTGCGTCATCTCAAGCAATTGCATCATTTCTAGAATCATTGCATTTTCATTATTGTGTGGTAATTGTAGTTACACCATGTATAAACCAATTACATGAATACAATTAGTAGGGGCATCTGCATCATGAAACATGGGCATCAATCCAGGCCATTCGCATTTGCACTAAGAAACATTTACATCAATCCAAGCATTTACATTTGCACCATGAAGCATGAGCACCTTGTTAAAAGACATGTGCATCTGCATCATTTCTCAAAGCTTCTGGAGGAGTTACCCAGAATTTTTACAATGAGCAAACCTTTGGTGGTGATAGCCAAAGCTTCTGGTGGGGATATCCAAAATTTTACAGTTTTAAAAGTGAACAAGTCTTTGGTGGTGATAGTTGAAGCCTCTGGTGGAGATATCCATGGGTTTATAATTTTGAGAAATGAGAAATCTTCTTCTGGAGGAGTTACCAAATTTTACAATGAGCAAGTCTTTGGTGGTGATAGCCAAAGCTTCTAGAGGAGTTACCCAGAATTTTACAATGAGCAAACCTTTGGTGGTGATAGCCGAAGCTTCTGGTGGGGATATCTAGAATTTAACAGTTTTAAAAGTGAACAAGTCTTCGGTGGTGATAGCTGAAGCCTCTGGTGGGGATATCCAGGGTTTTATAATTTTGAAAAATGAGAAATCTTCTTCTGGAGGAGTTACCCAGATTTTGACAATGAAAAAGTCTTTGGTGGTGATAGCCAAAGCTTCTGGAGGAGTTACCCAGAATTTTACAATGAGCAAACCTTTGGTGGTGATAGCCAAAGCTTCTGGTGGGGATATCCAGAATTTTACAGTTTTAAAAGTGAACAAGTCTTCGGTGGTGATAGCTGAAGCCTCTGGTGGAGATATCCAAGGTTTTATAATTTTGAAAAATGAGAAATCTTCTTCTGGAGGAGTTACCCAGATTTTTACAATGAACAAGTCTTTGGAGGTGATAGCCAAAGCTTATGGAGGAGTTACCCAGAATTTTACAATGAGCAAACCTTTGGTGGTGATAGCCAAAGCTTCTAGTGGGGATATCCAAAATTTTATAGTTTTAAAAGTGAACAAGTCTTCGGTGGTGATAGCTGAAGCCTTTGGTGGAGATATCCAGGGTTTTATAATTTTGAAAAATGAGAAATCTTCTTCTAGAGGAGTTACCCAGATTTTTACAATGAGCAAGTCTTCGGTGGTGATAGCCAAAGCTTTTGGAGGAGTTACCCAGAATTTTACAATGAGCAAACCTTTGGTGGTGATAGCCAAAGCTTCTGGTGGAGATATCCAGAATTTTACAGTTTTAAAAGTGAACAAGTCTACGGTGGTGATAGCTGAAGCCTCTGGTGGAGATATCCAGGGTTTTATAATTTTAAAAAATGAGAAATCTTCTTTTGGAGGAGTTACCTAGATTTTTACAATGAGCAAGTCTTTGGTGGTGATAGCCAAAGCTTCTGGAGGAGTTACCCAGAATTTTACAACGAGCAAGTCTTTGGTGGTGATAGCCAAAACTTCTGGAGGAGTTACCCAGAATTTAAAAAAATGAGCAAGACTTTGGTGGTGATAGCCAAAGCTTCTGGTGGGGATATCCAGAATTTTACAGTTTTAAAAGTGAACAAGTCTTCGGTGGTGATAGCTGAAGCGTCTGATGGAGATATCCAGGGTTTTATAATTTTGATAAAAATGAGAAATCTTCTTCTAGAGGAGTTACCCAGAATTTTATTCAACATGTGCATCTACATCAAGAAGCATTTGTATCAATCTAAGTTATTTGAATCTGCATCAAGAAAATTTGCATCAAATCAAGTCATTTACATTTGCATCAAAGACATTTGCATCAGTCTAAGTTATTTGAATCTGCATCAAGAAAATTTGCATCAAATCAAGTCATTTACATTTGTATCAAAGACATTTGCACCAGTCTAAGTCATTTGAATCTGCATCAAGAAAGTTTGCATCAAATCAAGTCATTTACATTTGCATCAAAGACATTTGCACCAATCTAAGTCATTTGCATCTACATCAAGAAGCATTTGCATCAACTAAAGACATTTGCATTTGCATCATGAAGCATTTGCATCATCTCTTAAAGCTTTCAGGTATAATCGAACTCGTTTTGCTTCTCAAATGAGTCGAGCCCCGAGATCATCGTCGAGGTACTTTCTTTTATTATGAACAAGTCTTCGGTGGTGATAGCTGAAGCCTCTGGTGGAGATATCCAGAGTTTAAAATCCTTTGAAAAGGCAGAAAGTCTTCGGTGGTGATAGCTGAAGCTTCTAGAGGTGATACACAGAATTCTTACAGTTTTAAAAATGAGGAAGACTTTGGTGGTGACAGCCGAAGCTTCTGGAGGAGATACCCAGAATTTTAAACACAGCTGAGAACAAGACAGGTTAAGACCCCGAGACCATCGTCGAGGTCATTTCTTTTCTTGCAAATCGAATTCTTTTCCTTAAGACGGGTCGAGCCTTGATTAGGCAGGGAATTCAATTTAAGGACAAAATCTTCAATTTACTGTTTTAAAAAAAATAATAAATAAAATTGAAAAAATTGAAAAAATTGAAAAAATTGAAAAAATTGAAAAAAATAAAAAAAGAAAAAAGGAAAAAAATGATAGAAGAATGAAAAAGAAACCCTTTTCCCTTTCCTTCACATGTGATTTCACGGACCGTACAAAATTAGTGTTTGTTTATCTTTGCCTGATTCCTGATTCTCAGCAATAGCCAAATAGGGGCAGCTGTAGACACCTAATTTTGTCCGGACCACTAAAACAAGTATGTTTTCTTCCGAAATTGATGTTTTCGAGTGTAAAAAGACTTTTTTCATCTTGCAGGTGGTACTCCGAGACTTAGTTTAAGAGGGCGAGCATAAAAAGTCAAACTAAAAAAAAGTCAACCCTGAAAAAAGTCAACACCAAAAAAGTCAACCCTAAAAAGTCAACTACTAAAAAAATCAACCTACTTTCAAAATCAAGATTTTAAGTTCAATTGAAAAATGGAAAAAGAATTTTGATAATCCGAGGTTTACATTGAAAGATATAGAGTTCGGAAGTTGGGATTTGGAGATTAAGTAGAAAGGAAACCCTAGTCCGAGAAATTTGGGAAAAGTGCTTAAACGAACAAATTGGTCAAAATTGAAGGTTCCAAATGAAAGATAAGAACTGAGTACAGGTAATGGAGAAGCCACTTGCAAGAAAAACTGAAAGAAAAGTCAATCTGGGAGAAAACCGAGAATTAGGGTTTTTAGTGGATTTCGGTGAAATCGGGAAGAATCACAGAAATGGCCTGACTTGGTAAGACCAAAGCCCCCAATGGATGAGGAATGATTAAAAAGGGATAGCCCAAGGCTCAGCTTGAAGAAAATCTGAAAATCGAACTTGTTTTGAGCAAAACCGGGTTTCGGAGGCAAAAGGGCAAAATTAGAAATTCGGGAAAAATAGCAAATGAACTCTGAAAATTCTAAAAATTTGCAAATCTCATTCTTAAACCATTTGAAAGAGATTGGAAAAAGAAAATCTTGATTCGGAGTTCGTTTGCAAAATGGCCAAATCCCAGGTCTCTTATGTAGTAATTCAAAAAGGAAAATCCCGAAAAAATAGCAAATGAACTCCAAATCTTCTGAAATTTTGTAAATCTCATTTTTAAATTATTTTGAAGAGATTAGAAAAATAGATCTTGATTCGGAGTTCATTTGCAAAATGGCCAAATCCCGGGCCTCCTATGCAATAATTGAAGAAGATAAATCCCGAAAAAATAGAAAATGGACTCCAAAAATTTTGAAAATTTTCAAATCTCATTTTTAAATTATTTGGAAGAGATTGGCGAAAGAAAATCTTGATTCAGAGTTCGTTTCCAAAATGGCCAAATCCCGGGCCTCCTATGCCATAATTCAGGAAGATAAATCCCGAAAAAATAGCAAATGGACTCCAAAAATTATGAAAACTTCTAGATCGTACTTTTAAATTATTTGGAAGAGATTGGTGAAGAAAAATCTTTATTTGGAGCTCGTTTAAAAAATAGTAAAATGTAGGGGCATAAAAGGGTATTTTTGGAAGAAAAAATCCAAATAAATAGCAAACGGACTCGGATAATTTTGAAAACTTCCAGAACTCAATGTTTTATTATTTTGAAAGTATTAAAAAAATAAAATTCGAATTTGGAGTCTGTTTGATATTTATTTGCATTCGGGGGGCAAAACGGTCATTTCACCCAAGCAACCGAAAAGGGCTTCTTTGGGCCTTTCAAAAAATCAGACTTGGGCTGGAAAAGATAAGTGCTGGCTTGTCAAGGCCCAAAGGAAGGAGGAAGCCTCTGATTTTTCAATCAAATGGCCAAGAATTAAGAGTTAGTTAAAGATTCTCTTTGATCAAGCCATGGTGATTAAGCCACATAGGCCAAGGGAAAGTGTCATCAATATTCTTGAACAGCTGTAATTTGGGACAGCTGATATGCTAATCTAAGGGTGATAATTTCATGATTTTTCACCTTGAATCACTAGCCCTTGGATGGAAGTTGGTTGGAATCAAAATGACAACATCCTAGGGTAGGAGAGAGGTAAATTCTGCCAGTACTAAGGGGAGGTGCAGAATTTTCATTTTCACACTTCATTTTGCTGATTTCTCTTAGTTTTTCTTCGTTTTTCTTAGTTTTTCTCTCCTTGGTTGAAAGAAAAAAGAAAAAGTTTAGAAAACAAAGGAAAGTTTGAAGAGATAAAGCTTGAAATATAGATTCTTGAGGTTGCTCTGGAGCACCAACTCTTGCACTTTCTTGATTTTCCATTCTTGTTTATGCTATTTTGATTACTATTTGGTGAGTTTCCAATTTAAATAAATATTTTTTTTATTGTTCTTCTTAAGTTCTTTCTTCATCTCTTTCTTAAATATTTTTTTTTTACATTTTTTTTTACATTTTTCTCACCATGGCCAAATGGCCTACATTTTTTATTAAGGTTGCTGTTTTGTTTATTTTATCATGTTATTATTGTTATTTTCTTTAATCTTGATGTTTTAAGTGTTATTCTACTTCATACTTGAGTCATATTTTAATTTGGGTTGCTTTGTTTGTTGCCATTTATGATTTAAATATCATGTTCTTGCATTTTTAATTTTCTGTTTTCATAATGTTTAAATTTGTTGATGTTTTATATTTAGTATATCAAGTGTTTGTGAAAATGCTTGTGTGGTGTTTGCATGATTTGAGTTTTATATTTTAGTTGAGCATGTTAGTATATCAAGTGTTTGTGAAAATGCTTGTTTGGTTCTAGTATTTCTACTTTGTGTTTGCATGTTTTGAGTGTTATATTTTAGTTGAGCATGTTAGTACATCAAGTGTTTGTGAAAATGCCATGCTTGTTGGAGCTTGAGGCCATTCGGCTACTCCATGTGTTTTGCATTGTGTGTTGCATTTTTGCCATTTTAGTTGGTAGGTTTAGCATTTGCATGATATTTGGTTGAGTTTTTGGTTTAAGCATGCTTTGTGTTTGTGAAAATGTCATGCATATTTTAGTTATTAGGTTTGGTTTATTTGCCATGCATGTTCATGCATTTTAGACCTAGGTTGCATTAAATGTCATTGAAGTTCATTTAGGTCTAGGTCACTATATTGATGCCATGCATTTTTTCATGACATTTAGGTTTAAACTCATGCATTTCATGCACTATGTTTGCTGTACTTTTTTCATGCATTTCATGTTCATGCCACTTGAATAATGACTTGAGCCAATTCATGGTTCAAAGTCATGCTCTCTTGAGCACACTTGTGAAAAATTAAAGTTTGTCAAATTGATTATTCTATCTTTGTGATTTTTTTTTACTTAGCCAATTTTTATCTAACTTTCAAAAAGTCCTAGCTACTGTTTGTGAGTCATTTTGTGAGTCTTAAATATTTTTACTTTGATTTTTAAATGATTTTATCAAAGGCAAAAATGTATTTTGGCAAAACAGTTTTTTCACCCAGTACTCATATGTTTCTGATTTTTCTGGGAGTTCATCTTTAATTAGAAAATTAAGATGATGCTTTTCCGTGTAGTTTTCATGTCCTAAGTCTCCAGTATTTTTTTCATAATTTTTTGAATTTTTGAAAATAGGATAAAAAATCATGGCTTAAAACTGGACAGTGGAGTCAGAATTGAATTTAAAGAAAAATCATTTTTCTATTTTGGTTATGTTACTTAGAGGGGGCTGATTAGGAAGGTTAGCTACTGACTTAGGGTAGTTTCTAAGCCTTTTTAAACTCTAAAAATGATTTTTTAAGTCTCGGCTTAAGGGTAGTCAAGTTCGGATTTTTAAACTTAGGAAATTAGAGCCATTTTAAAAAAATTAGCCCAGTTTTTATTTTTAATTCAAGCTTTTCAAAATTGTTTTCAAACAATCACAAAGTATTTTCGTTTTAGAATATTTAATTTGACATGTTTTCCTAAGATAGCCGGATATCTTTTTAGATATACGGATTTCCTTAATTAAAGAAAAAAATACATTTTCATGCATTGCATTTTTCATGTTCATGCATTTTATATAATATGTGACTTTTGCTATGATAATTTCTATGATATTGTTATGATTTTGAGTTATGTTATATTGTTTATTATATGTCTTGGAATATTTCATGATGTCCTATGCTTTTTATTTAATTATTTTTTTGTTGGTATATTATTTAGCATATGCTATGTTCATGCATTATTATTTTCATTCTTATTTCCATGCATATTATATGATAGTATTTTTTTATATTCCATGTCATTTAGATTATATGCCATATCATCCATATTTGCCATGTCATTTCATATAGAATATATTATGTTACCTAGGTTATTTTATTTCATATAGAATATATTATGTCCCCTAGGTCATTTCATTTCATTTAGAATATATCATATAACTTAGAATATTACATTTCATATAGAATATATTATGTCACCTAGGTCATTTCATTTAGAATATATCATATGACTTAGGCTATTACATTTCATTTAGAATATGTCATATAACTTAGGACATTTCATTTCATTTAGAATATGCTAAGGCATTTAAATTATATTATATCATTTAGGATGCATTATATTATTTAGATTTTGCTATGTCATTTTATTTATGTCATGCATATACATATTCATATCTTTTAAAATGTTTTCAAAAGGATAATGATTTTTCAATAAAAAATAAAGATATTCCCGAGTTAAAATGATTCATGAGTTCTCTACCGGGTTTGCTGGAGGGAATATCATCAATTATCATTAATAAAGGAACATCTTTCTTTCAAAAAACGAGAATGATTCGGAAAGTTTTCCGAACTAATAAAAATTTCTATATTTTGCTACATTTGTTGGGGAATATAGGAAAATTTTGAATTTATGAATTCCGGATCATTTTTAATTAAAAATGGAATTATTTTTCTTTAAATTGGGAATTAACTTGAAATACTAAATTTAAAACCAACTTTACACCGAGATTTGAGATAACACACGATTAATAAGGTACCGTTTTATACGGGCGTTTTGGGGGTGCTAATCCTTCCCCATACGTAATCGAGTCCCGAACCCGTTTCTTTGATTTCTCTGGTTTAAAACGCAAACTTGAATTTGGTTTTTAAAATGTTTTTGTCGCAACCTAAAAAATAACGAGTCTCATCGCAAGACTTTATTATTCGTTAAGCGTGACATTTAAAAAAACCGAGGAAAAGTCGACTTAATTCCTCTAGAAAAATGAAGGTTTTGAAAATGACCTTAAAAAAGACATGGAGTCGCCACCAATCTTTTTTAGCTAGGTGTGATCGGCCACCTATTAAAACCGGTTTTATAAAATATTTTAAAAATCAATTAAAACATTTTAAAAACCAATTTCAAGTCTGCGTTTTAAACCAGAAAAATCAAAGAAGCGGGTTCGAGAGTCGGTTACGTGTGGGGAAGGATTAGCACCCCCACAACGCCCGTATAAATCGGTACCTTATTAATCGTGTGTTATCTCAAGTCTCGGTAAAAATTGGTTTTAAATTTAGTATTTCAAGTTAATTCCCAATTTAAAGAAAAATAATTCCTTTTTTTATTGAAAATGATCCGGAATTTATAAATTCAAAATTTTCCTATATTCCCCAACAAACGTGGCAAAATATAGAAATTTTTATTAGTTTTGAAAAACTTTTCGAATCATTCTCCTTGTGAAAGAAAGATATTCCTTTATTAATGATAATTGATGATATTCCCTCCAGCAAACCCGGTAGAGAACTCATGAATTATTTTAACTCGGGAATATCTTTAATTTTTATTGAAAAATCATTATCCTTTTGAAAACATTTTAAAAGATATGAATATGTATATGCATGACATAAATAAAATGACATGGCAAAATCTAAATAATATAATGCTTCCTAAATGATATGACATGATTTGAATGCCTTAGCATATTCTAAATGAAATAAAATATCCTAAGTTATATGACATATTATAAATAAATGAAATGACCTAGGTAACATAGTATATTCTATATGAGATGCAATAACCTAAGTAACATGATATTTTCTAAATGAAATAAAATAACCTAAGTAACATAACATATTCTATATGAAATGAAACAATTTAAATGACATGGCAAACATGAACGATATGGCATATAAATTAAATGAGATGGAATATGAAATAATGCTATCATATAATATGCATGAAAATAAAAATGGAAATAATAATGCATGAACATAGTATATGCTAAATAATATGACCCAAAAAAATAACTAAATAAAAGCATAGGATATCATGAAATATTCCAAATCATATAATAAACCATATAACATCAAAAAAATATAAATCAAAATAATAATAATATCATAGGAATTATTATGGCAAGAATCACATATTATATAAAATGCATGAATATGAAAAATGCAATGCATGAAATGTATTTTTTTCTTTAATTAAGGAAATCCGTATATCTAAAGATATCCGGCTACCTTAGGAAAATATGTCAAATTAAATATTCTAAAACCAAAATACTTTGTGATTGTTTGAAAACAATTTTGAAAAACTTGAATTAAAAATAAAAACTGGGCTAAAATTTTTTAAATGGCTCTAATTTCTTAAGTTTAAAAAATCCGGACTTGGCTACCCTTAACCCGAGACTTGAAAAACCATTTTTAGAGTTTAAAAAGGCTTAGAAACTAGCCTAAGTTAGTAGCTAACCCTCCTAATTAGCCCACTCTAAGTAACTTAACCAAATCAGAAAAATGATTTTTCTTTAAATTCAATTATGACTTCAATGTCCAGTTTTAATCCACGATTTTTTATCCTATTTTTAAAAATTTTAAAAATTCTAAAAAAAGTACTGGAGACTCAGAACATGTAAAACTACACGTAAAAAAATCTACTTAATTTTCTGATCAAAGATGAATTCCCAGAAAATTCGAAGATGTACGAGTTTTGGAAGGAAAATAAACTGCTTTGCCAACACATTTTTGCCTTTGATGAAATCATTTAAAAATCAAAGTAAAAATATTTGAAACTCATAAAATGACTTACAAACAGTAGCTAGGACTTTTTGAAAGTTAGATAAAAATTGGCTAAGTGAAAAAAATCACAAAGGTAGAATAATCAATTTGACAAACTTAATTTTCCACAAGTGTGCTCAAGAGAGCATGACTTTGAACCATTAATTGGCTCAAGTCATTATTCAAGTGGCATATGCAAAAATGCATGAAATAAATGACATGGAATAATGGATGGCATAAAATGACATGGCATGCGACATGGCATAAGATGACATGGCATGTGAATGAAATCGACATGACAAGCAAGATGACATGGCATATGGATTACATAAGATGACATGGCATGTGAAATGGCTTAAAATGACTCAGAGTTTATTAATACCAAAATATTTTCATGTTCCTCGGCAGACCCGACAAAACATAGAAAGTTTTATTTATTTAAAAAAATTTCGAATCATTTTATTTTAGAAAACGGTATTCTTTCGTTAATAATTAATGATAACCTTTCCGGCAGACCCAGCAGAGAAAACCATGAATTATTGAACTCGAGAATATTGCCTTATTTATTAAAATGTTATGTATATGCAAAATGACATTAAGGCATGCACCACAATAGACCATGTCCAAAGCAACCAACATTAGCCGTATAAGAGTAAATTATCAAACACCAAATATACACCATAATATATTATGTCCAAAGCAAGCACAATAAACATAAAATAAAATAAAAGAATACTACCTTGTACTTGTCCCTTTAGCAAAAAAAAAAAAAAACCACTTCCTATTTTCCCATACAAAATCCTCTTTTTCTTTTCTCCCCCAAGATTGCATTGATTTCCTCTAAACCTGTTCCACTAAATTTTTTTGTTGTAGCATCTCGTATTTATGGCCCTTGCTTCATTTATCTGACATAATTCAATTTCCATTACTATATAACTTTGCCATGCTTCCAACATTGAACCACTGCAGAGACGGATACGTTCATGAAACCTGTGAAACATCACATAGTTAAATAACTTAAAAATAATTCATGCAAGCTTTGAATAGTCAAACCAGGTTTTAAGCAAGCTCTCCCAAAAACCATGAGCTGCAATTAAATCATTACCCAATTTCAACTCTAAACGGGCCCAATAAGCATGCAAACGCAATAAACCATCAGAGTTTTTCATGTGTGATGATAAGTAATCTGCTGCTTGCTTAAAAGATTCCCTAATCAATGAATAGTTCAACACATCGTCTCCTCTAGCTGATGAAATTCTACGCCTCAAGCCATCTACTCAGGTGAGGAACAAATTATGGTACTCTTCAAGGGTTGAAAATGTGCATTGGAGGGACTTCTCGAAGACAGCAGGTATCTCTTTCTCAGAAGCAAGACCACGCTCCAAACATAGCAAATATATAACCCAAAGTTCTTCAACCCAGGAACAGTTTCTTGTAGCCCTGGAATAAACATCCTTCACAATATTTCCAGCCTTCAAGGTTTTATCAAGATAGCGAGTATAATCAAACCAGAGATCACTTGTTACAGGAAAGTGAGTTATGGCACGTTCGTACAGAATATGGACTCGGGCTTGGTCTCATCAACATGATTTGCCATGTGACCTTGAGAAATATCAATACACAAGCTTTTGGTCCAAGAAGTAACAGTATCCATGACATCAGTTCCAAACCAACTTTCACCAGTGTGGCCATGTTCACGAAAATTCGCTAGCTCATCTGCATATGCACCATTCCTATAACTCTGAAGACCAAGCACTGATGCCATTGCATCAGCCTCTGGTTCATCCTTGTCAGAACTGTAATAAGGGGCAGCACGGAAGTTGGCAGCGGAGGAGAGGGCTTCGATGGCATCAGCGTGGCGCTGCTCATCGTCAAGTGTGCTTCCATAATCGCTCTTTATAGACCAGGAATCGGCAGCCACCGACCGCTCGTCGTCTGACGCCACTTCTCGATCGGTCTGCAGCTGTTGTTGCGGCGGCGGATGTTGCTGGGTTGGATCCAGTGACTCTTCTGGCACCAATTTGAGGGAGAAGCCAATGGAGGAATAGAGAGAGGCTAAATCGGAGAGGGCGGTGGCTAATCGGAGGTCGTCCGAGGAAGACGATGACGAAGTCGTTTGGAGATCCGAAAGGAGGTTTTCGAGGAAGGAGATTGTGCCTTGGGTGTCTCCGGCTGTCACCAGATCCTCTACTTCCTCACTCCAAATTCGCTTCTCCTTTCTCCATTGTTGCTCTGTTCCTTCAGAATGACTCCACAACAACAACAATCTATGGATTCTTTTTAGGCTTTCCCCATTTTTCCAAAAAACCAAAGTTTTTTGTCTTTTTCTTTGTTTTAGCCGCCAGCTCCCTTTTTCTTTTTGGAATAATCTGCCCCCCCAAGAAGAATAACCGGCCTCCTTTTTAACATGTCCCTAACCTAAAAAAATGTGTAATGTCTAAATTACCCATCGTTTATTCCAAGTCTCTCTTTTTTTATTTTTTCAAATATTTTCAATTTAAAAATTTATTTTAAAAATCTAATAAAGCTCAAGATTAAACTTTTCCACCTCGGGTTTAAATTGAATTTTAAAATTGGTAATTTTACAGTCCGGTTTTATTTGAACAATTAAAGCTAAAAAGGATATATATAATTTAGAACATTTTAAAAATCTAAAATCGCGATCGTGAATTTTACAAAAATATTAAACCCGAGAGGGGGACAAATCAAAATTGGTTTTTTTTTTTTTAAAACCCGGACAGAATTAGGTGTCTACAGCTGCCCCTCTTTGGCTATTGCTGAGAATCAGGAATCAGGCAAAGATAAAATAGACAACAATTTTGTCTGGTCTGTGAAATCACATGTGAAGGAAAGGAAAGGGGTTTTCTTTTTCATTTCTTCATTCATTTTTGCATTTTTGCATTTTTCATTTTCTTCTTTTTTCTTTTTTCTTCTTTTTTCTTTTTTCCTTTTTTTTATTTTTATTTTTTCACTTTTTTCATTTTTTCATTTTGTTTTTTATATTTAAAAACAATAAATTGAAGATTTTGTCCTTAAATTGAATTCCCTGCCTAAACAAGGCTCGATTCGTCTTAAGGAAACAAATTCGATTTTCAAAAGAAAAATTTATGCCCGAAGGTCTTTTAAAAATGGTGCCTGGAGGTCTTAAAATGGTGCCCGGAGGTCTTAAAATGGTGCCCGGAGGTCTTAAAAACTGGTGCCCGAAGGTCCATAAAATGGTGCCCGGAGGTCTTTAAAAAAACTAGTGCCCGAAGGTCTTTAAAATGGTGCCCTGAGGTCTTTAAAATGGTACCCGGAGGTCTTTGAAATTGAAAATTGTGCCCGAAAGTCTTTTAAAATAGTGCCCGGAGGTCTTTAAAATGGTGACCGGAGGTCTTAAAAAAACCGGTGCCCGAAGGTCTTTAAAATGGTGCCCGGAGGTCTTTAAAATGGTACCCGGAGGTCTTTAAAATTGGTGCCCGGAGATCTTAAAATGGTGCCCGGAGGTCTTAAAAACTGGTGCCCGAAGGTCTTTAAAATGGTGCCCGGAGGTCTTTAAAAAACTGGTGCCCGAAGGTCTTTAAAATGGTGCCCGGAGGTCTTTAAAAAATTGGTGCCCGAAGGTCTTTAAAAAACTGATGCCCGAAGGTCTTTAAAAAACTGATGCCCGAAGGTCTTTAAAATGGTGCCCGGAGGTCTTTAAAATGATGCCCGGAGATCTTTAAAAAATTGGTGCCCGAAGGTCTTTAAAATGGTGCCCGGAGGTCTTAAAAAAAATTGGCGCCCGGAGGTCTTAAAAACAGGTGCCCGGAGGTCTTTAAAATGGGTGCCCGAAGGTCTTTGAAAATAGAGAAAATACATTGAAAACAGTCTCAGGGTTCGACTCATTTGATAAAACAGAATGAATTCGATTTAAAACAAAAAGGAAATACCTCGACGGTGGTCTCAAGGCTCGACTCATTTGATAAAATAGAATGAATTCGATTTAAAACAAAAGAAAATACCTCGACGGTAATCTCAAGGCTCGACTCATTTGATAAAACAGAATGAATTTGATTTAAAACAAAAGGAAATACCTCGACTGTGGTCTCAAGGCTCGACTCATTTGATAAAACAGAATGAATTCGATTTAAAACAAAAGGAAATACCTCGACGGTGATCTCAAGGCTTGACTCATTTGATAAAACAGAATGAATTCGATTTAAAACAAAAGGAAATACCTCGACGGTGGTCTCAAGGCTCGACTCATTTGATAAAACAGAAGGAATTCAATTTAGAACAAAAGGAAATATCTCGACGGTGGTCTCAAGGCTCGACTCATTTGATAAAACAGAATGAATTCGATTTAAAACAAAAGGAAATACCTCGACGGTGGTCTCAAGGCTCGTCTCATTTGATAAAACAGAATGAATTCGATTTAAAACAAAAAGAAATACCTCGACGGTGATCTCAAGGCTCGACTCATTTGATAAAACACAATGAATTCGATTTAAAACAAAAGGAAATACCTCGACGGTGGTCTCAAGGCTCGACTCATTTGATAAAACAGAATGAATTCGATTTAAAACAAAAGGAAATACCTCGACGGTGATCTCAAGGCTCGACTCATTTGATAAAACAGAATGAATTCGATTTGAAACAAAAAGAAATACCTCGACGGTGGTCTCAAAGCTCGACTCGTTTTAAGAAAACGAATTCGATTTGCAAGAAAGGAAATGACCTTGACGATGATCTCGGGGCCTTAACCTATCTTGTTCTCAGCTGTGTTTTAAAATTCTGGGTATCTCCTCTAGAAGCTTCGGCTATCACCACCAAAGTCTTGCTCATTTTAAAACTGTAAAAACTATGGATATCTCCACTAGAGGCTTCAGCTATCACCACCGAAGACTTGTTCATAATAAAAAAAAGTACCTCGACGATGATCTCGGGGCTCGTCTCATTTGAGAAGCAAAACGAGTTCGATTCTACCTGACAACTTTAAGAGATGATGCAAATGTTTCATGATGCAAATGCAAATGACTTAGATTGATGCAAATGTCTTTGATGCAAATGTAAATGACTTGATTTGATTCAAACTTTCTTGATGCATATTCAACTAACTTAGATTGATGCAAATGCTTCTTGATGTAGATGCACATGTTGAATAAAATTCTGGATAACTCCTCCTAAAGAAGATTTCTCATTTTTCAAAATTATAAAACCCTGGATATCTCCACCAGAGGCTTCAGCTATCACCAACGAAGACTTCTTCACTTTTAAAACTGTAAAATTCTGGATACCCCCACCAGAAGCTTTGGCTATCACCACCAAAGACTTGCTCGTTGTAAAATTCTGGGTAACTCTTTCAGAAGAAGATTTCTCATGTTTCAAAATTATAAAACCCTGGATATCTCAACCAAAGGCTTCAGCTATCACCACCAAAGTCTTGTTCACTTTTATAACTGTAAAATTCTGGATATCCCACCAGAAGCTTTGGCTATCACCACCAAAGACTTGCTCATTGTAAAATTCTGGGTAACTCCTTCAGAAGAAGATTTCTCATGTTTCAAAATTATAAAACCCTGGATATCTCCACCAGAGGCTTCAGCTATCACCACCGATGACTTGCTCATTTTTAAAACTGTAAAATTCTGGATATCCTCACCAGAAGCTTTGGCTATCACCACCAAAGACTTGCTCATTGTAAAATTCTGGATAACTCCTCCAGAAGAATATTTCTCATGTTTCAAAATTATGAAACCCTGGATATCTCCACCAGAGGCTTCAGCTATCACCACCGAAGACTTGTTCTTTTAAAACTGTAAAATTCTGGATATCCCCACTAGAAGCTTTGAGAAATGATGCAGATGCACATGTCTTTTAACAAGGTTCTCATGCTTCATGGTGCAAATGCAAAATATTTCTTAATGCAAATGGCCTGGATTGATGCCCATGTTTCGATGGCTTCATGGTGCAGATGTTGAATAAAATGCAGATGCTTCATGGTGCAAATGCAACTGGCTTTTGTTGATGCAAATGCTTCTAATGCTTCATTGTGCAAATGCAAATATCTTAGGTTGATACAAATGCTTCTAAATGATGCAAATGCAAATGGCCTCAAATAACGCAATTACTTCATGGAATGATGTAGAATAAGATTAACAATGTGCAAATGCTTCTAAATGATGTAAATGCAAAAATTAGCGCTGACGCAACTACTTCATAGAATGATGCGGATGCCCTTACTAATTGTGTTCATGTAACTGGTTTATGAATGGTGTAACTACAATTACCACACAATAATGAAAATGTAATGATTCTAGAAATGATGCAATTGCTTGAGATGACACAAATGCGAATTCCATGAAGAATGTAAATATAAAGGTAAAATGCAGATGCTTATGGAATAATGCCAATGCAAATACCCATGAATGATGCAAATGCTTGCCGACACTGTGCAGATGCAAAAGCTCGATAAAGAGATGAGTGCTCATGAGTGATGCAAATGCCCCCGATTGTTTTTCTAGACTTTGGCTTAGCCTTTCAAATTCATTTTTCCTCTTCAAATCAGAGTATATCTTCAATTCATTTTGGCTATTCTCTTTGCCCCAACAGTTTTTCAAACTTTCATCAACAGAGATCTGCACTGGGTTCGATTTTTTCTTCTCATATCTGGAAGTCAGGACCTACCCTGGCAGTTCTATACCTTTGGGTTAGAAAAACCCTTGTCTCATGTCAACATAAAAAATGGGTATTTCAAAAATATTTTTATTTTCCCTTTTTGAAAAACAATTTTGCTTATTTAAGGAAATTTTCTAAGTCAAAAATTTTAACTCCACAGTGTATGATGTACAAATCTTTTGATGATTGATGATCACTGTTAGAAATTTCCCCTAGTATTAATTTGGGTTTTTCAATTTGAATTGACAAGGCTTGATACAACAAGATTTTGGTTTTTCCAGGAAAACTTCACAACAAAAATGTATGTCCCTTCTAGGCTCACAAATGGAACAAATTTTATAAATCATGAATTCATTGAGAACCAAACAAATTCAACATTCTTTTAGTTTCCAATATCAAGGTATTTTGACAAGCGTCAAGATTGGCTGGGATGTTTAAACTGGAAAGTTGATTTTGGAGGAAAAAAAGTTTTAGTTTTTGAAATCAATCATCCGAATGAGAGTTGACACTTTGGGAGGTTCAGGAATTCCTATATGTTCCTCGATGACCACTTCTTTATGATGATCTTCTCTTTTGTGGTATCAGCACTATCATAGATGGCATCGAAAATTCCCATCTTACTCTTGACCGCCCATTTTTGGGTTTTCGCCCTAGAGTCCCATTCTTTCCATTTTTCCTTCTCTTTCTTTTTTCTTCTTCATTGTTTTACCATGCACTTGAGAATTCTAAATTCTTCCTTAGTGAAATGATAATTCGATGAGATGGGATAAAATCCGAGGAAAAACCCTTCAAATTAAATATTCATGCTTAATCAAAATGGACTTTTAAAGCACGTAATGTAGGCCATGGTTCGGGGTTCAAAAAAGAAAGGATAAATAAGCCCAAAATATGTGTTTGAGGTTAATCAGATCAAGGATCATTTCTTGAAGAGGATTTTCTTTGAAGCATTTGTCCCTTCTGGACTTTTCATTCCTTTTGACTTTGCTTTTTTCTTCCTCATTCTTGGCTTTCATTTGCTATCACTTTTTCACACACTTTTTTTTGTGTTTTCTTGGCTTTCATTTCGCCATCTTTTCCTCTTCTTTTTCTTTGACAGAGTGAGCCCGTATTTATTCGGGGTTCCATTTGCTTTGTATCTGTCTTTGAGGTAGGACTCATTTCTCAATGATCTTTAAAAAGATCTTTCCTCGCATTTGCCCCCAAGTATAGAGGGTGATCCTTGATCAGGGTTCAAAGAAGAAAAAAAATTCTTTTGGCTCAAAAGGGGTGACTATGGATAATTTCTTTTTGTGCGAAAGGGATATGAAAGATGGCCATTTCTCATGTTAAGCACAAATATTCACATTGAAAAGCAATCCCTAGGGGAAATAGATATTCAGAATTTCATTTTGCACTTTGGAATCATCCGAATTCTCATATGCATGATATCACAATTTTTCTTTTTCTTTTTTCTTTTTTTGTTATTTCGTCGCATGCCCCCAATGATTCATGCATTAATCCATCCTTATTCACCATGTATCCATCATTTCCACCTATGATGCATGAGGATTTGTATCATTGCGAGGAACATCGCAAATCTAGGTTTACAATGAAAATGTTGAGTTTCAATCTTGGGATTGTTTGAATGCCTATGAAAATATTTCCCAAAGACAAGTTTTCGCTAGAACATGGGATAATCTAGTTTAATCATTGTGCCCTAGGGTGTCAATCATGAAGTGATGTTTGGGCAATTGGTGTTTTGTGGTTATTGGAAAGGATGTGAATGGCTTTGGCACAGCCTTGACACACATCAAATTACCATGATCTAGATTCTTGAAAGAATGTCTCATTTGTTTAATTTCAAGGAGTTCGAAATTGTTTTTGAAAAGTCTGTTCCTTTGTTCATAGCCTAGACTGGGATCTACATTTTTGCTTATTCTATGACGACAATGGTTTATGAAATTCAATCATTCATATTCCTCGAAGCATTAGGTCTTTCAAGTGGTCTCGGTTCAAAAGAATTAGGCTTAGGAAAGCCTAAAAGAGAAGGCTGAAGGTATTGGGTCATTTCTAACAATGATCATCAATATTCTCAAGATTGTTCATTATTTCATGTGAAAACCACTTATTTATTGTTTACCAAAACTTTTCTCAAAGTTTCATTTGTTTTTCCAATTTCAAATTTATTGCTAAAATAAAATGAACAAAAATATTTAAATTCAAAATTTATTTATTTCATGTAGATGTCATCATGAGACAAGAGCTTTCATCATAAAAGTGTAGAAATGTATGCATCAGAATGCTCCTATTGACATGGTTTCAAAGATAGCAAATCTTATCCTCAAAATTCTTCAAGAGGAAATCAATCTATGGTAAAACAGATTTCCAATGTTCGATAAGCTCTGGAATCCAAATGCCATCGTGGACAAGACCCTCAATTCTTTCCTTCAGTTTTCTGCATTTTTAGTCGAACGCCCAATTGCCCCAATATGATACTCGCACTTGCTGTTGGGGTCATAGCTTTTAGCTGACGAAGAAAACTCTTCAAAGCTAAGCCAATTTCTATTTCATCTTATTAATGTGTTTCATGATGAATGAGTTATGAATGTCATGAATGCAATTGGATGCATATGAAGGATAAACAAAGTTATGTGTGGTCATATACAGTGGAAACATATTGACCATGTATGCTATAAATGCAACATGATGCCAACATGATGCATTTAAAGAATAAGAAAAATCAATGCATGGATATATGCAATAAATGACCATGTATGTTCCAAATGCATTTCCCAATGAATGATCATATACACTATGAATGCCACACAATGTCAATTATGATGCATGTGAAGAATAAATGACTAACACAGAGTATATACAAAGAAAATCATGCTGACCATGTATGTCATGAACGCAACCTGACGCCAATATGACAAATTAATGTATGAGCATATCATGATGACTACGTATGCCATGAATGCAACCTGATGCCAACATGATGCATGTAAAGAATATGCAAATTAATGCATGGATATATACAATGAATGACCATGTATGTTCCAAATGTATTTCCCAATGAATGATCATATACACTATGAATGCCACACAATGTCAATTATGATGCATGTGAAGAATAAATGATTGACACAGAGTATATACAAAGAAAATCATGTTGACCGTGTATGTCACGAATGCAACCTGATGCCAATATGACAAATTAATGTATGAGCATATCATGATGACTACGTATGCCATGAATGCAACCTGATGCCAACATGATTTATATAAACAAATCAATGCAAAGAATAAGTAAATTAATGCATGGATATATATAGGAAAATCATTTCTGACTATGAATGCATGAATGCAACTTGATGCTAACATGATGCATATAGAGAAAGAATAAATTGATATATGGATATATATAGAAAAATCATGCTGACTATGAATGCATGAATGCAACTTGATGCCAACATGATGCATGTAAAGAAATAATAAATTGATATATGGATATATACAGAAAAATCATGCTGACTATGAATGCATGAATGCAACTTGATGCCAACATGATGCATGTAAAGAAAGAATAAATTGATACATAAGTACATACAAATAATGACCATGCATGTCATAAACGTATTCTACAATGAATGACCATGCATGCTATGACTGTAACATGATGTCAAAAATGATACATGTAAAGAATTCATAAATTTACACCAGGGTATATACAAAGAATGACCATCTATATCACAAATGTATTTTACAATGTATAACCATGCATGTTAGGACTATAACATGATGTCAAAATGATATATGCAAAAAATAAATGAATTAACACAAAAGTATATACAAAGAAATCAATGATTACACGAAATTGGTGGGACCTAAATCTTGATTATTCAAAAATCTCATTATGCAAGATTTGCCTCCAAATTTATGATTTTTTTTAACATGTTTTTTTTTTTTTTATGAAAAACCAATCTCATTATTTTCAAAAGAATTTCAGGGTGGATCCCATTATGGTACAATATGCAAATGTTCATGTGACACTACCGGTTTTATGAAATCATCAAATGAAATTACCAACTGTTTATTGCAAAGAATGAGATCAATAATACAACCAAAAATGTACATGCTCCATTCACACATGCATGAAATGTGCAACATGCAAAAATGTTTGAAAAAGGAATTTTTTTTTTTAAAAAAGCTAATGAACATCTGCCCCAACAATATCTGCTTCTTTAGGCATCACGGTGCCTTCAAGGCGGAGTATCACATTTATTACGGGCGATGTACGTACATCGTTGCCCGATCTACCACACTTATTCGAAGTGTAAAATAGGTAACAAAAGGTTTAGAAATGTCCCTCCATGTGTTCCTATTTTCGGTATATCTAACAGAAATCCGGCATGGCTTCGCCTAGGTTCACTATATGAGGGTGAATCGGTTCTAAGGCCCCGAATTGTTCCTCACTGTCGCCGGTGAAGGCTAGTAAGACACCCCGATAAAAGCGGGTTCAATTCGTTAGAGTATATTTTCCTATGCCCATGCGGAGGATCATCACGAAGGCATTAGGTACTTTATACTCCGAAAGTGTTTCACTAGCCCATACGGAGGATCAATCACGAAGGCTTAGTTACTTTACTCTCACTTAAAAGGACGGAACCCGGGTAGAGGATTCATGTTATGCAAATGCACGTGTAGTGTGTGTGGAGGAATAACAAACCTTTCACTACCTATTCTACAAACCTTATTCTAAATGCCCTAGCAATTAAAACATTCAAGAATAGTGTAACGCATTAACCAACAAGCAATTATAATATACAACCTTAAATAACTAGAGAACAATAATAAAATGCATGCACATGAGAATGAACATATTTAAAAACATTTTATTATTTTCAAAATTCTCCTTATTAAAAAAATGTGGGAATTAAAATTAAATACCAATTAAACCAACAAAACCGAGACTTTGATAACACACGACTAATTCTAGGCCTGACTCTCTAATAGTCCCCAGCGGAGTCGCCAAGCTGTCGCAACCTAAAAAATAACGAGTCTCATTGCAAGACTTTATTATTCGTTAAGCGTGACATTTAAAAAAAAACCGAGGAAAAGTCGACTTAATTCCTCTAGAAAAATGAAGGTTTTGAAAATGACCTTAAAAAAGACATGGAGTAGCCACCAATCTTTTTTAGCTAGGTGTGATCAGCCACCTATTAAAACCGGTTTTATAAAATATTTTAAAAATTTTATAAAACCTAAAAAATAACGAGTCTCATTGCAAGACTTTATTATTCGTTAAGCGTGACATTTAAAAAAAAACCGAGGAAAAGTCGACTTAATTCCTCTAGAAAAATGAAGGTTTTGAAAATGACCTTAAAAAAGACATGGAGTAGCCACTAATCTTTTTTAGCTAGGTGTGATCAGCCACCTATTAAAACCGGTTTTATAAAATATTTTAAAAATTAATTAAAACATTTTAAAAACCAATTTCAAGTCTGCGTTTTAAACCAGAGAAATCAAAGAAGTGGGTTCGGGAGTCGGTTACGTGTGGGGAAGGATTAGCACCCCCACAATGCCCGTATAAATTGGTACCTTATTAATCGTGTGTTATCTCAAGTCTCGGCAAAAATTGGTTTTAAATTTAGTATTTCATGTTAATTCCCAATTTAAAGAAAAATAATTCCTTTTTTTTATTGAAAATGATCCGGAATTTATTAATTCAAAATTTTTCTATATTCCCCAACAAACGTGGAAAAATATAGAAATTTTTATTAGTTTTGGAAAACTTTTCGAATCATTCTCCTTGTGAAAGAAAGATATTCCTTTATTAATGATAATTGATGATATTCCCTCCAGCAAACCCGGTAGAGAACTCATGAATTATTTTAACTCGGGAATATCTTTATTTTTTAATGAAAAATCATTATCCTTTTGAAAACATTTTAAAAGATATGAATATGTATATGCATGACATAAATAAAATGACATGGCAAAATCTAAATAATATAATGCTTCCTAAATGATATGACATGATTTGATTGCTTTAGCATATTCTAAATGAAATAAAATATCCTAAGTTATATGACATATTATAAATAAATGAAATGACCTAGGTAACATAGTATATTCTATATGAGATGCAATAACCTAAGTAACATGATATTTTCTAAATGAAATTAAATAACCTAAGTAACATAACATATTCTATATGAAATGAAACAATTTAAATGACATGGCAAACATGAATGATATGGCATATAAATTAAATGAGATGGAATATGAAATAATGCTATCATATAATATGCATGAAAATAAAAATGGAAATAATAATGCATGAACATAGTATATGCTAAATAATATGACAAAAAAAAAATAACTAAATAAAAGCATAGGATATCATGAAATATTCCAAATCATATAATAAACCATATAACATCAAAAAAATATAAATCAAAATAATAATAATATCATAGGAATTATTATGGCAAGAATCACATATTATATAAAATGCATGAATATGAAAAATGCAATGCATGAAATTTATTTTTTCCTTTAATTAAGGAAATCCGTATATCTAAAAAGATATCCGGCTACCTTAGGAAAATATGTCAAATTAAATATTCTAAAACCAAAATACTTTGTGATTGTTTGAAAACAATTTTGAAAAGCTTGAATTAAAAATAAAAACTGGTCTAAAATTTTTTAAATGGCTCTAATTTCCTAAGTTTAAAAAATCCGGACTTGGCTACCCTTAACCCGAGACTTGAAAAAGCATTTTTAGAGTTTAACAAGGCTTAGAAACTAGCCTAAGTCAGTAGCTAACCCTCCTAATCAGCCCACTCTAAGTAACTTAACCAAAACAGATAATGATTTTTCTTTAAATTTAATTCTGACTTCACTGTCCAGTTTTAAGCCACGATTTTTTATTCTATTTTTAAAAATTCAAAAAATTCTGAAAAAAAATACTGGAGACTCAGGACATGTAAAAATACACGAAAAAAAATCGACTTAATTTTCTGATCAAAGATGAATTCCCAGAAAATTCGAAGATGTACGAGTTTTGGAAGGAAAATAAACTGCTTTGCCAACACATTTTTGCCTTTGATGAAATCATTTAAAAATCAAAGTAAAAATATTTGAAACTCATAAAATGACTTACAAACAGTAGCTAGGACTTTTTGAAAGTTAGATAAAAATTGGCTAAGTGAAAAAAATCACAAAGGTAGAATAATCAATTTGACAAAATTTTGCACAAGTGTGCTCAAGAGAGCATGACTTTGAACCATTAATTGGCTCAAGTCATTATTCAAGTGGCATATGCAAAAATGCATGAAATAAATGACATGGAATAATGGATGACATAAAATGACATGGCATGCGACATGGCATAAGATGACATGGCATGTGAATGAAATCGACATGACAAGCAAGATGACATGGCATATGGATGACATAAGATGACATGGCATGTGAAATGGCTTAAAATGACTCGGAGTTTATTAATACCAAAATATTTTCATGTTCCTCGGCAGACCCGACAAAACATAGAAAGTACTATTTATTTCAAAAAATTTTGAATCATTTTATTTTAGAAAAGGGTATTCTTTCGTTAATAATTAATGATAACCTCTCCGGCAGACCCAGCAGAGAAAACAACTCGAGAATATTGCCTTATTTATTAAAATGTTATGAATATGCAAAATGACATTAAGGCATGCACCACAATAGACCATGTCCAAAGCAAGCAACATTAGCCGTATAAGAGTAAATTATCAAACACCAAATATACACCATAATATATTATGTCCAAAGCAAGCACAATAAACATAAAATAAAATAAAAGAATACTACCTTGTACTTGTCCCTTTAGCAAAAAAAAAAAACCACTTCCGATTTTCCCATACAAAATCCTCTTTTTCTTTTCTCCCCCAAGATTACATTGATTTCCTCTGAACCTGTTCCACTAAATTTTTTTGCTGTAGCATCTCCTATATATGGCCCTGGCTTCATTTATATGACCTAATTCAATTTCAATTACTATATAACTTTGCCATGCTTCCAACATTGAACCGCTGCAGAGACGGATACATTCATGAAACCTGTGAAACATCACATAGTTAAATAACTTAAAAATAATTCATGCAAGCTTTGAATAGTCAAACTAGGTTTTAAGCAAGCTCTCCCAAACACCACGAGCTGCAATTAAATCATTGCCCAATTTCAACTCTAAACGGGCCCAATAAGCATGCAAACGCAATAAACCATCAGAGTTCTTCATGTGTGATGATAAGTAATCTGCTGCTTGCTTAAAAGATTCCCTAATCAATGAATAGTTCAACACATCGTCTCCTCTAGTTGATGAAATTCTATGCCTCAAGCCATCTACTCAGGTGAGGAACAAATTAAGGTACTCTTCAAGGGTTGAAAATGTGCATTGGAGGGACTTCTCGAAGACAGCAGGTATCTCTTTCTCAGAAGCAAGACCACGCTCCAAACATAGCAAATATCGAACCCAAAGTTCTTCAACCCAGGAACAGTTTCTTGTAGCCCTGGAATAAACATCCTTCACAACATTTCCAGCCTTCAAGGTTTTATCAAGATAGCGAGTATAATCAAACCTGAGATCACTTGTTACAGGAAAGTGAGTTATGGCACGTTCGTACAGAATATGGACTCGGGCTTGGTCTCATCAACACGATTTGCCATGTGACCTTGAGAAATATCAATACACAAGCTTTTGGTCCAAGAAGTAACAGTATCCATGACATCAGTTCCAAACCAACTTTCACCAGTGTGGCCATGTTCACGAAAATTCGCCAGCTCATCTGCATATGCACCATTCCTATAACTCTGAAGACCAAGCACTGATGCCATTGCATCAGCCTCTGGTTCATCCTTGTCAGAACTGTAATAAGGGGCAGCACGAAAGTTGGCAGCGGAGGAGAGGGCTTCGGCGGCATCAGCGTGGAGCTGCTCATCGTCAAGTGTGCTTCCATAATCGCTCTTTATAGACCAGGAATCGGCAGCCACCGACCGCTCGTCGTCTGACGCCACTTCTCGACCGGTCTGCAGCTGTTGTTGCGGCGATGGATGTTGCTGGGTTGGATCCAGTGACTCTTTCGACGTCAATTTGAGGGAGAAGCCAATGGAGGAATAGAGATAGGCTAAATCGGAGAGGGCGGAGGCTACTCGGAGGTCGTCCCAGGAAGACGATGACGAAGTCGTTTGGAGATCCGAAAAGAGGTTTTCGAGGAAGGAGATTGCGCCTTGGGTGTCTCCGACTGTCACCAGATCCTCTACTTCCTCACTCCGAATTCACTTCTCCTTTTTTCATTGCAGCTCTCTTCCTTCAGAATGACTCCACAACAACAACAATCTATGGATTCTTTTTAGGGTTTCCCCATTTTTCCAAAAAACCAAAGCTTTTTTCTTTTTCTTTGTTTTAGCCGCCAGCTCCCTTTTTCTTTTTGGAATAATCTGCCCCCCCAAGAAGAATAACCGACCTCCTTTTTAACATGTCCCTAACCTAAAAAAATGTGTAATGCCTAAATTACCCATCCTTTATTCCAAGTCTCTTTTTTTTTTTCAAATATTTTCAATTTAAAAATTTATTTTAAAAATCTAGTAAAGCTCAAGATTAAACTTTTCCACCTCGAGTTTAAATTGAGTTTTAAAATTGGTAATTTTACGGTCCGATTTTATTTGAACAATTAAAGCTAAAAAGGATATATATAATTTAGAACATTTTAAAAATCTAAAATCGCGACCGTGAATTTTACAAAAATATTAAACCCGAGAGGGGGACAAATCAAAATTGGTCTTTTTTTTTAAAAAAAAAAAAAAAAAACCCGGACAAAATTAGGTGTCTACAGTTTTAATCTATTTTTAAAATATTTTATAAAACCGGTTTTAATAGGTGGCTGATCACACCTAGCTAAAAAAGATTGGTGGCGACTCCATGTATTTTTGAGGTCATTTTCAAAACCTTAAATTTTCTAGAGGAATCAAGTCGACTTTTTGATAACTCGTATAATTATATAGTTTTTAGTTATGTTTTATTATTGTTTTGTGTCAAATACGAGTTATTATTGTTTAGTCTAATTGTGTTTATGATCTTTTATATTTTTATGTAATTTGGTGTTTTTCACAAGTTTCTTTGAGTGATTTCAGATTACTAGAATTAAGGGCAAATCCAGTTCAGTTCCAGTTCCGACACAGTTTTCCATATCAGCTATATCTGGAGTTTCACTGAAGCAATAAGGCTGAAATTTGTAGCCGTGCAAAGCTAAGAGGCATATCTATCTTTTTCATGTTTTATACTTCTTGAAACGGAGTCGTTTTCCCTAGCGAAATCGACCATCAAGTTGGCTGATGTGCAATGATGTCTGTGCTGACCTGTTTTCGTATTTTGCCCATATCTGTTTATCCACATCAGAAAATGAGCTGATTCCAATGGCTATGGATCCGTAACTGATACGGGAACCTTTGTCTAGAAGACCATATGATCAGTCAGGCCTCTAATATTGACGAAATCGACCATCAAGTTGGCTGATGCGCAATGACGTCTGTGCTGACATGTTTTCGTATTTGGCCCATATCTGCTTATCCACATCAGCAAATGAGCTGATTCCAACGGCTATGGATCCGTAACTGATAGGGGAACCTTTTTCTAGAAGACCATGTGATCAGATCAGGCCTCCAACATTGACTAAATCGACCATCAAGTTGGCTGATCAAAATTGTCATACAATATGACGAAAATTGTTAGAAAAATTCACCCACCTATTATACCTACCTTTGAAATTTGTAAAGCTTGTCTCTTGTCATTTAGCCTTCCAAAATGTGTATAAATAGAGGGCCTTGGATGATTGTAGAGGATCATATTGTACATAGGTAGGATATTAGCCATTTTAATAAAATTCTCTAAGTTTTCTTCTTCTTTCTTTTCTCTAGTTTTCTTTCTTTTCTCTAGTTTTCTTTTTCTTTAGAGAGAGCAAGAGGTTGGATAATTAATATTCTTCCTCTTCTTCTTTCTTTCTTTTATTTTCTTCTTAGATTTTCTTTAATTTTATGTTTATGTTTATAATGCCTATGCTAGGCTAAACTTCTATTTGGTTAAGGGTGATTTCAAAGCCCTAGACATGTTTTGTGATTGATTTTCAGATTCTATCTATCATTAATTTTCTATCAAAGTTGCTTATGTTCTTCTACAAGAATTGTTCATGATGTTGTCTAGATTTATTTAGGTGTACAACTAGATAGATCTTGATAATTATCTATTGCTAGTTTAGGAGTCTTGATCCGTGTAATTGTCTTGATTTCCTATTCATAAGTGGCAATTTGTGATTAATGATTATGGTCAAGTTTTCAATAATTGCAAAGTGGAACATAACCTAAGTTGAACAATCCGAGCTTATGTGTTTGTTGCTTAGATCAACCTATCTTTCTCATCATAAAGCTGCCATTAAATTGAATTTAGAGAGCTTATTCTAGGTTGTTTAATGGTTAGAGATTAAATAGAGAGCTTGTTCTATTTAACGACAAACTAAGGAAAGATTGGGGTAACAGAGCTTGTTGTTATCTACGGTTGTTAACTTTGATAGTTGGTTGATATTGATAGATCTGAAATTGATTCTTAATGATGTCTAGTGGTGGAGAATGAAACCTTAACCATATTTTTCATATTTGATTCTTCTTACTTATTTGTTTTCTTACTTTTAGTTTGCTTATTTTTTATATTTATTTTTATTGGCTGGTTATACCGCCTAATTTGTATATTAACTTTGTTTTATTTTTATTGGCTGGTTATACCGCCTAATTTAGTATATATATTTTTATTGGCTGGTTATACCGCCTTGCATCTTATTCTTATTATTTACTTTAGTTTAAATCTGGCTTCAAAAACCCCTTTTCTTTTATTGTTCTTGAATTTAAGTTTTAAACTATTAACTTATAAACTAAAACCCAATCCCTGAGGACTCGACCCTTGCTAACTACTATACTTACAATTTATCTTTTTAGTGCAAGGTTAAATAAGATACACTCTTTTGGGTGCATCAAATTTTTGGCGCCGTTGCCGGGGATTGCTTTCTTTAGTTTATTTGTTACTTGGTTTATTCTTATTTTCAGTTCTAATTAGTTTTATTTTATTGTACATACAAGTTTTTCTTTTCAAATTTAAAAAAAAAAAAATCAATGGAATTGAGCAATCTAACACTTGAAGAGTTGGTGGCATACATGAACATGGAGAATCAACAAGCCAATCTCACCTACCCAGTTCAACAATTGGCCATGGGAGGATGTCAAGGCCATCAAGTGTTCCAAGACCAACAGTATGATCATTACTCAAACACTTACCATGAGGGATGGTGGGATCATACTAATTATGGCTACTCGAAAAATTACCAAGAAGTAGATCCTTATGCCAATTACACTCATCCATCTAGCTTCAATCAATCATGGTCTCAAGAACCAGATCTTTTTCAACCACCACATATGACTCAAAACTCAGGTACTTCTTTAGAAGATCTTGTCTATTCTCTTGTTACTGATTCTTTGCAATTTCAACAGGAAACAAGGGCAAGCATCCAGAGTTTGGAAAAGCAAATGAGCCAATTGGCTATTAGTATGGTGGGATGGGTAGCACAAAGATCTGAAGAACTCCCAGCCCAAACGATGGTTAACCCAAAGGAGAATGCTACTATTGTGACATTGAAGAATGAGGAACAAGATGAGGATGAATCAAAATTAGAGATGGATTCTATTCTTGAGGATAATGAAGCCAAAGATCCAAATAAGAGTATTTCGGCACCTGAGGTAACGTTTAAGGTTTCACTTTTTACTAATGTTTCTTCTCCACCTTTTCCTAGTAGATTTGCAAAGTTTAAGGAGGAAGAACATGAACAACACATGCCAGAAACCTTAAACAACTTGTTTGTGGAGGTCATTCAACAAGTATCAAAATATGCTCCATTCCTCGATGACATATGCACCACAAAGGATGATGGAATAATACTTGTAATGGAGAATGCATCCACTGTTGTGCAAAGAAAGCTTCCTCTCAAACGCATAAATTTGGGAAATTTCATGTATGAGCCTGACAAGCCTAAAATGCCAAGAAGGGGTGTTGGTTAGGTTCAAAACACTAAATCAAGTGCTAATTGGGGAGGCAGCCTAATTAGTGAAAGCATTGCCAAACTGCCATCCTCAGATTTGCTCTCTTTTTCTCTATCTTTTTCTTATGTTTCTTTGCTAATTGTGTTTAGTGTTTCTAAGTTCATTTAGGCTGCATAAGTTTATTTTGTTTATTAGTTCTTTTCACTTACACATGATTCTTTCATTTGGGATTAATAGCATTACATTAATGACAATGTAAAAATTATGTGTGGGGGGAAGAATTTAGGATTTTATTTAGAGTGTTTTGTTTTTGAGTTTTTTTTATGTTGTTTTTCTTTCTGATCCTTGTTTTGAAAATAACTAGATGTAAATATAATTTTTTTAACCCCGGTTAAATGGCGGATAACGGTACTCCGTGATTATTTAAGTCGGTTCCATCAGCTACCCACAAAACTGATATTGTATATAAATTTCTCTTTCAATTTCTCTTTCAATTTTTTCAGGATGGATGATATTCTCACAAGATTGCAGAAACGATTTCCTCCTTTTCCTCGAAATATTTTACTGAAACTTTACCAAGTTCGATTTGAAAGATTAAGAATGCTTATGCACAAAGGGATTCCTGGAGACATACGTTGGATAATTGAAGCCAAGGTACGTGAAGATGAATATCTTCCTGTTTTGCATTTACCAGGTACAGGTAGAAGCACTTTTGCAAAGAAGCGACGAGAAAAGCGCATGGGTTCAAACTGCCACAAATGTGCACGATGGACGTGTAACGGTAAATGTCGTTCTATTGGGATTCCGTCCTCTAATCGAGATGATAAAATTGAATTCATTAAGGATGGACTGAGTAAGGAGAATTTGGGTAATATCCAACTTTCTCTTGAGACGCATCCTAGTGGAGACGTACAAAGAGAAATTCTTGATTTATGGCCGCAATTCCAAAGGGAATGGCAACATCTTGGGAATCTGATGTTAAAAGACCCTGTTTGCCAGCTTGTAAGAAAACTGGATGGGAAGCATATCCTCGAATCATAGAAGGCGTTTAAGCCATTTCTGGACGTAAAACCAGAGGAAGATGTGAGCCACAATCACAACTACAATAAATGACTTCTCAGCTTTTGGTTTGATTTGCAATAACTTTATTTTGTTTTAATTTACGTGTTGTTCGATTTGTGTAATTATTCTCGTTTTTTTTATTTGTCTTTTACGGTTGATTTTTTCTTCTCTTTTTGATTTTCTTCCTGAAATCACGCAAAAATCTTTTGTTAGGTTAACATTTTCTTCTGACAGGTCAGATACACTTTCGGCGACATTATTACTCTTGTCTGATTCACTACTCAGTCCTCTATATATTACACCATGTACTCATTCTCTTTCAGGCACTCGAAACAAAAAGAAAAAAAAATGGAAAGTACTTCGTCCCAACGCATTAAAAAAATTTGTGTCTTTGGAGGTGCTTATCCAGGGAAAAATAACATATTCGCTGATGAAGCCATAAGAGTTGGAGTAATACTTGCCCAACAAAAGATCCAGTTGATTTATGGAGGCGGTAGTACGGGTTTAATGGGAGCAGTCGCTACAGCAGCACACGCCGGAGGAAGTCCAGTTCTAGGAATCGTGCCAAAACTATTCACAAATTTTTGTGGACCTACCTTGGAGGCAAGGAGAACCATAATTTCTGCTACGACCATTGAAGATTTACTCAAAAAGCTCAAAGCTTATGAGTGTTTATCTGCTACAGTTGTTTCGCAAACGCTCGGAAAAAGAAAAAGAGATATGGACGAGCAAGGAGTGGATTGCACTTTGTCTTTGTGACATTATCTAGCATTTTGTTTGTTGTGTCTTGGTTATAATAAGTGGTTAGCAAACTCTGCATGTAATATCTCCTAAATTCTTCCTTTAAAATTTGACATTGGGGACAATGTCATATTTTAGTATGGGGTAAGGGACATATTTTGCTAATTTAAAAAAAAAAAAAAAAATTTGTTGTGTTTTAAGCCATTTAGAAGTATTCATTCTGAACAAGGTCTGAGTAAGGGAGACTTGAGACATACCTTGTCAGTTTGATTTCTTCTTTAAAAAAAAAAAAAAAAGAGTTTGTTGTGTTTTAAGCAATTTAGAAGTATTCATTCTGAACAAGGTCTGAGTAAGGGAGACTTGAGACATACCTTGTCAGTTTGATTTTAATCTTTTTATGTTTACTTGTTAATTTTTGTTTAGTATTTTAGGATTATTTAGGTTGCATGAGTTTGTTTTGTTTTGTTTTGAGTCTAGTTGTTCCTATTCTTATGTTATTAGTTCTTTTCTCTTACACATGATTCTTTCATTTGGGTTAATAGACTTACATTGAGGACAATGTAAGAATTAAGTGTGGGGGGAATGATTTAGGATTTCTTTTATTTTCGTCTACTTTTTTTTTATTCTTTATTATTATTATTTTTAGTGTGTTTTAGTTCCTTTTTAATACAATGATGAGATATGAATTGCATAAGTCTAAAACAGAGTTATTAGTGAAAAGATTTTCATGAGAATTGAGCTTGATATCATTTTTTATGAGCCAATGTTAATATGATATGTTGATTGAGAAAGAAGCATGTTTAGACTTGATATTGACTTGTATAATCATCCTTGTGAGTTTTTGAGCCTATATGATTGATGCATTATACAAATCAATCTAATTTCTTTCTTGAGTGCTCTTATGATTACATGATTCTCTAGAACTTGCTTTAAACCGTTTGAGACTATATTGATACATGTGACAACATGAATATGATAGAGGCATTAGGATTATAACCAGAGCCAAACAGCCATCCCTTATTGATGTTCCAAGAGAACACACCCTTAGTGAACCAATTTGAGCCTACATTGAATAAGCTATCTCTTTGGTAACCATAACTTGTCCCTAACCTAAATATACTTATATCCTTACCCTTGTTCTAAAGATGGATTATATATTTTGAGACATATTGCAAAAAACAAGGGATATTTTTAGTTGAAAATTTGGGTTAGAAACAAGAAATAAGTGTGGGGGGAAAAGAAAAGTCAAGAGAAAAAAGAAATGGAATACTGGCAAATACATTCCTAAGTAAAAAATATGAATCATCTCTTGAATTTGTGGAAAAAGAAAAAGATGTTACAAAGTTGTTTAGAATGAAGAAAAGGCCCAACATGAATATTCGGCCTAGGTGACTATGTGCTTTATAAGAGTTTTGAGAAGTTTTATTTGTATGATCTTTTTATGTCTCTAAACTTTATGAACTCTTTGGAACCTTTGTGATATCTTTATCCTTTTGTTCTTCAACCACATTACAAACCCCTTGGCCCCATTACAACCTTGATTAAAGACCTCTTGATTCATGAAGTTGTATGATCCAAATAGTGGAGAATAGGTGGACAAGCAAGAATATGGTAGAACTGTTTTCATGAGATTGATTGAGTGTAAACACTTCACCACTACTTTAAAGAGTGAAAATCATGAGGGTATATCATGTGAGAAGTTGAGATTAAATTTGAACATGTACTATTTTGATTGAGATATGTTATGTTAATATTGGCTTAACTCAAACAATTTACATTCAAGCATGAATTTTTGTGAAATTCTTTAAGCTATTGATTAGTTTATAAGACTTGTTCAAAGATTGTCTCTAATTTGTATTGAAAGGATTAGGAATAAATATTTTTAGTATATGTAGTTTATTTATATTTTAGTTTTTCAATGTTTGTGGGTATCGTTCTAGTAAACCCTCACGAGACTAAACTCGTCCACTAGGGACACCTAGGGGTTTAAAGGCTTGTGTCACATGCTAAGTGCCACCGTGATTTCCTACGAAAGTGGATTAGATTAGATTTTCTTATTTTATTTTTATTGAGTCGTTGCTAGGGACTAGCAACAATCTAAGTGTGGGGGTGTGATAACTCGTATAATTATATAGTTTTTAGTTATGTTTTATTATTGTTTTGTGTCAAATACGAGTTATTATTGTTTAGTCTAATTGTGTTTATGATCTTTTATATTTTTATGTAATTTGGTGTTTTTCACAAGTTTCTTTGAGTGATTTCAGATTACTAGAATTAAGGGCAAATCCAGTTCAGTTCCAGTTCCGACACAGTTTTCCATATCAGCTATATCTGGAGTTTCACTGAAGCAATAAGGCTGAAATTTGTAGCCTTTCAAAGCTAAGAGGCATATCTATCTTTTTCATGTTTTATACTTCTTGAAACGGAGTCGTTTTCCCTAGCGAAATCGACCATCAAGTTGGCTGATGTGCAATGACGTCTGTGCTGACCTGTTTTCGTATTTTGCCCATATCTGTTTATCCACATCAGAAAATGAGCTGATTCCAATGGCTATGGATCCGTAACTGATATGGGAACCTTTGTCTAGAAGACCATATGATCAGATCAGGCCTCTAATATTGACGAAATCGACCATCAAGTTGGCTGATGTGCAATGACGTCTGTGCTGACATGTTTTCGTATTTTGCCCATATCTGCTTATCCACATCAGCAAATGAGCTGATTCCAACGGCTATGGATCCGTAACTGATAGGGGAACCTTTTTCTAGAAGACCATGTGATCAGATCAGGCCTCCAACATTGACTAAATCGACCATCAAGTTGGCTGATCAAAATTGTCATACAATATGACGAAAATTGTTAGAAAAATTCACCCACCTATTATACCTACCTTTGAAATTTGTAAAGCTTGTCTCTTGTCATTTAGCCTTCCAAAATGTGTATAAATAGAGGGCCTTGGATGATTGTAGAGGATCATATTGTACATAGGTAGGATATTAGCCATTTTAATAAAATTCTCTAAGTTTTCTTCTTCTTTCTTTTCTCTAGTTTTCTTTCTTTTCTCTAGTTTTCTTTTTCTTTAGAGAGAGCAAGAGGTTGGATAATTAATATTCTTCCTCTTCTTCTTTCTTTCTTTTATTTTCTTCTTAGATTTTCTTTAATTTTATGTTTATGTTTATAATGCCTATGCTAGGCTAAACTTCTATTTGGTTAAGGGTGATTTCAAAGCCCTAGACATGTTTTGTGATTGATTTTCAGATTCTATCTATCATTAATTTTCTATCAAAGTTGCTTATGTTCTTCTACAAGAATTGTTCATGATGTTGTCTAGATTTATTTAGGTGTACAACTAGATAGATCTTGATAATTATCTATTGCTAGTTTAGGAGTCTTGATCCGTGTAATTGTCTTGATTTCCTATTCATAAGTGGCAATTTGTGATTAATGATTATGGTCAAGTTTTCAATAATTGCAAAGTGGAACATAACCTAAGTTGAACAATCCGAGCTTATGTGTTTGTTGCTTAGATCAACCTATCTTTCTCATCATAAAGCTGCCATTAAATTGAATTTAGAGAGCTTATTCTAGGTTGTTTAATGGTTAGAGATTAAATAGAGAGCTTGTTCTATTTAACGACAAACTAAGGAAAGATTGGGGTAACAGAGCTTGTTGTTATCTACGGTTGTTAACTTTGATAGTTGGTTGATATTGATAGATCTGAAATTGATTCTTAATGATGTCTAGTGGTGGAGAATGAAACCTTAACCATATTTTTCATATTTGATTCTTCTTACTTATTTGTTTTCTTACTTTTAGTTTGCTTATTTTTTATATTTATTTTTATTGGCTGGTTATACCGCCTAATTTGTATATTAACTTTGTTTTATTTTTATTGGCTGGTTATACCGCCTAATTTAGTATATATATTTTTATTGGCTGGTTATACCGCCTTGCATCTTACTCTTATTATTTACTTTAGTTTAAATCTGGCTTCAAAAACCCCTTTTCTTTTATTGTTCTTGAATTTAAGTTTTAAACTATTAACTTATAAACTAAAACCCAATCCCTGAGGACTCGACCCTTGCTAACTACTATACTTACAATTTATCTTTTTAGTGCAAGGTTAAATAAGATACACTCTTTTGGGTGCATCACTTTTCCTCGGTTATTTTTAAATGTCACGCTTAAGAAATAATAAAGTCTTGAGATGAGACTCGTTATTTTTTGAGGTTGCGACAAAATGCATGGCATCAATATAGTGACTTAGACCTAAATGAACTTGCATGGCATTTAATGCAACCTAGACCTAAAATGCATGAACATGCATGACAAATAAACCAAACTTAATAACTAAAATATGCATGGCATTTTCACAAACACAAAGCATGCTTAAACCAAGAACTCAAACAAATATCGTGCAAATGCCAACCTATCAACTAACATGGCAAGAATGCACATATAATGCAAAAATTCAAAGAGTGACCGAATGGCCTATGTGACTAGCAAACATGGCATTTTCACAAACACTTGGTATACTAGCATGCAAAACTAAATCAAATGTCATGCAAATGCAAAAACCAACCAACTAACACGGCAAAAATGCAACACACAATGCAAAACACATGGAGTAGTCGAATGGCCTCAAGCTCCAACAAGCATGGCATTTTCACAAACGCTTGAGATACTAACATGCTCAACTAAAATATAAAACTCAAGTCATGCAAAAAACCACACAAGCATTTTCACAAACACTTAATATACTAAATCTAAAACATGCTCAACTAAGACATAAAACTCAAATCATGCAAAAACCACACAAGCATTTTCACAAACACTTGATATACTAAATCTAAAACATGCTCAAATTTAAACATCATGAAAACAGAAAATTAAAAATGCAAGAACATGATATTTAAATCATAAATGGCAATAAACAAAGCAACCAAATTAAAATATAACTCAAGTATATGAAGTAAAATAACATTTAAAACATCAAGATCAAAAAAAATAACATCAATAACATGATAAAATAAACCAAAATAGCAACTTAAACAAAAACTGTAGGCCATTCGGCCATGGTGAGAATATTGTAAAAAAAATTGTAAAAAAAATATTTAAGAAAGAGATGAAGAAAGAACTTAAGAAGAACAATAAAAAAAAATTTATTTAAAAAGGAAACTCACCAAATAGTAGCAAAAACAAGAATGGAAAATCAAGAAAGTGCAAGAGTTGGTGCTCAAGAGCAACCTCAAGAAGCTATATTTCAAGCTTTGTCTCTTCAAACTTTCCTTTCTTTTCTAAACTTTTTCTTTTTGCTTTCAAACAAAGAGAGAAAAACCAAGTAAAAGCCAAGAGACTCAGCAAAAATAAAGTGTGAAAATAAAAATTCTGAACCTCCCCTAGAGCTGGCCAAAACCCCCTTTAAAACCTCAAAGATGTTGTCATTTTTTTTGTAACCAATTTTCCATCAAATGGCTAATAATTCAAGGTGAAAAATCATGAAATTACCACCTTTAGATTAGCATATCAGCTGTCCCAAATTACAGCTGTTCAAGAATAATGTTGACATCTCTCTTGGCCTATGTGGCTTAATCACCATGGCTTGATCAAAGAGAATCTCTAACTAACTCTTAATTCTTGGCCATTTGATTGAAAAATCAAAAGCTTCCTACTTCCTTTGGGCCTTGGCAGGCCATCACTTCTCTTTTGCAGCCCAACCCTGATTTTTTGAAAGGCCAAAAGTAGCCCTTTTCGGTTGCTTGGGTGAAATGACCGTTTTGCCCCCCGAATGCAAATAAATATCAAACGGACCCCAAATTCAATTTTTATTTTTTTTAATGCTTCTAAAATAATAAAATATTGAGTTCTGGAAGTTTTCAAAATTATCCGAGTCCGTTTGCTATTTATTTGGATTTTTTCTTCCAAAAATGCCCTTTTATGCCTCTACAACTTACCATTTCTTAAACGAGCTCCAAATCAAGATTTTTCTTCACCAATATCTTCAAAATAATTTAAAAGTGTGATCTAGAAGTTTTCATAATTTTTGGAGCTCATTTGGTATTTTTTCGGGATTTATCGGCTTGAATTATTTTGACCATTTTGCAAACGAACTCCGAATCAAGATTTTCTTTCGCCGATCTCTTCCAAATAATTTAAAAATGATATTTTCAAAATTTCAAAATATTTGGAGTTCATTTGCTATTTTTCTGGGATTTCGCCATTTTGCAAACGAACTCCGAATCAAGATTTTCTTTCGCCAACCTCTTTAAAATGATTTAAAAATGAGATTTACAAATTTTCAAAATTTTCGGAGTCCATTTGCTATTTTTCCCAAATTTTCCAATTTTTGCCCTTTTGCCTTCGAAACCCGATTTTGCTCAAAACAAGTCCGATTTTCAGATTTTTCTTCAAACTGAGCCTCGGGCTATCCTTTTTTAATCATTCCTCATCCATTGGGGCTTTGGTCTTACAAAGTCGGGCCATTTCTGTGATTCTTCCTGATTTCACCTAAATCCACTAAAAATCCTAATTCTTGGTTTTCTCCCGGATTGACTTTTCTTTCGGTTTTTCTTGCAAGTGACTTCTCCTTTACCCGTAGTCAGTGCTTATCTTTCATTTGGAACCTTCAATTTCAACTAATTTGATCGTTTAAGCACTTTTCCCCAAATTTCTCGGATTAGGGTTTCCTTTCTACTGAATCTCCAAATCCCATCTTCCGAACTCCATATCTTTCAATTTAGACCTCGGATTATCAAAATTCTTTCGCCATTTTTCAATTGAACTTAAAATCTTGATTTTGAAAGTGGGTTGACTTTTTTCAGTAGTTGACTTTTTAGGGTTGACTTTTTTGGGGTTGACTTTTTTGGGGTTGACTTTTTTCAAGTTTGACTTTTTATGCTCGCCCTCTTAAACTAAGTCTCGGAGTACCACCTGCAGGATGAAAAAAGTATTTTTACATTTGGAAACATCAATTTAATAAGAAAACATTCCTGTTTTAGTGGTCCGAACAAAATTAGATGTCTACAGCTGCCCCTCTTTGGCTATTGCTGAGAATCAGGAATCAGGCAAAGATAAACAAACACTAATTTTGTACGATCAGTGAAATCACATGTGAAGGAAAGGGAAAGGGGTTTCTTTTTCATTCTTCTATCATTTTTTCACACTTTTTTTTTTGTTTTAAAAAAGCTGTAAATTGAAGATTGGTCCTAAAATTGAAATCCCTGACTAATCAAGGCTCGACCCGTCTTAAGGAAACGGACTCGATTTTCAAAAAGAAAAATTGCTATAAATTGAAGATTTGTCCTTAAATTGAATTCCCTGACTAATCAAGGCTCGACCCGTCTTAAGGAAACGATTCAATTTTCAAAAAGAAAAATTATACCCGAAGGTCTTAAGAATAATGCCCGTAGGTCTTTAAAACTGGTGCCCGAAGGTCTTTAAAACTGGTGCCCGAAGGTCTTCAAAAATGGTGCCCGATGGTCTTTAAAAACTGGTGCCCGAATGTCATTAAAATTGGTGCCCGAAGGTCTTTAAAACTGGTGCCCGAAGGTCTTTAAAACTGGTGCCCGAAGGTCTTTAAAATTGGGTGTTTGAAAATAACTTGACGACGGTCTCAAGGCTCAACTTGCCTGATAAACAAAATGAGTTCGATTTAAAACAGAAAGAAATACCTTGATGGCGGTCTTGGAGTCCGAATCTTTTGAGAAGCAAAACGAGTTCTCTTTGAGGAAGTCCAAGTTTCCCTGATTTCTGCATTGTTAGCTAAATGTAATGATGAGAATGTCATGCTTTGCAAATGCTTATATGTTTCCTAAAATAAATGCAATCAAATGACTGTGCCATAATTTCTAATCCATGGTTTCTTTGAGGTTCACAGATTATATGACTTCAGGACAGAGTCTTCAATGTTCATTGATGCCCCACTTAAGAAATTCTTCACTCAAGATATCTTGTCAAACAGTCCCAGTTTATGTTTTTCGCTGAAGTTCACAGATTTTCTGACTTCATGATGGAGTTTCCAACACGTTCGCTATTCCCTTTTCTTTGGTGATCTTTCCAAACCTTTCCCAAGATTTAAATCTATTCCTTAGTAATACTTTGAAATCCCTTTATTTAAAGATTTTTATTACTAATCATCATTCAATTTAATAACAACCATAATGCATCTCAAAAGTATATGAAAGAAAATATGAATCAAGCAAAAATTATCATGAAAAGGATAATAAGAATTTATTGCAAGAAATGTTTTAAAATAGTAAACATAAATGTCAAGGATATAAAAAACAAATGTAAGGTTATAGGCTGTAGATGCCCCGGATGCGGAATATCTTGGACCCCTCCTTTTTCAAATCATCTGAAATTTCTCTTGAACGAGCAATTCTCTTGGGTAATCTCTTAGCTTCTGTAGTTACATCTGACTGAGTTGTTCCCCTTTCCTCTGATTGTCAAATACTTTCTCCCCCTTTACATGGAGCATTGATTCAAACTTTGATTAGTACTTGAGCCGCCTTTTGTAGGTTTTCAACTCAAGTGTCCTTCATTCGGTATTAAGTCGCCCTTTGCAGGTTTTCGGCTTAAACCTCTTCTTTTACATTCTTTTTTCATTTCCATTTTTTTTATTCTACCATGCATCTAACAATTCTAAATGCTTCCAAGGTAAAAATATCAATTCAAAAGATGGGATGAATTCTGAGAATAACCTTTCAAATTAAATATCCTTGCTTGATCAAAATGGGCTTTTAAAGCATGTAATGTAGGCCAAGGTTTAAGTTTATAAAGAAAGGATAAATTGGCCCAAAATGTGTTTAAGGGTGATTGGATCAAGGATCACTTCTTGAGGAGAACTCAATCTTGAAACATTTGTCCCCTTTTTGGACTTTTTCCTTATTTTATTTTTTTTTTTTGCTTTGTTGGCTTTCATTTGCCACATTTTCTGATGGCTTTCTTTTTGCCATGATTTTTTATTATCTTTCCTTTTATTTGCCCTCCAGTGTAGAGGGTGATCCTTGATCAAGGTTTAAAGAAAGAAATAATTCCTAAGGCTCAAAGGGGTGACTAAGGATAATTTCTTCTTAGTGAATGGAATATGAAAAACGCCCATTCATCATATCAAGCATGACTATTCTCTTTGAAAAGCAATTCTCAGGGGAAATAGATATATAGAATTTCTATTTTTACACTTGGAATCATTCGAATTTCCTTGTATACAGCATCACACATTTTTTTTCAAGCATAATACTTCTTCAGTTCATCAGCATTCACGGGATTTCTAAAATCATCTCCGTCCATCCGAGTTAGAATCAATGCTCCTCCAGAAAAAGCTCTCTTTACCACATAAGGTCCTTCCCAATTTGGAGCCCATTTTCCTCTCGGGTCTTTCACTATAGGGAGAATTTTTCTCAATACCAACTCCCCCTCTCGGAACTGTCTAGGATGAACTTTCTTGTTGTGGGCTCGAATCATCTTTTTCTGATACAACTGCCCGTGACAAATTGCTTTCAGTCTTTTCTCCTCAATGACATTCAATTGTTCATAACGAACTCTAACCCATTCTGCTTCCTCTAGGCCAACTTCTATCAAAACCATAAGTGAAAGGATCTCAACTTCAATGGGTAGCACTGCTTCCATCCCGTATACCAAAGAAAACGGTGTTGCCCTTGTAGATGTACTGGCCGAAGTACGATATGCATGAAGCGCAAACGACAAGATCTCATGCCAATCTTTGTACACATTGGTCATCTTCTCAACAATCCTCTTGATATTCTTGTTAGCTGCTTCTACTGCGCCATTCATCTTCGGACGGTAAGGTGTCGAATTATGATGTGTGATCTTGAATTGAGTGCACACTTCTCTCATCATCTTATTGTTCAAAATGAGAGCATTATCCGAAATAATTCTTGTTGGCAACCCGTAACGGCATATGATTTCTTTCTTGACGAGTCTACATACCACCGACTTTGTTACATTTGCATAAGACGCAGCTTCTACCCACTTTGTGAAATAATCTATGGCCACCAAGATGAAACGATGTCCATTTGAAGCTTTCGGGGTGATAAGCCCGATCATATCCATTCCCCACATTGAAAAAGGCCATGGTGCAGTCATGACATGTAATGGCGATGGCGACACATGAATCTTATCTGCATAAATCTGGCATTTATGGCACCTTCAGGAATAACTGATACAATCTCCTTCCATCGTCAGCCAATAGTACCCTGCCCTCATAATCTGTTTAACAAGCATGTGACCATTAGCATGGGTGCCACATATCCCTTCATGGACCTCTTCTATGATTCTTCGAGCTTCGGCAGACCCGACACATCTCAACAGGACTTGATCTTTCCCTTTCTTGTAGAGAATCTCACTGTCTAGAACGAAACCCATTACTAGCCTTCTCAGAGTCCTCTTGTCATTTTCTATTGCTTGTTCTGGGTATTGTTGATTCTTAATATACTGCAAGATGTCATTATACCAATGAAGGCCATCTACTTCTTTTTCAATACTCAAACAGTGGGCAGGAGACTCATATATGCTCATCTTAATCAGCACAACTTCCGCCTCTTTATTCACTTTAAACATTGATGACAAAGTAGCCAGAGCATCTGCCATCCGGTTTTCTTCTCGAGGAAAGTAATTGAAATTCACTTCTTCGAACTCCTCCAATAGACTCAGTATGAGTTCTTGGTATCAGATTAGCTTTGTATCTCGGGTTTCCTATTCTCCTCGTAGCTGGTAAATCACTAAGGCTGAGTCTCCAAAAACTTCCAATACTTTGATCTTTCTGTCCACTGCAGCACGAAGGCCCATAGTACATGCTTCATACTCGGTAGTATTGTTTGTACAATCAAAATCAAATCTAGCAGTGAAAGGATAACAATCTTCTTTTGGGGATATAAGCACTGCACCGATTCCATGCCCCATGGCATTAGATGCGCCATCAAAGTACATTTTCCATACTTTCTTCTTCAGGGGAATATCATCTGCTTGTGACACATACATCAAATCTTCATCTGGGAAGTCAAAGTTCAACGGCTCATAATCTCCCACTGCCCGACTTGCTAAGAATTCAGCCACTGCACTGCCCTTGATATCTTTCTGACTTACATATACAATATCGTATTCTGACAATAAAACATGCCATCTTGCTGTCCTCCCTGACAAAGAAGGTGCTTCCAACATGTATTTGACTGGATCCAACTTAGCAATCAACCACGTTGTGTGATACAACATATACTGTCTGAGTCTTCGAGCAGTCCAAGCTAAGGCACAACACAACTTCTCTACCGACGAATATTTCAACTCATAATCTGTGAACTTCTTGCTGAGGTAGTAAACTGTCTATTCTTTCTTTCCAGTTTCATCAAGCTGCCCCAAAACACAACCCACGGATCTTTCAAATACTGATAAATACAGTATCATTGGTTTATCCGGAATAGGTGGCATTAATACTGGTGGGTTTGATAGATAATGCTTAACTTTTTCAAAAGCAATCTGACACCCTTCATCTCATTCTCCTGGATCACGTTTTTGAAGTAACTTAAATATTGGATCACATTTGTCAGTTAATTGGGAAATAAACCGAGCAATTTAATTCAATCTCCCTAGAAAGCCTCTTACTTCCTTTTGAGTGCGAGGTGGTGGCAAATTCTGAATAGCCTTCTATTTATCCGGGTCAATCTCAATTCCTCTTTTGCTAACGACAAAACCCAACAACTTCCCCGAAGTGACTACAAAAGTGCATTTTGCCGGATTTAGCTTGAGTCTAAAATTCCTTAGTCGTTTAAAGAGCTTCTTAAGATTCGCAATATGCTCCTCTTCTCTTGTGACTTTGCGATCATATCATCAACGTAGACCTCAATTCCCTTATGCATTATATCATGAAACAAAGTCACCATGGCTCTCTGGTATGTTGCCCCAGCATTCTTCAACCAAATGGCATTACTTTGTAGCAGAAGGTTCCCCACATTGTAAAAAAATATGGTTTTCTCCATATCTTTCGGTGCCATCTTGATCCGATTGTATCTTGAGAATCCGTCCATAAAAGAAAATAAAGAACTCTTTGTTGTATTATCCACCAAAGTATCAATATGGGGCAAAGGGAAATTATCTTTAGGGCTAGCCTTGTTCAAATCTCGGTAATCAACGCACATTCGCACCTTACCATCCTTCTTTGGTACCGGAACAATATTTGCCACCCATTTTGGATATTTTTCCACCTCTAGGAATCCAGCATCAAATTGTTTCTTCACCTGCTCTTTTATCTTTAACAGCATATCATGCCTCATTTTTCTCAACTTCTGCTGAATTGGCTTGCATTCTGGCCTTAAAGGGAGCTTATGAACCACAATATCCGGATCTAACCCCGGCATATCTTGGAATGACCATGCAAATACATCCACATACTCCTGGAGCAAAGCTATCAATTCACCTTTTATTGATGATGACAATGAAGTTCCAATTTTGAACTCTTTTATATCTTCACCATTTCCTAGATTTATCGTTTCCAATAACTCCTTATGAGGAAGTACTTGTTTCTCCTCTTGTTCTATTTTCCTCAATAGATCTGGAGGTAGACCATAATCCTCAGTATCTTCATTAGCCTCAAAATCACCCGTGCAAATGGGTCTTTCAAAATCAATTTCAGAATTACTGACAGGAAGGTCCTCATATTCTGCATCCGTACGCCTGTAAATAGGTGGAGAAGAAACGATATAGGAAAATATATAAAATAAATAAAAAAAAGAATATGGACACATCAATATGGATAATGCATTGTGCTTGTTATTTATTCAATGAAAATAGTTAAAAAAGCCCATTACAGAAAGAAAAAAAAAAAAAAAAAAAACTCTTAAAGATAATTAAGATTGCTTTTTTTAAAAAGTATTACTTTGGAATAGACTTAAAGACTATGAGCAACTCAGTCGCACTCTAGTTGGTTAGTCTATATCCTGGTGGACAAGGTCGCACCATCCAGCTAGCACTTTCTCTTTCAATTCTGTCTTTCTCAGTCGTGCAGATCTCCACGTCATACATCTGCTCATACCTATTCACCTGTAATCTCTCGAAGGCTTTCTCTATCATTATGAGCACATCGTCAGAATTCTTTTCTCCGAACAGAGAACCGGCTGAGCGAAAGCTGTGAAGGATAGATGGGAATGTCATAGGCTTCCACTCAATATCCATACCGGTCAGACGGGCCATCTCCTTTGCCGATTCCTTTCAACTTGTTTCCTTTTCTCATGGGCCTTCGGAAGATACCCTAGGCCAAATCGATCTCTCTTTCCTTTTACTTCTATGGCTCAAGCCATCCCCTGAAGATATTTCCCGAGTCCTTTTCCAGCCCTGCAGCCTTTTCCTACGGTGGTCCTTACCCCCAGCCTTGTGTTCTTGGACAGCCTCGGTTTCAGAATTTTTCGTCCTTCAGCGATGAAAACTGCATTTACAAATTCAAAGACCGGAAAGAACACTCCATGGCATCTTCATTGGGCTCCACATAAGGAGATTCAGTTGATGAGGAGGCTATTATGTCTTCCTCCCCTGATACCGTAATTGATGGAGACTCAATTAAGAGTTGTAAACCCAAGTGCAGGTTATGTTCAAGTAATAAATTCTCGGGTGTCCGAGGTCGAACCACAGGGAAGCGTATTAGTAAGTATAAGTTTATAAATATATAAGACAAAGAAAGTAAACAATATATTAGGGAATCAATAACAAAATAAGATAAACAAGATATTAGAGAACAAAATAAACAAAATATAAAAGAAATTAAACAAGATATAAAAAACAATAAGAAAAGATGTTGAGGTTAGAGAATCCACTCTTGGTGTTATGCTAAGATTAATCTTGTTTTATTACACAATTGAAATCCACACATAAAGGAGGTTCCAATCGGAAGGTTTAGCAATTCAGTCCAAATTGTCCAACGTCCATAGCATATGATATTATGTTCATTTGGTGTCCTCAAAACTCATAAAAAGAGTCCAAGCATTCCTTATGCCAAGGTATATGTCTACAACAAATCAAGGTTATGAAACCAAGCATTTATTGTGCCATTTTCATTGTCAATAATGAATCAAGATCCCTACTTTGCAAGTATGATTTTAAACCAAAAGAAAATATTATCTATACTAGTGTTTATAAATGATGATTCATTTTAGCTCATGTTTAAGAGACTAACCTTAGCATTTACCAAGAGCTTCACCTCATCACCTCAACAATATGATTAGCAACACATACTAGATATGAATAAAATGAAAAGAAATGTAAGAAGCATAAGTAAATAAAGAAAAAGAAAACTAGAGAAAGGAAAGAAGAAGAAAACTTAGAGAATTTTATTACAATGGCTAATATCCTACCAATCTATCTTTAATGCTCATCCAAGGCCCTCTATTTATACACATTTTGCAGAGCTAAATGACAAGAGACAAGCTTTATAAATTTCAAAGGTAGGTATAATAGGTGGGTGCATTTTTCTAACAATTTTCGTCATATTGTATGACAATTCTGATCAGCCAGATTGATGGTTGATTTTGTCAATGTTGGAGGCTCGATCTGATCAAATGGTCTTCTAGAAAAATATACCCCTATCAGTTACGGATCCATAACCGTTGGAATCAGATCATTTTCTCATGTGGATCGGAAGATATGGTCAAAATACCAAAACAGGTCAGCACAGACGTCATTGCACATCAGCCAACTTGATGGTCGATTTCGCTAGGGAAAACGACTCCGTTTCAAGAAGTGTAAAACATGAAAAAGATAGATATGCCTCTTAACTATGCACTGTAAAAATTTCAGCCTTAATGCTTCAGTGAAACTCCAGATATAGCTGATATGGAAAAAGGTGTCGGAACTGGAACTGAATTGGATTTGCCCTTAATTCTTGATTTAACCTAGTAATCTGAAATCACTCAAAGAAACTCGTAAAAAAACACCAAATTACATAAAAATATAAAATATCATAAACACAATTAGACTAAGCAATAATAACTCGTATTTGACACAAAACAATAATAAAACATAACTAAGAACTATATAATTATACGAGTTATCACACCCCCACACTTAGATTGTTGCTAGTCCCTAGCAACGACTCAATAAAAATAAAATAAGAAAATCTAATCTAATCCATTTTCGTTGGAAATCACGGTGGCACTTAGCATGTGACACAAGCCTTTAAATCCCTAGGTGTCCCTAGTGGACGAGTTTAGTCTCGTGAGGGTTTGCTAGAACGATACCCACAAACATTGAAAAACTAAAATATAAGTAAACTACGTACACTAAAAATATTTACTCCTAATCCTTTCAATATAAATTAGAGACAATCTTTGAACAAGTCTTATAAACTAATCAATAGCTCAAAGAATTTCACAAAAATTCATGCTTGAATGTAAATAAATGAGTTAAGCCAATATTAACATAACATATTTCAATCAAAATAGTGCATATTCAACTTAATCTCAACTTCTCACTATACTCTCATGATTTTCACTCTTTAAAGTAGTGGTAAAGTGTTTACACTCAATCAATCTCATGAAAACAGTTCTACCATATGCTTGCTTGTCCACCTATTCTCCACTATTTAGATCATACAACTTCATAAATCAAGAGGTCTTTTTTCAAGGTTGTAATGGGGCCAAAGGGTTATAATGTGGTTAAAGAACAAAAGGATAAAGATATCACAAAGGTTCCAAAGAGTTCATAGAGTTTAGAGACATAATAAGATCATACAAATAAAACTTCTCAAAACTCTTATAAAGCACATAATAACATAGGCTAAATATTCATGTTGAGCCCTTGCTTCATTCTAACCAACTTTGTAACATCTTTTTCTTTACTTTAACTAGAAGTTCAAGAGAAGATTTTTTTTTTTTTCAATATGGGAATGTATTTGACAATGATCCCTTTCTTTTTCTCTTGACTTTTGCCTCTCTCCTCCCCCACACTTATCTTTTGTTCTGACCCAAATTTTCAAAAAGTATCCCTTGTTTTTGCAATATGTCTCAAAATATATAATCCATCTTTAGAACAAGGGTAAGGATATAAGTATATTTAGGCTAGGTGTAAGTTCTGGTTACCAATAAAATAGCATATTTAATGTAGGCTCAAATTGGCTCACTAGTGGGGATGTTCTCTTAGAACATTAATAATGGATGGCTGTTTGGCTCTGGTTATAATCCTAATGCCTCTATCATATTCATGTTGTCACATGTATCAATATAGTCTCAAACGGTTTAAAGCAAGTTCTAGAGAATCATGTAATCATAAGAGCACTCAAGAAAGAAATTAGATTGATTTGTATAATGCATCAATCATTATAGGCTCAAAAACTAACAAGGATGATTATACAAGTCAGATTAAGTCTAAACATGCTTCTTTCTCAATCAACATATCATATTAACATTGGCTCATAAAAAGGTTGACATCAAGCTCAATTCTTATGAAAATCTTCTCACTAATAAATCTGTTTTAGACTTATGCAATTCATATCTCATCATTGTATTAAAAAGGAACTAGAACACATTAAAATAATAATAATAATAATAAAGACTCATAAAAAAAAATAGTAGACAAAAATAAAAGAAATCCTAAATCGTTCCCCCCACACTTAATTCTTACATTGTCCTCAATGTAAGTCTATTAACCCAAATGAAAGAATCATGTGTAAGAGAAAAGAACTAATAACATAAGAATAGGAATAACTAAGACTCAAAACAAAACAAACTCATGCAACCTAAATAATCCTAAAATACTTAACAAAAATTAACAAGTAAACATAAAAAGATTAAAATCAAACTGACAAGGTATGTCTCAAGTCTCCCTTACTCAGACCTTGTTCAGAATGAATACTTCTAAATGGCTTAAAACACATCAAATTTTTTTTTTTTTTTAATTAGCAAAATATGTCCCTTACCCCCTACTAAAGGTAGAATTTAGGAGATATTACCTGCAGAGGTTGCTAACCACTTATTATAACTGAGACACAACAAACAAAATGTTAGATAATGTCACAAAGACAGAGTGCAATCCACTCCTTGCTCGTCCATATCTCTTTTTCTTTTTCCGAGCGTTTGCGAAACAACCGTAGCAGATAAATACTCATAAGCTTGGAGCTTTTTGAGTAAATCTTCAATGGTTGTTGCAGAAATTATGGTTCTCCTTGCCTCTGAAAACATGAATCCATTATCCACAGCATTATCTAAATATGAAAGCAAATTACTAAAATAACCATTAATATTAAGCAGACCAATGGGTTTCTTATTTGTGACCAAAGATGACCAAGAAGCCACGCAAGCTATTTCTTCCAATGTACCCAGACCTCCTGGTAAAGCAATGAATGCATCGGCAGAATGGTACATGATTGTCATCCGTTCAGGGATACTCCAGACTTGTATTTCCTTACCCACGGTAGGTCCACAAAAACTTGTGAATAGTTTTGGCACTATTCCTAGAACTGGACTTCCTCCGGCGTGTGCTGCTGTAGCGACTGCTCCTATTAAACCCGTACTACCGCCTCCATAAATCAACTGGATCTTTTGTTGGGCAAGTATTACTCCAACTCTTATGGCTTCATCAGCGAATATGTTATTTTTCCCTGGATAAGCACCTCCAAAGACACAAATTTTTTTAATGCGCTGGGACGAAGTACTTTTCATTTTTTTTCAAGTGCGAATGAGTACATGGTGTAATATATAGAGGACTGAGTAATGAATCAGACAAGAGTAATAATGTCGCCGAAAGTGTATTTGACCTGTCAGAAGAAAATGTTAACCTAACAAAAGATTTTTGCGTGATTTCAGGAAGAAAATCAAAAAGAGAAGAAAAATCAACCGTAAAAGACCAATGCAAAAAAAAAAAAAAACGAGAATAATTACACAAATCTAACAACACGTAAATTAAACCGAAATAAAGTTATTGCAAATCAAACCAAAAGTTGAGAAGTCATTTATTGTAGTTGTGATTGTGGCTCACATCTTCCTCTGGTTTTACGTCCAGAAACGGCTTAAACGCCTTCTATGAGTCGAGGATATGCTTCCCATCCAGTTTTCTTACAAGCTGGCAAACAGGGTCTTTTAACATCAGATTCCCAAGATGTTGCCATTCCCTTTGGAATTGCGACCATAAATCAAGAATTTCTCTTTGTACGTCTCCACTAGGATGCGTCTCAAGAGAAAGTTGGATATTACCCAAATTCTCCTTACTCAGTCCATCCTTAATGAATTCAATTTTATCATCTCGATTAGAGGACGAAATCCCAATAGAATGACATTTACCGTTACACGTCCATCGTGCATATTTGTGGCAATTTGAACTCATGCGCTTTGCTCGTCGCTTCTTTGCAAAAGTGCTTCTACCTGTACCTGGTAAATGCAAAACAGGAAGATATTCATCTTCACGTACCTTGGCTTCAATTATCCAACGTATGTCTTCAGGAATCCCTTTGTGCATAAGCATTCTTAATCTTTCAAATCGAACTTGGTAAAGCTTCAGTAAAATATTTCGAGGAAAATGAGGGAATCGTTTCTGCAATCTTTTGAGAATATCATCCATCCTGAAAAAAAAAATAAAAAAAATGAAAGAGAAATTGAAAGAGAAATTTATATACAATATCAGTTTTGTGGGTAGCTGATGGAACCGACTTAAATAATCACGGAGTACCGTTATCCGCCATTTAACCGGGGTAAAAAAAATTATATTTACATCTAGTTATTTTCAAAACAAGGATCAGAAAGAAAAACAACCTCTTCTTGAGTAACATGATTTTCCAAAAAGAGTTTGAGTCTTTGTCCATTTACCTTGAATACGTTACCATTTTGAGGATTCTCAATGTCAACTGCTCCATAATGATACACATGCTTAACCACAAATGGGCCAGTCCATCTTGATCTCAACTTACCAGGAAATATGTGAAGTCTAGAATTATAAAGTAGAACTTTTTGCCCAACATCAAATGTTTTTCTTGAAATTAACTTGTCATGAAAGGCTTTAGTTCTTTTTTTATGAATTTTAGAATTCTCATATGCATCATTTTTGAGTTCCTCAAACTTTTGTTTCCAACAATGCTTAACCTGAAAAGAATTTAACAAAGAATCAGTGTGTGAAATTTCTGAAGCATTATCAAACTCACATTCAATTAAATATGCTTCTAAAGGATCATGGAATGTGGTAGTGGTGAGATGTTCATGAACAAGTTCTTCAATGAAATCCACTTCATGTACTTCTGAATCATCACCAGGTTGCTGCAAATGTTGAACACATTTAATTCTAAAGTCATATTTCCAAAAGAAATGTTCAAAATACCATTCCTGCAATTTATCAGAGCATTAGAAGTTGCAAGAAATGGACGGCCTAATATAACAGGAATTTGAACATTTGGATTTGAAACAGGATGTGTGTCCAAAACAATAAAATCAACAGGGAAGTAAAAATTTTCAATTTGAACCAAAACATCTTCAACTATCCCTCGAGGAATTTTTACAGAACGATCAGCTAGTTGAAGTGTAACAGGTGTTTCCTTGAGTTCACCTAAACCTAACTGTTGATAAACAGAAAAAGGCAAAAGATTAACACTAGCACCAAGATCAAGCAATGCACGTTCTATTCTAGTGTTTCCAATGATGCATGAGATTGTTGGACATCCAGGATCTTTGAATTTTGGTGGAGTAAGGTGCTGAATGATTGAGTTCACACTTTCATAAACACAATTAGACTAAGCAATAATAACTCGTATTTGACACAAAACAATAATAAAACATAACTAAGAACTATATAATTATACGAGTTATCAGTAATCAACCGGCCCTCCAACACAAATTTCAGCTTTTGGTGGAGAGACGAGGGTACAGCCCCAGCTGAATGTATCCATGGCCTTCCCAACAAGCAATTATAAGATGGATTAATATCCATGACCTGGAAGTTCACTGTATAAATGTGATGCACCCAAAAGAGTGTATCTTATTTAACCTTGCACTAAAAAGATCAATTGTAAGTATAGTAGTTAGCAAGGGTCGAGTCCTCAGGGATTGGGTTTTAGTTTATAAGTTAATAGTTTAAAACTTAAATTCAAGAACAATAAAAGAAAAGGGGTTTTTGAAGCCAGATTTAAACTAAAGTAAATAATAAGAATAAGATGCAAGGCGGTATAACCAGCCAATAAAAATATATATACTAAATTAGGCGGTATAACCAGCCAATAAAAATATATATACTAAATTAGGCGGTATAACCAGCCAATAAAAATAAAACAAAGTTAATATACAAATTAGGCGGTATAACCAGCCAATAAAAATAAATATAAAAAATAAGCAAACTAAAAGTAAGAAAACAAATAAGTAAGAAGAATCAAATATGAAAAATATGGTTAAGGTTTCATTCTCCACCACTAAACATCATTAAGAATCAATTTCAGATCTATCAATATCAACCAACTATCAAAGTTAACAACCGTAGATAACAACAAGCTCTGTTACCCCAATCTTTCCTTAGTTTGTCGTTAAATAGAACAAGCTCTCTATTTAATCTCTAACCATTAAACAACCTAGAATAAGCTCTCTAAATTCAATTTAATGGCAGCTTTATGATGAGAAAGATAGGTTGATCTAAGCAACAAACACATAAGCTCGGATTGTTCAACTTAGGTTATGTTCCACTTTGCAATTATTGAAAACTTGACCATAATCATTAATCACAAATTGCCACTTATGAATAGGAAATCAAGACAATTACACGGATCAAGACTCCTAAACTAGCAATAGATAATTATCAAGATCTATCTAGTTGTACACCTAAATAAATCAAGACAACATCATGAACAATTCTTGTAGAAGAACATAAGCAACTTTGATAGAAAATTAATGATAGATAGAATCTGAAAATCAATCACAAAACATGTCTAGGGCTTTGAAATCACCCTTAACCAAATAGAAGTTTAGCCTAGCATAGGCATTGTAAACATAAACATAAAATTAAAGAAAATCTAAGAAGAAAATAAAAGAAAGAAAGAAGAAGAGGAAGAATATTAATTATCCAACCTCTTGCTCTCTCTAAAGAAAAAGAAAACTAGAGAAAAGAAAGAAAACTAGAAAAAAGAAAGAAGAAGAAAACTTAGAGAATTTTATTAAAATGGCTAATATCCTACCTATGTACAATATGATCCCTTACAATCATCCAAGGCCCTCTATTTATACACATTTTGGAGGGCTAAATGACAAGAGACAAGCTTTACAAATTTCAAAGGTAGGTATATGACGATTTTGATCAGCCAACTTGATGGTCGATTTCGTCAATATTGGAGGCCTGATCTGATCACATGGTCTTCTAGAAAAAGGTTCCCCTATCAGTTACGGAACCATAGCCGTTGGAATCAGCTCATTTGCTGATGTGGTTAAGCAGATATGGGCAAAATACGAAAACATGTCAGCACAGACGTCATTGCACATCAGCCACCTTGATGGTCGATTTCTTCAATATTGGAGGCCTGATCTGATCACATGGTCTTCTAGACAAAGGTTCCCCTATCAGTTACGGAACCATAGCCGTTGGAATCAGCTCATTTTCTGATGTGGTTAAGCAGATATGGGCAAAATACGAAAACATGTCAGCACAGACGTCATTGCACATCAGCCAACTTGATGGTCGATTTCGCTAGGGAAAACGACTCCGTTTTAAGAAGTGTAAAACATGAAAAAGATAGATATGCCTCTTAGCTTTGCATGGCTACAAATTTCAGCCTTATTGCTTCAGTGAAACTCGAGATATAGCTGATATGGCAAAAGGTGTCGGAACTGAAACTGAACTGGATTTGCCCTTAATTCTAGTAATCTGAAATCACTCAAAGAAACTTGTGAAAAACACCAAAATACATAAAAATATAAAAGATCATAAACACAATTAGACTAAACAATAATAACTCGTATTTGACACAAAACATTAATAAAACATAACTAAAAACTATATAATTATACGAGTTATCACACCCCCACACTTAGATTGTTGCTAGTCCCTAGCAACGACTCAATAAAAATAAAATAAGAAAATCTAATCTAATCCACTTTCGTAGGAAATCACGGTGGCACTTAGCATGTGACACAAGCCTTTAAACCCCTAGGTGTCCCTAGTGGACGAGTTTAGTCTCGTGAGGGTTTACTAGAACGATACCCACAAACATTGAAAAACTAAAATATAAATAAACTGCATATACTAAAAATATTTACTCCTAATCCTTTCAATACAAATTAGATACAATATTTGAACAAGTCTTATAAACTAATCAATAGCTTAAAGAATTTCACAAAAAATCATGCTTGAATGTAAATTGTTTGAGTTAAGCCAATATTAGCATAACATATCTCAATCAAAATATTGCATGTTCAAATTTAATCTCAACTTCTCACATGGGATACCCTCATGATTTTCACTCTTTAAAGTAGTGGTGAAGTGTTTACACTCAATCAATCTCATGAAAACAGTTCTACCATATTCTTGCTTGTCCACCTATTCTCCACTATTTAGATCATACAACTTCATGAATCAAGAGGTCTTTAATCAAGGTTGTAATGGGGCCAAGGGGTTTGTAATGTGGTTGAAGAACAAAAGGATAAAGATATCACAAAGGTTCCAAAGAGTTCATAAAGTTTAGAGACATAAAAAGATCATACAAAGAAACTTCTCAAAACTCTTTACAAGTACATAGTCACCTAGGCCGGATATTTATGTTGGGCCTTTTCTTCATTCTAAACGACTTTGTAACATCTTTTTCTTTTTCCACAAATTCAAGAGATGATTCATATATATTTTTTTTTTTTTTACATAGGAATGTATTTGCCAGTATTTCATTTCTTTTTCTCTTGACTTTTCTTTTCTTTCCCCCCCACACTTATTTCTTGTTTCTAACCCAAATTTTTAACTAAAAATATCCCTTGTCTTTGCAACTTGTCTCAAAACATGCTAATTCATCTTTGGAACAAAGGTAAAGATATAAGTATATTTAGGTTAGGGACAAGTTATGGTTACCAAAGAGATAGCGTATTCAATGTAGGCTCAAATTGGTTCACTAAGGGTGTGTTCTCTTGGAACATCAATAAGGGATGGCTGTTTGGCTCTGGCTAAAAATCCTAATGCCTCTATCATATTCATGTTGTCACATGTATCAATATAGTCTCAAACGGTTTAAAGCAAGTTCTAGAGAATCCTGTAATCATAAGAGCACTCAAGAAAGACATTAGATTGATTTGTATAATACATCAATCATTATAGGCTCAAAAACTCACAAGGATGATTATACAAGTCAGATTAAGTCTAAACATGCTTCTTTCTCAATCAACATATCATATTAACATTGGCTCATAAAAAGGTTGACATCAAGCTCAATTCTCATGAAAATCTTCTCACTAATAAATCTGTTTTAGACCTATGCAATTCATATCTCATCATTGTATTAAAAAGGAACTAAAACACACTAAAAATAATAATAATAATAAAGACTCATAAAAAAAAAAAATAGTAGACAAAAATAAAAGAAATCCTAAATCATTCCCCCCACACTTAATTCTTACATTGTCCTCAATGTAAGTCTATTAACACAAATGAAAGAATCATGTGTAAGAGAAAAGAACTAATAACATAAGAATAGGAACAACTAAGACTCAAAACAAAACAAACTCATGCAACCTAAATAATCCTAAAATACTAAACAAAAATTAACAAGTAAACATAAAAAGATTAAAATCAAACTGACAAGGTATGTCTCAAGTCTCCCTTACTCAGACCTTGTTCAGAATGAATACTTCTAAATTGCTTAAAACACAACAAACTCTTTTTTTTTTTTTGAAAAGAAGAAATCAAACTGACAAGGTATGTCTCAAGTCTCCCTTACTCAGACCTTGTTCAGAATAAATACTTCTTAAATTTTTTTTTTTTTTTTTTTTTTTTTAAATTAGCAAAATATGTCCCTTACCTCCTACTAAAATATGACATTGTCCCCAATGTCAAATTTTAAAGGTAGAATTTAGGAGATATTACCTGCAGAGGTTGCTAACCACTTATTATAAATGAGACACAACAAACAAAATGTTAGATAATGTGACAAAGACAAAGTGCAATCCACTCCTTGCTCGTCCATATCTCTTTTTCTTTTTCCGAGCGTTTGCGAAACAACCGTAGCAGATAAATACTCATAAGCTTGGAGCTTTTTGAGTAAATCTTCAATGGTTGTAGCAGAAATTATGGTTCTCCTTGCCTCTGAAAACATGAATCCATTATCCACAGCATTATCTAAATATGAAAGCAAATTACTAAAATAACCATTAATATTAAGCAAACCAATGGGTTTCTTATTTGTGACCAAAGATGACCAAGAAGCCACGCAAGCTATTTCTTCCAATGTACCCAGACCTCCTGGTAAAGCAATGAATGCATCGGCAGAATGGTACATGATTGTTATCCGTTCAGGGATACTCCAGACTTGTATTTCCTTACCCAAGGTAGGTCCACAAAAATCTGTGAATAGTTTTGGCACGATTCCTAGAACTGGACTTCCTCCGGCGTGTGCTGCTGTAGCGACTGCTCCCATTAAACCCGTACTACCGCCTCCATAAATCAACTGGATCTTTTGTTGGGCAAGTATTACTCCAACTCTTATGGCTTCATCAGCGAATATGTTATTTTTCCCTGGATAAGCACCTCCAAAAACACAAATTTTTTTAATGCGTTGGGACGAAGTACTTTCCATTTTTTTTTCTTTTTTTTCGAGTGCCTGAAAGAGAATGAGTACATGGTGTAATATATAGAGGACTGAGTAGTGAATCAGACAAGAGTAATAATGTCGCCGAAAGTGTATCTGACCTGTCAGAAGAAAATGTTAACCTAACAAAAGATTTTTGCGTGATTTCAGGAAGAAAATCAAAAAGAGAAGAAAAATCAACCGTAAAAGTAAAGAGTAATAATGTCGCCGAAAGTGTATTTGACCTGTCAGAAGAAAATGTTAACCTAACAAAAGATTTTTGCTTGATTTCAGGAAGAAAATAAAAAAGAAAAGAAAAATCAACCGTAAAAGACAAATAAAAAAAATGAGAATAATTACACAAATCGAATAACACGTAAATTAAACCGAAATAAAGTTATTGCAAATCAAACCAAAAGCTGAGAAGTCATTTATTGTAGTTGTGATTGTGGCTCACATCTTCCTCTGGTTTTACGTCCAGAAACGGCTTAAACGCCTTCTATGAGTCGAGGATATGCTTCCCATCCAGTTTTCTTACAAGCTGGCAAACAGGGTCTTTTAACATCAGATTCCCAAGATGTTGCCATTCCCTTTGGAATTGCGGCCATAAATCAAGAATTTCTCTTTGTACGTCTCCACTAGGATGCGTCTCAAGAGAAAGTTGGATATTACCCAAATTCTCCTTACTCAGTCCATCCTTAATGAATTCAATTTTATCATCTCGATTAGAGGACGGAATCCCAATAGAACGACATTTACCGTTACACGTCCATCGTGCACATTTGTGGCAGTTTAAACCCATGCGCTTTGCTCGTCGCTTCTTTGCAAAAGTGCTTCTACCTGTACCTGGTAAATGCAAAACAGGAAGATATTCATCTTCACGTACCTTGGCTTCAATTATCCAACGTATGTCTGCAGGAATCCCTTTGTGCATAAGCATTCTTAATCTTTCAAATCGAACTTGGTAAAGCTTCAGTAAAATATTTCGAGGAAAAGGAGGAAATCGTTTCTGCAATCTTGTGAGAATATCATCCATCCTGAAAAAAAAAATGAAAAAAAAAAATTCAAAGAGAAATTGGAAGAGAAATTTATATACAATATCAGTTTTGTGGGTAGCTGATGGAACCGATTTAAATAATCACGGAGTACCGTTATCCGCCGTTTAACCGGGGTTAAAAAAATTATATTTACATCTAGTTATTTTCAAAACAAGGATCAGAAAGAAAAACAACATAAAAAGACTCAAAAACAAAACACTCTAAATAAAATCCTAAATTCTTCCCCCCACACATAATTCTTACATTGTCATTAATGTAATGCTATTAATCCCAAATGAAAGAATCATGTGTAAGTGAAAAGAACTAATAAACAAAATAAACTTATGCAGCCTAAATGAACTTAGAAACACTAAACACAATTAGCAAAAAAAAAAAAAAACATAAGAAAAAGATAAAGAAAAAGAGAGCAAATCTGAGGATGGCAGTTTGGCAATGCTTTCACTAATTAGGCTGCCTCCCCCAATTAGCACTTGATTGATTGTTTCCAGTCTAGCCAATTCCCCTTCTTGGCTTTTTAGGCTTGTCAGGCTCATACATGAAATTTCCCAAATTTATGCGTTTGAGAGGAAGCTTTCTTTGCACAACAGTGGATGCATTCTCCATTACAAGTATTATTCCATCATCCTTTGTGGTGCATATGTCATCGAGGAATGGAGCATATTTTGATACTTGTTGAATGACCTCCACAAACAAGTTGTTTAAGGTTTCTGGCATGTGTTGTTCATGTTCTTCCTCCTTGAACTTTGCAAATCTACTAGGAAAAGGTGGAGAAGAAACATTAGTAAAAAGTGAAACCTTAAACGTTACCTCAGGTGCCGAAATACTCTTATTTGGATCTTTGGCTTCATTATCCTCAAGAATAGAATCCATCTCTAATTTTGTTTCATCCTCATCTTGTTCCTCATTCTTCAAGGTCACAATAGTAGCATTCTCCTTTGGGTTAACCATCGTTTGGGCTGGGAGTTCTTCAGATCTTTGTGCTACCCATCCCACCATACTACTAGTCAATTGGATCATTTGCTTTTCCAAACTCTGGATGCTTGCCCTTGTTTCCTGTTGAAATTGCAAAGTATCAGTAACAAGAGAATAGACAAGATCTTCTAAAGAAGTACCTGAGTTTTGAGTCATATGTGGTGGTTGAAGAAGATCTGGTTCTTGAGACCACGATTGATTGAAGCTAGATGGATGAGTGTAATTGGCATAAGGATCTACTTCTTGGTAATTTTTTGAGTAGCCATAATTAGTATGATCCCACCATCCCTCATGGTAAGTGTTTGAGTAATGATCATACTGTTGGTCTTGGAACACTTGATGGCCTCTACATCCTCCCATGGCCAATTGTTGAACTGGGGAGGTGAGATTGGCTTGTTGATTCTCCATGTTCATGTATGCCACCAACTCTTCAAGTGTTAGATTGCTCAATTCCATTGTTTTTTTTTTTTTTTTTTTTTTAAATTTGAAAAGAAAAACTTGTATGTACAAGAAAATAAAACTAATTAGAACTGAAAATAAGAATAAACCAAGTAACAAATAAACTAAAGAAAACAATCCCCGGCAACGGCGCCAAAAACTTGATGCACCCAAAAGAGTGTATCTTATTTAACCTTGCACTAAAAAGATCAATTGTAAGTATAGTAGTTAGCAAGGGTCGAGTCCTCAGGGATTGGGTTTTAGTTTATAAGTTAATAGTTTAAAACTTAAATTCAAGAACAATAAAAGAAAAGGGGTTTTTGAAGCCAGATTTAAACTAAAGTAAATAATAAGAATAAGATGCAAGGCGGTATAACCAGCCAATAAAAATATATATACTAAATTAGGCGGTATAACCAGCCAATAAAAATATATATACTAAATTAGGCGGTATAACCAGCCAATAAAAATAAAACAAAGTTAATATACAAATTAGGCGGTATAACCAGCCAATAAAAATAAATATAAAAAATAAGCAAACTAAAAGTAAGAAAACAAATAAGTAAGAAGAATCAAATATGAAAAATATGGTTAAGGTTTCATTCTCCACCACTAAACATCATTAAGAATCAATTTCAGATCTATCAATATCAACCAACTATCAAAGTTAACAACCGTAGATAACAACAAGCTCTGTTACCCCAATCTTTCCTTAGTTTGTCGTTAAATAGAACAAGCTCTCTATTTAATCTCTAACCATTAAACAACCTAGAATAAGCTCTCTAAATTCAATTTAATGGCAGCTTTATGATGAGAAAGATAGGTTGATCTAAGCAACAAACACATAAGCTCGGATTGTTCAACTTAGGTTATGTTCCACTTTGCAATTATTGAAAACTTGACCATAATCATTAATCACAAATTGCCACTTATGAATAGGAAATCAAGACAATTACACGGATCAAGACTCCTAAACTAGCAATAGATAATTATCAAGATCTATCTAGTTGTACACCTAAATAAATCAAGACAACATCATGAACAATTCTTGTAGAAGAACATAAGCAACTTTGATAGAAAATTAATGATAGATAGAATCTGAAAATCAATCACAAAACATGTCTAGGGCTTTGAAATCACCCTTAACCAAATAGAAGTTTAGCCTAGCATAGGCATTGTAAACATAAACATAAAATTAAAGAAAATCTAAGAAGAAAATAAAAGAAAGAAAGAAGAAGAGGAAGAATATTAATTATCCAACCTCTTGCTCTCTCTAAAGAAAAAGAAAACTAGAGAAAAGAAAGAAAACTAGAAAAAAGAAAGAAGAAGAAAACTTAGAGAATTTTATTAAAATGGCTAATATCCTACCTATGTACAATATGATCCCTTACAATCATCCAAGGCCCTCTATTTATACACATTTTGGAGGGCTAAATGACAAGAGACAAGCTTTACAAATTTCAAAGGTAGGTATATGACGATTTTGATCAGCCAACTTGATGGTCGATTTCGTCAATATTGGAGGCCTGATCTGATCACATGGTCTTCTAGAAAAAGGTTCCCCTATCAGTTACGGAACCATAGCCGTTGGAATCAGCTCATTTGCTGATGTGGTTAAGCAGATATGGGCAAAATACGAAAACATGTCAGCACAGACGTCATTGCACATCAGCCACCTTGATGGTCGATTTCTTCAATATTGGAGGCCTGATCTGATCACATGGTCTTCTAGACAAAGGTTCCCCTATCAGTTACGGAACCATAGCCGTTGGAATCAGCTCATTTTCTGATGTGGTTAAGCAGATATGGGCAAAATACGAAAACATGTCAGCACAGACGTCATTGCACATCAGCCAACTTGATGGTCGATTTCGCTAGGGAAAACGACTCCGTTTTAAGAAGTGTAAAACATGAAAAAGATAGATATGCCTCTTAGCTTTGCATGGCTACAAATTTCAGCCTTATTGCTTCAGTGAAACTCGAGATATAGCTGATATGGCAAAAGGTGTCGGAACTGAAACTGAACTGGATTTGCCCTTAATTCTAGTAATCTGAAATCACTCAAAGAAACTTGTGAAAAACACCAAAATACATAAAAATATAAAAGATCATAAACACAATTAGACTAAACAATAATAACTCGTATTTGACACAAAACATTAATAAAACATAACTAAAAACTATATAATTATACGAGTTATCAAAATGCACGGGCCTATCTCCAGAGGAACTTCAATGGTTCCCATAACCTCTCTCCTAGTTCCATCAAAAGCCCTGACCACCATGCAACTTGGTATCATATGGGATATATCCGCTGGAAATTTGGATAGGGTTGCTAAAGGCATCACATTTAGTGAAGAACCATTATCCAAAAGGACCCCCGGTAATATGTGCCCCTTACAAGTGGTAGTTATATGGAGAGCTTTCGTCGATCCAATACCGTTGGGTGGTATCTCCTCATAGCTAAAACATATGTAGTCATCTGCTGCGATGTTTCCCGCCAACCTATCCAGCTTTTCAACTGATATATTATTAGCCACGTATGCTTGATTTAATACTATTAACAAAGCATTTCTGTGTGGTTTTGAATTTAAAAGCAAGGATAAGATTGAGATCCTAGCTGGTTGACGTTGCAGTTGTTCAACCACGCTATACTCATTTTGCTTTATAAATTTCAAGAGCTCACAAGCTTCTTTCTCACATACTGGTTCTTTTATTCTGTTAACCGGGGCTGATCCCCTTTCTGTTTCTTTTGGCAAATCCATCTCAATATGGATTGGCTCGACGACCTTCTTCCCTTTATCAATTCCTTTGTCTTTCCCTGCTACCCCTTGTTCAACGACCTCCGTAGCATAACACCTCCCACTTCAGGTTAAATGCCCCACACCTGTAATATCCTGCTGTCTTGAAGACCCGGGCATTACCATGCTGCAGTCATATTTCTATGGTGTAGCCTTGTTTTCCTTGTATGGAAAGGAAACAGGTAAATCAATGATTAATTTGGGCGAATTTTCCATGACTGGCATAACTTTTTCCTCCGGTTCATCATAGTAGATGATTAGGGGTCTTCCTATCTTATAGCCACCTGTATTTTCAATGACATCTATTTCTCCCTCTAACTCCTCGTAGAATTGGGCCTCCCCACTATCCATCATTCTTTGGACTTTAACCCGGAAGTCCCCGCAGTTCTGTATGTCATGGCCTCCACCCTTATGGAACGGGCACCAATTATGCACCCTTCTTGCAACCATTTTCAGACTTTTCGTACTTTCCACCAATCCTACCTTGACCATTTCAACCCATACTGTCAGCATCGGAGTCTTAACCTCCCCAATATCCATTTTTAATCTTCTGCCCTCTCTGGTCACTATTGCATTTACCTGATTCCCAGCATGATTGGGCAATGGGTTTCCAGGTACGTTTGGCCCATTTTTTGATCCAAACTTCACTACCCCAGCATTAATCAGGCTTTGGACTTTCTTTTCGAAGGTCAGGCAATCTTCAATTGAATGTCCTTGGATTCCCGCATGGTATGCACAGTTGGTGTTCGCATTATACCATCTTGGATATGGAGGTGTCAAAGGTTTTAGGTACACGGGTGCAACAAGTTGACCCTGCAACAGTTTTGGATATAGCTCATCGTAGGTAGTGGGAATCGGATCAAATTGGGCTTTGTGATCGTTCCTTGGTGAACGTTGGTCATTACGCGCATGCCCTTGTGTGTTTGGAACAACATTTCTAAGAAGGGTGATTTGAGGGGATATGACAGTTGGGAATGGCTGTTGTGGTATATTGGTGTAGGGGAACGAGTTTTGGGTAAGGTGGTTGATATTGGGGTAATAAGGATTATACCTTGGGTACGGTGTGTAAGGTGTCGGAGGTGCATAAGGTGTGGTAGGGGTATAAGTCCTCGATGGTGTGTATGGTGTAGGAGGTGTATAAGGGTATTGGTTGAAGCTTATTGCATGAGTTTCCTCCTTTTTCTTTGTAGGAAAAGCTCTCTTCGGGGTAGCAGGCTCACCCCCTTCCATCTTTCCATTCTCAACAGCCGACTCAATCATTTCTCCAGATATTACCATATCCGCAAAATCCTTGGTAGCGCTTCCCACCAATCTGTCATAATAGGGTGCTTTCAATGTGTTGATGAAAAGCACCATGGTTTCTTTGTTGGTTAAAGGGGGTTGCACTTGTGTGGCCAGATCCCTCCACCTCTGTGAATATTCCTTGAAGGTCTCATTGAACCTCTTTTCCATGTTTTGTAATGACAGCCTATCCGGTACCATGTCAGAAACGTGCTTATAGTATTCCATAAAAGCCCTGGCCAAATCCGTCCATGAACGAATCTTGGTACGACTGAGTTGGTTGTACCATCGGGTGGCTGACCCTGTTAAGCTGTCCTGGAAGCAATGAATAAGCAATTTCTCATTATCCTCATGCCCTGTCATCCTTCTACAGTACATAGTCAGATGAGTCGATGGGTTGGTGGTCCCATTATACTTTTCAAAGTCTGGTACTTTGAACTTCGGTGGAATTATTAGATCATGTACCAAGCTCATTTCTTTGGCATCTAAACTGCCAAACAACTCTGCTCCTTCCACTGCTCTTAGTCTTTCTTCCAACAACTGATATTTCTTCTTAGATTCAGCAGTTTCGACCCTCTTCAGTTCAGTCATTTTGGCCCTTTCCTTCTCTGCCATTTCTTCGAAGTCTGGAACCTCAACCTCAATTGGATCAACTCCGATGTTACCCCTTTTCGGACCGAAATTTTGTGCTTCGGCCGTCGGCTGGATGTAAATGTAGGATGCTGCCCCAGTTGGGATTTCATTTCCCACAGGTTGGGATGTCTGGCTATTTCTCTGTACCACTTCTGGTCTATCCTCCTGATTCACTGCACCCATTCCAACAACTGAATTCTCTCCAGGCCACTTCTGCTTCATCATAGTGCTCATCATCTCCACGAGCTTTGTCATCTGTTCTCGTGTCTCCTCTTGAGACTTAGTCAACTGTTCTTGTAGTTCTTTCTGGATTCTTTCCATTCTCTCAATTCTGGTAAACTAATTGTTTTCCATGGCTTTTGTTCGAGATCGAGTATTGTAAGGGTGTTGGAAGTCTAGTTCTTTCTGAGTGCGACCAATTGTACCTTTAGTTTTAAAAACCATGGATTAGAAATTATTGACACATTTATGATTTTTATTTTATAAAAAATGAATGAATGAATGAATCAGTGTTAATGAATGAACAACTAAGTAAATGACTAAGTGTATGAACTTAGATGACTAATTATAATAAATGAAAGAACAAATAAATAAATGGCTAAATGTATGAACAATTTATAAAGAATAAATGAATGAATGATTATGAATATAAATATAAATGATTGAAAAAATAAAATATATAAAAGAAAAAAACTAGTGAATGATGAATGTATTTAAAGTATTGGCCCCGGGATAATTCCAACCAAACGGTCTTTATTGATTTCCTGGAACTAAATACATCAAAGAAAAGATCACTGCTTAAGACAACATGATAATCTGTCTCTCCTAAAAAACTATTACAAGATACTAGTCCTATAATAACTCCCTCGGATCCTGGACCTTCTTCAATTTCCTCTTTTAACTGCCTTGCTCTTCCATCTGATCCCTACTTGTTCACGACCTTTTGACGTGTCGGCAGAAGCATCACCGTGTAAGCTTTCCCTAGCTTGTTTCTCCAATTGATTGGCTCGAGCTTCCTCGTGTTTTGCTTTCTCTGCCCAATAATTCTTCTCTTTCTTGAGGTTTTTGACTTCTTGTTCCCATTCTCCGGAAGTCTTGAGAGTCCCCTCGAATTTGAGCTCGAAAACGGTACCTCTTGTTCTCCAAGTATAATTCCTGAAGTTCACTTTGAACCGTGTTCCGCTCTCTCTTGATCTTTTTCTTTTCTTTTTCTTGGGCTACCTCCCGATCTTTTATGTCCTCAAGCTCTTCATGCAGTCAGGCAATCTCCTTGTTCATCCGGGCCTTTTTTTTTCAAATTTTGCCCTTGCGATTTCTAACTCTGATGGCGCTTCCTTGGGAGGCGAACTCAAATGCCAAACTTTTTCCCCATCCGATGTCAACAACCTATCATTAACCCTTGATTTCCTCCATGTGAGGTAGTCAGGTGTGACGATATCAGCATATCTAGCTACCTCCACCCGATGAGTTTCCTTCCATGCCACCATAATCTCACGGACCTTTCCCGAATATCCATCTTCTCCGTAAGAAAATTCCAAATTACCAAGGTCATGGGTCATTGGAGTAAACTAACGAGATTCTGATTACCTCAGTACTAGCAGTGGTGCATAGCTCACTCCTCCCCACACTCCCAATAATGGAATAGAGGCTTTATCTCCGCATTTATACAATGTCGGTATAGGATCTCTCCATGGAGCTCTCCAAACTATCATCTCAGCCCTGATATTCCAGAATATATTGATCCATTTCTCCTCAGTCCTATTCTCAAGCCAATTCCTTTTAAGAAATTCACCAATTGGTGCAAAAGATTTCCAATATGAACAAAGAGGGAAATTTTCCTGTTTACAGAAATGGCTCTGAACCCATATGTAGAGGAGCTGTATACAACCTAGAAAATGACCTTTACCTTCCCATCTACAGAAATTCAGGGATCGGATTGTTTCTGCTATGATTATCGGGGCTGGGTTTATCCTTTGCTCAAGCCTCTCGAAAACATCAAATATCGCCACATCCACATACCCTAATGTTTTCGGGAAGATAACTAAACCATAGATAGCCAAAGCAAAAATATTCCTAACTATTTCCTTGCTTGGATGGCTATGGATTAAAGCCCGTAAAATGTCCCATGATATGCAGTAGCTTACTCCTTTTCGGACAACATGGCTTTCTACCCAATTTCTTTCCACTCACAAAATCTTCGACACCTTTTTCTTGAAACCCGGCATCTTTGTATCCTTCAAATAAATACGATCGGGAATAACATTCTCAATATGCAGCAAGGTCGAATACTCCTCTATGGTTGGAGTCATATCCTCTCGGTTGAAAGTAAAACACCGATAAGCGGGATTCCAGAATTGTACCACAGCCCGGATCACCTCACCACTGACCTTAACCTGAGCTAACAGAGCTATGTCCCCATATGTCTGAGTGAAGGCTTCTTTTTCCAATATATTCCACTGATTCCATATATCAATCAAATCCCGGAGATCATTTTGCTTGATAATAAGATCAACCTCGGCTGGCAATGCTGACACATATCCCATCTTCAAACAATCCCCATTATCCTGTTGAACTTTCTCGGACTGTTTCCTAATCTCTAAATGTTTCTCGACCACTGAGACACTCTAACCCTTCATGAAAGCCCTTTTGGTTGAATAATATCCTGAGACCAATAAGCTTCAAATGTGCAAAAATGATGGCAAGATGCAAAAGAAACACAAAAAAGACAACAAGAAAAAGAAAATGAATTAGTAACGGGAATAAATATGAATAATAAAAAACATATAATTCAAAGCAATAATTATCCCTGAGGATGCCAACAAAATTTCAGCATTATAACACCCCGGGGATGAAATATCGACTTATTACGCACATTGTGATGTACGTTCATCATTGTCTAAAAAAATAAACTTATTTGGAAAGTAGAATAGAAGGTAAAAGGATTGGAAATATTTCTCCACGTGTTCTTAACTTCAGGATATCTAATTGGAAATCCGTCATGGCTTCGCCTAGGTTTACTATATGAAGGTGAATGAATTCTAAAAAGCCCAGAATTGTTCCTCACTGTCGCCGGTGAAGGCTAGTAAGGCACCCCGATAAAAGCGGGTTCAATTCGTTAGAGTCTATTTCCCTAGCCCATGCGGATTGTTAATCACGAAGGCTTAGGTAATTTAGTACTCCGGAAGTGTTTCACTAGCCCATGTGGATTGTTAATCACGAAGGCTTAGTTACTTTGCTCCCACCTAAAAGGATGAAACCCGGGTATAGGATTCATGATATGCAAATGCACGTGTAGTGTGTGAGGAGAAATAACAAACCTTTCACCACCTATTTTATATCCCTTATTCTAAATTCCCCAACAAGATTAAACAACATAAATCATCAATTAATCAATAAATAAATATATGCACCAAAATAACCATAGAACAATTATAATACGTATGCACATGAAATATGGACATATTTAAAAAAACATTTTATTATTATTTTTTTGAAATTATCTTTTTTTTTTTAAAAATTTGGGAATCAAAATTAAATACCAATTGAACCAACAAAACCGAGACTTCGATAACACAGGACTAATTCTAGGCCTGACTCTCTAATTTTCCCCAGCGGAGTCGCCAAGCTGTCGCAACCTAAAAAATAACGAGTCTCATCGCAAGACTTTATTATTTGTTAAGCGTGATATAAAAAAACCGAGGAAAAGTCGACTTAATTCCTCTAGAAAAATGAAGGTTTTGAAAATGACCTTGAAAATGACATGGAGTCGCCACCAATCTTTTTTAGCTAGGTGTGATCGGCCACCTATTAAAACCGGTTTTATAAAATATTTTAAAAATTAATTAAAATATTTTTAAAACCAATTTCAAGTCTGCGTTAAAACCAGAGAAATCAAAGAAAGGAATTCGGGAGTCGGTTAGGTGCGAGGAAGGATTAGCACCCCCACAACGCCCATATAAATCAGTACCTTATTAATCGTGTATTATCTCATCTCGGTGTAAAGTTGGTTTTAAATTTAGTATTTCAAGTTAATTCCCAATTTAAAGAAAAATAATTCCATTTTTAACTGAAAATGATCCGAAATTTATAAATTCAAAATTTTCCTATATTCCCCAACAAACGTGGCAAAATATAGAAATTTTTATTAATTTTGAAAAACTTTCCGAATCATTCTCCTTTTAAAGAAGATATTCCGTTATTAATAATAATTGATGATATCCTCCCCAGCAAACCCGCAGAGAACTCATGAATTATTTTAACTCGGGAATAACTTTATTTTATTAAAAATCATTACCTTTTTGAAAATATTTTAAAAGATATGAATATGTATATGCATATGAATGACATAAATAAAATGACATAGCAAAATGTAAATAATATAATGCAACCTAGATGATATGATATGATTTAAATGTCTTAGCATATTCTAAATAAAATGAAATATCCTAATTTATATGATATATTCTAAATGAAATGACCTAGGTAACATAATACATTCTATATGAAATGCAATATCCTAAGTCATATGATATAATCTAAATGAAAAAAAATATCCTAGATGACATAATATATCCTAAATGAAATGAAATGACCTAGGTAATATAATATATTCTACATGAAATGAAATGACCTAAGTAACATACATATTCTATATGAAATGAAATGATTTAAATGACATGACAAATATGAATGATATGGCATATAATTTAAATGACATGGAATAGAAAATAATGCTATCATATAATATGCATGAAAAAAAATAATAATAATAATGCATGAACATAGCATATGCTAAATAATATAAAAAATAACTAAATAAAAAGCATAGGATATCATGAAATATTCAAAACCATAGAATAAACCATATAACATCAAAAAAATATAAATCAAAATAATAACAATACCATAGGAATTATCATAGCAAAAGTCACATATTATATAAAATGCATGAATATGGAAAATGCAATGCATGAAATGTATTTTTTCCTTTAATTAAGGAAATCCGTATATCTAAAAAGATATCCGGCTACCTTAGGAAAATATGTCAAATTAAATATTCTAAAACCAAAATACTTTGTGATTGTTTGAAAACAATTTTGAAAAGCTTGAATTAAAAATAAAAACTGGGCTAAATCTTTTTTAAATGGCTCTAATTTCCTAAGTTTAAAGATCCCGGACTTGACCACCCTTAACCCGAGAGTTAAAAAATCATTTTTAGAGTTTACAAATGCTTAGAAACTACCCTAAGTCAGTAGCTAACCCTCCTAATCAGCCCACTCTAAGTAACTTAACCAAAACAGAAAAATGATTTTTCTTTAAATTCAATTCTGACTCCACTGTCCAGTTTTAAGCCACGATTTTTTACCCTATTTTTAAAAATTCAAAAAATTCTGAAAAAAATACTGGAGACTCGGGACATGTAAAACTACACGGGAAAAGATCCTCTTAATTTTCTGATTAAAGATGAATTCCCAAAAAAATTAGAAAAGTATGAGTACTGGGTGAAAAAACTGTTTTGCCAAAATACATTTTTGCCTTTGATAAAATCATTTAAAAATCAAAGTAAAAATATTTAAGACTCACAAAATGACTTAGAAACAGTAGCTGGGACTTTTTGAAAGTTAGATAAAAATTGGCTAAGTAAAAAATCACAAAGGTAGAATAATCAATTTGACTAAACTTAATTTTCCACAAGTGTGCTTAAGAGAGCATGACTTTGAACCATTAATTGGCCTAAGTCATTATTCAAGTGGCATGAACATGAAATGCATGAAAAAATACAGCAAACATAGTGCATGAGATGCATGAGTTTAAACCTAAATGTCATAAAAAATGCATGGCATCAATATAGTGACTTAGACCTAAATGAACTTGCATGACATTTAATGCAACCTAGACCTAAAATGCATGAACATGCATGACAAATAAACCAAACTTAATAACTAAAATATGCATGGCATTTTCACAAACACAAAGCATGCTTAAACCAAGAACTCAAACAAATATCATGCAAATGCCAACCTATCAACTAACATGGCAAGAATGCACATATAATGCAAAAATTCAAGGAGTGACCAAATGGCCTATGTGACTAGCAAACATGGCATTTTCACAAACACTTGGTATACTAGCATGCAAAACTAAATCAAATGTCATGCAAATGCAAAAACCTACCAACTAACATGGCAAAAATGCAACACACAATGCAAAACACATGGAGTAGCCGAGTGGCCTCAAGCTCCAACAAGCATGGAATTTTCACAAACACTTGAGATACTAACATGCTTAACTAAAATATAAAACTCAAATCATGCAAAAACCACACAAGCATTTTCACAACCACTTAATATACTAAATCTAAAACATGCTCAACTAAGATATAAAACTCAAATCATGCAAAAAGCACAAAGTATTTTCAAAAACACTTGATATGCTAAATCTAAAACATGCTCAAATTTAAATATCATGAAAACAGAAAATTAAAAATACAAGAACATGATATTTAAATCATAAATGGCAACAAACAAAGCAACCAAATTAAAATATAACTCAAGTATATGAAGTAAAATAACATTTAAAACATCAAGATCAAAGAAAATAACATCAATAACATGATAAAATAAACCAAAACAGCAACTTAAACAAAAACTGTAGGCCATTCGGCCATGGTGAGAATATTGTAAAAAAAAATTGAAAAAAAAATATATTTAAGAAAAAAATGATGGAAGAACTTAAGAAGAACAATAAAAAACATTTATTTAAAAAGGAAACTCACCAAATAGTAATCAAAATAGCAAAAACAAGAATGGAAAATCAAGAAAGTGCAAGAGTTGGTGCTCAAGAGCAACCTCAAGAAGCTATATTTCAAGCTTTATCTCTTCAAACTTTCCTTTCTTTTCTAAACTTTTTCTTTTTGCTTTCAACCAAAGAGAGAAAAACCAAGTAAAAACCAAGAGAACTCAGCAAAAATAAGGTGTGAAAATAAAAATTCTGAACCTCCCCTAGAGCTGGCCGAAACCCCCTTTAAAACCTCAAGGATGTTGTCATTTTTTGTAACCAATTTTCCATCAATTGGGTAATAATTCAAGGTGAAAAAATCAGGAAATTACCACCTTTAGATTAGCATATCAGCTGTCCCAAATTACAGCTGTTCAAGAATAATGTTGACATCTCTCTTGGCCTATGTGGCTTAATCACCATGGCTTGATCAAAGAGAATCTCTAACTAACTCTTAATTCTTGGCCATTTGATTGAAAAATCAGAAGCTTCCTCCTTCCTTTGGGCCTTGGCAGGCCAGCACTTCTCTTTTCCAGCCCAACTCTGATTTTTTAAAAGGCCCAAAGTAGCCCTTTTCGGTTGCTTGGGTGAAATGACCGTTTTGCCCCCTGGATGCAAATAAATATCAAACGGACTCCAAATTCAATTTTTATTTTTTTTAATACTTCAAAAATAATAAAATATTGTGTTCTGGAAGTTTTCAAAATTAATCGAGTCCGTTTGCTATTTATTTGGATTTTTTTCTTTCAAAAATGCCCTTTTATACCCCTACGTTTTACCATGTTTTAAACGAGCTCCAAATCAAGATTTTTCTTCTCCAATCTCTTCCAAATAATTTAAAAGTGTGATCTAGAAGTTTTCATGATTTATGGAGCTCATTTGGTATTTTTTCGGGATTTATCGGCTTGAATTACTGCATAGGAGGCCCAGGATTTGGCCATTTTGCAAACGAACTCCGAATCAATATTTTCTTTCGCCAATCTCTTCCAAATAATTTAAAAATGAGATTTGCAAAATTTCAGAAGATTTGGAGTTCATTTGCTATTTTTCCGGGATTTTCCTTTTTGATTTACTGCATTAGAAGCCCGGGATTTGGCCATTTTGCAAACGAACTCCGAATCAAGATTTTCTTTCACCAATCTCTTTAAAATGATTTAAAAATGAGATTTGCAAATTTTTAGAATAATATTTGGAGTCCATTTTCTATTTTTCCCAAATTTTCCAATTTTGCCCTTTTGGCCTCGAAACTCGATTTTGCTCAAAACAAGTTCGATTTTCAGATTTTCTTCAAACTGAGGCTTGGGCTATCCTTTTTTAATCATTCCTCATCCATTGCGGCTTTGGTCTTACCAAGTCGGGCCATTTCTATGATTCTTCCCGAGTTCACCAAATCCACTAGAAACCCTAATTCTCGGTTTTCTCCCGGATTGACTTTTCTTTCAGTTTTTCTTGCAAGTGACTTCTCTGTTACCCGTAGTCAGTGCTTATCTTTCATTTGGAACCTTCAATTTTGACCAATTTGATCGTTTAAGCACTTTTCCCCAAATTTCTCGGATTAGGGTTTTTTTTCTACTGAATCTCCAAATCTCATCTTCCGAACTCCATATCTTTCAATGTGGACCTCGGATTATCAAAATTCTTTCTCCATTTTTCAATTGAACTTAAAATCTTGACTTTGAAAGTGGGTTGACTTTTCAGTAGTTGACTTTTTGGGGTTGACTTTTTCAGGGTTGACTTTTTTTCGAGGTTGACTTTTTTCAAGATTGACTTTTTATGCTCGCCCTTTTAAACTAAGTCTTGGAGTACCACCTGCAGGACGAAAAAAGTCTTTTTACATTTGGAAACATCAATTTAGGAAGAAAACAAAATTAGGTGTCTACAGCCATGTTTCTCCATCTCTGAGCATACTCTTTGAAGCTCTCAGTAACCTTTTTCTCCATATTTTGCGAACTGAGATAGTCAGGCACTATACCAGTCACATGTTTGTATTGACTTAAAAATGCATTAGCCAAATCAATCCAAGAGTGAATCCGATCCTTGCTCAACTGATTATACCACCTAACTGCAGACCCGCTGAGACTATCCTGAAATTAGTGGATCAAAAGCTTATCATTATCTGTATGGCCCATAATCTTTCGGCAAAACATAGTGATGTGGGCTGACAGATTAGTTGTACTATCATATTTCTCAAAGTTGGGAACCTTGAATTTAGAAGGAATGATTAAATCAGGGACCAAACAACGTTCGTTTGCATCTACACTCCCAAATATATCTGTACTTTCTACTACCCGGAGCCTTTCCTCTAACAGCTGATACTTCATTTGGGAATCTACTGACTCAGCCCCATTCGACTCAACCATTTTCAGTTTTGCTTGTTCAGTTATCTGAGTTCAGGACGTTGACGGGATTAACTGTATTCTGAAAAGACTGGGCATCTAACATTACGACCTCATTTTGATCCCTTTGTGTCCCTGACCCTTCTTTGGCGGTCAAATTTTCAGTGTATCCCTTTCCCTTGATTGAGGTGGACACCAGCTCCATTAGTTTTGTCATCTGATCTCTAGATTTTGCTTGAGATTTTGCCAGCTATTCTCGCAGTTCTTCCTATACCCTTTTCATTCTTTCCATTTGGGCAGCTTGTTCATTCTCCATAGCCTTTGAATTTGCTTGATACTTTGCCAGATATTTTCTGATTTTGCTTGAGATTTTGCCATATATTTTTTGATTTTTAATCAAAAGACCAACAATGAAGAGGAAGGTAGTTATTTTTTGTGATCAAGCCTTTGAATTTGAAACACATGGACCAATGGTTGGAAAAATATCCTATTTATGACATCTTTATGACATCATAATTCAAGGGCTGATCAGATCTGATCCAATGGTGAAAATTTTACATAGAAGGCATCTTGAAGTGATAGCCATTGGATGAGATAAAAAAAATAACCACCTAGCTTCTAGAAAGAGGCCAACCGGCCACTATAGAGGGGAGGGGGTCTCTCTTTCATTTTCACTCATTCACACTCTTGTTTGGCTGATTTTCTCTCCATTTTGAAAGGCAAAAAAGAAAAGTTTAGAAAGGCAAGGAAAGTAAGAAGAGGGAACGCTTGCAATATAGCTTTGAGAGGTTGCTACATGCACCATACTCTTGCACTTTCCTTGTATTTCCATTCCTGATTTTGCTGTTTTCATTGATATTTTGGTGAGCTTCTTTTGATTTTGATTTTAAAATAAGTGTTTTTAAGTTTCTTCTTCAAGTCTTTTTTGATACTTTCTTGTAAAAAGCTTTTGAATTTTTTTTTTCTCTTGTTTTTGGGGGTGGTCGAATGGCCTATATTTTATATATAGTTGCTATTTTTATTTTATTTTATGTTATTAGTGGTATTTAACAAGTTTTTGATGCTTTAAATCTTCTTCAAATAAAAAAAATGAAGTTTGTTTTGATTTGGTTGCTTACTTACCTCAATTGTTGAGTTTACTATCTTGTTACCATGTTTATTTTACTTATCTTGCATTTTTTATTTTTTATTTTCTGTTTTCAAAGTGTTTAAGTTTGCTTATGATTTACATTTTGCTAATCCATGTGTTTGTGAAAATACCTATTTGTTGTCATGCCTTTACTTTATGTTTGCATGATTTAGTATTATTCTTTAGCTATGCATGTTATTGTGTTAAGTGTTTGTGAAAATGCCATGTTCATTTTGACCATTCGGCTACCCCTTTTCTAAGCTTTGTGTGTGTATTTTTATTATGCTAGTTGATAGGTTTGTATTTCCATGATTTGTAGTTATGTATTTTGTTTAAGCATGCTATATGTTTGTGTATTTTCCATGCATTCTTTAGCTTTAGGTTGTACTTGCATTATCATGCATTTCATGCATTTTAGACCTAGGTTGCATTAAATGCCATGCAAGTTCATGTTAGGTCTAGGTCATTTTATTGATGCCATGCATTTTCCATATTATTTAGATTTTAAATCACACGTTTCATACATCATATTTACTTTATTTTCATGAATTTCATGTCATGCCACATGATTTATGACTTAGACCAATAAATTGTTCAAAGTCGTGCTCATTTTGAGCATACTTGTGAAAAATTAAAGAGTTGTCAAATTGATTATTCTACCTTTGTGAGTTTTTTTACTTAGCCAATTTGTGTCTAACTTTTCAAAAGTGTTAGCTACTGTTTGTGAGTCTTTAGGAGAGTCTCTAACATTTTTACTTTGATTTTTAAATGATTTTATCAACGGCAAAAAAATTGTTTTGGCAAAACAATTTTTTTTCACCCAGTACTCGTACTTTCCCAATTTCTCTGGGCAGTCATCTTTAATCAGAATATTAAGCAAATTTTTTCCCCTGGTGTTTTACATGTTTTGAGTCTCCAGTATCTTTTTTTAGATTTTTTTTTTAATTTTTAAAAATAGGTTAAAAATTTGTGTTCTAAAACTGAATAGTGGAGTCAATTTGAATTTGAAGAAAATTCATTTTTCTGTTTTGGCTAAGTTACTTAGAGGGGGGTTGATTAGGAAGTTTAGCTACTATCTTAGGGTAGTTTCTAAGCCTTTTTAAACTCTAAAAATGATTTTATAAACCTCGGGTTAAGGTTGGTCAAGTCCGAGATTTTAAACTTAGGAAATTAGAGCCATTTAAAAGGGGATTAGCTAGGTTTTTATTTTTAATCTAAGTTTTCCAAAATTGTTTTCAAACAATCACAAAGTATTTTGATTTTAGAAATTTTAATTTGATATATTTTCCTAAGGTAGCCGGATATCTTTTTAGATATACGGATTTTCTTAATTAAAGGAAAAAATATATTCTCATGCATGTCATTTTCCATTTTCATGCATACTATATAATATGTGATTTTTGCTATGATAATATCCATGGTGTTGTTGTTATTTTTTATTTAAATTTTTTGTATTATATTGATTGTTATATGGTTTTGAGTATTTCATGATATCCTAAGCTTTTTAGTTAATTCTTTATTTATTTTTGTCACATTATTTAGCATATACTATGCTCATGCATTGTTATTTTTATTTTCATGCATATTATATGATAGTATTATTCTATGTTTCATGTCATTTCATGTCATTTAGATTATATTCCATGTTATTTAGATTATATTTTTTAGAATATGTCATATCATTTAAATTTGCCATGTCATTTAAATCATTTCATCTCATTTAGAACATATCATGATATTTAGGATATTTCATTTCATTTAGAATATGTTATGTCACTTAGGTTATATTCATTTCATCTAGAATATATTATAACACTTAGGTTATATCATTTCATTTAGATTATTTCATGTCATCTTTATTATGTCACACATTTTCATATTCATATTTTTTAAAATATGTTTTAAAATAAGACATTGATTTTCAATAAAATAAAGATATTCCCGAATTAAAATAATTCATGAGTTCTCTGTCGGGTTTGCTGGGGAGGATATCATCAATTATCATTAATAACGAAATATCTTATTTAAAACGAGAATGATTTAGAAAGTTTTCCAAACTAATAAAAATTTCTATATTTTGCCAGTTTGTTGGGGAATATAAGAAAATTTTGAATTAATAAATTCCGGATCATTTTCCATTAAAAATGGAATTATTTTTCTTTAAATTGGGAATTAACTTTAAATACTAAATTAAAAACCAACTCTTTTACCGAGACTTGAGATAACACATGATTAATAAGATACAATTTTATACGAGCGTTGTGGGGTTGCTAATCCTTCCCCACACGTAACTGAGTCTCGAACCCGATTCTTCGATTTTCACTGGTTTATAATGCAGACTTGAAATTGGTTTTTAAAATGTTTTAATTAATTTTAAAATATTTTACAAAATCGGTTTTAATAGGTGGCCGATCACACCTAGCTAAAAAAGATTGGTGGCGACTCCATGTCTTTTTCGAGGTCACTTTCAAATCCTCATTTTATTTCAAAAGGAATGAAGCCGTCTTTTCCTCTGTTTTTCAATGTCACGCTTAACGAGTAATAAAGTCTTGCAGTGAGACTTGTTATTTTTTAAGTTGCGACAAGGAGAAACAACAAACCTTTCACAACCTATTCTACAACCCTTATCCTAAATACCCCAACAATTTATTAAGGACAAGATTAAACAATGCAAAGTATTGAGCAAAGAAAAAATAATATTCAACAAGATAACCAGAGAAGAATAATAATATGCATGAAAATGAACATATTAAAAACATTTTATTATTTTCGCAAATTCTCCTTATTTTTTAAAAAAAAAATGTGAGAATTATAATTAAATACTAATTAAAAACCGATAAAACCGAGACTTTCGATAACACGCGACTATTTTTAGGCCTGACTGTCTAAGTGTTCCCAGTGGAGTCGCCAAGCTGTCGCAACCTAAAAAATAACAAGTCTCATCGCGAGACATTACTCGTTAAGCGTGACATTGGGGTAACAGAGGAAAAGAATACTTAATTCCTCTTGAAATAAAATGAGGGTTTGAAAACAATCTCGAAAAAGAAATGGAGTCGCCACCAATCTTTTTTGGCTAGGTGTGATCGGCCACCTATTGAAATCGGTTTTGAAAAACATTTTAAAATTAATTAAAATATTTTTAAAACCAATTTCGAAATCTGTGCTTTTAAACCAGAGAAATCAAAGAAGCGGGTTCGGGAATCAGTTACGTGCGGGGAAGGATTAGCACCCCCACAACGTCCGTATAAAACGGTACCTTATTAATCATGTGTTGTCTCGAGTCTCGGTGAAAATCGGTTTTGAAAATGGCATTTTAAAATAATTCTCATTTTAAAGAAAAATAATCCCATTTTTAGTCAAAAATAATCCGGAATTTATTAACTTAAAATTTTCCTATATTCTCGGCAAACCCGACAAAACATAGAAAATTTTATTTATTTAGAAAATTTCCGAATCATTCTCATTTTTTGAAAGAAAGATATTCCATTGTTAATGATAATTGATGATATCCTCCCCGACAACGCCGTAGAGAACCCATGAATTATTTTAACTCGGGAATAATCTTGATTTATGAAAATATTATTTGTTTTCCATGTATTTTGAAAAATCATTGAAAATAACCATGAGAATGCAGTAATGCTGCTAAGATAAAAATTAAATGGGCATGCGCATTTATCATGACATGACAAATATTTAATTATGACATGGTAAAAGAGATTATGACATGCATGAGGATGAATGTCGTGGCATGAAAATGATGTGGCAAACGAATGACATGGCATATAAATGACATGGCATAAGAATGAATGAATGTCTGATAAGTGCTTAATCTCATGCATTTTTCTATTGAATTTTCTTATATTTTGTGTTTTGATTCTTAAGTTCCCTGACATTTTACTAGGTTTTATGCTTTGTAGGTATTTTGGAAGAGATGAAGTCAGAACATGTCAATTAGGATGTTAAAGAGCTTACAAAATCACAATCACAAGATGGAAAAAGACTTGGGAGTCAAAAAGATCAAATTCTTGTTGCAAAGCAAGAAGACAGATTTGACCTCCGGAGCTTGTTTCTAAGAAAACATGATGTGAGATTCTTTATTCGAAGAAACTTCCTTCTTGACTTTTGAAGATCACTTGATTACCTTTCCAATGGTTGGTCAGAGGCCTAAATCGGATAAGAAATGGTCATCCAAATGGGCATTGGAATATCTCCCTAAATAACCCTAGTGGCAGAAAAAACCCTAGCCGCAAATCACATTTTTTCTTAATACCCTAGCTGACATTTATGTTTATCCTTGTCAAAGAAGGATTAGTGGCTGTCAAGTTTATCAAACTTGCATTAATTGCATTAATTGCAAGAATCTTTCCTTAAAGCTAATCATTGTCAAAGTAAGAGAATTAAATCAACCAAGACTTTCCTTCCTTACACTTACTTTGACTGCAAGTTTGTAATCTCTCCTCATTAAAGAGTGCTTTCACTAAGACTTTTCTACTTTATTCAAACTTGGCTGCTAAGGCTTATGTCTTTCCTTAAAACACAAAATTCAACCACCTTTCTTTAACTTTAGCCAAAAGTCAGCATTTATTGAAGGGAGAGAGCTGAAATTCACTTGTTTGATGCCCTAGCTATTGCCTATAAATAGAGATCAAGGGGGCAAACAAAATTTAACACTTCTTCAAGCATCAAAGTTCTGATTTCTTCTTTGTTTCTTTGTTTTTGAGAGAGCAAGAGGCTGGATAATTAATATTCTTCTTCTTCTTCTTTTTTCTTTCTTTTATTTTCTTCTTATATTCTCTTTAATTTTATGTTTATGTTTACAATGCCTATGCTAGGCTAAAATTTTATTTGGTTAAGGGTGATTTCAAACCTTTAGACATGTTATGTAATTGATTTTCAAATTCTATCTATCATTGTTTTCTATCAAAGTTGCTTATGTTCTTCCATTAAAATTGTTCATGATGTTGTCTTGATTTGCTTAGGTGTACAACTAGATAAATCTTGATAATTGTCTAATGCTAGTTTAGGAGTCTTGATCCGTAATTGTACTGATTTCCTATTCATAAGTAGCAATTTGTGATTAATGATTATGGTCAAGTTTTCAATAATTGCAAAGTGGAACATAACCTAAGTTGAACAATCCGAGCTTATGTGTTTGTTGCTTAGATCAACCTATCTTTCTCAACATAAAGCTGCTATTAAATTGAACTTAGAGAGCTTATTCTAGGTTGTTTGATAGTTAGAGATTAAATAGAGAGCTTGTTCTATTTTAACAATGAACTAAGGAAAGATTGAGGTAACATAGCTTGTTGTTATCTACGGTTGTTAACTTTGATAGCTAATTGATATTGATAGATATGAAATTGATTCTTAATGATGTTTGGTGGTGAAGAATGAACCTTTAACCATATTTCTCATATTTGATTCTTCTTAATTACTTGTTTTCTCATTCTTATTGTTAACTTTAGTTTAAATCTGACCTCAAAATCCTCTTTACTTTTGTTTACTTGTTTTTAAGTGATAAACTATTAACTTATAAACTAAAACCCAATACCGGAGGACTCGACCCTTGCTAATCACTATACTCTACAATTGATTCTTTTTAAGTGCAAGGTTAAATAAGATACGCTTTTTTGGGTGCATCAAGTTGTTGGCGCCGTTGCCGGGGATTGCTTTCTTTAGTTTATTGGTTTATTCTTATTTTCTGTTCTAATTATTTACTTTTTTTTTTGTTTATTAGTGAATGTTCCAAGCTCTCGAAGAAGACTTAAGACTTAGGAGAATTCGAGAATTTATAACTTCTCACCAACAACCAATCGAGGAGTTGATCCAAAACATCCAAGAGAAGCAAGGAGAGATGGCAGCAACTGACAACCGAACTCTCAAGGAGCTAGCCGCTCCAGACTTGGGTCAACAACCATTATGCATTGAATATGCTAATCTTGAGGTAGCTTTTGAATTAAAATCTGTTTTGATTTCATCTTCTCCCAACTTTTCATGGTTTTGCAGGAGAGGATCCAACTAAGCAACTCAAGGAATTCCATGTAGTTTGCTCAAACATGAGACCAACAGGAGTCACGGAAGAACAGGTTAAGTTGAGAGCCTTCCCATTCTCTCTAGCTGATTCAGCAAAGGAATGGCTCTACTATCTACCATCCGGGACCATCACTACATGGAATGATATGAAGAAAGCATTCTTGGAAAGGTATTTCCCAGCATCTAAGGCTGCCAACATTAGAAAAGAGATATGTAGGATTAGGCAATACAACGGAGAGTCCTTATATGAATATTGGGAGAGGTTCAAGAAACTTTGTGCATCATGTCCACACCATCAGATAAGTGAACAACTTCTCATCCAATACTTCTATGAAGTTCTCATGCCCATGGAGAGAAGTATGATAGATGCCGCTAGTGGGGGAGCTCTAGTTGATAAGGCTCTCGGGACTGCTAGAACTCTAATCTCCAACATGGTAGAGAATTCTCAACAATTCTCAATGAGACAAGATCCACCACCACAACCCAAGAGAGTTAATGAGGTAAGTATATCATCCCTTGAACAAAAATTTGATAAATGACTTCTCTTGTTCAACAATTAGCTATAGGTAATATATAGAAAATAAAGGCTTGTGGCATATGTTCAAACATGGGGCACCAAACTGATATGTGTCCAACACTTCAAGAAGACACCCATGAATATGTGAATGCCATGGGTGGATTTCAGAACCAACCAAGGAAATATGATCCCTACTCAAACATTTACAATCCAGGATAGAGGGATTGTCCAAACTTCAATTATGGAGGAAACCAATCACAAGCTGTTCCTCCACCATTTGACAACAGGCCACCGAGTTTTCAGCAAAGAGTGCAACAACCATATCAAACCCGACAACAAGTGCCACCACAAAAAAATTTAGGTGAGACTCTTGAAGATCTTGTCAAACCCTTACTACTAATACAATTCAACTTCAACAGGAATCACGGGAGACAAAGGTCAGTATCCGAAACTTAGAGGCTCAGATAGGGCAATTGGCAACAACCATGAGTCAAATGCAAGCAAGGGATTCCGAGAAATTACCTTCCCAAACCATAGTGAATCCAAGAGAGAATGCCAATGCTATAACTTTAAGAAGTGGGAAACAGCTAGAGACACCACAAAAGGATAGTGTTCAAGGGGAGAACAACACCATGGCATCCTCTTCACATCCCAATGAGCCACTAAAACAGGTAACTCCTAAACCATCTTTTTCTTCTTATATAACTCCTCCACCTTTTCCTAGCAGGTTAGCTAAGTCCAAGAAGGAGGAGCAAGAGAATGAAATTTTGGAAACCTTCCGAAAAGTAGAGGTGAACATTCGTTTACTAGATGCTATCAAGAAAGTGCCAAGATATGCCAAGTTCCTAAAAGAGTTGTGCACATCTAAACGAAAGTTGAAAGGGAATGAAAAGGTAAGTGTGGGGGAGAATGTGTCAGTTGTTCTTCAAAAGAAACTCCCACCTAAATGCAAGGATCCAGGTATGTTTACCATTCCTTGTAAGATAGGCAACACCAGGTTTTAACGTGCTATGCTAGATTTAGGGGCATCTATTAATGTCATGCCATATTTAATTTATGCTTCATTGAATCTAGGACCATTAGAGGAAATCGGTGTTATAATACAACTTGCTGACCGTTCTAACACTTACCCAAGAGGAGTTGTAGAAGACGTTCTTGTACAGGTTAATGAATTGGTTTTTCCCACTGACTTTTATGTTATTGAGATGGAAGATGAGATATCTTCTAATCCCACACATATTCTATTAGGAAGACCATTCTTGAAAACAGCAAGAACTAAAATAGATGTACATGATGGCACTTTAACTATGGAATTTGATAGTGAAATAATTCGCTTTAACATTTTTGAGGCCATGAGATATCCTAGTGATGTGCATTCTATTTTTAATATTGATATCATTGACTCACGAGTGCAGCAAGCTTATGAGATAGATGGTGAAGATAGTTTGGAGATAGTCCTTAGCAAACATATCGGAATGGGGAATGCTAAAGGGGAACTAGCCTTGAGTGACCATGTGGAAGGGGCACTAGAATCTTGACACTCGCTGCCACCTAAAGATGCAAGGTTTGATGTTTCATTTATTGATTTGCCTTTATCTATTGAGAAACTTCTACCTTCCATTTTGCAGGCACCAACTTTAGAGTTGAAACCACTACCGGACCACTTGAAATATGTGTTCTTAGGTGAAAAGGACACACTACAAGTCATCATTGCCAAAGCTCACATATTTGGAAGAATAACGACTTATCTGGGTGCTAGAGAGCATAAAACAGCAATTGGTTGGTCCATTGCCGATATCAAAGGAATAAGCCCATCCATGTGCATGAATCGAATTTTGTTAGAGGAAGGGTCAAAACCAACAAGAGAGGCACAAAAAAGATTGAACCCTCCTATGATGGAGGTTGTGAAAAAGGAGATACTGAAGCTCCTAGATGTTGGAGTGATCTATCCTATCTCGGATAGCAAATGGGTGAGCCTGGTCCAAGTGGTTCCAAAGAAATCAGGTGTAACGATGGTAACAAATAATGAGAATGAACTTGTTCCTACTAGGATTCAAACGAGGTGGCGAGTTTGTATTGATTATCGAAAACTTAATTCCATAACTCGCAAAGACCACTTTCCTTTACCTTTTATTGATCAAATGCTTGAAAGGTTAGCTGGTCATTCTCATTATTGTTTTCTTGATTGTTTTTCAGGTTATAATCAGATTGCCATTGCTTCGGAGGACCAAGAGAAAACAACATTCACATGTCCATTTGGTACTTTTGCATATCGGCGTATGCCATTTGGTCTTTGTAATGCACCAGCTACATTCCAAAGGTGTATGGTTAGCATATTTTCAGATTATGTAGAGAACATCATAGAAGTGTTTATGGATGATTTTAATGTCTATCGTGATTCTTTTGATAGATGTCTAGAGAACCTTACACTTGTACTTGAAAGATGCATGGAAACTAACCTTGTTTTGAATTGGGAAAAATGTCACTTTATGGTAGAACAAGGAATAGTTTTAGGCAGTGTTATTTCTTCTAAAGGGATAGAGGTTGATAAATCTAAAATAGATATTATGCATTCTTTACCACCTCCCAAAAATGTGAGAGAGGTTTGTTCTTTTCTTGGACATGCAGGTTTCTATAGGAGATTTATCAAAGACTTCTCAAAGATCACATTACCTCTTTGCAAGCTACTACAAAAAGATGTGGTTTTCCACTTTGATTATAAATGCAAAGAGACGTTTGAAACATTGAATGGACTCTTAACGTCAGCTCCTATCATGCACCCACCAGATTGGAATGTACTTTTTGAAATCATGTGTGATGCTAGTGACTATGCCATTAGAGCTGTTTTGGGCCAACGGGATGGCAAAGCCTCACATGCAATTTATTATGCCTCCCGAACTCTTAATGATGCTCAATTCAACTATTCCACTACTGAAAAAGAACTTTTGGCTATTGTATTTGCTTTAGAAAATTTTTGATCTTATTTAATTGGTACTAAAGTAATTGTATTTTCTAACCATGCAGCCCTTAGGTACTTACTCACTAAGAAGGAGGCCAAACCAAAGTTGATTATATGGATACTTCTCTTATAAGAGTTTGATTTGGAGATAAAAGATAAGAGATGTAGTGACAACCTGGTTGCGGACCACCTTAGTCGTTTAGTTCATGAAGAGGATGCACTACCCTTGAATGAGAACTTTTCGGATGAGCAACTTCTTTTTATAAGTACAATAACTCCTTGGTATGCTGATATTGTTAATTACTTAGTTACCAAGAAGTTTCCACAAGAATTGACACAAGCTCAAAGAAATAAGATCAAGAGTGATGTCAAATACTACATATGGGATAATCCTTACCTTTGGAAGCATTGCTCCGATTAGATTATAAGAAGATGTGTACTCGAATCTGAATTTCAATGTATTCTCACCTTTTGTCACTCTTATGCATGTAGAGGACACTTTGGATCCAAAAGAACAGCCATGAAAGTTCTTGATTTTGGATTTTGTTGGCCTACTATGTTCAAAGATACATACCTATTTTGCAAGTCATGTGATCGTTGCCAAAGAACATGTAACTTAGGTGCTAGAAATCAAATGCCTCAAACTGCAATATTTATTGTTGAAATTTTTGATGTATGGGCCATGGATTTCATGGGACCTTCTCCTTCTTCTTTTGGTAATCTTTATATTTTACTTGCTGTTGATTATGTTTCAAAGTGGGTGGAAGCAAAATCCACTAGGACTAATGACTCTAAAGTTGTTTCAGATTTTGTTAAGACTAACATCTTTGATAGGTTTGGAACACAAAAGGCCATAATCAACAATAGAGGTACTCACTTTTGCAATAGGACTATGGAAGCACTTTTGAGAAAGTATAACATCACATATAAGGTCTCCACCTCATACCATCCTCAAACTAGTGGGCAAGCTGAAGTGTCAAACTGAGAAGTTAAGTCCATCCTTGAAAAGACAGTTAATCCAAATAGGAAGGATTGGAGTTCACAACTTGATGGTGCACTTTGGACTTATAGGACAGCATATAAGACACCCATGGTATGTCTCCTTATCGACTTATTTATGGTAAGCCTTGTCATCTTTCGGTTGAATTAGAAAATAAGGTATTTTGGGCTATCAAACAATTCAACATGGAGATGGATGAGGCAGGTAAGCAAAGAAAACTAGACCTACAAGAATTAGAGGAGATAAGGAATGATGCCTATGAGAATTCTAAGATTTACAAGGAAAAGACTAAGGCATTCCATGACAAGATTATATCAAGAAAGGACTTTGTTGTTGGACAAAAAGTTATTCTCTTCCATTTACGCCTTAAGTTATTTCCAGGTAAGTTACGTTCTCGTTGGGTTGGACCTTTTGTTATTACTAATGTGTTTACTCATGGTGCAGTTGAAATCCAAAGCCCAAAAATAGATAAGGCATTCAAAGTGAATGGTCATCGATTGAAGCCTTACTATGAGAACTTTCCAATACAAGATGTGGAGCAGTTACCACTCTTTGAGCCAAATTATGTTGAATAATAATGGCATGGGTCTAAGTCAGGTTGAGGACAATAAACCAAACGCTTCTTGGGAGGCAACCCAAAATGATGGAGACCATCCTTTATAATCAGATTTGCATATTCCTTACTCTCCATCATTCTATCTTTGATTGTTTCTCTTTTCTTTTGTTTAGTAGTTCTTTTCTCTTACATATAATTCTTGCATTGGGGGATAATAGCATTACATTGAGGACAATGTAAAAATTAAGTGTGGGGGGAAGAATTTAGGATTTTATTTAGAGTGTTTTTTTTTTTAGTCTTTTTATGTTGTTTTGTATGTGTTTTAGTTACTTTCAATACTATGATGAGATATGAATTTCATAAGTCTAAAACTAATTTATTAGTGAGACGATTTTCATGAGAATTGAGCTTGATATTTTTTTTCTTATGTGGCAATGTTAAGATGATATGTTGATTGACAAAGAAGCATGTTTAGACTTAAATCTGACTTGTATAATCATTCTTGTGAGTTTTTGAGCCTATATGATTGATGCATTATACATATCAATCTAATTTCTTTCTTGAGTGCTCTTATAATTACATGATTCTCTAGAACTTGCTTTAAACCTTGTTGAGACTATATTGATGCATGTGACAACATGAATATGATAGAGGCATTAGGATTTTTAACCAGGGCCAAACAATTATCCCTTATTGATGTTCCAAGAGAACATCCCCCTTAGTGAACCAATTTGAGCCTACATTGAATAAGCTATTTCTTTGGTAACCATAAATTGTCTCTAACTTAAATATACTTATTTATATCTTTACCCTTGTTCTAAAGATGAATTAGCATGTTTTGAAACACTTTTCAAAGACAAGGAAGATCTATTGAAAATTTGGGTTAGAAACAAGAAATAAGTGTGGGGGAAAAGAAAAGAAAAGTTAAGAGAAAAAGAAAAAGAAAGGGAATATTGCCAAATACATTCCTATGTGAAAAAAAAAATATATATATATATATATATATATATGAATCATCTCTTGAACTTGTGGAAAAAGAAAAAGATGTTACAAAGTTGTTTAGAATGAAGAAAGCCCAACATGAATATCCGGCCTATGTGATTATGTACTTGTAAAGAGTTTTGAGAAGTTTCTTTGTATGAATCTTATTATGTCTCTAAACTCTATGAAATCTTTGGAACTTTTATAATATCCTTTATCTTTTATTCTTTAGCCACATTATTACCCCTTGGTCCCATTATAACCTTGCATAAAGACCTCTCGATTCATGAAGTTGCATGATCTAAGTAGTGGAGAATAGGTGGACAAGAAAGCATATAGTAGAAACTGTTTTCATGAGATTGATTGAGTGTAAACACTTCACCACTACTTTAAAGAGTGAAAATCATGAGAGTATCCCATTTGAGAAGTTGAGATTAAGTTTGAACATGCGCTATTTTGATTGAGATATGTTATGTTAATTTTAGCTTAACTAAAACCATTTACTATCAAGCATGATTTTTTTCTGAAACTCTTTAAGCTATTGATTAGTTTATAAGACTTGTCCAATGATTGTCTCTAATTTGTATTGAAAGAGGATTAGATTAGGTTTTATTACTTTGTCTCTATTTGATTTTGCTTGAAGACTAGCAAAATATTAAGTGTGGGGGAGTTTGATAAGTGCATAATTTCATGCATTTTCCTATTGAATTTCCTTATATTTTGTGTTTTGATTCTTAAGTTCCTTAACATTTTACTAGGTTTTTATGATTTGTAGGTATTTTGGAAGAGATGAAGTCAAAACATGTCAATTAGGATGTTAAAGAGCTTAAAAAATCACAATCACAAGATGGAAAAAGACTTGGGAGTCAAAAAGATCAAATTCTTGGTGCAAAGCAAGAAGACAGATTTGACCTCCAGAGCTTGTTGCTAAGAAAATATGATGTTAGAATCTTTATTCGAAGAAACTATCTTTCTTGAATTTTGAAGATCACTTGATTACCTTTCCAACGGTGGGTCATGGGCCTAAATTGGATAAGAAATGGTCATCCAAATCGGCATTGGAATATCTCCCTAAACAACCCTAGTGGCAGAAAAAATCCTAGCCGCAAATCACATTTTTTTCTTAATACCCTAACTGACATTTATGTTTATCCTTGTCAAAGAAAGATTAGTGGCTGTCAACTTTGTCAAACTTGCATTAATTGCATTAATTGCAAGAATCTTCCTTAAGGCTAATCCTAGTCAAAGTAGGAGAATTAAATCAGCCAAGACTTTCCTTCCTTACACTTACTTTGGCTGCAAGTTTGTAATCTCTCCTCATTAAAGAGTGCTTTGACTAAGACTTTCCTACTTTATTCAAACTTGGCTGCCAAGGCTTATATATTTCCTTAAAACACAAAAGTCAGCCACCTTTCCTTAACTTTAGCCACAAATCAGCATTTATTGAAGGGAGAGAGCTGAAATTCACTTGTTTGATGCCCTAGCTATTGCCTATAAATAGAGATCAAGGAGGCAAACGAAATTTAACACTTCTCCAGGTATCAAAGTTCTGATTTCTTCTTTGTTTCTTTGTTTTTGAGAGAGCAAGAGGTTGGATAATTAATATTCTTCTTCTTCTTCTTCTTTCTTTCTTTTATTTTCTTCTTAGATTCTCTTTAATTTTATGTTTATGTTTACAATGCCTATGCTAGGCTAAACTTTTATTTGGTTAAGAGTGATTTCAAAGCCCTTGACATGTTATGTAATTAATTTTCAGAATCTATCTATCATTGTTTTCTATCAAAGTTGCTTATGTTCTTCCATTAAAGTTGTTCATGATAATGTTTTGATTTGTTTAGGTGGCCAACTAGATAAATCTTGATAATTGCCTAATGCTAGTTTAGGAGTCTTGATCCGTGTAATTGTCTTGATTTCCTATTCATAGGTAGCAATTTGTGATTAATGATTATGGTCAAGTTTTCAGTAATTGCAAAGTGAAACATAACCTAAGTTGAACAATCCGAGCTTATGTGTTTGTTACTTAGATCAACCTATCTTTCTCATCATAAAGCTGCTATTAAATTGAACTTAGAGAGCTTATTCTAGGTTGTTTGAAAGTTAGACATTAAATAGAGAGCTTGTTCTATTTTAACAACGAACTAAGGAAAGATTGGGGTAACAGAGCTTGTTGTTATCTACGGTTGTTAACTTTGATAGCTAATTGATGTTGATTGATATGAAATTGATTCTTAATGATGTCTAGTGGTGGAGAATGAAACTTTAACCATATTTCTCATATTTGATTCTTCTTAATTACTTGTTTTCTCATTCTTATTGTTAACTTTAGTTTAAATCTGATCTCAAAATACCCTTTACTTTATTTACTTGTTTTTAAGTGATAAACTATTAACTTATAAACTAAAACCCAATCCTTGAGGACTCGACCCTTGCAAATCACTATACTCTACAATTGATTCTTTTTAAGTGCAAGGTTAAGTAATATACACTCTTTCGGGTGCATCAATGTCATGTGAATGAAATCGACATGCCAAACAAAATGACATGGCATATGAATGACATGGCATATGAATGGATATCATGAGGATGAATGTCATGTGAATGAAATCGACATGGCATGAGATGACATGGCATGGCATGTGAATGACATGGCATAAGGATGAATGTCATTTGATGAAATTGACATGGCAAACAAAATGACATGACATATGAATGACATGGCATGAACATGAATGTCATGTGAATGAAATCGTCATACATGCAAAATTGACATGGTATATGAATGACATGGAATAAAAATGAATGTCATGTGAATGAATGACATGGCATATAAATGAAATAGTATGTGAATGACATTGCATATAGATGACGATGACATAATGAATGACATGGCATGGCATATGAATAACCTGGCACAAATGAATGACATGGCATGCGAATGACATGGCTTAATCTAGATGGCATGACATGTGAATGAATGACATGGCATGTGAATGACATGGCATATGTATGACATGGCATATGAATGAAATGACATAATGAATGACATGGCATATGAATGTCATGGCATAATGAATGACATGACATGTGAATGAATAACATCGCATATGAATGACATGGCACAAATGAATGACATAGCAAGTGGATGACATGGCATATGAATGACATGGTATAATGAATGACATGGCATAATGAATGACATAGCATAATGAATGTCATGACAAGTGAATGACATGACATAATGAATGACATGGCATGACATGTGAATGACATGGCATAATGAATGACATGGCATATGAATGACAATGACATAATGAATGACAATGACATAATGAATGACATGGCATATGAATGACATGACACAAATGAATGACATGACATATGAATGATATGGTTCATGAATGACATGACATGGCATGTGAATGACATGGCATATGAATGACATGGCAAAATCAACAAGATGGCATCATCATAAAATATTCATAAGCACATCATGATCACATGTACACATCATTATTTGAAATGAATTATTCATACGAGGAATCATATAAATATCATATGTCGAAAAATATTACCGTGCTTCCCAGCAAACCCGGCAAATCTTGGAAAATAATTTTTTCACATGATATTTACATAATTCCGAGTAAAATGAAAACCATACGTTTCGAGTCTATAAACACGTGCATTGACTAATTCCCTAACCTCCCCAGCAGACCCGGCAAAGGTCGGGAACTAATTCTCGACAAATGTTTAATAAACCAAAAAATACATTTTTATGACAAATTAAGTAAAAACATTTTTAAAATGCAATGCATGGAAATGTATTTCTTCTTTAGAGTAAGAACATCCGTATATCTAAAAAGGTATCTGGCTACCTTAGGAAGAGACCTAAATCGGATTTTCAAAATCAAAAGACTTTGGGCTCGGATTTTAAAAAAGTGGAATTTTTGGATGAAAATAGCCTCTTGGCCGAATCCCCCATTTAAAAAGACCTTATTTTCCTAGTTTTGAAATCCAGGTTGACCGCCCTTGACCTGACTTTTATAAAATCAAATTTCATGATTGAAATGACTTGGAAAATAAACTAAGACAGTAGCTAATTCCCCAAATCAGCCCCCTCTTAATATCCTAACAAAAACAGAAAATTAGTATTTCTTAAAAACAAAACTGACTCTCACTGGCAGTTATGGAAACCAATTTTTTTTGCCCTACTAAACAATTTCAAAAAATTCTGAACAAATTATGGGAGACTTAGAAGATGTCAACCTCTATGGGAAAATATCAGCTTAATTTTTGGAAAATGGATACTATGACTGATTTTTACCCAAAATCATGACAGTGAGTTAAAAACTATTTTGTCAAAATCCATTAGGTAGTTTTGAAAACCTATTTTTTTGCCCCCCTAAAAAATTTCAGAAAAATCTGAAACAATTATGGGAGACTCAGAACATGTTGATCTCCATGAAAAAAAATAATCTTAATTTTTGGAGCATGTATACTATGACTGATTTTTACCCAAAATCAAGACAGTGAGTTAAAACTGTTTTGTCAAAATCCATTAGGCTGTTTTGAAAACCTATTTTTTTGTCCTCCTAAACAATTTCAGAAAAAATCTGAAAAAATTATGAGAGACCCAAAACATGTTGATCTCCATGGGAAAAAAATCACCTTAATTTTTGGAGCATGGATACTAGGACCGATGTTTACCCAAAATCAAGACAGTGAGTTAAAAACTGTTTTGTAAAAATCCGTTTTTAAACCTTTGATAGAAAACTCCAAAAATCAAAACAAAAATACTAGAGGCTCCTTAAAGGGTCAACAACTCGTGGTTAAAAAATCTTTAAATTTGGACAAGGAATGCATGGTGAGAAAAATAAAAAAAGTCCAACTTGCACAACATTTCATTTTTTCACAAGCATTTTCATGAGAGCTTGGCTTTGAGCCATTAGTTGGCTTAAGTCAAAAATCAAGTGGGGATGAGATGAATGCATGAACATTAAGCAACAAATAGGGGGATCTATCCTACCACAAATCAATCAAGAGTTAAGAACATGAACACAACCAACCAACATGAAGAAATCTTTTGGAACTTGTTTTGAAAAACAATTTTATTTCATGAAAGAAAATAAAATAAAAATGAAAATCATAAAGGAATAACAAAACCATATGAACAAAGCATGGAGGAGAGCATGAAAGAAAATAGCTACCTTGCTTTAGCTTTCCAAATCAAAAAGTAGTAAGAAAAATGCCTTCTTCTTTTTTTCCTCTTTTTTTTCCCCTCTCTTTTCTCTATAGCGACTGCCCCTTGTGAAAAATCAGACCCCTCCCCTTGTGATAGCCGGCTTCCCCCTCTTTAAATGTGAGAGTGTGCTATCCTCTTTTCCTAGCCCTTGGATGGTATGTCCTTCTCCTTTCTCCCTCAATTTAAGCCATTAGATCAAGATATTTTCATGACAATAAAAATGCTATCTTGCAATTTGATCTTGGCCATTGGAGGATGTACTCATGTTTCCACAAAGCACCTAGGCCATTGGATGGACAAGATATTTTCTTGACATTAAAAATGGCATCTTGTAATTTGATAGTGACCATTGGATGAATTTAATCAAATCTCACCCTTCATTCATGAGCTGACCAGCCAAGGGCTTGGAATATCCCAGCAATTCCTTCATCTTTCATATTTTTTTAATTGCCACCTTTTCGGTTTCTTCGGTAAAATTACCCTTTTAGCCCCCGAACTTAATTTTATTGCAAACGAACCCCAAATCCGGTTTTTCTTTCTCCAATCCATCCAAATAAATATAATATTGAGATCTAGAGATTTTCAAAATTTTCCAAGCTCTTTTCCCAGAATTTTCTCTTAGATTTTTCGATTAGTGGCACCCGAAATTCACCTTTTTCATTTGAACTCCGATTCTGGATTTTTCTTCACCAATCTCTTCCAAAAAAATATAAAACTCAGATCTGAAAGTTTTCATAATTTTTGGAGCTCGTTTGCTATTTTTCCTATAATTATCTTCTGGAATTTCGGCTTAGTGCACCCGAACTTTGTCATTTTTCAAATAAGCTCTGATTTCGGATTTTCCTTCAACGATCTCTTCCAAAAATTATAAAAACCAGATCTGGAAGTTTTCATAGTTTTTGGAGCTCGTTTGCTATTTTTCCCGAAATTATCTTCTAGAATTTCGGCTCAATGCACCCAAACTTTGCCATTTTTCAAATGAGCTCCGATTTCGGATTTTTCTTCACTGATCTCTTCCAAAAATTATAAAAATTAGATCTAGAAGTTTTCATAAATTTTCGAGCTCGTTTGCTATTTTTCCCGAAATTATCTTCTGAAATTTTCGAGAATGCCCTTCAACCTCAGAAACCTCGGTTTTACTCAAAACATGTCCGATTTTCGAATTTTTTTTCCACTTCCTTTTTCCTATATTGAATTTGAATTGGTCCGAAAACGTCCAATTTTTACGATTGAATTTGAATTGGTCCGAAAACGCCCAATTTTTACGATAAAATTCCCCTTTGATTTTGTTTTCCCTTTTTCAAACTTGGGAATTTTCTCTTTTTTCGTTTTTTCTCCAATCGGCTCTTCCTTTGGATTCACTTCAAACTGGGCCTTGGGCTATCCTTGTTTACTCATTCTTTATCCACTGGGGGCTTCAATTTCACCGAATTGGGGCATTTTTGCAATTCTCACCAAATTTGCAAAATTCACCCTTTTTAACCAAAACCCTAATTTTCGGTTTTCCTTCCAAATTGACTCTTCCTTTGGTTCTACTTCCAATTGGCCCTTCCAATACCCGTAGTCATTAATTATATTCCATTTGGAACCTCCAATTTCAACCAATTTGATCGTTTAAGCACTTTTTGCCAAATTTGCTGAATTAGGGCTTCCCCTACACTGAATTTCCGCAATCCCTCTTCCGAACTCCATATCTTTGTTGTAAACCTCGGATTATCAAAATTCTTTCTCCATTGTTCAATTCAACTTCAAATCTTGATTTTGACTAAAAGTTGATGATAACTCGTATAATTATATAGTTTTTAGTTATGTTTTATTATTGTTTTGTGTCAAATACGAGTTATTATTGTTTAGTCTAATTGTGTTTATGATCTTTTATATTTTTATGTAATTTGGTGTTTTTCACAAGTTTCTTTGAGTGATTTCAGATTACTAGAATTAAGGGCAAATCCAGTTCAGTTCCAGTTCTGACACCTTTTGCCATATCAGCTATATCTCGAGTTTCACTGAAGCAATAAGGCTGAACTTTGTATCCCTGCAAAGCTAAGAGGCATATCTATCTTTTTCATGTTTTACACTTCTTGAAACGGAGTCGTTTTCCCTAGCGAAATCGACCATCAAGTTGGCTGATGTGCAATGACGTCTGTTCTGCACCGTTTTGGTATTTTGACCATATCTTCCGATCCACGTGCGCAAATGATCTGATTCCAACGGCTATGGATCCGTAACTGATAGGGGTATATTTTTCTAGAAGACCATTTTATCAGATCGAGCCTCCAACATTGACAAAATCGACCATCAAGCTGGCTGATCAGAATTGTCATACAATATGACGAAAATTGTTAGAAAAATGCACCCACCTATTATACCTACCTTTGAAATTTGTAAAGCTTGTCTCTTGTCATTTAGCCCTCCAAAATGTGTATAAATAGAGGGCCTTGGATGAGTATTGGGACACATTATACATTGGTAGGATATTAGCCTTTGTAGTAAAATTCTCTAAGTTTTCTTCTTCTTTCCTTTCTCTAGTTTTCTTTTTTATTTACTTATGCTTCTTACATTTCTTTTCATTTTATTCATATCTAGTATGTGTTGCTAATCATATTGTTGAGGTGATGAGGTGAAGCTCTTGGTAAATGCTAAGGTTAGTCTCTTAAACATGAGCTAAAATGAATCATCATTTATAAACACTAGTATAGATAATATTTTCTTTTGGTTTAAAATCATACTTGCAAAGTAGAGATCTTGATTCATTATTGACAATGAAAATGGCACAGTAAATGCTTGGTTTCATAACCTTGATTTGTTGTAGACATATACCTTGGCATAAGGAATGCTTGGACTCTTTTTATGAGTTTTGAGGACACCAAATGAACATAATATCATATGCTATGGACGTTGGACTGAATTGCTAAACCTTCCGATTGGAACCTCCCTTATGTGTGGATTTCAATTGTGTAATAAAACAAGATTAATCTTAGCATAACACCAAGAGTGGATTCTCTAACCTCAACATCATTTCTTATTGTTTTTTTATATCTTGATTAATTGTTTTTATGTTATTTTGTTTATTTTGTTCTCTAATATCTTGTTTATCTTATTTTGTTGTTGATTCCCTAATATCTTGTTTACTTTCTTTGTCTTATATATTTATAAACTTATACTTATTAATACGCTTCCCTGTGGTTCGACCTCGGACACCCGAGAATTTATTACTTGAACATAACCTGCACTTGGGTTTACAACTCTTAATTGAGTTTCCATCAAGTTTTTGGCGCCGTTGCCGGGGAGGCAATACTAAGTATATAAGTTTATAAGTATATTTATTTTTATTGGCTGGTTATACCGCCTATATTTATTTTTATTGGCTGGTTATACCGCCTAATTTTCTATATATTTATATTTATATTGTATATTAACTTTGTTTTATTTTTATTGGCTGGTTATACCGCCTAATCTGTATATTAACTTTGTTTTATGCTTGTTTGGCGACGTGATTTTAGATCTCGTCGTTTAGTTAGATTTTATTGTGAAACTTTTTCAGGTAATCTTTCTAATACAACTCCTACCATGGCTGACAATGAAAGTGTTCATGCTGAAGATGAGAACAGACAAGTACGCACCATGCGTGACTACTTGCAACCAACTCGAAGCTCATCACCCTCTTGTTTTATTTTTCCTCTCAATGCAAACAACTTTCGTTTTAAACCAGGTATGATAGCTTTGCTTCCAAATTTCCATGGGTTAGAATCGGAAAGTGCTTACTCGTTTCTAAAAGACTTCGAAGATGTATGTGTCACCTTTAATGATCAACAATGTACAAATGAAATTGTCAAGCTAAAATTATTTCCTTTTTCTTTAAAAGATAAAGCAAAAATTTGGCTTCATAATTTAAAACCAAGGTCAATTGGCACATGGCAAGAATTACAAAATGAGTTTCTAAAGAAATTTTTCCCAGCACATAAAACTACTGCTTTGAAAAGACAAATTCAAAATTTCAATCAAAATCAAAATGAAGCATTTTTTCAGTGCTGGGAGCGTTTTAAAGATTTGTTAAGTTCTTGTCCACATCATGGTTTTGAAAAATGGCGTCTTATTAGTTTCTTTTATGAAAGTTTAACTCCCGAAACTAAACAATTTGTTGAAACAATGTGTAACGGTGAGTTTCTAGAAAAAGAACCTGAAGAAGCCTTTGACTACCTAGACCATTTGGCAGATAACTCTCAAGCCTGGCACACAGATAATTCCTCTGAAAGTTCCAATAGATCTAATCTTTTTTCTAACAGAGGTAAATATCATTTTAGTCAAGAAGATGAGATAAAAGCTAAAGTAGCTAATTTGGCTAGAAAGATTGAAGCCATGGAACTTAGAGAAGTAAAAGAAGTCAAAACGGTTAAAAATGAAGAAAGTTGTGGAATTTGTGAAATCATGGGACACCCCACTTCTGAATGTCCAAACATTCCCATTCTTAAAGAAGCGTTGCATGATCAAGTAAATTCCATAAACACATTTAAAAAGCCTTTTCCTTCTCCTTACTCTGAAACGTATAACCCTGAATGGAGAAATCATCCCAACTTCAGTTGGCGGAATAATAATCATGTTCAGGTACCACAATCTCAAAAGCCGGGCAACACTTTTTCCTATCAACCTTCACGTGTACAAACCTTGGAAGAGACATTGCAAGCATTCATGCAAACACAAGCAAATGTGAATAGCCGGACTTCACAGGACATCAATGAGATCAAAAACACCTTGTCCACATTGACAGTTTCATTACGCACTCAAGAAAAAAGGTAAGTTTCCTGCTCAACCTCAGCCTAACCCTTCTACTCAATGTCTTGTTTCTTGCTCCAATGAAACTCAACAGGAAAATGCCAGTTCTATCACAACTCTTCGAAGTGGAAAGGCAATTGACAAAAACATTCCATCAAAAGACCAAGATCCTCTTTCCCCTCCGAAAAGTAATGGTAAGGATGATGGTAAGTCTGAACTTCTTGAAAATTTGGACAAAGAAAAAGGTATGCATCCTGCTCCTTTTCCTCAAAGGTTGCAAACAATAAAGAATTTGAATCAAAATGCAGAAATTTATGAACTTTTCAAACAAGTTAAGATTAACATTCCTTTATTGGATGCAATCAAACAAGTTCCATCTTATGCTAAATTTTTGAAGGACATGTGCACAGTTAAAAGGAAACATAATGTACAAAAGAAAGCATTTTTGACGGAAAGTGTGAGCTCAATCATTCAGCACCTTACTCCACCAAAATTCAAAGATCCTGGATGTCCAACAATCTCATGCATCATTGGAAACACTAGAATAGAACGTGCATTGCTTGATCTTGGTGCTAGTGTTAATCTTTTGCCTTTTTCTGTTTATCAACAGTTAGGTTTAGGTGAACTCAAGGAAACACCTGTTACACTTCAACTAGCTGATCGTTCTGTAAAAATTCCTCGAGGGATAGTTGAAGATGTTTTGGTTCAAATTGATAATTTTTACTTCCCTGTTGATTTTATTGTTTTGGACACACATCCTGTTTCAAATCCAAATGTTCAAATTCCTGTTATATTAGGCCGTCCATTTCTTGCAACTTCTAATGCTCTGATAAATTGCAGGAATGGTATGTTGAACATTTCTTTTGGAAATATGACTTTAGAATTAAATGTGTTCAACATTTGCAAGCAACCTGGTGATAATTCAGAAGTACATGAAGTGGATTTCATTGAAGAACTTGTTCATGAACATCTCACCACTACCACATTCCATGATCCTTTAGAAGCTTATTTAATTGAATATGAGTTTGATAATGCTTCAGAAATTTCACACACTGATTCTTTGTTAAAATCTTTTCAGGATAAGCATTGTTGGAAACAAAAGTTTGAGGAACTTCCATCACTTACAAATGTCACTGTACCATCAACTATTGAACCACCCAAGCTGGAGTTAAAACCATTGCCATCCGAGCTAAAATATTCCTTTTTGGGTGAGAGTGAAACTTTTCCAGTCATAATTTCTTCACATCTTGATGAACTACAAGAAGGTAAGTTGTTACAACTTTTGAAGATGCACAAAAATGCATTAGGATGGACCTTAGCTGACATAAAGGGAATAAGCCCATTAATCTGCACACATAATATTTATTTAGAGGAAAATGCTAAACCCTCTAGACAAATGCAACGAAGGCTTAATCCTAATATGAAAGAAGTAGTGAGAAATGAAGTCATTAAACTTCTAGATAATGGAATCATTTATCCTATCTCTGATAGCAAATGGGTAAGTCCTACTCAAGTCGTACCTAAGAAATCTGGAGTTACTGTAGTTAAAAATGAAAACAATGAATTAATTCCAGCTAGGACTGTTACTGGTTGGCGCATGTGCATTGACTATAGGAAACTTAACTCAGTGACGAGGAAAGATCATTTCCCTTTGCCTTTCATGGATCAAATCTTAGAAAGAGTTGCAGGGCATGAGTTTTATTGTTTTCTAGATGGATATTCTGGGTATAATCAAATTGCCATTGCACTTGAGGACCAAGAGAAAACCACTTTTACATGTCCTTTTGGTACTTTTGCATATCGTAGAATGCCATTTGGATTATGTAACGCCCCTGCCACATTTCAAAGATGCATGCTTAGCATTTTTAGTGACATGATTGAACGTAATCTTGAGATTTTCATGGATGATTTTTCTGTTTCTGGTGATTCATTTGATGATTGCTTAGCCAATTTGAAAAATGTATTGATTAGGTGTGAAGAAAAAAAATCTTGTTCTTAATTGGGAAAAATGTCATTTCATGGTCACTAAAGGTATTGTACTAGGTCACATTGTTTTTGCAAAAGGGATTGAGGTAGACAAGTCAAAACTTGAATTGATTGCTAATCTACCCACACCAAAGACAGTAAAGGACATTAGGTCATTCTTGGGACATGCAGGTTTTTATAGAAGATTCATAAAAGATTTTAGCACGATATCTAAACCTCTATGTAATCTTTTAATGAAAGACACTGCATTTGAATGGACTAAAGATTGTGAAGATGCTTTTGAAAAACTCAAAAATATGCTCACTACTGCTCCTATTATGAGATCTCCTGATTGGTCTTTACCATTTGAAATAATGTGTGATGCTAGTGACTATGCTGTTGGTGCTGTGTTAGGACAAAGGAAAGATAATAAACCACATGTAATTTACTATGCAAGTAAAACTTTAAATAGAGCCCAAATGAATTATTCCACTACAGAAAAGGAATTACTTGCAGTTGTTTTTGCATTGGATAAATTCAGATCTTACCTTGTTGGATCATCAATTGTTGTCTTTAGTGATCATGCAGCTTTAAAATATCTTCTCTCTAAGAAGGATGCAAAACCTAGGTTGCTGAGGTGGATCCTTTTGCTGCAAGAATTTGACATCACCATTCGAGATAAAAAAGGAGTAGAAAATGTGGTGGCTGATCATTTATCAAGACTTGTTTGTGATGAATCTTTTGGAACCTCACCAATAAATGATACTTTTCCTGATGAACAACTTCTAATTGTCTCCACGACACCTTGGTTTGCTGACATTGCTAATTTTCTTGCTACAGGAAAAATTCCTTCTCAATGGAGCACCCAAGATAAAAGGAAGTTTCTGAATGAGGTAAAGAAGTTCTATTGGGATGACCCTTACTTGTTCAAATATTGTCCTGATCAGATTTTTCGAAGATGCATTCCCGACAATGAGGTAAGTAGTGTAATTAAGTTTTGTCATTCCGAGGCATGTGGTGGTCATTTTTCATCAAAGAAAACTGCTGCAAAAATTTTACAGTGTGGATTTTACTGGCCAACTTTGTTCAAAGATGCACATAATTTTTGCAAGTCATGTGAAAGTTGTCAAAAATTAGGTTCCATTTCGAAAAGAAACATGATGCCTTTGAACCCAATTCTTGTAATTGAAATTTTTGACTGTTGGGGTATTGATTTCATGGGACCATTTCCACCATCTTTTGGTTTCTTATACATTTTAGTTGCAATAGATTATGTTTCAAAGTGGATAGAGGCAATTCCATGTCGAAATAATGATCACAAAACAGTGATTAAATTTTTAAAAGAAAATATTTTGAGTCGATTTGGAATTCCTCGATCTATCATAAGCGATGGGGGAACATATTTTTGCAACAAGGTTTTTGAAACATTAATGAAGAAATATGCCATTACACACAAAGTTGCAACCCCTTATCACCCGCAGACAAATGGACAGGTAGAATTAGCAAATAGGGAGATTAAACAAATTTTGGAAAAGACAGTTAATCCAAATCGCAAAGATTGGTCTCTTAGACTTAACGATGCATTATGGGCCTATCGAACAGCTTTTAAAACAGCATTGGGCATGTCTCCTTATAGGCTAGTTTATGGAAAACCTTGTCATTTACCTGTGGAACTTGAGCATAAAGCATATTGGGCCATTAAAATGTTCAACTCAAACCTTGATGACGCTTCTAATTTACGAAAATTACAAATCAATGAACTTGAGGAACTCAGAAATGATGCATATGAGAATTCTAAAATTCATAAAGAAAGAACTAAAGCCTTTCATGACAAGTTAATTTCAAGAAAAACATTTAATGTTGGGCAAAAAGTTCTACTTTATAATTCTAGACTTCACATATTTCCTGGTAAGTTGAGATCAAGATGGACTGGCCCATTTGTGGTTAAGCATGTGTATCATTATGGAGCAGTTGACATTGAGAATCCTCAAAATGGTAACGTATTCAAGGTAAATGGACAAAGACTCAAACTCTTTTTGGAAAATCATGTTACTCAAGAAGAGGTTGTTTTTCTTTCTGATCCTTGTTTTGAAAATAACTAGATGTAAATATACTTTTTTTTAACCCCGGTTAAATGGCGGATAACGGTACTCCGTGATTATTTAAGTCGGTTCCATCAGCTACCCACAAAACTGATATTGTATATAAATTTCTCTTTCATTTTATTTTATTTCATTTTTTTTTCAGGATGGATGATATTCTCAAAAGATTGCAGAAACGATTTCCTCCTTTTCCTCGGAATATTTTACTGAAGCTTTACCAAGTTCGATTAGAAAGATTAAGAATGCTTATGAACAAAAGGATTCCTGAAGACATACGTTGGATAATTGAAGCCAAGGTACGTGAAGATGAATATCTTCCTGTTTTGCATTTACCAGGTACAGGTAGAAGCACTTATGCAAAGAAGCGACGAGCAAAGCGCATGAGTTCAAATTGCCACAAGTGTGCACGATGGACGTGTAACGGTAAATGTCGTTCTATTGGGATTCCGTCCTCTAATCGAGATGATAAAATTGAATTCATTAAGGATGGACTGAGTAAGGAGAATTTGGGTAATATCCAACTTTCTCTTGAGACGCATCCTAGTGGAGACGTACAAAGAGAAATTCTTGATTTATGGCCGCAATTCCAAAGGGAATGGCAACATCTTGGGAATCTGATGATAAAAGACCCTGTTTGCCAGCTTGTAAGAAAACTGGATGGGAAGCATATCCTCGACTCATAGAAGGCGTTTAAGCCGTTTCTGGACGTAAAACCAGAGGAAGATGCCAAATACACTTTCGGCGACATTATTACTTTTGACTTTTACGGTTGATTTTTCTTCTCTTTTTGATTTTCTTCCTGAAATCACGCAAAAATCTTTTGTTAGGTTAACATTTTCTTCTGACAGGTCAAATACACTTTCGGCGACATTATTACTCTTGTCTGATTCACTACTCAGTCCTCTATATATTACACCATGTACTCATTCTCTTTCAGGCACTCGAAAAGAAAAAAAAATGGAAAGCACTTCGTCCCAGCGCATTAAAAAAATTTGTGTCTTTGGAGGTGCTTATCCAGGGAAAAATAACATATTCGCTGATGAAGCCATAAGAGTTGGAGTAATACTTGCCCAACAAAAGATCCACTTGATTTATGGAGGCGGTAGTACGGGTTTAATGGGAGCAGTCGCTACAGCAGCACACGCCGGAGGAAGTCCAGTTCTAGGAATCGTGCCAAAACTATTCACAGATTTTTGTGGACCTACCGTGGGTAAGGAAATACAAGTCTGGAGTATCCCTGAACGGATAACAATCATGTACCATTCTGCCGATGCATTCATTGCTTTACCAGGAGGTCTGGGTACATTGGAAGAAATAGCTTGCGTGGCTTCTTGGTCATCTTTGGTCACAAATAAGAAACCCATTGGTTTGCTTAATATTAATGGTTATTTTAGTAATTTACTTTCATATTTAGATAATGCTGTGGATAACGGATTCATGTTTTCAGAGGCAAGGAGAACCATAATTTCTGCTACAACCATTGAAGATTTACTCAAAAAGCTACAAGCTTATGAGTGTTTATCTGCTACGGTTGTTTCGCAAACGCTCGGAAAAAGAAAAAGAGATATGGACGAGCAAGGAGTGGATTGCACTTTGTCTTTGTGACATTATCTAACATTTTGCTTGTTGTGTCTCAGTTATAATAAGTGGTTAGCAACCTCTGCAGGTAATATCTCCTAAATTCTACCTTTAAAATTTGACATTGGGGACAATGTCATATTTTAGTAGGGGGTAAGGGACATATTTTGCTAAAAAAAAAAAAAAAAATTGTTTTGTTTTAAGACATTTAGAAGTATTCATTCTGAACAAGGTCTGAGTAAGGGAGACTTGAGACATACCTTGTCACTTTGATTTAATCTTCTTCTTCAAAAAAACAAAAAAAACAAAAAAAAAAAAAAAAAAAAGCATGTTTAGACTTAGTGTGTTTTTTTTTAGTTACTTTCAATACAATGATGAGATATGAATTGCATAAGTCTAAAACAGATTTATTAGTGAGAAGATTTTCATGAGAATTGAGCTTGATGTCAACCTTTTTATGAGCCAATGTTAATATGATATGTTGATTGAGAAAGAAGCATGTTTAGACTTAATCTGACTTGTATAATCATCTTTGTGAGTTTTTGAGCCTATAATGATTGATGCATTATACAAATCAATCTAATTTCTTTCTTGAGTGCTCTTATGATTACATGATTCTCTAGAACTTGCTTTAAACCGTTTGAGACTATATTGATACATGTGACAACATGAATATGATAGAGGCATTAGGATTATAACCAGAGCCAAACAGCCATCCATTATTAATGTTCTAAGAGAACATCCCCACTAGTGAGCCAATTTGAGCCTACATTAAATATGCTGTTTTATTGGTAACCACAACTTACACCTAGCCTAAATATACTTATATCCTTACCCTTGTTCTAAAGATGGATTATATATTTTGAGACATATTGCAAAAAAACAAGGGATATTTTTAGTTGAAAATTTGGGTTAGAAACAAAAGATAAGTGTGGGGGAAGAAAAGGAAAGAAAAAGTCAAGAGAAAAAGAAAGGGATCATTGTCAAATACATTCCCATATTAAAAAAAAAAAAAAAAATCTTCTCTTGAACTTCTAGAAAAAGATGTTACAAAGTTGGTTAGAATGATGCAAAGGCTCAACATGAATATTTAGCCTATGTTATTATGTGCTTTATAAGAGTTTTGAGAAGTTTTATTTGTATGATCTTATTATGTCTCTAAAATCTATGAACTCTTTGGAACCTTTGTGATATCTTTATCCTTTTGTTCTTTAACCACATTATAACCCTTTGGCCCCATTACAACCTTGAATAAAGACCTCTTGATTTATGAAGTTGTATGATCTAAATAGTGGAGAATAGGTGGACAAGCAAGCATATGGTAGAAGTGTTTTCATGAGATTGATTGAGTGTAAACACTTTACCACTACTTTAAAGAGTGAAAATCAAGAGAGTATCCCATGTGAGAAGTTGAGATTAAGTTTGAATATGCACTATTTTGATTGAAATATGTTATGTTAATATTGGCTTAACTCAAACTATTTACATTCAAGCAAGATTTTTTTGTGAATTTCTTTAAGCTATTGATTAGTTTTTAAGACTTGTCCAATGATTATCTCTAATTTATATTGGAAGGATTAGTTATAATTATTATTTTTAGTTTTTCTTATGTCTTCAATGTTTGTGGGTATCGTCCTAGTAAACCCTCACGAGACTAAACTCGTCCACTAGGGACACCTAGGGGTTTAAAGGCTTGTGTCACATGCTAAGTGCCACCGTGATTTCCTACGAAAATGGATTAGATTAGATTTTCTTATTTTATTGAGTCGTTGCTAGGGACTAGCAACAATCTAAGTATGGGGGTGTGATAACTCGTATAATTATATAGTTTTTAGTTATGTTTTATTATTGTTTTGTGTCAAATACGAGTTATTATTGTTTAGTCTAATTGTGTTTATGATCTTTTATATTTTTATGTAATTTGGTGTTTTTCACAAGTTTCTTTGAGTGATTTCAGATTACTAGAATTAAGGGCAAATCCAGTTCAGTTCCAGTTCCGACACCTTTTGCCATATCAGCTATATCTCGAGTTTCACTGAAGCAATAAGGCTGAACTTTGTATCCCTGCAAAGCTAAGAGGCATATCTATCTTTTTCATGTTTTACACTTCTTGAAACGGAGTCGTTTTCCCTAGCGAAATCGACCATCAAGTTGGCTGATGTGCAATGACGTCTGTTCTGCACCGTTTTGGTATTTTGACCATATCTTCCGATCCACGTGCGCAAATGATCTGATTCCAACGGCTATGGATCCGTAACTGATAGGGGTATATTTTTCTAGAAGACCATTTTATCAGATCGAGCCTCCAACATTGACAAAATCGACCATCAAGCTGGCTGATCAGAATTGTCATACAATATGACGAAAATTGTTAGAAAAATGCACCCACCTATTATACCTACCTTTGAAATTTGTAAAGCTTGTCTCTTGTCATTTAGCCCTCCAAAATGTGTATAAATAGAGGGCCTTGGATGAGTATTGGGACACATTATACATTGGTAGGATATTAGCCTTTGTAGTAAAATTCTCTAAGTTTTCTTCTTCTTTCCTTTCTCTAGTTTTCTTTTTTATTTACTTATGCTTCTTACATTTCTTTTCATTTTATTCATATCTAGTATGTGTTGCTAATCATATTGTTGAGGTGATGAGGTGAAGCTCTTGGTAAATGCTAAGGTTAGTCTCTTAAACATGAGCTAAAATGAATCATCATTTATAAACACTAGTATAGATAATATTTTCTTTTGGTTTAAAATCATACTTGCAAAGTAGAGATCTTGATTCATTATTGACAATGAAAATGGCACAGTAAATGCTTGGTTTCATAACCTTGATTTGTTGTAGACATATACCTTGGCATAAGGAATGCTTGGACTCTTTTTATGAGTTTTGAGGACACCAAATGAACATAATATCATATGCTATGGACGTTGGACTGAATTGCTAAACCTTCCGATTGGAACCTCCCTTATGTGTGGATTTCAATTGTGTAATAAAACAAGATTAATCTTAGCATAACACCAAGAGTGGATTCTCTAACCTCAACATCATTTCTTATTGTTTTTTTATATCTTGTTTAATTGTTTTTATGTTATTTTGTTTATTTTGTTCTCTAATATCTTGTTTATCTTATTTTGTTGTTGATTCCCTAATATCTTGTTTACTTTCTTTGTCTTATATATTTATAAACTTATACTTATTAATACGCTTCCCTGTGGTTCGACCTCGGACACCCGAGAATTTATTACTTGAACATAACCTGCACTTGGGTTTACAACTCTTAATTGAGTTTCCATCAGTTGACCTTTTTAGTGGTTGAATTTTTAGAGTTGACTTTTTCGGATTGACTTTTCATGCTGAACTCTGAAGCATAAGTCTTGGAGAACCATCTTCAAGATGAGAAGAGATTTTCTACATTCTAAAAAAGTATAAGGAAGAATTTACTTGGTTTAAGGGGTCTAGGCAAAATTAAGTGTCTACAATAAACCTTTTAAAAACCTTAAGATTTAAAGAAAAACACAAGAAATAAAAGCTTGAAAATAGATGAAAAATAATGAAAAAAAGATCAAAGAGAGCAAACTACCTTAATAAGCTTTCAAGAACCAAAGCCTTAACCTCTATTTTTTCTCCTTTTCCTCTCTTCCTTTCCCTTTCTTCTTGTGAAATTTTTTTAAAACTTCCTTCGCTCCCTCATGCTGGCCGAATGCCCCTTTAAGACCCTCAGGCTACCATTTTTTCCTCCCAAAAATGTCATTGGCCTAATAGCCCTTAACATACCCCAAGGTCATCCTTTTTTCATGCTCATCATGGTCCCCCTTCCACATGGCCATATTTTCCTATTCTTTAGGACCAAGTTTCATTCTTATTGGACAAAAATGTCATGTCATATACTCTTGTCCCCTCTCTCTATCCTATTCATCCATTTATTTACAAACAAGTCACCTTGAGTTTTCTCTAAAATGTCCTCACTTCTCCATTTTACTACATATTTACCTTGGGTTATTTCCACACGCTTCCTCCAACTTTCATTTATTTCTTATTCACCTCTCCATTATTCCCAAATTAATGTTCTCTTTAATTGGACCATTCTCTACAACTCCAAAATTTTAAATTGTGCACTTTAGTCCTTCAATTTTTCAATTTCTTCTTAAATTTGATTCATCTCTTATTCTCCTTGTAATTGATTTCTTCAAATCCATTACTTCATTGATTTCCTTTTAAATTGAAATTTCAATTTTCTCCAATTTCAAATTTTCCTCAAAAATTGAACTTTCAATTTATTCAATTTAGTCATTGGATTTTCAATTCTTCTTCAACTTGGCTCTTCCTTTCACTTTCCTTGTAATTGAGCTTCTTGAATACCTCCATTTATTGATTATTTCTCAAACTGAAACTTCAATTTTATCCAATTTGATCATTTTCATACTTTTTCCCAAAATTAAAACTTTCAATTTATTCAATTTTGTCCCTGTTTTTCCAATTCATCTTTCAATTTACTTCTACTTTTATCCTCCTTGAAATTGGACTTTCGAATACCTCCATTTATTGATTATATTCTCAAGTTGAAACTTCAATTTCACCCAATTTGATCGTTTCTATACTTTTCCCTAAAATTGAAATTTCTAATTTATTCAATTTAATCTTTCCCCTTTCAATTCTTCTCCAAATCGATTTCTCTCTTCATCCTCCTTAAAATTGAACCTTGGAATCCCATTCTTTTATTGATTCTTCCTTCTATTGGAGTTTCAATTCTGTTCAATTTATAGTTCTTTCTTTAATTTCCTTTGGAATTGAACTTTCAACTTGTTCAATTTAATCCTTCCACTATTTTCCTTCTCAAATCTTATCTTCAATCCAATTATTTAAATTCCTTTTTTCATAATTTTAATTTTTCAAAATTAAGCTCCTTGTTGCCTCAATTTTGCTTCTTCACCTTTAATTCTAACTTCTTGATTTTTTTTTTTCAATTTAATCCCTGCACTATTTCTCTTTCAATTTTCCTTTTCATTTTCAATTGTAGTTCTCCAAATATCAAGGTTGTTTTATCACCATCCAATTCTCTTTTTAGATCTTATTTTCTAAAAGTTGACTTTTTCTATTGACTTTGACTTTTAATCAACTTTCAATTTTTTTATCATCTTTGGCTTTTTGACTATCCTCATAACTTTGATCTTGTCCATTGTGTATAATCCAAGTGTAGGGACATTGGGCCATGAAATCAAGGTAGAATTTACGAATATAGATTTGAAAGAGGAACGTACCTTGTTTAGGGATCCTGACAAAATTAGGTGTCTACACCATTTTTTTTTTTTTTTTGCATAATCTAATTTTAGCAATAAGCAACACCCATTAAGATTGAAAATAATTTTGTTAATTTCAATTATTTTAAAAATAAGTAAAAACGTTATTAATTGATTTTAGTTAATAATAGATCTTATTAAATATATTATGGTATAAAAATAATTAAAAATTTTAAAAGGATATTTATATACATTATCAATTAAATATTATTATTTTATTAAAATAATTCTAAATATATTAAAAATTAATAAAAATATTTAATAAATATTTATATACATTATCAATTAAATATTATTATTTTATTAAAATAATTCTCAATATATTAAAAAATAATAAAAATATTTAATAAATATTTATATACATTATCAATTAAATATTATTATTTTATTAAAATAATTCTAAATATATTAAAAATTAATAAAAATAATGCCTGCGTTATAAAACGTGCATATTAGTAATAATATTGATAAAGACTTGAAAATACAAATTGAAGATGATGGATTTGTCATAATAAAACACCAAAATATTATGATATCATACTTACTGATATTTTCTTAGAGTGCATTTGGAAGGTCGATGTATTTGGATAAATCTGATAATTTGTGTATATATATCGTATTTTATATTTTTTTTCATATTAATTATTTTCACATGAATACGACCCAAATTATTAAATTTATTAAAATCTTAAACATGAATATGATATGTGTATTAAATATTATATTAATTGTATTAATCGTGTTTAAACGTATCATGTTTTGTTTATTATATCATTTTCATATTTATTATGTGTGTTGTGTTTATATCATATTTTCATACCATATTCAAAATTATCAAATCCACATTTAAGGGGCTAACTGAACCATGGGTGCTATTCGGAAAGCGCCCAGCAGTGCGGTTGACACTTCTCTTATTGCACCGTGTTGGGGCTGGGGGCGTAGAGTACAATGGCTCATCATAGTGGACCTTACCATAATATTTTTTTCTATTTATTTTTTAGTTTTAAATTATTACTCAACATAAATATTTTATTATTTTGTATTTAAATTTATATTAATCTATTTTTTATATGTTTTATATTTCACAAGTTTAATATTATTTTCTTAAATAATATTTTAATTGTTATAAGTAATATTTCTTTAAATATTGATTATTTTAAAGTATCTTTGTAATTTTTAATACTTAAAATCTTAATTATTATTTTAATATAAAATAATATGTGCCAATATTGAATAATTGTTTTAAAGATTTTAGCTATTAAATAAAATTAAAATTGACATGAAAATCTATATATATTACTTATTATAAAAAGCCCTAATTGAGTTTGTGTTACAAGTCAAGTGACATCAGCTCAATTGGAGAATCTACTCGAAAGTCCAAATAAAATTTAATAAAACAAAAATTATAATTATTTATGTCTTTTAATTTTTATAAAAACAAATAAAAAAAACGATCTAACTCTTAAAAAAAACTACTCCACTTTTACTTAGGTAACTTCTTCTTCCTTTTAAATACATTTTCTTTTCAAAACACCCATGGCCAAAAATATCCTTTGTTTTACATATTATTATTTTTTTTCAAAACACTATAATTTTTCAACCACATTGAGTGTCAAATTCTAGCTAATGTTAAATAGCTTGATTGAACTGCTATCAAGAGTTAACTGGACACCAATTTAATTAAGAAAAGTATAAAAAATCAAATAAAATCACAATATCAAATAATAAAATAAAGGTATTCAGATCTTTCAAATTTTATATATATATTTTAAAAAAAGTACCTATTTTTTCTTAAAAACGATCCACCTCTTTTTAAAAATTTATCAATTTTTTCTCTCCCAAAAAAATATATTTTTCACATATTGTTTTCCTTCACCATAAAAGTGGGTGTTTAGATTTCTAATAAATTATAAATACAATTTTTAGATTTATATTTTCTATAGTCATTTTCATTTTAATCCGACAACCACAATTATTTTTATCAAACATAAATTTTCTTACAATTGATTTTAATTTCACCATTACAATAATTAATCTCACCACTACTTCTATTTTTAATTCCACTATATCAATCTCAATTTTCATTTAAATGAACCCTTAAAATAGAATGAAGAAAACTTACTTATAAAAAAAATAACAAATTCTAATTATTAAAGCATCCTCTTAAAAAACTACTTTTACTTTTTTTCTTTTTCTTTTAAGTCATTATTTTGATCAGGTTGAAATTAAGAATAAATTTATTAACCTTTTGATATTATTATTACTTGCAAAGTGCTTTAATTGTATTAATGTTTAGTACAAAATATTGAAAATTAATAGTAATATTTGTATTTTGGAAATTCCCTATTTCCATCCAATTTTCGAGATTGGATTTATCTGATTTTTCTTTGTGGCAAGAGTAGTTTTTGTACTTTCAAAAAAAAAAAATAAAGGAAACACTGTCATGTATCATGTAAAAAAAAAAAATTTCACAAGGGTTGGTTTAAGAAAGGAACTCCTTTTTCATTAATCAAAATTTAATTTTGTAAGAAACATTTTGAGAGTAAAATTTTAAATGCAATAAATTATTCATGTTCTTAAATTGTTAGAAAGGAAACGTAGATACTAAACCGTGGTCTGAATTTTTTTTTTATTTTTTTATTCAAGTCACTTTGATCGGACTCAAAATGATCCGAAAGCTCATTTCACTGTTTAGAAAATAATAAAATGTTAAAAAAAATTTATATTAATATTTATATATTTATAATTAAATTTAAATAAAAATATTTCTTATTTAATTAATAATAATTCAGTACGAACCGATTACCTTACCATTAGAGACACCATTACCTTACCAAAAAAAGTTAAGAAAAAATGTAAAGTAACAGTGACATAGAATGGGGCTGAGGCCCAAAGTGAAGTTAAGTCCAAAACCCGAGCTGAGAAGAACAAAGTGGCTAATATAAATAGGGGAACAGGCTGGCTGGCTGGGGTGTCTCTAACTCCAAAAGTCCAATTCCTATCTCAAAGTAGTTAGTCACTGATCAGTTTGGAGTTTGGATTCTTTGGGAGCAGCAGCAGCTGTCTTCTTTCTCTCATCTGAAAAATCAAGAGGTAAAAGTTTCAGCAAAATTTGATTTTCAATCTCATATTTCTCTCTTCAAAAGAAACATTAAAATGTAATTCGAAAATAATACTATATATATATATGTTTTGTCTTAACATGTAATAGGAATCGTAAACGAAGAAAAAGGATGCAAATATTTGTCAAAACCCTAACAGGGAAGACTATTACCCTCGAGGTCGAAAGCAGCGACACCATCGACAATCTCAAGGACAAGATTCAGGTTTTCCTTTTCCCCTCCTATTATCACGTAAGTTAATCTTCACAGATGAATTTTCTTTTTCTCTTACGGAACTGCAAACTTAGTATTAGAGAAGAGAGAGGAATCCTACTGTTTTTATGCGGACTTAACCATTCTCTGAAAATTGCATTGAAATTATGGTTCAGTTAAATTTGTTTGGTTTAATTGTCATAGTTCAAGTACCAAAGTTTCAGATTACATGTAATTTTGCAATTCCGTTCAAATCAGTTAGTTAGCAGTGAGCACTAAACTAAAACTAAAACAATGCTCGACTCTTGTGCACCCGGCTATCCCTTTTGGCAATGCGCACTTATAAAGCATCCTTGTACAAAAATTCCCATTGCATTGATTAAGAAAAGCCCTATTTCTACTTTAAATAATTTCTTTTTTTTGGCTTTACTTTGTGCTATTTATTTTCACTTTATTGATACATCCCCTATTTTGGGGCTGCATTGTTAAGAGAACATTAATTGAACATAATGCTTTCTTCATGATTACTGACAGTAGATTATATTTTCTAGGATAAAGAAGGCATCCCTCCTGATCAGCAGAGGTTGATTTTTGCTGGTAAGCAGCTTGAAGATGGCCGAACTCTGGCTGATTATAACATCCAAAAGGAATCCACACTTCACCTTGTTTTAAGGCTTAGGGGAGGAACTATGATCAAGGTGAAGACTCTCACTGGGAAAGAAATTGAAATTGATATCGAACCAACTGATACCATTGATCGTATTAAGGAACGGGTTGAAGAGAAAGAAGGAATTCCTCCAGTACAGCAAAGGTATCCATTTTGATCTTCTTTTATTTTACTGAATGTCACTCTAGGATATACTTGATTAATGAAATAATTCTACATTGTGATTGTTATTTGAAATCCTTAATTTATTATTTTCCATGGCTAATATAATTTCTTGGGGGAACTTGGTACTTGTTTATATATCTTCACAGGTGGTACTCCTTATTTCACAACTTTTTTCTATACAGGATGTAAAATTTGATTATTTTACATGCTTCCATATAACTCTGAATCTTAAGAATGTTCTGTTATCTGATGCAATTAGGTATATTTTGCATTTATTAGATATTTTGTGTCAAATTTATCAGGAAGGTATTTGTGCCAAATTTACATATTTGTTAGATTCCATGTTTATTAAGAGGTAAGACATGATTGGGTTGTTGGGTCATAAATATGTATCAGGGCTGACTTTTTTGTTGGCTGTCCCGGTCTTGGATTAAGTTGATAACAATAGTGTTCTGGTTGTTGACTTGTCAATTTAATGGCCAACTTGCCATTTTAATGTTAATCCAAGTATTTTGACTACTTGTTGCAGGCTTATATATGCCGGGAAGCAACTTGCAGATGACAAGACAGCTCGTGACTACAATATTGAGGGTGGCTCTGTGCTGCACCTTGTCCTTGCACTGAGGGGTGGCTGTCTCTAGTTGGTGCCTCTAATATTAGAAAAGAAGCTGCTCGTTTAATTTGTCTTTGCATTAAGTCAAATGGTTTGCATTTGATTTGTTGATGAGTGCATGGAACATATATGAGTTGATTTCCTCAGACACAGATGTTCTGTTTTATTAGTTGTTTATATAAGTTCGCCTTCTTCAGTTTGTGGCCTCAGTGATCTTGTGAGCTGAGAAGATAATTCTTATGAGGATGCCAAAGTTATAAGGTAGCATTTTTCGTATTATTTTTCCTCTTTTGGTTGAAGAACTTAATTGTTAAGATGGCTGGTATGTTCTGCATACAGTAGCCACCTTCTGAAATCGACTTTCAGTTTGTATATGCTTCTTTGGAAATCCGTTAGCTGCAATGAACAAACGAAAAGAAAGCCATTCCAGATGTGGGATTCTATGTCAGTCTCCAGTGGTTGGTGACTAAATGGATTTTGATCCTGAAACTCAGTATTGCATCAAGAATGGTGGCTTGAGCCGCATCACTTTTGATTACTGAAGAAGTTCACTTACTGAAAGATTTGCCTGGGGATAGTGTTTGGAGGCAATAAACTTGTCTACCCTTAGTTTGAACAATGCCCTTTGTCCTCCCTAAAAGAAGTAATGAGGTGGAATAGTCGCTTAAAGCCGTTATTTTTGTTCGTGGGTAGGGGATTTCTAAACCACTGTCACTTCTTATTGTGTCAGCCACTAATCAAAACAAAAATGGTCACACGTTCATTGGGAAGCCTACAAGTATGCAAATTATCTTTTTTGTTAAGTCTGCATGCAATTTTGGATGTTGGTTTTGATGCTTTGAAAGTTCTCTACATTATGCCAGCTGATACTTGGGTTTGGGCTTTTCCCGTGACTCCAAATTCTTTTTTCTTATATATATTTGAAGTTGTCAGAGTTTGATTTTTGATCATAAAAGTTCAATGCTCTACTGACAGATTAACAAGATTTTTGATCATAAAAGTTCAATGCTCTACTGACAGATTATATGACTGTTGACATTTTTTTTTTCTTCTTACGGGAGATTATCTTAATGATTGGACCAACAAATATATTAATAGAGGGATTTTTTTGTTATAATGTTAAAAGTTTAGGACAAATCATGACATTGGGAACTATGAGAATGAATTTGATATATAATACATTTTTTATTTATTTATGGGTGTAATTTGCACTTTTAGTGACTAAACTAAAGGTTGATTGAATGTTTAACTTTCATTTACACTCTATTTATTAGGAAAAATGAAAAGAAAAAAAAAAGTTTTAATCCAAAGATTGAGTTATAAATACCATATGTTATTATAAATTTTAATCATTTGATTAAAATATTTTTATTCTTATTTCTTTCTATCACCCCTCCCGAACACAGCATAATCTCAACAATAAATGATCTTGAGTTCGTATCATTACGATAAATCGGTAGAATTAGTTCCCAAAGATCGAACCTTCTGAGGTTCAAAACCTCTTGCAATTGTTTGGGAATTGAGTATTCTACTTGCTCCTGTTACTATCTTATTGTTCATTTTAATGCTGACTAGCAAAATCTCCTTTGTTTCGCTGCGGCACGTACTAATATTTTTATTCTTTTAAGTATAAATTAATAATTTTTTTGTATCTAATAAATTTTAAATTATTTCTCGTTTTTTATAGGTTGTTTACATTTTTTTCATCAAAAATCCAAATGTTTTCACTTCATTCAAAATTTATAGCACAAATATGTATACTAGCATTTTTTCATAAAAATAACATGTTTGTTAAAAAATAATAAGAATAAAATCCAAAAGAAAAAACAATACATGAAAGTTAAAACCCATAATAATATTAAAAAAAATTTACACACAATAATGGACTATTTTTTCAACTAGTGACACAATAAATTATTGCCCCTAGGTATCTATCCGATGGGAGTATTTCTTTTAAAATTCTTTTCATTACAATTTTGCAATTGTCTAATTTCAACAAAAATTATATAAAAGTTCATCACTTATAAAAATAAGTTTCATCCTACATAATTTTGAATTATAATTAATTAATTATAGTATAATAAATATATGTGATATGTTCCCTAGCCGGCTTCCACATCAATATTATTTATTAGCACTTAAACTTGATCATTATTTGACTGACACTTGGCAATGCATGTATTTATAAGTTTTCATATTATCATAACGATGTCGAAGATAATAAAATTTTGAACATGATTTTTGGTTTTGAAAAACCTTAAAAAAAATAAAAAAAGTTGCTATTAATTTTTTTGGTTAGGTATGATTGGCCACCTTTTAAAATTAATTTTTTGTAAAATTTTTAAAATTAATTAAAATCTTTTGAAAACCAATTTTAAAATCTGCGCTTAAAACTAGAGAAAAAGTAAAAGCGGGTTCGGGAGTCGGTTACGTGCGGGAAAGGTATTAGCACACCCATAATGCTCGTATAAGTGGTACCTATTAACCACATGATATCCTTGGTCTCGACTAAAATTGGCTTCAATATCGGTATTTAAAAATAATTCCTTCTTTGTTATTAAAAACTAATCATTTTCTTTAAAAGTGAATCAAAATTTAACGTTGAAATTTTTTTCATACTTTTCGATAAACCTGATAAAATATGAAATTTTTATTTTTGAAAAGATCTGATTCATTTATTCTGAAGAGGGTGTTCTGTTGTTAATGATAATCGATGGGATCCTCCTCAACAAACTGACAGAGAATCCATGAATTATTTTAACTTGGAAATATTGCCTTCTTTTAGAAATTAAAAAAAAAAAAAAAATCAAAACCGATTTTTATGCATACGTTTAAAATCTCTAATCACGAATATAAAGATGGAAGACCATAATCCAACACAAATGATAATTAAGATTTATTGAGTGACACACATGAAAATGAAATAAAAAGACAAACACCACGGAAAAATGTATTTCTCCTTTCCATGAGAGACATCCAAATACCCATTGAGATATCTGACTATCCTAGAGGAAACTTCGATTGGACACGAAAACGGTGACTCGGAGGTCTTGAAAAAAATGATGCTTGGAGGTCTTGAAAAACGGTAACACGGAGGTTTAAAAAATGGTGCTCGAAGGACTTGAAAAACGGTAACCTAAAGGTTTAAAAAACGGTGCCCGAAGGTCTTGAAAAAAAACCCAGAGGTTTTAGAAAAATGATGCTTGGAGGTCGTAAAAAACGATGCCTTGAGATCTTGAAATAAGGATATCCAGAGATTTTAAAAAATTATGCTCCGGGGTCTTAAGAAAAGGTGCCCGGAGGTCTTGAAAAACGGTAACTCGAAGGTTTTAAAAATAGTGCCTGGAGGTCTTAAAAGACGATGCTTGGAGGCCTTGAAAAGTTGTTTTGGGGCTTACAAAACATTTTCGGGAAACAAAAGGTGGTTAAGAAACTTTAGTCCATAATCACGTAATTCAACCTAAGAGAGTTTGACATACCCTAGAACATCAAGAGAATAAAAAACGGACTTGGTTACGGACTATTACTTAATCCGAACCAAGAATTCCCGGGGGTGTTTGAAAAAACTGTGTTTGTATGACAACAGAGCTGAGAGGAAAATTTAGCCTGTAATCACATGATTCGACCTAGGAGTAAGTTTAATATACCCGATATAACATGAGAAAAGAAAAGCATCTTGGTTAAGGACCATTTGTTAATCCGAACCAAGAATTCTCGAGGCTTTTTTGAAAAAACTATTTTTTGGTAACAAAGTGGTTAGCTCAAAGTTGGCCTCATGGATTGTTAATTTGGCTCAACTATCACCTAAAACCGAAACGGCCAAGGATCGTCAAGCTCGTAACTATCTTTGTTTTCAAGAAAATATCAACACAATCACAACAAGCATGCACCACAATAAATCGTATCCAAGGCCAAGCATCATGGATGAGAAAAAGCTTTTCAAAAATTATTTTTTTCTCTACAAAATCGAAAATTCCCTTGTTTAAGAAAAGAAATCCAAAGATGAAAATAATGGAAAAAAGTATAAAAGAAAAATGTAGAAAAACATGGAAAACTAACATGAAAATAATTTAAAAAAAAGTCATACTACATTTTATTTGAAAAATGAAAAAGAAAGAACTTTTCCCAACGCTTTTGAAAATATTTTTCTTTATTTTTTTTTTTAAAACATTTTGAAAATTTTCAAAAGAGAAGAAAAAAGTGTAGCAATTAAAACAAAATCAAGAAAGGAAAATAAGCTACCTACTAGTCTAGCTTTTCCCAAAAATGAATAACACTCCACTCATTTTTTTCTTCCTTTTTCCTCTTATTTTTTCCTCTTATTTTTTTCTTATTTTTTCTCCTCCTTTTTTTCTTATTTTTCTCCCTTATTTCCTTCTTCCTAACTTGGCCGAATATGGCTCCCCCCATGATGCCTTGGCCGAATGGCCTATATCCTTTATGTTCAAGCTTCATCTTTTCTTTTAGCCATTTGGCTTTTCCCCATTTACTAGCCAATAGCTTTCCTCGTTAAGTTCTTCTCCTATTGGCTAGCCAATCACACTCCATCTTGCTCTCCAAGTTTAATTCTTATTGGCTAGTGAATGCCAACTCATGTCCTCCCTTGGTGAGTCATGTCCTTCCTTGTGTGACTTATTGACTTATTACAAAGTTGTTATTCCTCTTCCAACAATATGCTTCACTCCTCCATTTTATTACAAGTTTAATGCAAGTAAATTCTTATTTTACCATTCCATTTCTTCTTTAATTTCAATTATTTGTCCTTCAATTCTCTACTTGGACTTCCAAAATTGAGCCTTCCACAAATTCTTACAAATTACGCTTCCAACTTCTACCCAACTTTCTTCCAACTTTTACCAAATTTCCTATTACTTGGATCCCAAAATTGGATCTCCAACCTTCCACCCAACTTTCTACCAATTGAATTTCCAAATTGGGCTTTTAATTTCTACCAATTTCTTACAAATAAATTGGTGCTTCCAAAATTGTCTTAAATTTTCTATCCAATCTTTTTCTACCATATTTCCTCTTTAATTCTTTCAAATTCACCCCTCCACTATTCAAAGTCGACTTCTCCAATCTTTGACTTTTTCATAATTTGGACATTTTTAATTTTGACTTTGACTTTGGTTTTGTCAACTTTGACTTTTCCAACATTGACTTTTTCAACCCAAAGCGTCAAAATCGGATCACGAGATTAGGGGAAATTTTAGAAGTTCGGGAATTAAGGGAAATTGTATTTTTTAAGGGCCCGGACAAAATTAGGTGTCTATAGCTGCGCCTCTTTGTCTATTGTTGAGAATCAGGAATAAGGTAAAGACAAATAGACAATGATTTTGTCTAGGGGTGAGGGTTGTATTAGGGAGGAAAAGTTCTTGTTTCAAAATTAGGAAAGAGAATCCAACAACTTGATACAATTTAAAATAAAAATGTGAAGTTTTGCTTCAGAAGAAAATACCTTGACTGTAATACCAAGGCCCGACTAGTCTCAAGGTAGCGAGTTTGACTTGGGAAAAAGAAATACCTCAATTGCAATCCCGGAGCTCGATCCATTTGGAAACTGAGTTTGATTCTTTTTAAAGGCAATACCTCAACTTCATACCGAGGTTTACAATATGGGAGAAACTAGAAGTCGAATAAGGACCTAGGCGGAACTAGCAGTCGGGAGACGACCTAAGCGAAATCAATAGTCAGATAATGGCCTGGGCGAAACCAAAAGTCGGAAGATGACCTGGCGAAACCAGTAATAATTTCCAAAAGAAGATAACATGGGCGAAATAAATAGTCAAAAGAAACTATCTGGACGAAACCAATAATCGTAAAATATTTCCACGAGATCAGTAATCGTAAAATATTTCCACGAGAAGATGACATGGGCGAAACCAATAGTCAAAAGGGACGATATGGGCGAAACCAGTAATCGTAAAATATTTTCACGAGAAGATGACCTGGGGAAACCAATAGTCAAAAGGGACGATCTGGGCAAAACCAGTAATCGCAAAATATTTCCACGAGAAGATGACCTGGATGGAACCAATAGTCAAAAGGTATGATCTGGGCGAAACTAGTAATCCTAAAATATTTCCATGAGAAGATGACCTGGAGGTAACCAATAGTCAAAAGGTATGATCTGGGCGAAACTAGTAATCCTAAGATATTTCCACGAGAAGATGACCTGGGCGAAACCAATAATCAAAAGAGACGATCTGCACAAAACTAATAATCGTAAAATATTTCCACGAGAAGATGACCTAAGTGGAACCAATGGTCAAATAATGACTTGGCGAAACCAAAAGTCAAAAAGTGATATGGGTGAAACCAGATATAATTTCCACAATTAGGTAACCCGGGCGGAACCAATAGTCAGATAATGACCTGGACGAAATCAAAAGTCGAAAAGTGATATGGGCGAAACCAGAAATAATTTCCACGAGATGACCTGCACGGAACCAATAGTCACATTTTCAAACATTTGATAATCTTGTATATTTGCTTATTTCTTCTCTTGTTCATATCTTCATTTTTGCAAAAATTTCTTGTATGCCAATATCTATAAATCATGTAAATGCTATTGAAAAGATGTAAGTATCCACGAATGATCAAATGCTTCATGAACGATGCAGATGCAAATACCCCCAAATGACGCAACTACTTCTTGGAATGATGTATATATCCTCGAATAATGTAAATGCTTCATGAAATGATGCAGATGCAGAGATTAACAATGTTGTAAAATGCTCATGAATGAGGTGACTGCGATGATGCATATTAGAATGATGTGAAAGCAATGGTTAAAATAATGCATACGATCACGAATGATGCATACGATGATCACAACCTCTTAATGACCCGATTGGTTTTCTTAAGTTTGGCTTAGCCTTTCTAATTCATTTTTTCTTTTCAAATCAGAGTGTATCCTAAACACTCATACCCCATAAGAGGCTATTCCCCTTCAAATCCTTTGTTATCTTGTTATCCCAACAGTTTCTAAACTCTTATCAGCAAAAGTCTAAGCCAAATTCGATTTTTTCTTCTCATTTTTGAAAAAGAGGACTTATCCTAGTAGTCCTGTGTCTTTTGGTTGGAAGAACCCTTGTCTCATGTCAAAACATATTTTTTTTATTCAAAAATGGTTACTTCAAAAACATTTTCATTCTTTTCTTTGTTTTCCATTGTCGCAACCTAAAAAATAACAAGTCTCATCGCAAGACTTTATTATTCGTTAAGCGTGACATTAAAAAAACTGAGGAAAAGTTGACTTAATTTCGCTTGAAAAATGAAGGCTTTGGAAATGACCTTGAAAAAAGACATGGAGTCGCCACCAATCATTTTTAGCTAGGTGTGATTGGCCACCTATTAAAACCGATTTTATAAAATATTTTAAAATTAATTAAATCATTTTTAAAACCAATTTCAAGTCTGCGTTTTAAACCAGAGAAAATCGAAGAATCGGGTTCGGGACTGGATTACGTGTAGGGAAGGATTAGCACCCCCACAACGCCCGTATAAAACGGTACATCATTAATCATGTGTTATCTCAAGTTTGGGTAAAAAGTCGATTTTTAATTTAGTATTTCAAGTTAATTCCCAATTTAAAGAAAAATAATTCCATTTTTAATTGAAAATGATCCGGAATTCATAAATTCAAAATTTTCCTATATTCACTAATAAACGTGGCAAAATATAGAAATTTAATTTAGTTTGAAAAAACTTTCCAAATCATTCTCATTTTAAAGAAGATATTTCGTTATTAATGATAATTGATGATATCCTCCCCAACAAACTCGAAAGAGAACTCATGAATTATTTTAACTCGGGAATATCTTTATTTTATTGAAAATCATTACCTTTTTCAAAATTTTTTTTTTAAAAAATATGAATATGTGTGACATAAATAATATGACATAGCAAAGTCTAGATAATATAATGCAACCTAAATGGTATGATATAATTTAAATGTCATAGCATATTCTAAATAAAATGAAATATCCTAAGTCATATGATATATTCTAAATGAAATGAAATGACCTAGGTAACATAATATATTCTATATGAAATAAAATATCCTAGGTCACATGATATATTCTAAATGAAATGAAATATCCTAAGTTACATAATATATTCTAAATGAAATGAAATGACCTAGGTAACATAATATATTCTATATGAAATGAAATATCCTAAGTCACATGATATATTATAAATGAAATAAAATGATTTAAATGACGTGGCAAATATAAATGATATGGCATATAATCTAAATGATATGAAATGACATGAAACATAAAATAATGCTATCATGTAATATGCATGAAAATAAAAATAAAATAATAATGCATGAACATAATATATACTAAATAATGTGACAAAAATAAATCACTAAATAAAAAGAATAGGATAGCATGTAATATTCAAAACCATATAACAATTATATAATATCAAAAATTTAAATCAAAGACAATAACACCATCATGAAAATTAACATAGAAAAAAATCACATATTATATAGTATGCATGAATATGGAAAATGTAATGCATGAGAATGTATTTTTTCCTTCAATTAAGAAAATCCGTATATCTAAAAAGATATCCGGCTACCTTAGGAAAATATATCAAATTAACTATTCTAAAACCAAAAGACTTTGTGATTGTTTGAAAACAATTTGAAAAGATTAGATTAAAAATAAAAACTTAGCTAAACCCCTTTTAAAATGGCTCTAATTTCTTAAGTTTAAAATCCCAAACTTGACCACCCTTAACCCGAGATTTAAAAAATCATTTTTAGAGTTTAAAAAGGCTTAGAAACTATCCTAAAACAGTAGCTAAACTTCCTAATCAGGACCCTCTAAGTAACTTAACCAAAACAGAAAAATAATTTTCCTTCATATTCAATTCTGACACCACTGTCTAGTTTTAAAGCACGAATTTTTATCCTATTTTGCCAAAACACAATTTTTTTTCCTTTGATAAAATCATTTAAAAATCCAAGTAAAAATGTTAGAGACTCTCCTAAAGACTCAAAAACAGTAGCTAACACTTTTGAAAAGTTAGGCAAAAATTGGCTAAGTAAAAAAAATCACAAAGGTAGAATAATCAATTTGACAACTCTTTAATTTTCCACAAGTATGCTCAAAATGAGTATGAATTTGAACCATTGATTGGTCTAAGTCATAAATCAAGTGGAAATGACATGAAATGCATGATTTAAAACCTAAATGAGATGAAAAATGCATGGCATCAATAAAATGACCTAGACCTAAATGAACTTGCATGACATTTAATGCAACCTAGGTCTAAAATGCATGAATATGCATGGCAAAGCAAACCAATCCTAAACCTAAAGAATGCATGGCAATAAAACAAACATATAGCATGCTTAAATAAAATAAACAACCAAATATCATGAAAATGCAAACCTATCAACTAGCATGATGAAAATGCACATGCAAAGCATAAAATAGAGGGGTGGCCGAATGGCCTCATGCTTTAAAATGAACATGGAATTTTCACAAACACATGATATACTAACATGCATAGCTAAAGAATAACACTCAAATCATGCAAACATAAAGTAAAGGCATGAAAACCAATAGGCATTTTCACAAACACATGGATTACAAAATGTAAAACGTAAACAAACTTAAACATTTTGAAAACAGAAAATAAAAAATGCAAGACAAGTAAAATAAACATGATAACAAGATAATAGACTTAAAAATGGAAATAAGCAAGCAACCAAATTAAAACAAGCTTCATGTTTATGTATTAGAAGAAGATTTAAAGCATCAAAACTTGTTAAACATCACTAGAATCATGAAATAAAGAAGCAAAACAATAACTACCAAAAATATTAGGCCATTCGACCAACTCAAAAACAAGAGGAAAAAAGAAGTTTCAAAAGCTTTTTACAGGAAACAATCGAGAAGGAACTTAAAGAAGAATATTAAAAACACTTATTAAAAAAATCAAAAGAAACTCACCAAATATCAAACGAAAACAACAAATCAAGAATGAAAAATCAAAGAAAGTGCAAGAGTATGGTGCTTAAAGCAACATCTAGAAGCTATATTGCAAGCTTTTTCTCTTCTAACTTTTTTTTTCTAAACTTTTCTTTATGCCTTTCAACAATGGAGAGAAAACCAGCCAAAAACAAGAGTGAATGGAGAGTGAATAGCTAGTGAATGAAAGAGAGAGACCCCCTTCCTTGTAGTGGCTGAATGGCCCTTCTCTTGCTAGGATGTTGTCATCTTTTCTTCAACCAATTTTGATCCAAAGGCTATTGATCCAAGCTGTTTAAAATGTGAAATTATCACCCTTATATTAGGCAATCAGCTATCCACAATTACAACTGTTCAAGAACCTTAAGCCATTATGTTGACACTCTCATTCTTCACGCATTGGTCCATGTGGCTTAATTACAAAGGTTTGATAAAAAAATAACTACCTTCTCTTTATTGTTGGCCTTTCGATTAAAAATCAGAAAACATTTGCCCACCCTTGGGCCTTGGCCTCCTGGCCCCTCTTCTTCCAACTCAAGCTTCATTTTTTTAAAAGGCAAGAAAAGCCCTTTTCGGTTTCTTGGGTAAAATAACATTTTTGCCTCCCGAACATAAATAAATAGTAAACAGACTCCAAAATCAATTTTTTCTTCTTTCAATACTTCCAAAATAATAAAAAATTGAATTCTGGAGCTTTTCAAATTTTTTTGAGCTCATTTGCTATTTATTTGGATTTTTTTCTTCCAAAATTACCCTTTTGTGCTCCCAAACTTTACCATTTTTTAAACAAGCTCCAAATCCAGATTTTTATTCACCAATCTCTTTCAAATAATTTAAAAGTGTGATCTGAAAGTTTTCATAATTTTTGGAACTCATTTGCTATTTTTTCGGGATTTATCTGCTTGAATTACTACATAATAGGCCCGGGATTTGGCCATTTTGCAAATGAACTCCGAATCCGGATTTTCTTTTGTCAATCTCTTCCGAATAATTTAAGAATGAGATCTACAAATTTTTAGAATTTTTGGAGTTCATTTGCTATTTTTTCGGGATTTATCTTCTTGAATTTTTGCATAAAGGACTTAGGATTTGGCCATTTTGCAAACGAACTCTGAATCAAGATTTTTCTTCTCCAATATCTTTGAAATGATTTAAGAATGAGATTTGAAATTTTTTAGAATTTTTGGAGTTCATTTGCTATTTTTTCCAAATTTTCCAATTTTGCCCTTTTGCCTCTGAAACCCAGTTTTGCTCAAAACAAGTTCGATTTTCAGATTTTCTTCAAACTGAGCCTTGGGCTATCCTTGTTTAATTACTCCTCATCCATTAAGGTCTTTAGTCTTACCGAATTGAGCCATTTCTATAATTCTTCCAAATTTTACCGAAATCCACCAAAAGCCCTAATTCTTGGTTATCTTCCAGATTGACTTTTCTTTCAGTTTTTCTTCCAAGTAGCTTCTCAATTACTCGTAGTCAATGCTTATCTTTCATTTGGAACCTTCAATTTCGACTAATTTGATCGTTTAAGCACTTTTCCCCAAATTTTCCAAAATAAGGTTTCCTTTCTACTGAATCTCCATAACCCAACTTTCAAACTCCATATCTTTCAGTGTAGATCTCGGATTATCAAAATTCTTTCTCTATTTTTCAATTGAAATTCAAATCATGATTTTGAAAGTGGGTTGACTTTTTTAGTAGTTGACTTTTTAGTAGTTGACTTTTTGGGGTTGACTTTTTCAAGTTTGACTTTTTATGCTTGCCTTCTTGGACTAAGTCTCGGAGTACAACCTGCAGGATGAAAAAAAGTCTTTTTACATTCTGAAATCAATTTAGGAAGAAAACATACCTGTTTTAGTGGTCTGGACAAAATTAGGTGTCTACAGCTGCCCCTCTTTGGCTATTGCTGAGAATCAAGATTCAGGCAAAGATAAACAAATACTAATTTTGTCCGGTTAGTGAAATCCAATGTGAAGAGAAGGGAAAGGGGTTTCTTTTTTCATTTTTTTCATCATTTTTTCAATTTTTTTTTGTTGAAAAAAGCTGTAACTAGAAGATATTGTCCTTAAATTGAATTCCCTGACTGATCAAGGCTCGACCCGTCTTAAGAAAACGAGTTTGATTTTCAAAATAAAAATTGTGCCCGGAGGTCTTAAAAATAGTGCCCGAAGGTTTTATCTATACTTTGAAGAAAAATTATGCCCGAAGGTCTTAAAAATGGTGCCCAGAGGCCTTATTTGTGATTTGGAAAAACATGCGCTGTATGCGACTGTAAAAATATGCCCGGAGGTCTTAAGAATGGAGCCTGGAGGCCTTACTCATGATTTGGAAAAAATGCGCTATATGCGACTTTAAAAATAATGCCTGGAGGACTTAAAAATGGTGCCCGGAGGCCTTACCCTTGATTTGAAAAAAATGCTCTGTATGCGACTTTAACAATGATGCCCGGAGGTCTTAGGAATGGTGCTCGGAGGCCTTACCCGTGATTTGAAAAAAATGGGCTATATGCGACTTTAAGAATAACGCCCGGAGGTCTTAAGAATGGTGCCCGGAGGCCTTACCCGTGATTTGAAAATACCTTGATGACGGTCTCAAGGCTCGACTCATTTGATCAACAGAATGAATTCGATTTAAAACAAAAGGAAATACCTCGACGATGGTCTCAAGGCTCGACTCATTTGATAAAATAGAATGAATTTGATTTAAAACAAAAGAAAATACCTCGACGGTGGTCTCAAGGCTCGACTCATTTGATAAAACAGAATGAATTCGATTTAAAACAAAAGAAAAGACCTCGACTGTGGTCTCAAGGCTCGACTCATTTGATAAAACAGAATGAATTCGATTTAAAACAAAAGAAAATACCTCGACGGTGGTCTCAAGGCTCGACTTATTTGACAAAATAGAATGAATTCGAATTAAAAAACAAGAGAAAATACCTCGACGATGGTCTCAAGGCTCGACTCATTTGATAAAACAGAATGAATTCGATTTAAAACAAAAGGAAATACTAAGAATGATTATGGGTTTGGTTTATTTGGAAAAACAAAATAAATTTAATTTGAAAATGAAAGGAACATACCTCGACGGCGGTCTCGGGGCTCGACTCATTTGAGAAGCCAAATGAGTTCAATTTGGAAAGGAAATACCTCGACGATGATCTCGGGGCTCGACTCATTTGAAAAGAAGAACGAGTTCACTTTGGGGAAGTCCAAGTTTTCCTGATTTGTGTAATGTTAGCTAAATGCAATGATAAGAATGACATGCTTTGCAAATGCTTGTATGTTTCCTAAGAATGAATGCAATCAAATGATTGTGTCATGATTTCTAATCCATGGTTTCTTTGAGGTTCACAAATTATCCGACTTCATGACGAGTCTTCAATTGTTAAATGATGCCCCATTTAAGGAATCCTTCACTCAAGATAACTTGTCAAACAGTCTCAGTTTCTGACTTTCGCTGAAATTCACAGATTTTCTAACTTCGTGATGGAGTCTCCAACACGTTCACTGTTTTCTTTTCTTGGTGGACTTTCCAAACTTTTCCCGAGATTTAAATCTATTCCTTAGTAATACTCTGAAATCCTTTTATTTAAAGATTTTTTTTATTACTAATCATCATTCAATTTAATAACAATCATGATGCATCTCAAAAATGTATGAAAGAAAATATGAATTAAACAGAAAGTCATCAAAAGGATAACAAGAATTTATTGCAACAAATTTTTTTTTTTTTTTAAATTGTAAAAGTGAATATCAAGGATATAAGAAACAAATGTAATGTTATAGGTTGTAGATGCCCCGGATGCAGAATATCTTGGACCCTTCCTTTTTCAAACCATTTGAAATTTCTCTTGAATAGGTAATTTACTTGGGTAATCTCTCGGCTTTCGTAGTTACGTCAGACTGAGTTGTTCCCATTTCCTCTGATTTTCAGATACTTTCTCCCCATTTACACAGAGAATTGATTCGAACTTTAATCAGTACCTGAGCCGCCCTTTGTGGGTTTTCAGCTCAAGTTTCGTCCATTCAATATTAAGTCACCCTTTGAGGGTTTTCGGCTTAAACCTCCCTTTTTACATTCTTTTTTATTTTCATTTTTTTTGGTATTCTAGCATGCATCTGAGAATTTAAAATGCTTCCAACATAAAAATATCAGTTCAAACGATGGGATGAATTCTGAGAATAGCCTTTCAAATTAAATATCTATGCTTGATCAAAATGGACTTTCTAAAGCACGTAATGTTGGCCAAGGTTCGGGTTTAGAAAGAAAGGATAAAATAGGCCCAAAATGTGTTTAATGGTGATTGGATCAAGGATCATTTCCCGAGGGGAACTTATTCTTGAAACATTTGTCCCCTTTTTTGGACTTTCTTTTTTTCTTTTTCTTTTTTGCTTTGTTGGCTTTCTTTTTGCCATGATTTTTGATTATTTTTCCTCGCATTTGCCCTTTAGTGTAGAGGGTGATCCTTGATCCAGGTTTAAAGAAAGAAATAATTCCTAAGGCTCAAAGGGGTGACTAAGGATAATTTCTTCTTAGTGAAAGGAATATGAAAGATGGCCATTCATCATATCAAGCATGAATATTCTCATTAAAAAGCAATCCACATGGGAAATAGATATATAGAATTTCCATTTTTACACTTGGAATCATTCGAATTTCCATGTGCACAGCATCACACTTTTTTTTTAAGCATAATACTTCTTCAATTCATTAGCATTCACGGGATTTCTGAAATCTTCCCCGTCCATCCGAGTTAAAATCAATGCTCCCCCAGAAAAAGCTCTTTTTACCATATAGGGTCCTTCCCAATTTGGGGCCCATTTTCCTCGTTGATCCTTCACTATAGGGAGAATTTTCCTCAGTAGCAACTCCCCCTCTCGGAACTGTCTGGGATGAACTTTCTTGTTATGGACTCGAATCATCCTTTTCTGATACAACTGCCCATGACAAATTGCTTTCAATCTTTTCTTCTCGATGAGATTCAACTGTTCATAACGAGCTCTAACCCATTCTGCTTCTTCTAGAACAACTTCCATCAAAACCCGTAATGAAGGGATTTCAACTTCAATAGGTAGCACTGCTTTCATCCCGTATACCAAAGAAAATGGCGCTGCCTTTGTAGATGTGCGAACTGAGGTACGATATGCATGAAGAGCAAAAGGAAAGATCTCATGCCAATCCTTATACATATTAGTCATCTTCTCTGCTTCTACTGCCCCATTCATTTTCGGACGGTAAGGTGCCGAATTATGATGTGTGATCTTGAACTGAGTATACACTTCTCTCATTATCTTATTATTCAAATTGAGAGCATTATCTGAAATAATTCTTGTTGGCAATCTGTAACAGCATATGATTTCTTTTTTTAACAAATCTGCATACCACCGACTTTGTTACATTCGCATAGGAAGCAGCTTCTACCCACTTTGTGGAATAATCTATGGCTATCAAGATGAAACGATGTCCATTTGACGCTTTCGGGGTAATAGGTCCAATCATATCCATTCCTCACATTGAAAAGTGCCATGGTGCAATTATGACATGCAATGGCGAGGGCGACACATGAATTTATCTACATATATCTGGCATTTATGGCACTTCCGGGAATAACTGATACAATCTTCTTCCATTGTCAACCAATAATACCCTACCCTCATAATTTGCTTAGCAAGCATGTGACCATTAGCATGAGTGCCACATATCCCTTCATGGACCTCTTCTATGAGTCTCTGAGCTTCGACAGATCCGACACAACTCAACAAGACCTGGTCTTTTCCTTTCTTGTAGAGAATCTCACTGTCTAGAACAAAACCCATAGCTACCCTTCTCAGAGTCCTCTTGTCATTTTCTGTTGCTTGATCTGGATACTATTGACTCTTGATGTACTGCAAGATGTCGTTATACCAAGGGAGGCTATCTGCTTCTTCTTCAATACTCAGATAGTGGGCAGGAGACTCATATATACTCATCTTTATTGGCACAACTTCAACCCCTTCATTTACTTTAAACATTGATGACAAAGTAGCCAGAGCATCTACCATTCGATTTTCTTCTCAAGGGAATGAATTGAAATTCACTTCAAATTCCTCCAATAAACTCAGTATGAGTTCTCGGTATCGGATTAGCTTTGTATCTCGGGTTTTCCATTCTCCCCGTAGCTAGAATATCACTAGGGCTGAATCTTCTAAAACTTCCAATACTTTGATCTTTCTTCCTCTACAGCATGAAGGCCCATAGTACACGCTTCATACTCGGCAGTATTGTTTGTACAATCAAAATCCAATATAGTAGTGAAAGGATAATAATCTTCTTCTGGGGATATGAGCACTGCACCGATCCATGCCCCATGGCATTAGATGCGCCATCAAAGTATATTTTCCTTACTTTCTTCTTCAAAGGAATCTCATCTGCTTGTGAAACATACATCAAATCTTCATCCGGGAAGTCAAAGTTCAACGGCTCATAATCTTTCTCTGCCCGACTTGCTAAGAATTCAGCCACTGCACTGCCCTTGAAAGCTTTTTGACTTACATATACAATGTCATACTCTGACAATAAAACCTGCCATCTTGCTGTTCTTCCTGATAAAGAAGGTGCTTCCAACATGTACTTGATTGGATCTAGCTTGGCAATCAACCATGTTGTGTGGTACAACATGTACTGTCTGAGTCTTCGAGCAGTCCAAACTAAGGCACAGCATAACTTTTCTACCGACAAATATTTCAACTTATAATCTGTGAACTTCTTGCTGAAGTAGTAAACTGCCTGTTCATTCTTTCCAGTCTCATCAAGCTACCCCAGAACACAACCCATGGATCTCTCAAATACTGATAGATGCAGTATCATCGGTCTATCATGAACAGGTGGCATTAATATTGGTGGGTTGGATAGATAATGCTTAACCTTTTCAAAAGCGATCTGGCATCCTTCATCCCATTCTCCTAGATCACGTTTTCGAAGTAACTTAAATATTGGATCACATTTGTTGGTTAACTGAGAAATAAATCGAGCAATGTAATTCAATCTCTCCAGAAAGCCTTTTACTTCCTTTTGAGTACAAGGTGGTGGTACATTCTGAATGGCCTTCACTTTATCAGGGTCAATCTAAATTCCCCTTTTGCTAACTATAAAACCCAGCAATTTTCCCGAGGTGACTCCAAAAGTGCATTTTGTCGGATTTAGCTTGAGTCGAAACTTCCTTAGTCGTTCGAAGAGCTTTTTAAGATTCGCAATATGCTCCTCTTCTCCTTGTGATTTTGCAATCATATCATCAACATAGACCTCAATTCCCTTATGCATCATATCATGAAACAAGGTCACCATGGTTCTCTGATATGTTGCCCCAGCATTTTTCAACCCAAATGGCATTACCTTATAGCAAAAGGTTCCTCACATTGTAACAAATGTGGTTTTCTCCATATCTTTCGGTGCCATCTTAATCTGATTGTATCCTGAGAATCTGTCCATGAAAGAAAATAAAGAACTTTGCCGTATTATCCACCAGAGTATCGATATGGGCAAAGGGAAATTATCTTTAGGGCTGGCCTTGTTCAAATCTCGGTAATCAATGCACATCCGCACCTTGCCATCCTTCTTTGGTACTGGAACAATATTTGCCACCCATTCTGGATATTTTGCCACCTCTAAGAATCCAGCATCAAATTGCTTCTTCACTTCCTCTTTTATCTTTATCTGCATGTCTGGCCTCATTCTTCTCAACTTTTGCTGAATTGGCTTGCATTCTGGCCTTAAAAGGAGCTTATGAACCACAATATCCGGATCCAACCCTGGCATGTCTTGGTAAGACCATGCAAATACATCCACATATTCTTGGAGCAAGGCTATTAATTCACCCTTTATTGATAATGTCAATGAAGTCCCTATTTTGATTTCTTTATCTCTTCACCATTTCCCAGATTTATCATTTCCAATGTTTCCTTATGAGGAAGTACTTGTTTCTCTTCTTGTTCTATTTTCCTTAATAGATCCGGAGGTAGACCATAATCCTCAGTATCTTCATTAGCCTCAAAATCACCCGTGAAAATGGGTCTTTCAAAATCAATTTCAAAATTACTGATAGAAAGGTCCTTATATTCCGCATCCGTACACCTGTAAATAGGTGGAGAAGAAACAATATAGGAAAATATATAATGAAAACAAAATAAATAGCAAAAATGAAAGAATATGGACACATCAATATGAATAAAATGCATTGTACTTGTTATTTATTAAATGAAAATGTTTGAACAAAAAGCCCATTACAAAAAAAAAAAAAAACTCTTAATATCTCTGGGCAAAGATAATTAAGATTGTTTTTTAAGTATTACGTTGGAATAGACTTAAAAACTATGGGCAACTCAGTCGCACTCCTATTGGTCATCTATATCCTGGTGGACAAGGTCGCCCCATCCAGTTCGCACTGTCATTTTCCATCCCTTATTTCCCAGTCATGCAAATTACCATATCCTGAATCTGCCCCCCTTATTCACATGGAATTTTTCAAAAGCTTGCTTGATCATTATGAGTACATCCTCTGAATTTTTTTCTCCGAATAGAAAACCAGCAAAGCGAAAGTTGTAAAGGATTGGTGGGAAAGTCATGGGTTCCCATTCAATATCCATACCCACGAGACGGGCCATCCTCCTTTGTCAGTTCCTTTCAACTTGTTTCCTCCTCTCATGGGCCTTCGGAAGATACCCTAAGCCAAACTAGTCTTTCTTTCCCACTGCTTCCATTGCTCAGGCCATCCCTTGAAGATATTTTCCAAGACCTTTTCCAACCCTGCAGCCCTTTCCCACTATGGTTCTTTTTCCCAGCCTTGTGTTCTTGGACAATCTTGGTTTTGGAATTTTTTGTCCTTCAATGATGAAAACTGCATTTACGAACTCCAAAGACAAAAAAAAACATTCTACAACATCTTCATTGGGTTCAACATAAGGAGATTCAGTAGATGCAGAGGCTATTATGTCTTCTTCTCCTGATACAGTAACTAAACGACCCTCCAACACAAATTTCAGCTTTTGGTGGAGACGAGGGTACAGCCCCTACTGAATATATCTACGGCCTTCCCAACAAGCAATTATAGGATGGATTAATATCCATGACCTGAAAGTTCACCTTATAGGTGCATGGGCCTATCTCTAGAGGAACCTTAATAGTTCTCATTACCTCTCTCCTGGTACCATCGAAAGCCCTGACTACTATGCAACTCGGTAAAATATAAGACATCAGCTGGCAACTTAGATAGGGTTGCCAAGGGTATTACATTTAATGAAGAGCCATTATCCAGAAGCACCCCTGGTAGTATATGCCCCTTGCAGGTGGTTGTATGTGAAGAGCCTTTGTGGATCCAATACCATTGGGTGGTATTTCATCATAACTGAAAAATATATGGTCGTCTGCCGCAATGTTTCCCACCAGCCTGTCTAACTTTTCTACCGATATGTTGTTAGCCACATATGCCTGATTCAACACTTTCAACAGGGTATTTTTGTGTGGCTCCGAGTTTAATAGCAAAGATAAGATGGAGATTCTTGCTGGCTGACGCTGCAATTGCTCAACCATACTATACTCACTATTTCTTTATGAACTTTAAAAACTTACAAGCCTCTTTTTCGTTCACCGGCTCTTTTATCCTATTTACCGGGGCTGATCCCCTCTCTGTTTCTTTTGAAAAATCCATCTCAATACGGATTGGTTCAGCTATTTTTTTTCCCTTTGTCCAGTCCTCAATCCTTTCTTGTTGATCCTTGTTCAACAACCTCAGAGGCATAACACCTTCCACTTTGTGTTAAGTGCCCCACACCTGTAATATCTTGCTGACTTGATGACCCAGGCATAACCATGCTGCAGTCATATTTCCATGTGTAGTTTTGTTTTCCTTGTATGAAAAGGAAAAAGGCAAATCTATGATTAGCTTGGGCGCAATTTCCTCAACAACCGGAGTAGTCTTCTCTGGTTCATCATAATAGATGATCAAAGGTCTTCCTATTGCATAACCAGCTGTATTCTTAATAACCTCTACTTCCTCCTCTGTCTCCTCATAAAACTGGGCTTCCCTCTCATCCATCATCTTTTGGACTTTAGCCAGAAAATCCCCGCCATTCCTTTTTGCAACCAATTTTGCACCCTTTTTGCAACCATTTTTAAACTGTCTGCATCCCCCGCCATTCCTGCCTTAACCATCTCGACCCATACTGTTAACATTGGAGTCTTGACTTCCCTGGCATCCCCTTTTACCCTTCTGACTTCCCCTATCCATACTACATTTACTTGATTCTCAGCATGATCGGGCAATGGGTTTCCCGCTACATTCGGCCCATTTTTTAACCCAAATTTCACAACTCCGGTATTGATTAAACTTTAGACTTTCTTTTTTAAGGCAATGCAATCTTTAATTGAATGCCCCTGAATTGCTACGTGATATGTGCAGTTGGTACTTGCATTGTACCACCTTGGGTATGGTGGGGTCAAAGGTTTAAGATAAACGGGCGCGACAAGTTGGCCTTGCAGTAATTTGGGATATAGCTCACCATAGGTGGTAGGAATGAGATTAAATTGGGGTTTTTGATTGTTCCTTGGTGAACGATAGTCATTACGCGCGGGACCTTGTGTATTTGGGACATTGTTTCGAGGAAGGGTTATCTGTGGGGATATACCAGTTAGAAAAGGCTGTTGTGGTATATTGTATAAAGAAATGGATTTTGGATAAGGTGGTTCACATTGGGGTAGTAAAGATTATACCCCGGGTAAAGTGTATAAGGTGTAGGAGGTGCATAAGATGTAGTAGGAGTATAGGGCCTGAGAGGTATGTATAGTGTAGGAGGTGCATAGGGGTATTGATTGAAACTGACTGCATGTGTTTCCTCCTTCTTTGTAGGGAAAACCTTCTTCGTGGTAGTAGACTCACCCCCTTCTATTTTTCCATTCTTAATGGCATCTCCCCGGATATCACCATATCTGTAAAGTCCTTGGTGGCACTTCCCACCAATTTATCATAATAAGGTGCTTTCAGGGTATTAATGAAAAGCACTATAGTTTTCTTGTTGGTTAAAGGGGGTTGCAGTTGTGTAGCCAGGTCTCTCCATCTTTGGGAATATTCTTTAAAGCTGTCAATAGCTTTTTTTTCTATGTTTTGCAGAGTTAGACGGTCAGGCACAATGTCCGTCACATTCTGTATTATTCCATGAAAGCTTTGGCTAGATCTATCCAGGAACGGATCATAGTATGGGTAAGCTGGTCATACCATCGAGGTGTGGACCTCATCAAGCTATCCTGAAAACAATGGATAAGCAATTTTTTGTCTTCATCATGTCCGGTCATCTTCCGACAGTACATGGTCAGATGCGCTGATGGATTGGTAGTTCTGTTATATTTTTCAAAGTCTGGTACTTTAAACTTTGGAGGAATCACCAGACCGTGCACTAAACTCATTCCTTTGGCATCTAGACTGCCAAATAGTTCCGCTCCTTCAACTGCCCTCAATCTTTCCTCCAGTAGCTAATTTTTTTTTGGGATTCTGCCGTTTCAACCCTCTTCAGCTCAATCATCTTTGCCCATTCCTTTTCAGCCAATTCCTCAAAGTCTGGAATATCCACATCAATTGGATCAACCCCAATATTACCCCTTTTAGGACCAAAATTTTATGCTTCAGCCGCTGGTTGGGTGTAAATATAGGATGCTGCCCCAGTTGGAAGTTCATTTCTCACATGCTGGGATGTCTAGCCATTGTTCTGTATCACCTCTGGTCGGTCTTCCTGGTTTACTGCCTCTATTCCTGTAACTGAATTTTCCCCTGGCCATTTCTGCCTCATCATGGTATTCATCATCTCCATGAGTTTGGTCATTTGTTCCCGTGACTCCTCTTGAGACTTAGCCAACTGATCCTGCAGTTCCCTTTCAATTCATTCCATCCTTTCAATTCTAGCAAGCTGATCATTCTCCATAGCTCTGGCTTGAGATCGAGTATTGTAGGGGTGCCGAAAGTCTGATTCTTTCTGAGTGCGACCAATTGTACCTTTAGTTTTAATAACCATGGATTAGAAATTATTGACACTTTTATTTTATTTTATTTTATAAAAATGAATAAATAAATAAATGACTAAATGTTAATGAATGAACACATAAGTAAATGAATATGAATGAATAATTATAAAGAATAAATGAATGTATAAATAAATGACTAAATGTATGAATAATCTATAAAGAATAAAGAATTAATGATTATAAATATAAATAAATGAATGAACAAACATAATATATAAAGGAAAGAACAAATGAATGATGAATGCATTTAAAAGTAATGGCCCCGAGATAAGTCCAACCAAACGGTCTTTCATTGATTTCCTGGAACTAAATACATCAAAGAAAAAAGATCACTGTTTAAGACAATATGATAATATGTCTATCCTAATTTAAAAATGCTATTACAAAACACCGGTCTATAGTAACTCCCTCGGGTCCTGGAATTTTTTTACTGTCTTCTTTTGATTGTCTTGCTCTTCAATCTGACCCTTACTTGTTCACGGCCCTTTGACATGTCAGCAGAAGCATCACCGTGTAAGCTTTCCTTAGCTTGTTTTTCCAGTTAATTGGCTCGGGCTTCCTCATGCTTTGCTCTCTCTTTCCAATAGTTCTTCTCCTTCTTGAGGTTTTTTACCTCTTACTCCCATTCCCTGAAAGTCTTGAGGGTCCCCTCAAATCTGAGGTCGAAGCTATACCTCTTGTTCTCCAAGTGTAATTCCTGAAGATCGTTCTTAGCAGTGTCCCTTTATCTCTTGATCTTTTCTTTTTCTCTTTCTCGATCTGACTCCCTATTTTTCATGTCCTCAAGCTCTTCTTGCAGTCGGGCAATCTCTTTGCTCATTTAGGCCTTTTCTTTTTCGAATTCTGGCCTTGCAATTTCTAACTCTGATGGTACTTCCTTAGATGGTGGACTCATGAACTGGACCTCTTTTTCATCTAATGTCAACAACCTATCATTAACCCTCAATTCCCTCTATACCAGGTAATCAGGTGTGACGATGTCGGCATATCTAGCTACCTCCACCCAATGAGTTTCCTTCCATTCTACTACAATCTCACGTACCTTTCCCAAGTATCCGTCTTTTCCATAAGCAAATTCCAAATCACTAAGATCATGGGTCATAGGAGTAAACTGATTGGATTTCGATTGTCTTAGTACCAACAGTGGTGCATAGCTTACTCCTCCCCATACTCCCAATAATGGAACAGAAGCTTTATCTCCGCACTTGTACAATGTCGGCATAGGAGCTATCCATGGAGCTCTCCAAATTATCATCTCAGCCCTGATATTCCGGAATATGTTGATCCATTGTTCCTCAGTCCTATTTTCAAGCCAATCCCTCTTAAAAAATTCACCAATTGGTGCAAAAGACTTCCAATACGAGCGAAGAGGGAAATTCTCCTATTTACAAAAATGGATCTGAACCCATATGTAAAGAAGCTGTATACAACCTATAAAATGCCTTTTTCCTTCCCGTCTACAGAAATTCAGAGATGGCAGGGGCTGGGTTTATCCTCTGCTCAAGCCTCTCAAAAACATCAAATACTGCTATATCCACATACCCTAATGTCCTTGGGAAGATAACTAAACCATAGATAGCCAAAGCAAAAATATTCCTAACTGTCTCTTTACTTGAATGGCTATGGATTAAGGTCCGTAAAATATCCCCTGATATACAGTAGCTTACCCCTTTTGGACAACATGGCTTTCGACCCAATTTTTTTCCACTCCCAGAATCTTAAACACCTTTTTCTTGAAACCCGGCGTCCTTGTATCCTTCAAATAAATAAGGTAGGGAATAACGTTCTCAATATGTAGCAAGGTCAAATATTCCTCTATGGTTGGAGTCATATTCTCTCGGTTGAAGGTAAAACACCGATAAACGGGATTACAAAATTGCACCACAGCCTGGATCACCTCACCACTGACCTTAACCTGAACTAACAGTGCTATGTCCCCATAAGCCTGAGTGAAGGCTTCTTTTTCTGATATGTTCCATTGATTCCATATATCCATCAATTCCCAGAGATAATTTTGCTTGATAGTAAGATCAACTCGGCTGACAATACTGACACATATCCCATTTTCAAACAATCCTCATTATCCTGCTAACCTTTCTCGGACTGTTTCCTAACCTCTAAATGCTTCTCGACCACTGAGACATTTTGACCCTCCATGGAAGCCCTTTTGGTTGAATATTATCCCGAGACCAATAACCTTCCATGTGCAAAAAATAATGGCAAGAATGCAAAAAAAAAAGAAAAAACAACAACAAAAAGAAAATGAATTAGTAACGGGAATAAATTTGAATAATACCAAAAACATATAATTCAAAACGATAATTATCCTTGAGGATGCCAACAAAATTTTGGCATTATAACACCCTTGGGACGACACACCAACACTTATTACGGGCATTGTATGTACGTTCATCATTATTCGATTTTCAAAAATAAACTTATTCGTAAAGTAGAATAGAAGGTAAAAGGATTGGAAATATTCCTCCATGTGTTCTTAACTTCGGGATATCTAATTGGAAATCCGGCATAGCTTCACCTAGGTTTACTATATGAAGGTTAATTAGTCCTAAAAGCCTCGAATTGTTCCTCACTGTTGCCAGTGAAGGCTAGTAATGCACCCCTATAAAAGCGAGTTCAATTCGTTAGAGTCTATTTCCCTAGCCCATGCGGATTGTTAATCACGAAGGCTTAGTTACTTTGCTCCCACCTAAAAGGATGGAACCCGGGTATAGGACTCATGATATGCAAATGCACGTGTAGTGTGTGAGGAGAAATAACAAACCTTTCACCACCTATTCTACATCCCTTATTCTAAATGCCCCAACAAGATTAAACAATATAAGTCATCAATTAATCAATAAATGAATATATGTACAAAAATAACTAGAGAACAATTATAATATGTATGCATATGAATGTGGACATATTTAAAAACATTTTATTATTTTTGAAATGATCCTTATGATTTAAGAAAATGTGGGACTTAAAAATAAATACCAATTAAACCAACAAAAACCGAGACTTTGATAACATACGACAAATTCTAGGCCTGACTCTCTAATAGTCTCCAGTGGAGTCGCCAAGCTGCCACAACCTAAAAAATAACAAGTCTCATCGCAAGACTTTATTATTCGTTAAGCGTGACATTAAAAAAACAGAGGAAAAGTTGACTTAATTCCGCTTGAAAAATGAAGGTTTTGGAAATGACCTTGAAAAAGACATGGAGTCACCACCAATCTTTTTTAGCTAGGTGTGATCGGCCACCTATTAAAACCGAATTTATAAAACATTTTAAAACTAATTAAAACATTTTAAAAACCAATTTCAAGTCTGTATTTTAAACCAGAGAAAATCGAAGAATCGGGTTCCAAACTCGATTACGTGTAGGGAAGGATTAGCACCCCCACAACGCCCGTATAAAACGGTATCTTATTAATCATGTATTATCTCAAGTCTCAGTAAAAAGTCGATTTTTAATTTAGTATTTCAAGTTAATTCCCAATTTAAAGAAAAATAATTCCATTTTTAATTGAAAATGATCCGGAATTTATAAATTCAAAATTTTCCTATATTCCCCAACAAACGTGGCAAAATATAGAAATTTTTATTAGTTTGAAAAAACTTTCTGAATCATTCTTATTTTAAAGAAGATATCCTGTTATTAATGATAATTGATGATATCCTCCCCAGCAAATCCGGCAAATAACTCATGAATTATTTTAACTCGGGAATATCTTTATTTTATTGAAAATCATTACCTTTTTCAAAACATTTAAAAAAAAATATGAATATGAATATGAATATGAATATGAATATGTGTGACATAAATAAAATGACATAGCAAAGTCTAGATAATATAATGCAACCTAAATGGTATGATATAATTTAAATGTCATAGCATATTCTAAATAAAATGAAATATCCTAAGTCATATGATATATTTTAAATGAAATGAAATGACCTAGGTAATATAATATATTCTATATGAAATAAAATATCCTAAGTCACATGATATATTCTAAATGAAATGAAATATCCTAAGTGACATAATATATTCTAAATGAAATGAAATGACCTAGGTAACATAATATATTCTATATGAAATGAAATATCCTAAGTCACATGATATATTCTAAATGAAATAAAATGATTTAAATGACGTAGCAAATATAAATGATTTGGCATATAATCTAAATGATATGAAATGACATGAAACATAAAATAATGCTATCATGTAATATGCATGAAAATAAAAATAAAATAATAATGCATGAACATAATATATACTAAATAATATGACAAAAATAAATAACTAAATAAAAAGCATAAGATAGCATGTAATATTCAAAACCATATAACAATTAATATAATATCAAAAATTTAAATAAAAAACAATAACACCATCATGAAAATTAACATAGAAAAAATCACATATTATATAGTATGCATTAATATGAAAAATGCAATGCATGATAATGTATTTTTTCCTTCAATTAAGAAAATCCGTATATCTAAAAAGATATCCGGCTACCTTAGGAAAATATATCAAATTAAATATTCTAAAACCAAAAGACTTTGTGATTGTTTGAAAACAATTTTGAAAAGCTTAGATTAAAAATAAAAACTTACCTAAACCCCTTTTAAAACGGCTCTAATTTCCTAAGTTTAAAATCCTGGACTTGACCACCCTTAACTCTAGATTTAAATAATCATTTTTAGAGTTAAAAAGGCTTAGAAACTATCCTAAAACAATAGCTAAACTTCCTATCAGCCCCCTCTAAGTAACTTAACCAAAACAGAAAAATGATTTTCCTTCCAAATTCAATTCTGACTCCACTGTCCAATTTTATAGAACGATTTTTTACTCTATTTTTAAAAATTTAAAAAATTATGAAAAAAATTACTGGAGACTCAGGACATGAAAACTACACGGGAAAAAATCGGCTTAATTTTTTGATTAAAGATGACTTCCCAGAAAAATTGGAAAATTATGAGTACTGGTGAAAAAACTGTTTTGCCAAAACACATTTTTTTTGCCTTTGATAAAATCATTTAAAAATCCAAGTAAAAATGTTAGAGACTCTCCTAATGACTCACAAACAGTATCTAACACTTTTGAAAAGTTAAGCAAAAATTGGCTAAGTAAAAAAAATCACAAAGGTAGAATAATCAATTTGACAACTCTTTAATTTTCCACAAGTATGCTCAAAATGAGCATGACTTTGAACCATTGATTGGTCTAAGTCATAAATCAAGTGGCAATGACATGAAATGCATGAAAATACAGAAAATATGATGCATGAAATGCATGATTTAAAACTTAAATGACATGAAAAATGCATGGCATCAATAAAATGACCTAGACCTAAATGAACTTGCGTGACATTTAATGCAAACTAGGTCTAAAATGCATGAATATGCATGGCAAAGCAAACCAATCCTAAACCTAAAGAATGCATGGCAATAACACAAACATATAGCATGCTTAAATAAAATACACAACCAAATATCATGAAAATGCAAATCTATCAACTAGCATGATGAAAATCCACATGCAAAGCATAAAATAGAGGGGTGGCCGAATGGCCTCATGCTTTAAAATGAACATGGCATTTTCACAAACACATGATATTCTAACATGCATAGCTAATGAATAATACTCAAATCATGCAAACATAAAGTAAAGGCATGAAAACCAATAGGCATTTTCACAAACACATCGATTACAAAATGTAAAACATAAACAAACTTAAACATTTTGAAAACAGAAAATAAAAGATTCAAGACAAGTAAAATAAACATGATAACAAGATAATAGACTCAAAAATGGAAATAAGCAAGCAACCAAATTAAAACAAGCTTCATGTTTATGTATTAGAAGAAGATTTAAAGCATAAAAACTTGTTAAACATCACTAGAATCATGAAATAAAGAAGCAAAACAGCAACTACCAAAAATACTAGGCCATTCGGCCAACTCAAAAATAAGAGGAAAAAAAAGTTTCAAAAGCTTTTTACAAGAAAGAATCAAGAAGGAACTTAAAGAAGAATTGAAAACACTTATTAAAAAAGAAAAATCAAAAGAAACTCACCAAATATCAAATGAAAACAGCAACTCAAGAATGGAAAATCAAAGAAAGTGCAAGAGTATGGTGCTTAAAGCAACCTCTAAAAGCTATATTGCAAGCTTTTTCTCTTCTAACTTTCTTTTCTTTTCTAAACTTTTCTTTTTTCCTTTCAACAATGGAGAGAAAATCAGCCAAAAACAAGAGTGAATAGAGAGTGAATAGCTAGTGAATGAAAGAGAGAGACTCCTCTTCCTTGTAGTGGCCGAATGGCCCTCCTCTTGCTAGGATGTTGTCATCTTTTCTTCAAGCAATTTTGATCCAAAGGCTATTGATCCAAGATGTTTAAAATGTGAAATTATCACCCTTAGATTAGGAAATCAGCTATCCACAATTACAGCTATTCAAGAATCTTAAGCCATTATGTTGACACTCTCCCTCTTCATGCCGTGGTCCATGTGGCTTAATTACAAAGGTTTGATCAAAAAATAACTTCCTTCCTCTTCATTGTTGGCCTTTTGATTAAAAATCAGAAAATATTTGCCCACCCTTGGGCCTTGGCCAGCTGACCCCTCTTCTTTCAGCCCATGCTTCATTTTTATAAAAGGCAAGAAAAGCCCTTTTTCGATTTCTTGGGTAAAATGACCTTTTTGCCCCCCGAAAATAAATAAATAGCAAACGGACTCCAAATTCAATTTTTATTTTTTAAATACTTCTAAAATAATAAAAAATTGAATTCTGGAGGTTTTCAAGATTTTTCGAGCCTATTTGCTATTTATTTGGATTTTTTCTTCCAAAATTACCTTTTTGTGCTCCCAAACTTTGGCATTTTTTAAACGAGCTCCAAATTCAGATTTTTATTCACCAATATCTTCCAACTAATTTAAAAGTGTGATCTGGAAGTTTTCATAATTTTTAGAACCCATTTGGTATTTTTTCGGGATTTATCTGCTTGAATTACTACGTAGTGGGCCCGGGATTTGGCCATTTTACAAACGAAATCCAAAATCTGAACTCCGAATCCGGATTTTATTTTTCCAATCTCTTCCAAATAATTTAAGAATGAGATCTGCAAATTTTTAGAATTTTTGGAGTTGATTTGCTATTTTTCTGGGATTTATCTTCTTGAATTTCTACATAGGGGACCCGGGATTTGCCCATTTTGGAAACGAACTCCGAATCAAGATTTTTCTTCGCCAATCTCTTCAAAATGATTTAAGAATGAGATCTGCAATTTTTTATAATTTTTGGAGTTCATTTTCTATTTTCCACAAATTTTCCAATTTTGCCCTTTTGCCTCCAAAACTCGGTTTTGCTCAAACAAGTCCGATTTTCAGATTTTCTTCAAACTGAGCCTTGGGCTATCCTTGTTTAATCACTCCTCATCCATTAAGGGCTTTAGTCTTACCGAATCGGGCCGAATCTGTAATTTTTCCAAATTTCACCGAAATCCACCAAAACCCCTAATTCTTAGTTTTTTTTTCGGATTGACTTTTCTTTCAATTTTTCTTCCAAGTAGCTTCTCCATTACCCGTAGTCAGTGCTTATCTTTCATTTGGAACCTTCAATTTAGACCAATTTGATCGTTTAATCACTTTTCGCCAAATTTCTCGGATTAGGGTTTCCTTTCTACTAAATCTCCATAACCCAACTTTCGAACTCCATATCTTTCAATGTAGACCTCGGATTATCAAAATTCTTTCACCATTTTTCAATTGAACTTCAAATCTTGATTTTGAAAGTGGGTTGACTTTTTCAGTAGTTGACTTTTTGAGGTTGACTTTTTCAAGTTTGACTTTTTATGCTCGCCTTCTTAGACTAAGTCTCAGAGTACCACCTGTAGGATGAAAAAAGTCTTTTTACATTCTGAAACATCAATTTAGGAAGAAAACATACCTGTTTTAGTAGTCCGGACAAAATTAGTGTCTACATCCATCTTTTAAAAAATTGCTCATTTAGTGAAAACTTTTGAGCCAAAAATGTTATCCCCACAGTGTATGATATCCAAATCTCTTGAAGGCTGATGATCGCTGTTAGAAATTTTTTTGAATGTGAACTTGGTTTTTTCAAATTGAATTGAATGGCTTGGTGCAACATGATTTTGGTTGATCCAAGAAAACTTCACAAACAAGAAAAATGTATGTCTCATCTAGGCTCACAAATGAAACAAGTTTTATAAAACATGAATTCCTCGAAGATCAAACAAATTTGATATTCTTTTAACTTCCAAATTATGGCGTTTTGACAAGTGTCAAGATTAGCTGGGAGTTCAAGGTTGGAAGGTCAATTTGGAAGGGAAAAATAGGTTTAGTTTTCGAAGTCAATCCTCCAAATGAGAGATGATAGTTTTGGATGTTCAAGAGTTGCTCGATTTCTTCAAGATGGCTTCATCTTTTGTCATGGCCTCGACAATACCATGAGTGACATCGCAAATTCTCCCATTTTACTCTAGACTGCCCATTTTTGGGTTATCACCCTAGAGTTTCATTCTTTTCATTTTTTTTTCATTAATTGCTTCATCATGCATTTAAAAATTCAAAATTTATCCCAAAAAATAGTTTTAACGAGGAAAGGAGACCAATGCCTCAATGATTTCTAAAAAATTTCGCCAGGAATAAGCACATCAGTTCAAATAGCCATGCTTGATCAAAATGGTCTTTTCAAGGTATGTAGCGTCGGCCAAGGTTCGGGGTTCATAAAGAAAGGATAAATAGGCCTAAAATATATGTTTATAGGTAATCGAATCAAGAATCATTTTATGAAGAAAATTCCCTTCGAAAAATTTGTCCTTTCTGAGCTTCTCTTTTCATCTTTTGATTTTCGCTTCCTTTTTTTTTTTTTCTTGAGCTTTCATTTCGCCATCTTTTCCACATTTTTTACTTTTTTTTTTTTGTGTGGAGAATTTCCAATTTTACAACTTATTTGGGAACTCAATTTGCCTCATATCTCTCTTTGAGCTAAGACTCATTTATCTTTGATCTTTGAAAAGATCCTTCCTCACATTTGCTCCCTAGTGTGGAGGGTGATCATGTAGGGAATAGTCGGCTCATGCATAAACAGATTTATACAAAAGTAAAGCCGAAAGTAAACATATAAACACCCGGACTACCGCAAGATCTCAGATCATGATATACATTGGTTTCATGGCATTTAAAACTTTTAAAACACCAATAGGAACAGAACGTTACCTACTCGAGAACTCGTAATCCCGAGTGTGCCAATCCCTGCAACAAGTCAGCAACTTGACAGTCACCGAACGACTTCTCAAAGGCCATGAGCAACACAGGTGTCTTGCCTTTAAGGGTGATCCAGACGGACGGTTGTTGGTACCTTCGAAAGGTCTCAGGGATTCCTCTTTGCTAGCAGATTGATTGGATGATCAATAATCAAAGGTCTCTACTTTGATATCTTGCAATAGCCGAAATCCACCAAAAGAATAGGGTGAATCGGCAATCAAGAAATACACCAAGAAGAAGAAGAGATAATGGTTCGACAATGGTGATTTCTCCTTGGCCGAATGTGTCTCACACAAAAGAAAAGATGAACGATTTCTTCCTTTTTCTTTCTTCAAAATCGTAAGTCACCAAGAAGGATTTTCTCTTCTTTTCAATTCGGTAAAAACAAAAGAAGAACCCCTTAGTGTTTTCTCACTTGGCTGGTCACTTACCTAGAGGAGAGGATAGAATTTTTAATTTTATTTCAAACTCTTTCCTAGATAGAAACTCTTCCTATCAAGGTGATTAAGCTTAGGCCTAACTCTATCACATAGATGACTTGGCTGAATCCTTCCTCTATAATTTCCAGGTGCATCCAACATGGGATAAGATAGAAGTTTGATCTTGATCAAAGAACCTAGTTGAGGTGAAACTCTTTCACTTCAAGCATCCTAGTCTGACTGAGACTCTAACTTTTAAAGACGAGGTCAGACCTATTATTGTTGATTTTCGCCACGCAAGTGCATGTATCGTAACAAGTAATATAGTGAAAAGTAAAGTGTCGTACACACGAGAAATTGTTATTAATTTTGCTAAGTACTAAAATTAACACACTCAATCGTATCTAAACAATTAAATAAAGATGGTAATTAAAAACTAAAATTAAAAAAAAAAACTAATATGAAAGAAAGTAAATTAAAAATGAAGAACTCAATTAATTATAAAAGCCTAGGATTACAACTTCCCTCAACACTCCGCTTGAATCTCTCTCTATCTTTTCACTTGATTAATGATCTTGAATTGTTAACCTAGAGTTCTATCTTATTTATAAGGACCTTCTGATGGTCTCATGAAAATATCCTTCTTAACCAATTAACTATATTCCTATGATAATTGAATTAAAGAAGAACTCATTAAGCTTAGGCTCTAACAATGGTTACAAATGACAAGTAAGTGTATTCCTACCCTACCTACAGATCGATTCATCCTAACAAATGAATATGAAACATATGTCATTCAATCCATGTCTAACACTAAACTCCCTATGTCTAGTTGTATTTAGGTTAACAAATCAATCTAATTGGTGGCCAATCAACTAGAAGAATTAAGAACAAGATTGAACAAATAACTCAACAAATCATTAAATCAAGCTAGAGAGAGAAAGTAAATTCAAACTATGTGTTGAGTTCCATTGAAATCCTAGTAAAAGAATTTAGTTCATGATAATAAATGAAAACAAATAATCAAATAGTTTCACCATCATCAACAACACAAGAAAAATAAAAAAGAGAAAATAGAAAAATAAGAGTTGATAGTTATTGAATCTTCAATTCTTCTAATCTACTTGAGAGAATTTGATGGCAACTATCTTCTTGAGAGAGAATTAGGTTTTTAGGTATCCAATCCTCTTTATTCTGACCTAAAAGAGTCATTTTTAAAGTGTCCAAGGCCTCATAGAATTCTAAACTTCGTTCCCAAGCAAATATGTAAGTATAGGCTTATTTACGTTTTTTTTGTTTTTGTTTTTGCGAGTACTTTTCATGCCCCTGACGCCACTACCACTGCCTCCTTGGCGCCGCGGCGCAAACTCTTCTATCATGTCCGAGTTGGTCTCGCTTTTTTTCTCGTACTTTGTCTGCTGTTTTGACTGGGAAAATCTCGTCCGATTTTGATGCTCCTTATACCGTTGGAAAGGTAAGGAAGTCATCTTCCAAATTAAAGGGGGAGTTTTCTCAAATGAAGTCTTTAAGATCAAGTTTTTCATGAAATAAGCTACGGAGGTCGAATCTGCCTGCTCATTGGTTTGCAACGTTTTTCATCGTTTTGCACCTCGAAGCTCCAGATCACCTTGGACCTACAAAAACACATAAATAACAACTGAATAACTATTTTAAACATAAAATGGATCATTGAAAAAAATATATATATATAAAACTAATCAAATCCTAATAAAATTCTCAAGGACTTAGCCGATTCAAAAGCATAAAAATGTGGCAAAATAACTATATTTCCTATATTTGTCACACCGCCAAACTTAACATTTTGCTAGTCCTCAAGCAAAACAAAACAAAACACACTAACTAAATAACCTGACACAAAATATCACTCAAAATAAATGCACTCAAACAATGATTTCTTTATTTTCCCCAAAAGTTACCTCAAAATCCTGATTCAAAGTAGAACATAAACATAATTCAAATCTATGATTCAATTCAATCGTAAACTTCATGCTTGAATGGATTTTCAGTGTGTGTGTGAATACTCTCTTTGCAATTCATCACATGCAATCTAAATAAGTTTATGTCAATGCAAAATACGAATTAGTACTAGATTCTCATATGTTTGCTTTTCATCTCTCTCTCTCCACTAATGTAGACTAACACTTCATCAAGGATCAAGTAGGACTTTATTAAGCTTGTAATGTAAGGCTAGGGTCAAGGTATGATAAAGATAAATTTCGATTTAAGTTCACCCATAGACACTTTACATATATTTATTTTTTTTTTAGGATTTTTGAGAGCCATAGTCTTTTCCTCATATTACATTCTTTCTTCTTTGAATACACTTCCTTTTTTGCTTCACCAATTTATTCACTTTTTTTTCTCTGTTTTTGAAAAACCATAAACTTTTTTTTTTACTTCACCATTTCACCCAAATTTGACATGGCTCATAATTGCTTCCTGTAATATCATCACATGCCTATGTAGTGAGGGTTAATCATGGTTTTTCTTATTTGGCTAGGCTAAAAGATGTGGCAATCAAAGAAAATAGATATATCAATAGGCACAAAGAGGTAGATTAAGGATAATCATATATAAAGGTAAGCTTGAAAGGCTCAAATGATCCAAAGATGGCCTAAATCACTCCTCAACTTAGTGTTGTCTAAGATTTCGCCTCGAGAGAGAATCAGACAAATTCTAGGTTCTAGACATAATCGTAATTCACATCAACATAATCAGTCTTTAAATAAGCAATGCAAATCTAAGCATGAGATTAAGTGCTCAATTTGTGAAAATCACACCCTAACATGAAACTAACAAAATAATATAACACAAATTCTTCTCATGCTTATGTTTTCCCACTAATCAAGATAAATAAATAACTAAAATTCATAATTGGATAAGGATTTCATCATACTAAGTGCAATATATCTCAAGCAAAAACAATTTTTTTTTAGACACCTAACAATAAAATTAGACAATCACACAAACTAAAATAAATCTAAAGATACACCCCCAAACTTAAAACAAGCATTTTCCTCAATGTTTAGAAATAAAAAGAGTAAGAACAATAAAACTCCCCTATTGATGCAAGAAAAGCAGGAGAAACTTTAGTTTTCCTCTTAGACTTCATCATGCTTGTCCAAGTTGGGTGAGTAATCACTACAAAAGAAAACAATGTAAAAAAGAATTAATAATAATAAAAATACTCTAAAAATTAAAAGAAAAGAAAAATAAAATGTTTAGAACTTGGGTTGCCTCCCAAGAAGTGCTTGATTTATAGTTATCGGCTTAACTATCTCATTGTTAGTTAACCGGCATCCTTCCACTTGAACCATTGCCCTCCCTTTTTTTTTTGCTTTATGAGGCCTTGCATTCACAAAATTATGCCTTCCATGCATCTTGGAAGTAGAATGTGAAATTGCTTCAAGTGGTGTAGTGGAATAATTTTCATTGAATGCTTTTTTTGGAATCACTATTTACCACTTTGACTGCGAAACATTCATCAAATTGGTTAGGAAACTTCATAGCCTTAAAAACTTTAAAAGTTACCTGTTGGTCTAAAACTCTCATGGTAAGTTCTCCTTTTTGTACATCAATGAGAGTTCTACCGGTGGCTAAGAATGGTCTCCCAAGAATTATGGGTATTTCACTATCTTCCTCCATGTCAAGCACAATAAAATCAGTAGGAAAGAAGAATTTGTCAACCTTTACTAGCACATCTTCCACCATGCCTCTTGGATGTTTGATGGATCTATCGGCTAGTTGCAACATCACTATAGTGGGATTTATTTCCCCCAAACCAAGCTTGCTATACATAGAAAGAGGCATTAAATTGATACTTTCCCTCAAATCACACAAAGCTTTACCAAAACTTTATCACCAATGGCGCATGGAATGGTGAAGCTTCCCGGATCTTTGAGTTTGGTTGGGAGTTTCTTTTGAAGAGTAGCGCTACACTCTTCAGTAAGTGCAACTGTCTCAATCTCATCCAATTTCCTCTTCTTAGACAAAATTTCTTTCATAAACTTGACATACTTAGGCATTTGTTCTGAAGCTTCAGCAAAAAGTATATTAATATTGAGCTTTTTGAATACCTCAAGAAACCTCTGAAACTATTTGTCAAGCTTATTCTTTTGAAGGCGTTGAGGAAAATATGGTGGTGGGTAGACTGGCGGCTTCTTCTCTTCTTCTTGAGCCTTCTCAATTTCTTTTCCCCCTAAATTATCCATTTCAAGAGGCTTGGGCGATAATTCTGGCACTTTTCTTTGAAGACATTGAGGAAAAAGTGGTGGTGGGTAAACTCGAGGTGTCTTCTCCTGAATTCTGTCATTATTCTTCTCCCTACCCACTTCTACTTCTTTTACACTCCTTAATGTAATGGCATTGCATTGCTCTTTCCTATGGTTCTTAGGATTGGTCATAGTATCACTTGGAAAAGATCCCATTGGGCGATTGTTAACCGCATTAGCAAGCTGGCCCACTTGTGTCTCAAGAATTCTAAGTGATGCTGTTTGACTTTGAAGTAATTCAGCTTGACCTTGAAGTATTTAAGCTTGATTTTGAAGTGATGTTTTATGCTCTTGAAGTGATTCTGAGTGATTCTGAATGAGATTATCAGTTCTTGCCATGAATTGCATAAACATCTCTTCCATAAATGTCTTCTTTTCTTAGATAGGAGCCCTGGCTTGTGCTTGAAAACCAGGAGGGACTACTTGCTTAGCTTGTGATGATGGCCCTTGGTTGTTCCAAGAAAAGTTTTGCTGATTCCTCCAAACTGGATTATAATCGTTTGGATATGGGTTGTTCTGCTATCTATTATAGTTTCCCACATATTGAGCAGATTCAGCTTTGGTTGGGCATCTATCACTGTTGTGTCCTTCCCCACAAAATTCACATGTTACAATTGGGCTTTGGACTGAATGCACACTCATAGTATCAAATTTCTTGGACAAAGTAGCCATCTGTGTCGATAAAGCACTGATCTCATCCAACTGATAAACACCTGGAGCTTTCTTTTGCAAAATTCGCTCAGTGGACCATTGATAACTATTGGACGCCATCTCCTCAATTAAATTATAAGCCTCATCAATTTCTTTTCCCATGAGTGCCCTACCTGCTGCTGCATCTATAGAACTTCTAGTAGGACCCATTAACCCATTGTAAAAGGTGTTTACCTGAAGCTAGTCATGTATCCCATGATGAGGACATCGTCAGAGCAGATCTTTATACCTTTCCCAAGCTTCATATAATGATTCTGAGTCATATTGCATAAAAGATGTGATATCATTCCACATCTTAGCTGTCTTGGCTGGACGAAAATATTTGGCAAAAACTTTATGGGCTAGATCAGCCCCAGTAGTAATGAAGGCAACAGGAAGAGAGTTCAACCAACTCTTAGCCTTATCTCGAAGTGAGAAAAGGAAAAGTCTTAGTCTAATGGCATCATCAGTAACACCATTCTGTTTGAAAAGATCCCAAACTTCCAGGAAATTCACAATGTGAGCATTCGGATCATCGTTCGGTAAGTCGCTAAACTGAACTGCTGTATTGATGATCTGAAGGATGGCCGGCTTTATCTCGAATGTATTGGCCTGGATGGCAAGCCTCCGAATACTAGTCTGAAGGTCTTGCATGAGAGGAACCCCATACTCTCTTAAAGTCTTTGTCTCATTAGCTTCAGCCATTTTACCTAAAAATGAGAAAGAAAAAGAAAGTTTAAATTAAGACTAAGTATGCTTGGTATTAATATTAACAAAAGTAATAAAACAATTCCCCGGCAACGGCACCAAGAACTTGTTGTCGATTTTCCCCACGCAAGTGCACGTATCATAACAAGTAATATAGTGAAAAGTAAAGTGTTGTACCCATGAGGAATTGTTATTAATTTTGCTAAGTACTAAAATTAACACACTGAATCTTATCTAAACAATTAAATAAAGAAGGTAATTAAAAACTAAAATTAAAAGAAATTAATATGAAAGCAAGTAAATTAAAATGGATGAATTCAATTAATTATAAAAGCCTAGGATTACAACTTCCCTCAATACTTAGCTTGAATCTCTCTTTACCTCTTCACTTGATTAATGATCTTGAGTTGTTAACCTAGAGTTCTATCTTATTTATACGGATCTTCTGATGGTCTCATAAAAATATCCTTCTTAACCAATTAACTATATTCCTATGATAATTGAATTAAAGAAGAACTCATTAAGCTTAGGCTCTAACAATGGTTACACATGACAAGTAAGTGTATTCCTACCCTACTTGCAGATCAATTCATCCTAATAAATGAATATGAAACATTTGTCATTCAATCCATGTCTAACACTAAACTCCCTATGTCTAGTTGTATTTAGGTTAACAAATCAATCTAATTGGTGGCCAATCAACTAGAAGCATTAAGAACAAGATTGAACAAACAACTCAACAAACCATTAAATCAAGCTAGAGAGAGAAAGTAAATTCAAACTATGTGTTGAGTTCCATTGAAATCCTAGTAAAGAATTTAGTTCATGATAATTAATAAAAACAAATAATCAAATAGTTTCACCATCATCAACAACACAAGAAAAATAAAGAAGAGAAAATAGAAAACTAAGAGTTGTCAGTTCTTGAATCTTGAATCTTCAATTCTTCCAATCTTCTTGAGAGAATTTGATGGAAACTATCTTATTGAGAGAGAATTAGGTTTCTAGGTATCCAATCCTCTTTATTCTGACCTAAAACAGTCCTATTTAAAGTGTCCAATGCCTCTTTGAGTTCGAAACTTCGTTCCCAAGCAAACAGATAAGTATAGGCTTTTTTTGTGTTTTTTTTTTCCGGGTACTTTTCATGCCCCCAGTGCCGCGGTTCCAGTTTGAGGCGCCATGGCACCACTACGTCTGCCTCTTTGGCGCCGTGGCTCCAACTTTTCTATCCTGTTCGAGTTGGTCTCTCTTTTTCCTCGTACTTTGTCCGCTATTTTGACTAGGAAAATTCGTCTGATTTTGATGCATCTTATACCGTTGGAAAGGTATGGAAGTCCGCTTCAAAAGTAAAGAAGGGAGTTTTCTCAAATGAATTTAAGATCAAGTGTTTCTTGAAAGAAGCTCTGGAGGTCGAATCTGCCTACTCATTGGTTTGCACCGTTTTTCATCGTTTTGCTCCTCGAAGCTCTAGATCACCTTGGACCTATAAAAACACATAAATAACAACTAAATAACTGTTTTAAACATAAAATGGATAATTAAAATAAAAATAAAATATCTAAAACTAATAAAATCCTCTATCCCAGATTATGTTTTATGTTAATAGCTCGTTATCACAGGGATAAGAGTTTGATTCCAAATCAAACTCTTAGGGTATTAATCGAACTCAACAAGCTTGAATTAACAGAGTCCTTGTTCAAGTGAAACTCTTTCACTTAACAAGTGTTAGAGTCCTAGTCAAACACTAACTCTTAGTGTCGGACTCAGACTCGACATAATCGAAGCAATGTTTGGCTTAGTGAAATACGAGAAGTCAAAATTTGATTCATAATAAAACTCCTCTAAAACGAGAATCTTTTTCTCATTTCGGAGAACTTCTTATTTTCGGCCAGGACAACCTTATCTTAAAACATGTCTAAATTAAGACATGGTCTGCTTAAGACAAGCTTATCCTTATTGTCTAATCAAGACAACCTTATCTTAAGACATGTCTAAATTAAGACATGATCAGCTTAAGACAAGCTTAACCATATTGTCTTGTTAAAATAACCTTATCCATATTGTCTTATTAAGACATCTTATTTGGATGTCTGATGTGACACCCTATCCGGATAATCTACCTAAAATCTGACCGAGTTTCCTTTCTATCTTAACTATAACCATCCTGCAAATGGCATTCAGTTTATATCCTTAGCAAGCAATATTTCTCAATACAGTTTATCACATTTATACATGCTCAATCTATCCATGATCAATCTATATTCAAGTTAATACATATTGATTCATTGTCTCATAACTTCAAATATATATAATTTATCTAAAAGTAAACCTATCTCAAAAAGGTTTACTAGATAAAAGACATCAAAAGAAATAAGACTTCTAGAGGGGTTAAGTACGATGCCCACCAAGTCAAAACACTATTAGAAGCGGAGAGTGAAGGAAGGTAGCAAACCTGACACCTAACTATAACCTGAAAATCAGAAACATGAATAGGTGAGATATATGAATATCTCAGTGAGTAGACAACTTTTAAAACATTTGAAAACTATGACGATAACTTTTAAAACAAAATAAATGTTTCCAAAATAAATAATAGTAAAACTATAATGAATAATTCGAAGATATAGCGAAGTTTTTAAATGTGTAACAGTATTATAGTAACAAATCGATAAATAAAATTGGTAGAGTAAATCAAGTTTCGTATAATTGGGCACCAACTTACTATCATGCATAAGATTTATCCATACATCCATGTAATAACCAGGTAATATCCATGTAGGCATACTAGTAGCCGGCTCCAAAGGCCAATATCACCATAGGACGCTCCAAAGTCATATGTGTCGTTATGATGTGCCCCCAAAAGGCTAATATAACAGGATAGGGACTCTGGAGGTGGCTCCCACCACAAAGGCGTATCACGCAGCTCCCGTATTTCGATCAAGGGTATAATCTCATACATTAAGTCAGGTGGAGCCAAAACCATGTATGTCAAAATCTATGTATAATCATATTTTATAAATCATCCAACTTGCTCGATATAATATTTCTTGAAATACATGCACATTAACAACAAAATCAATTCATATGTATTTATATTGCATATGTATTTAATACGTAAAATAAATATCATGCTAAATAAATTATAATTGTAATTAAAGAAACTCCTGATAACTATAGTTATAGTCTACTAAGAGTCCTTGAGATGATCTCCCCATACGCCTCGGCCTGTAACCTCGGGATCCTCGAGTGACGTTGGATCTACGTGGCCTAGAGATTAACGATAATTGTTATTTCTACATACTCAAGCATTATGCAATTATGAATGCAACTTAAGTCCCATTAATCTATCCCAAAGTCAATACTAATTTCTCATACTCAAAACAACATATCCTTAATTTTTAATATCACTTCTGTCACAACCTCAAACAATAACGAGTCTCATCGCAAGACTTTATTATTCATTAAGCGTGACATTAAAAAATCGAGGAAAAGTCGACTTAATTCCTCTAGAAAAATGAAGGTTTTGAAAATGACCTTGAAAAAGACATGGAGTCGCCACCTATCTTTTTTAGCTAGGTGTGATCGGCCACCTATTAAAACCGGTTTTATAAAATATTTTAAAAATTAATTGAAACATTTTTAAAACCAATTTCAAGTCTGCTTTAAAACCAGAGAAATCAAAGAAACGGGTTCGGGACTCGGTTACGTGCGAGGAATGATTAGCACCCTCACAACACCCGTATGAAACGGTACCTTATTAATCGTGTGTTATCTCAAATCTCCGTAAAAAGTTGGTTTTAAATTTAGTATTTCAAGTTAATTCCCAATTTAAAGAAAAAAATTCTATTTTTTTTTTAATTGAGAATGATCCGGAATTTATAAATTCAAAATTTTCTTATATTCCCCAACAAACGTGGCAAAATATTTTTTATTAGTTTTGGAAAACTTTCCGAATCATTCTCTTTTTTGAAAGAAAGATATTCCTTTATTAATGATAATTGATGATATTCCCTCCAGCAAACCCGGTAGAGAACTCATGAATTATTTTAACTACGGAATATCTTTATTTTTTATTGAAAAATCATTATCCTTTTGAAAACATTAAAAAAATATGAATATGTATATGCATGATATAAATAAAATAACATGGCATAATCTAAATAATATAATGCATCCTAAATGATATGATATAATTTAAATGCCTTATCATATTCTAAATGAAATGAAATGTCCTAAGTTATATGACATATTCTAAATGAAATGAAATAACCTAAGTAACATAATATATTCTATATGAAATGTAATATCCTAAATCATATGATATATTTTAAATGAAATAAAATATCCTAAATGACATAATATATATATCCTAAATGAAATGACCTAGGTAACGTAATATATTCTACATGAAATGACCTAGGTCACATAATATATTCTATATGAGATGAAATAATTTGAATGACATTGCAAATATGAATGATATGGCATATAATTTAAATGACATAAAATATAAATTAATGCTATCATATAATATGCATGAAAATAAAAATGAAAATAATAATGCATGAACTTAGTATATGCTAAATAATATGACAAATAAAATAACTAAATAAAAAGCATAGGATATCATGAAATATTCCAAATCATATAATAAACAATATAACATAACTCAAAATCATAACAATATCATAGAAATTATCATAGCAAAAATCACATATTATATAAAATGCATGAATATGGAAAATGCAATGCATGAAAATGTATTTTTTCCTTTAATTGAGGAAATCCGTATATCTAAAAAGATATCCAGCTACCTTAGGAAAATATGTCAAATTAAATATTCTAAAACCAAAATACTTTGTGATTGTTTGAAAATAATTCTGAAAAGCTTAGATTAAAAATAAAAACTGGGCTAAACCTTTTTTTTTAAATGGTTCTAATTTCCTAAGTTTAAAATCCCAGACTTGACCACCCTTAACCCGAGACTTAAAAAATCATTTTTAGAGTTTAAAAAGGCTTAGAAACTACCCTAAGTCAGTAGCTAAACTTCCTAATCAACTCCCTCTAGGTGACTTAACCAAAACAGAAAAATGGTTTTTCTTTAAATTCAATTCTGACTCCACTGTCCAGTTTTAAGCCATGATTTTTTACCCTATTTTTAAAAATTCAAAACAATCTAAAACAAATACTGGAGACTCAAGACATGTAGAACTATATAGAAAAAAATCAGATTAATTTTTTGATTAAAGATGAATGCCCAGAAAAATCGAGAAAGTACAAGTACTGGTGAAAATACTGTTTTGCCAAAATACATTTTTGCCTTTGATAAAATCATTTAAAAATCAAAGTAAAAATATTTAAGACTCACAAACAGTAGCTAGGACTTTTTAGAAAGTTAGAAAAAAATTGGCTTAGTAAAAAAAAATCACAAAGGTAGAATAATCAATTTGACCAACCTTAATTTTCCACAAGTATACTCAAGAGAGCATGACTTTGAAGCATTAATTGGCCTAAGTTATTAGTCAAGTGGCATGAACATGAAGTGCATGAAAAAACATAGCAAATATGATGCATGAAATGCATGAGTTTAAACCTAAATGTCATGAAAAAATGCATGGCATCAATATAGTGATCTAGACCTAAATGAACTTGCATGGCATTTAATGCAACCTAGGTCTAAATGCATGGACATGCATGGCAAAATAAACCAAACCTAATGACTAAAACATGCATGGCAATAACACAAACACAAGGCATGTTTAAACCAAAAACTCAACCAAATATCATGCAAATGCTAACCTATCAACTAATATAGCAAAAATGCAACACACAATGTGATAACTCGTATAATTATATAGTTTTTAGTTATGTTTTATTATTGTTTTGTGTCAAATACGAGTTATTATTGCTTAGTCTAATTGTGTTTATGATCTTTTATATTTTTATGTAATTTGGTGTTTTTTTACGAGTTTCTTTGAGTGATTTCAGATTACTAGGTTAAATCAACAATTAAGGGCAAATTCAGTTCAGTTCCAGTTCCGACACCTTTTGCCATATCAGCTATATCTGGAGTTTCACTGAAGCAATAAGGATGAAATTTTCACCGTGCAAAGCTAAGAGGCATATCTAACTTTTTCATGTTTTACACTTCTTGAAACGGAGTCGTTTTCCCTAGCGAAATTGACCATCAAGTTGGCTGATGTGCAATGACGTCTGTGCTGACCTGTTTTGGTATTTTGCCCATATCTTCTGATCCACATCAGCAAATGAGCTGATTCCAACGGGTATGGATCACTAACGGATAGGGGAACATTTTTCTAGAAGACCATGTGATCATATCAAGCTTCCAATATTGACAAAATCGACCATCAAGTTGGCTGATCAAAATTGTCATACAATATGACGAAAATTGTTAGAAAAATGCACCCACCTATTATACCTACCTTTGAAATTTGTAAAGCTTGTCTCTTGTCATTTAGTCCTCCAAAATGTGTATAAATAGAGGGCCTTGGATGATTGTATGAGACATTGTACATTGGTAGGATATTAGCCATTGTAATAAAATTCTCTAAGTTTTCTTCTTCTTTCTTTTCTCTAGTTTTCTTTTTCTTTATTTTCTTCTTCTTCTTTCTTTCTTTTATTTCCTTCTTAGATTCTCTTTAATTTTATGTTTATGTTTACAATGCCTATGCTAGGCTAAACTTCTATTTGGTTAAGGGTGATTTCAAAGCCCTAGACATGTTTTGTGATTGATTTTCAGATTCTATCTATCATTAATTTTCTATCAAAGTTGCTTATGTTCTTCTACAAGAATTGTTCATGATGTTGTCTTGATTTATTTAGGTGTACAGCTAGATAGATCTTGATAATTATCTATTGCTAGTCTAGGAGTCTTGATCCGTGTAATTGTCTTGATTTCCTATTCATAAGTGGCAATTTGTGATTAATGATTATGGTCAAGTTTTCAATAATTGCAAAATGAAACATAACCTAAGTTGAACAATCCGAGCTTATGTGTTTGTTGCTTAGATCAACCTATCTTTCTTATCATAAAGCTGCCATTAAATTGAATTTAGAGAGCTTATTCTAGGTTGTTTAATGGTTAGAGATTAAATAGAGAGCTTGTTCTATTTAACGACAAACTAAGGAAAGATTGGGATAACAGAGCTTGTTGTTATCTACGGTTGTTAACTTTGATAGTTGGTTGATATTGATAGATCTGAAATTGATTCTTAATGATGTCTAGTGGTGGAGAATGAAACCTTAACCATATTTTTCATATTTGATTCTTCTTACTTACTTGTTTCTTACTTTTCTAGTTTGCTTATTTTTAAAAGTATATTTATTTTTATTGGCTGGTTATACCGCCTAATTTGTATATTAACTTTGTTTTATTTTTATTGGCTGGTTATACCGCCTAATTTAGTATATATATTTTTATTGGCTGGTTATACCGCCTAATTTAGTATATATAATTTTTATTGGCTGGTTATACCGCCTTGCATCTTATTCTTATTATTTACTTTAGTTTAAATCTGGCTTCAAAAACCCCTTTTCTTTTATTGTTTTCTTTGAACGTAAGTTATAAACTAATAACTCATAGATTAAAACCCAATCCCTGAGGACTCGACCCTTGCTAATCATTATACTTACAATTGATTCTTTTAGTGCAAGGTTAAATAAGATACACTCTTTTGGGTGCATCAAATTTTTGGCGCCGTTGCCGGGGATTGCTTTCTTTAGTTTATTTGTTACTTGGTTTATTCTTATTTTAAGTTCTAATTAGTTTTATTTTCTTGTACATACAAGTTTTTCTTTTCAAATTTAAAAAAAAAAAAAAAACAATGGAATTGAGCAAACTAACACTTGAAGAGTTGGTGGCATACATGAACATGGAGAATCAACAAGCCAATCTCACCTCCCCAGTTCAACAATTGGCCATGGGAGGAGGTCAAGGCCATCAAGTGTTCTAAGACTAACAGTATGATCATTACTCAAAAACTTACCATGAGGGATGGTGAGATCATACTAATTATGGCTACTCGAAAAATTACCAAGAAGTAGATCCTTATGCCAATTACACTCATCCATCTAGCTTCAATCAATCATGGTCTCAAGAACCAGATCTTTTTCAACCACCACATATGACTCAAAACTCAGGTACTTCTTTAGAAGATCTTGTCTATTCTCTTGTTACTGATTCTTTGCAATTTCAACAGGAAACAAGGGCAAGCATCCAGAGTTTGGAAAAGCAAATGAGCCAATTGGCTAGTAGTATGGTGGGATGGGTAGCACAAAGATCTGAAGAACTCCCAGCCCAAACGATGGTTAACCCAAAGGAGAATGCTACTATTGTGACCTTGAAGAATGAGGAACAAGATGAGGATGAAACAAAATTAGAGATGGATTCTATTCTTGAGGATAATGAAACCAAAGATCCAAATAAGATTATTTCGGCACCTGAGGTAACGTTTAAGGTTTCACTTTTTACTAATGTTTCTTCTCCACCTTTTCCTAGTAGATTTGCAAAGTTCAAGGAGGAAGAACATGAACAACACATGCCGGAAACCTTAAACAACTTGTTCGTGGAGGTCATTCAACAAGTATCAAAATATGCTCCATTCCTCGATGACATATGCACCACAAAGGATGATGGAATAATACTTGTAATGGAGAATGCATCCACTGTTGTGCAAAGAAAGCTTCCTCTCAAACGCATAAATTTGGGAAATTTCATGTATGAGCCTGACAAGCCTAAAATGCCAAGAAGGGGTGTTGGTTAGGTTCAAAACAATCAATCAAGTGCTAATTGGGGGAGGCAGCCTAATTAGTGAAAGCATTGCCAAACTGCCATCCTCAGATTTGCTCTCTCTTTCTTTATCTTTTTCTTATGTTTCTTTGCTAATTGTGTTTAGTGTTTCTAAGTTCATTTAGGCTGCATAAGTTTATTTTGTTTATTAGTTCTTTTCACTTACACATGATTTTTTCATTTGGATTAATAGCATTACATTAATGACAATGTAAGAATTATGTGTGGGGGGAAAAATTTAGGATTTTATTTAGAGTGTTTTGTTTTTGAGTCTTTTTATGTTGTTTTTCTTTCTGATCCTTGTTTTGAAAATAACTAGATGTAAATATAATTTTTTAACCCCGGTTAAACGGCGGATAACGGTACTCCGTGATTATTTAAGTCGGTTCCATCAGCTACCCACAAAACTGATATTGAATATAAATTTCTCTTTCATTTTTTTTAGGATGGATGATATTCTCACAAGATTGTAGAAACGATTTCCTCCTTTTCCTCGAAATATTTTACTGAAGCTTTACCAAGTTCGATTTGAAAGATTAAGAATGCTTATGCACAAAGGGATTCCTGAAGACATACGTTGGATAATTGAAGCCAAGGTACGTGAAGATAAATATCTGCCTGTTTTGCATTTACCAGGTACAGGTAGAAGCACTTTTGCAAAGAAGCGACGAGCAAAGCGCATGAGTTCAAATTGCCACAAATGTGCACGATGGATGTGTAACGGTAAATGTCGTTCTATTGGGATTCCGTCCTCTAATCGAGATGATAAAATTGAATTCATTAAGGATGGACTGAGTAAGGAGAATTTGGGTAATATCCAACTTTCTCTTGAGACGCATCCTAGTGGAGACGTACAAAGAGAAATTCTTGATTTATGGCCGCAATTCCAAAGGGAATGGCAACATCTTGGGAATCTGATGTTAAAAGACCCTGTTTGCCAGCTTGTAAGAAAACTGGATGGGAAGCATATCCTCGACTCATAGAAGTCGTTTAAGCCGTTTCTGGACGTAAAACCAAAGGAAGATGTGAGCCACAATCACAACTACAATAAATGACTTCTCAGCTTTTTGTTTGATTTGCAATAACTTTATTTCGGTTTAATTTACGTGTTATTCGATTTGTGTAATTATTCTCATTTTTTTTATTTGTCTTTTACGGTTGATTTTTCTTCTCTTTTTGATTTTCTTCCTGAAATCACGCAAAAATCTTTTGTTAGGTTAACATTTTCTTCTGACAGGTCAAATACACTTTCGGCGACATTATTACTCTTGACTTTTACGGTTGATTTTTCTTCTCTTTTTGATTTTCTTCCTGAAATCACGCAAAAATCTTTTGTTAGGTTAACATTTTCTTCTGACAGGTCAAATACACTTTCGGCGACATTATTACTCTTGTCTGATTCACTACTCAGTTCTCTATATATTACACCATGTACTCATTCTCTTTCAGGCACTCGAAAAAAAAAATGGAAAATACTTTGTCCCAGCGCATTAAAAAAATTTGTGTCTTTGGAGGTGCTTATCCAGGGAAAAATAACATATTTGCTGATGAAGCCATAAGAGTTGGAGTAATACTTGCCCAACAAAAGATCCAGTTGATTTATGGAGGCGGTAGTACGGGTTTAATGGGAGCAGTCGCTACAGCAGCACACGCCGGAGGAAGTCCAGTTCTAGGAGTCGTGCCAAAACTATTCACAGATTTTTGTGGACCTACCTTGGGTAAGAAAATACAAGTCTGGAGTATCCCTGAACGGATGACAATCATGTACCATTCTGCCGATGCATTCATTGCTCTACCAGGAGGTCTGGGTACATTGGAAGAAATAGCTTGCGTGGCTTCTTGGTCATCTTTGGTCACAAATAAGAAACCCATTGGTTTGCTTAATATTAATGGTTATTTTAGTAATTTGCTTTCATATTTAGATAATGCTGTGGATAATGGATTCATGTTTTCAGAGGCAAGGAGAACCATAATTTCTGCTACAACCATTGAAGATTTACTCAAAAAGCTCCAAGCTTATGAGTATTTATCTGCAACGGTTTTTTCGCAAACGCTCGGAAAAAGAAAAAGAGATATGGACGAGCAAGGAGTGGATTGCACTTTGTCTTTGTGACATTATCTAACGTTTTGTTTGTTGTGTCTCAGTTATAATAAGTGGTTAGCAACCTCTACAGGTAATATCTCCTAAATTCTACCTTTAAAATTTGACATTGGGGACAATGTCATATTTTAGTAGGGGGTAAGGGACATATTTTGCTAATTTTAAAAAAAAAAAAATTTGTTGTGTTTTATGACATTTAGAAGTATTCATTCTGAACAAGGTCTGAGTAAGGGAGACTTGAGACATACCTTGTCAGTTTGATTTAATCTTCTTCTTCTTCAAAAAAAAAAAAAAAAGCATGTTTAGACTTAGTGTGTTTTAGTTACTTTCAATACTATGATGAGATATGAATTGCATAAGTCTAAAACAGATTTGTTAGTGAGAAGATTTTCATGAGAATTGAGCTTGATATCAACCTTTTTATGAGCCAATGTTAATATGATATGTTGATTGAGAAATAAGCATGTTTAGACTTAATCTGACTTGTATAATCATCCTTGTGAGTTTTTGAGCCTATAATGATTGATGCATTATATAAATCAATCTAATTTCCTTCTTGAGTGCTCTTATGATTACATGATTCTCTAGAACTTGCTTTAGACCTTGTTGAGACTATATTGATGCATGTGACAACATGAATATGATAAAGGCATTAGGATTTTTAGCCAGGGCCAAACAGCCATCCCTTATTGATGTTCCAAGAGAACACACCCCTAGTGAGCCAATTTGAGCCTACATTGAATAAGCTATTTATTTGGTAACCACAACTTACACCTAGCCTAAATATACTTATATCCTTACCCTTGTTCTAAAGATGGATTATATATTTTGAGACATATTGCAAAAAACAAGGGATAATTTTAGTTGAAAATTTGGGTTAGAAACAAAAGATAAGTGTGGGGGAAGAAAAGAAAAGAAAAAGTCAAGAGAAAAAGAAAGGGATCATTGTTAAATACATTCCCATATTAAAAAAAAAAAATCTTCTCTTGAACTTCTAGTTAAAGTAAAGAAAAAGATGTTACAAAGTTGGTTAGAATGATGCAAAGGCTCAACATGAATATTTAGCCTATGTTATTATGTGCCTTATAAGAGTTTTGAGAAGTTTTGTTTTTATGATCTTATTATGTCTCTAAACTCTATGAACTCTTTGGAACCTTTGTGATATCTTTATCCTTTTGTTCTTTAACCACATTATAACCCTTTGGCCCCATTACAACCTTGAATAAAGACCTCTTGATTTATGAAGTTGTATGATCTAAATAGTGGAGAATAGGTGGACAAGCAAGCATATGGTAGAAGTGTTTTCATGAGATTGATTGAGTGTAAACACTTTACCACTACTTTAAAGAGTGAAAATCAAGAGAGTATCCCATGTGAGAAGTTGAGATTAAGTTTGAATATGCACTATTTTGATTGAAATATGTTATGTTAATATTGGCTTATCTCAAACAATTTACATTCAAGCAAGATTTTTTGTGAATTTCTTTAAGCTATTGATTAGTTTTTAAGACTTGTCCAATGATTATCTCTAATTTATATTGGAAGGATTAGTTATAATTATTATTAGTTTTTCTTATGTCTTCAATGTTTGTGGGTATCGTTCTAGTAAACCCTCACGAGACTAAACTCGTCCACTAGGGACACCTAGGGGTTTAAAGGCTTGTGTCACATGCTAAGTGCCACCGTGATTTCCTACGAAAGTGGATTAGATTAGATTTTCTTATTTTATTTTTATTTGTTTTTGCTCGAGGACTAGCAACAATCTAAGTGTGGGGGTGTGATAACTCGTATAATTATATAGTTTTTAGTTATGTTTTATTATTGTTTTGTGTCAAATACGAGTTATTATTGCTTAGTCTAATTGTGTTTATGATCTTTTATATTTTTATGTAATTTGGTGTTTTTTTACGAGTTTCTTTGAGTGATTTCAGATTACTAGGTTAAATCAACAATTAAGGGCAAATTCAGTTCAGTTCCAGTTCCGACACCTTTTGCCATATCAGCTATATCTGGAGTTTCACTGAAGAAATAAGGCTGAAATTTTAACCGTGCAAAGTTAAGAGGCATATCTAACTTTTTCATGTTTTACACTTCTTGAAACGGAGTCGTTTTCCCTAGCGAAATCGACCATCAAGTTGGCTGATGTGCAGTGACGTCTGTGCTGACCTGTTTTGGTATTTTGCTCATATCTTCTGATCCACATCAGAAAATGAGCTGATTCCAACGGCTATGGATTACTAACTGATAGGGAAACATTTTTCTAGAAGACCATGTGATCAGATCAAGCTTCCAATATTGACAAAATCGACCATCAAGTTGGCTGATCAAAATTGTCATACAATATGACGAAAATTGTTAGAAAAATGCACCCACCTATTATACCTACCTTTGAAATTTGTAAAGCTTGTCTCTTGTCATTTAGTCCTCCAAAATGTGTATAAATAGAGGGCCTTGGATGATTGTATGAGACATTGTACATTGGTAGGATATTAGCCATTGTAATAAAATTCTCTAAGTTTTCTTCTTCTTTCTTTTCTCTAGTTTTCTTTTTCTTTATTTTCTTCTTCTTCTTTCTTTCTTTTATTTCCTTCTTAGATTCTCTTTAATTTTATGTTTATGTTTACAATGCCTATGCTAGGCTAAACTTCTATTTGGTTAAGGGTGATTTCAAAGCCCTAGACATGTTTTGTGATTGATTTTCAGATTCTATCTATCATTAATTTTCTATCAAAGTTGCTTATGTTCTTCTACAAGAATTGTTCATGATGTTGTCTTGATTTATTTAGGTGTACAACTAGACAGATCTTGATAATTATCTATTGCTAGTCTAGGAGTCTTGATCCGTGTAATTATCTTGATTTCCTATTCATAAGTGGCAATTTGTGATTAATGATTATGGTCAAGTTTTCAATAATTGCAAAGTGGAACATAACCTAAGTTGAACAATCCGAGCTTATGTGTTTGTTGCTTAGATCAACCTATCTTTCTCATCATAAAAGAGAGCTTGTTCTATTTAACGACAAACTAAGGAAAGATTGGGATAACAGAGCTTGTTGTTATCTACGGTTGTTAACTTTGATAGTTGGTTGATATTGATAGATCTGAAATTGATTCTTAATGATGTCTAGTGGTGGAGAATGAAACCTTAACCATATTTTTCATATTTGATTCTTCTTACTTACTTGTTTTCTTACTTTTGTAGTTTGCTTATTTTTAAAAGTATATTTATTTTTATTGGCTGGTTATACCGCCTAATTTGTATATTAACATTGTTTTATTTTTATTGGCTCGTTATACCGCCTAATTTAGTATATATATTTTTATTGGCTGGTTATACCGCCTAATTTAGTATATATATTTTTATTGGCTGGTTATACCGCCTTGCATCTTATTCTTATTATTTACTTTAGTTTAAATCTGGCTTCAAAAACCCCTTTTCTTTTATTGTTTTCTTTGAACGTAAGTTATAAACTAATAACTCATAGATTAAAACCCAATCCCTGAGGACTCGACCCTTGCTAATCATTATACTTACAATTGATCTTTTTAGTGCAAGGTTAAATAAGATACACTCTTTTGGGTGCATCAAATTTTTGGCGCCGTTGCCGGGGATTGCTTTCTTTAGTTTATTTGTTACTTGGTTTATTCTTATTTTCAGTTCTAATTAGTTTTATTTTCTTGTACATACAAGTTTTTCTTTTCAAATTTAAAAAAAAAAAAAAAACAATGGAATTGAGCAATCTAACACTTGAAGAGTTGGTGGCATACATTAACATGGAGAATCAACAAGCCAATCTCACCTCCCCAGTTCAACAATTGGCCATGGGAGGATGTCAAGGCCATCAAGTGTTCCAAGACCAACAGTATGATCATTACTCAAACACTTACCATGAGGGATGGTGGGATCATACTAATTATGGCTACTCAAAAAATTACCAAGAAGTAGATCCTTATGCCAATTACACTCATCCATCTAGCTTCAATCAATCATGGTCTCAAGAACCAGATCTTTTTCAACCACCACATATGACTCAAAACTCAGGTACTTCTTTAGAAGATCTTGTCTATTCTCTTGTTACTGATTCTTTGCAATTTCAACAGGAAACAAGGGCAAGCATCCAGAGTTTGGAAAAGCAAATGAGCCAATTGGCTAGTAGTATGGTGGGATGGGTAGCACAAAGATCTGAAGAACTCCCAGCCCAAACGATGGTTAACCCAAAGGAGAATGCTACTATTGTGACCTTGAAGAATGAGGAACAAGATGAGGATGAAACAAAATTTGAGATGGATTCTATTCTTGAGGATAATGAAGCCAAAGATCCAAATAAGAGTATTTCGGCACCTGAGGTAACGTTTAAGGTTTCACTTTTTACTAATGTTTCTTCTCCACCTTTTCTTAGTAGATTTGCAAAGTTCAAGGAGGAAGAACATGAACAACACATGCCCGAAACCTTAAACAACTTGTTTGTGGAGGTCATTCAACAAGTATCAAAATATGCTCCATTCCTCGATGACATATGCACCACAAAGGATGATGGAATAATACTTGTAATGGAGAATGCATCCACTGTTGTGCAAAGAAAGCTTCCTCTCAAATGCATAAATTTGGGAAATTTCATGTATGAGCCTGACAAGCCTAAAATGCCAAGAAGGGGTGTTGGTTAGGTTCAAAACAATCAATCAAGTGCTAATTGGGGGAGGCAGCCTAATTAGTGAAAGCATTGCCAAACTGCCATCCTCAGATTTGCTCTCTCTTTCTTTATCTTTTTCTTACGTTTCTTTGCTAATTGTGTTTAGTGTTTCTAAGTTCATTTAGGCTGCATAAGTTTATTTTGTTTATTAGTTCTTTTCACTTACACATGATTCTTTCATTTGGGATTAATAGCATTACATTAATGACAATGTAAGAATTATGTGTGGGGGGAAGAATTTAGGATTTTATTTAGAGTGTTTTGTTTTTGAGTCTTTTTATGTTGTTTTTCTTTCTGATCCTTGTTTTGAAAATAACTAGATGTAAATATAATTTTTTAACCCCGGTTAAACGGCGGATAACGGTACTCCGTGATTATTTAAGCCGGTTCCATCAGCTACCCACAAAACTGATATTGTATATAAATTTCTCTTTCATTTTTTTTTATTTTTAGGATGGATGATATTCTCACAAGATTGTAGAAACGATTTCCTCCTTTTCCTCGAAATATTTTACTGAAGCTTTACCAAGTTCGATTTGAAAGATTAAGAATGCTTATGCACAAAGGGATTCCTAAAGACATACGTTGGATAATTGAAGCCAAGGTACGTGAAGATGAATATCTGCCTATTTTGCATTTACCAGGTACAGGTAGAAGCACTTTTGCAAAGAAGCGATGAGCAAAGCGCATGAGTTCAAATTGCCACAAATGTGCACGATGGACGTGTAACGGTAAATGTCGTTCTATTGGGATTCCGTCCTCTAATCGAGATGATAAAATTGAATTCATTAAGGATGGACTGAGTAAGGAGAATTTGGGTAATATCCAACTTTCTCTTGAGACGCATCCTAGTGGAGACGTACAAAGAGAAATTCTTGATTTATGGCCGCAATTCCAAAGGGAATGGCAACATCTTGGGAATCTGATGTTAAAAGACCCTGTTTGCCAGCTTGTAAGAAAACTGGATGGGAAGCATATCCTCGACTCATAGAAGGCGTTTAAGCCGTTTCTGGACGTAAAACCAGAGGAAGATGTGAGCCACAATCACAACTACAATAAATGACTTCTCAGCTTTTGGTTTGATTTGCAATAACTTTATTTCGGTTTAATTTACATGTTATTCGATTTGTGTAATTATTCTCATTTTTTTTTATTTGTCTTTTACGGTTGATTTTTCTTCTCTTTTTGATTTTCTTCCTGAAATCACGCAAAAATCTTTTGTTAGGTTAACATTTTCTTCTAACAGGTCAAATACACTTTCGGCGACATTATTACTCTTGACTTTTACGGTTGATTTTTCTTCTCTTTTTGATTTTCTTCCTGAAATCACGCAAAAATCTTTTGTTAGGTTAACATTTTCTTTTGACAGGTCAAATACACTTTCGGCGACATTATTACTCTTGTCTGATTCACTACTCAGTCCTCTATATATTACACCATGTACTCATTCTCTTTCAGGCACTCGAAAAAAAAAATGGAAAATACTTCGTCCCAGCGCATTAAAAAAATTTGTGTCTTTGGAGGTGCTTATCCAGGGAAAAATAACATATTTGCTGATGAAGCCATAAGAGTTGGAGTAATACTTGCCCAACAAAAGATCCAGTTGATTTATGGAGGCGGTAGTACGGGTTTAATGGGAGCAGTCGCTACAGCAGCACACGCAGGAGGAAGTCCAGTTCTAGGAGTCGTGCCAAAACTATTCACAGATTTTTGTGGACCTACCTTGGGTAAGAAAATAAAAGTCTGGAGTATCCCTGAACGGATGACAATCATGTACCATTCTGCCGATGCATTCATTGCTCTACCAGGAGGTCTGGGTACATTGGAAGAAATAGCTTGCGCTTCTTGGTCATCTTTGGTCACAAATAAGAAACCCATTGGTTTGCTTAATATTAATGGTTATTTTAGTAATTTGCTTTCATATTTAGATAATGCTGTGGATAATGGATTCATGTTTTCAGAGGCAAGGAGAACCATAATTTCTGCTACAACCATTGAAGATTTACTCAAAAAGCTCCAAGCTTATGAGTATTTATCTGCTACGGTTTTTTCGCAAACGCTCGGAAAAAGAAAAAGAGATATGGACGAGCAAGGAGTGGATTGCACTTTGTCTTTGTGACATTATCTAACATTTTGTTTGTTGTGTCTCAGTTATAATAAGTGGTTAGCAACCTCTACAGGTAATATCTCCTAAATTCTACCTTTAAAATTTGACATTGGGGACAATGTCATATTTTAGTAGGGGGTAAGGGACATATTTTGCTAATTTAAAAAAAAAAAAAATTTGTTGTGTTTTAAGACATTTAGAAGTATTCATTCTGAACAAGGTCTGAGTAAGGGAGACTTGAGACATACCTTGTCAGTTTGATTTAATCTTCTTCTTCTTCAACAAAAAAAAAAGCATGTTTAGACTTAGTGTGTTTTAGTTACTTTCAATACTATGATGAGATATGAATTGCATAAGTCTAAAACATATTTATTAGTGAGAAGATTTTCATGAGAATTGAGCTTGATATCAACCTTTTTATGAGCCAATGTTAATATGATATGTAGAAAGAAGCATGTTTAGACTTAATCTGACTTGTATAATCATCATTGTGAGTTTTTGAGCCTATAATGATTGATGCATTGTATAAATCAATCTAATTTCTTTCTTGAGTGCTCTTATGATTACATGATTCTCTAGAACTTGCTTTAGACCTTGTTGAGACTATATTGATGCATGTGACAACATGAATATGATAGAGGCATTAGGATTTTTAGCCAGGGCCAAACAGCCATCCCTTATTGATGTTCCAAGAGAACACAACCCTAGTGAGCCAATTTGAGCCTACATTGAATAAGCTATTTATTTGGTAACCACAACTTACACCTAGCCTAAATATACTTATATCCTTACCCTTGTTCTAAAGATGGATTATATATTTTGAGACATATTGCAAAAAACAAGGGATAATTTTAGTTGAAAATTTGGGTTAGAAACAAAAGATAAGTGTGGGGGAAGAAAAGAAAAGAAAAAGTCAAGAGAAAAAGAAAGGGATCATTGTTAAATACATTCCCATATTAAAAAAAAAAAAAAAATCTTCTCTTGAACTTCTAGTTAAAGTAAAGAAAAAGATGTTACAAAGTTGGTTAGAATGATGCAAAGGCTCAACATGAATATTTAGCCTATGTTATTATGTGCTTTATAAGAGTTTTGAGAAGTTTTGTTTTTATGATCTTATTATGTCTCTAAACTCTATGAATTCTTTGGAACCTTTGTGATATCTTTATCCTTTTGTTCTTTAACCACATTATAACCCTTTGGCCCCATTACAACCTTGAATAAAGACCTCTTGATTTATGAAGTTGTATGATTTAAATAGTGGAGAATAGGTGGACAAGCAAGCATATGGTAGAAGTGTTTTCATGGGATTGATTGAGTGTAAACACTTTACCACTACTTTAAAGAGTGAAAATCAAGAGAGTATCCCATGTGAGAAGTTGAGATTAAGTTTGAATATGCAGTATTTTGATTGAAATATGTTATGTTAATATTGGCTTAACTCAAACAATTTATATTCAAGCAAGATTTTTTGTGAATTTCTTTAAGCTATTGATTAGTTTTTAAGACTTGTCCAATGATTATCTCTAATTTATATTGGAAGGATTAGTTATAATTATTATTAGTTTTTCTTATGTCTTCAATGTTTGTGGGTATCGTTCTAGTAAACCCTCACGAGACTAAACTCGTCCACTAGGGACACCTAGGGGTTTAAAGGCTTGTGTCACATGCTAAGTGCCACCGTGATTTCCTACGAAAGTGGATTAGATTAGATTTTCTTATTTTATTTTTATTTGTTTTTGCTCGAGGACTAGCAACAATCTAAGTGTGGGGGTGTGATAACTCGTATAATTATATAGTTTTTAGTTATGTTTTATTATTGTTTTGTGTCAAATACGAGTTATTATTGCTTAGTCTAATTGTGTTTATGATCTTTTATATTTTTATGTAATTTGGTGTTTTTTTACGAGTTTCTTTGAGTGATTTCAGATTACTAGGTTAAATCAACAATTAAGGGCAAATTCAGTTCAGTTCCAGTTCCGACACCTTTTGCCATATCAGCTATATCTGGAGTTTCACTGAAGAAATAAGGCTGAAATTTTAACCGTGCAAAGTTAAGAGGCATATCTAACTTTTTCATGTTTTACACTTCTTGAAACGGAGTCGTTTTCCTAGCGAAATCGACCATCAAGTTGGCTGATGTGCAATGACGTCTGTGCTGACCTGTTTTGGTATTTTGCCCATATCTTCTGATCCACATCAGCAAATGAGCTGATTCCAACGGCTATGGATTACTAACTGATAGGGGAACATTTTTCTAGAAGACCATGTGATCAGATCAAGCTTCCAATATTGACAAAATCGACCATCAAGTTGGCTGATCAAAATTGTCATACAATATGACGAAAATTGTTAGAAAAATGCACCCACCTATTATACCTACCTTTGAAATTTGTAAAGCTTGTCTCTTGTCATTTAGTCCTCCAAAATGTGTATAAATAGAGGGCCTTGGATGATTGTATGAGACATTGTACATTTGTAGGATATTAGCCATTGTAATAAAATTCTCTAAGTTTTCTTCTTCTTTCTTTTCTCTAGTTTTCTTTTTCTTTATTTTCTTCTTCTTCTTTCTTTCTTTTATTTCCTTCTTAGATTCTCTTTAATTTTATGTTTATGTTTACAATGCCTATGCTAGGCTAAACTTCTATTTGGTTAAGGGTGATTTCAAAGCCCTAGACATGTTTTGTGATTGATTTTCAGATTCTATCTATCATTAATTTTCTATCAAAGTTGCTTATGTTCTTCTACAAGAATTGTTCATGATGGTGTCTTGATTTATTTAGGTGTACAACTAGATAGATCTTGATAATTATCTATTGCTAGTCTAGGAGTCTTGATCCGTGTAATTATCTTGATTTCCTATTCATAAGTGGCAATTTGTGATTAATGGTTATGGTCAAGTTTTCAATAATTGCAAAGTGGAACATAACCTAAGTTGAACAATCCGAGCTTATGTGTTTGTTGCTTAGATCAACCTATCTTTCTCATCATAAAACTGCCATTAAATTGAATTTAGAGAGCTTATTCTAGGTTGTTTAATGGTTAGAGATTAAATAGAGAGCTTGTTCTATTTAACGACAAACTAAGGAAAGATTGCGATAACAGAGCTTGTTGTTATCTACGGTTGTTAACTTTGATAGTTGGTTGATATTGATAGATCTGAAATTGATTCTTAATGATGTCTAGTGGTGGAGAATGAAGCCTTAACCATATTTTTCATATTTGATTCTTCTTACTTACTTGTTTTCTTACTTTTCTAGTTTGCTTATTTTTAAAAGTATATTTATTTTTATTGGCTGGTTATACCGCCTAATTTGTATATTAACTTTGTTTTATTTTTATTGGCTGGTTATACCGCCTAATTTAGTATATATATTTTTATTGGCTGGTTATACCGCCTAATTTAGTATATATATTTTTATTGGCTGGTTATACCGCCTTGCATCTTATTCTTATTATTTACTTTAGTTTAAATCTGGCTTCAAAAACCCCTTTTCTTTTATTGTTTTCTTTGAACGTAAGTTATAAACTAATAACTCATAGATTAAAACCCAATCCCTGAGGACTCGACCCTTGCTAATCATTATACTTACAATTGATCTTTTTAGTGCAAGGTTAAATAAGATACACTCTTTTGGGTGCATCACAATGCAAAACACATGGAGTAGCCGAATGGCCTCAAGCTCCAACAAGCATGGCATTTTCACAAACACTTGGTATACTTAAACTAAATACTCAATCAAATGTCATGCAAATGCAAACCTACCAACTAACATGGCAAAAATGCACATACAATGTAAAACACATGGAGTAGCCGAAAGGCCTCAAGCTCCAACAAGCATGGCATTTTCACAAACACTTGATATGCTAACATGCTCAACTAAAATATATCACTCAAATCATGCAAACACAAAGTAGAGATACTAAAACCAAACAAGCATTTTCCCAAACACTTGATATACTAACATGCTCAACTAAAATATAACATTCAAATCATGCAAACACAAGGTAGAGATACTCACAAGCATTTTCACAAACACTTGATATACTAAATATAAAACATCAACAAATTTAGATATTATGAAAACAGAAAATTAAAAATGCAAGAACATGATATTTAAATCATAAATGGCAACAAACAAAGCAACCAAATTAAAACATGATTCAAATATATGAAGTAGAAGAACATTTAAAGCATCAAAATTAAAGAAAATAACATAAATAACATGATAAATTAAAGCAAAAACAGCAACCATAATAAGAAAAATATAGGCCATTCAGCCATTAAAGAAAAATAAGAAAAAAAATTGTAAAAAAAATATTTAAGAAAGAGATTAAGAAAGAAATTAAGAAGAACAATAAAAAACACTTATTTAAAAAGAAAACTCACCAAATAATAATCAAAATGGCAAAAACAAGAATGGAAAATAAGAAAGTGCAAGAGTTGGTGCTTAAAGCAACCTCGAGAAGCTATATTTCAAGCTTTATCTCTTCAAACTTTCCTTTCTTTTCTAAACTTTTTATTTTTGCTTTCAACCAAGGAGAGAAAAAACTCAAAAAAACCAAGAGAAATCAGAAAAAATGAAGTCTGAAAATGAAAATTGTACACCTCTTATAATGCTGGCAGAATTTTACCTCTCTCCTCCCCTAGGATGTTGTCATTTTGATTCCAACCAACTTCCATCCAAGGGCTAGTGATTCAAGGTGAAAAATCATGAAATTATCACCCTTAGATTAGCATATCAGCTGTCCATAGTTACAGCTATTCAAGAATAATGTTGACACTCTCCTTTGGCCTATGTGGCTTAATCACAATGGCTTGATCAAAAAAAATCTATAACTAACTCTTAATTCTTGGCTATTTGATTGAAAAATCAGAAGCTTCCTCCTTCCTTTGGGCCTTGGCAGGCCAGCACTTCTCTTTTCCAGCCCAAGTCTGATTTTTTGAAAGGCCAAACGAAGTCCTTTTCGGTTGCTTGGATGAAATGACCGTTTTGCCCCTCGGATGCAAATAAATGTCAAACGGACTCCAAATTCAAATTTTATTTTTTTAATACTTTCAAAAAAATAAAATATTGAATTCTGAAAGTTTTCAAAAACGTTCGAGTCCGTTTGCTATTTATTTGGATTTTTTCTTCTAAAAATGCCCTTTTATGCCCCCCACGTTTTACCATTTTTTAAACGAGCTCCAAATCAAGATTTTTCTTCACCAATATCTTCCAAATAATTTAAAAGTGTGATCTAGAAGTTTTCATAATTTTTGGAACTCATTTGGTATTTTTTCGGGATTTTTCTACTTGAATTACTACATAAGGGCTCGGGATTTGGCCATTTTGCAAACGAACTCCGAATCAAGATTTTATTTTTCCAATCTCTTCCAAATAATTTAAAAATGATATTTTAAAAATTTTAGAATTTTTGGAGTCCATTTGCTATTTTTTCGGGATTTATCTTCTTGAATTATTGCATAGGAGGCCCGGGATTTGGCCATTTTGTAAACGAACTCCGAATCAAGATTTTCTTTCACCAATCTCTTTCAAATATTTTGAAAATGAGATTTGCAAATTTTTAGAAGATTTGGAGCCCATTTGCTATTTTTTTCGGGATTTTCCTTCTTGAATTATTACATGAGAGACCTAGGATTTGGTCATTTTGCAAACGAACTCCGAATCAAGATTTTCTTTCGCCAATCTCTTCCAAATGATTTAAGAATAAGATTTGCAAATTTTCAGAATATTTGGAGCTCATTCGCTATTTTTCGTAAATTTTCCAATTTTGCCCTTTTGCCTCCGAAACCCGATTTTGCTCAAAACAAGTCCGATTTTCAAATTTTCTTCAAACTGAGCCTTGGCTATCCCTTTTTAATCATTCCTCATCCATTGGGGCTTTAGTCTTACCAAGTCGGGCCATTTCTGTGATTCTTCTCGATTTCATCGAAATCCACCAAAAAACCCTAATTCTCGATTTTCTCCCGGATTCACTTTTCTTCGGGTTTTTTTCAAGTGTCTTATCCATTACCCGTAGTCAGTGCTTATCTTTCATTTAGAACCTTCAATTTTGACCAATTCCATCATTTAAGCACTTTTTCCCAAATTTCTCGGATTAGGGTTTCCTTACTAATGAATCTCCAAATCCCAACTTTCGAACTCCATATCTTTCAATGTAGACCTCGGATTATCAAAATTCTTTCGCCATTTTTCAATTTAACTTCAAATCTTGATTTTAAAAGTGGGTTGATTTTTTCAGTAGTTGACTTTTTCGGGGTTGACTTTTTTTGGGGTTGACTTTTTTTCAAGTTTGACTTTTTATGCTCGCCCTCTTAAACTAAGTCTCAGAGTACCACCTGCAGGATGAAAAAAGTCGTTTTACATTCTGAAACCTCAATTTAGGAAGAAAACATACCTGTTTTAGTGGTCCGAACAAAATTAGATGTCTACAGCTGCCCCTCTTTGGCTATTGCTGAGAATCAGGAATCAGGCAAAGATAAACAAACACTAATTTTGTACGGTCACTGAAATCACATGTGAAGGAAAGGGAAAAGGGTTTTCTTTTTTCATTTCTTCATTTTTTCATTCATTTTTTTTGTTGAAAAAGCTGTAAATTGAAGATTTTGTCCTTAAATTGAATTCCCTGACTAATCAAAGCTCGACCCATCTTAAGGAAGCGAATTCGATTTGCAAGAAAAGAAATGACCTCGACGATGGTCTCAAGGTCTTAGCCTGTCTTGTTCTCATCTGTGTTTAAAATTCTGGGTATCTCCTCCAGAAGCTTCAGCTATCACCACCAAAGTCTTGCTCATTTTTAAAACTGTAGAACTCTGAAATATCTCCACCAGAGGCTTTGGCTATCACCACCAAAGATTTTCTACCTTTTCAAAGGATTTTAAAACTCTGGATATCTCCACAGAGGCTTCAGCTATCACAACCGAAGACTTTCTCCCTTTTCAAATAATTTTAAACTCTGGATATCTCCTCCAGAAGCTTCGGCTATCACCACCAAAGTCTTTCTACCTTTTCAAATTGGTAAAATTTTGGGTATCTCCTCCAGAAGCTTCAGCTGTCACCATCGAAGGCTTTTTCACTGTTTAAAATTTGTAAAAATTTTGGGTATCACCTCCAGAAGCTTCAGCTATCACGACCGAAGACTTTCTACCTTTTCAAAAGATTTTAAGACTCTGGATATCTCCACAGAGGCTTCAGCTATCACTATCGAAGATTTTCTCACTGTTTAAAATTTGTAAAATTCTAGGTATCTCCTCCAGAAGCTTCAGCTGCCACCACCGAAAACTTGTTCATTTTTTTTAAAAACGTGTTAAAATTATGGGTACGACGAGTTCAAAATAAAAAAAAGTACCTCGACGGTGGTCTCGGGGCTTGACTCATTTGAGAAGCAAAACGAGTGCGATTATACCTGAAAGCTTTAAGAGATAATGCAAATGCTTCATGATGCAAATGCAAATTTCTTTAATTGATGCAAACGCTTCTTGATGTAGATGCAAATGACTTAGACTGGTGCAAATGTCTTTGATGCAAATGTAAATGACTTGATTTGATGCAAATTTTCTTGATGCATATTCAAATAACTTAGATTGATGCAAATGCTTCTTGATGTAGATGCACATGTTGAATAAAATTCTGGGTAACTCCTCCAAAAGAATATTTCTCAATTTTCAAAATTATAAAACCATGGATATCTCCACTAGAGGCTTCAGCTATCACCACCGAAGACTTGTTCACTTTTAAAATTTGTAAAATTCTGGATATCCCCTCCATAAGCTTTGGCTATCACCACCAAAGGTTTGCTCATTGTAAAATTTTGGGTAACTCCTCCAGAAACTTTGGCTATCACCACCAAAGACTTGATCATTGTAAAATTCTGGGTAACTCCTCTAGAAGCTTTGGCTATCACCACCAAAGGTTTGCTCATTGTAAAATTCTGGGTAACTCCTCCAAAAGCTTTGGCTATCACCACCAAAGGTTTGCTCATTGTAAAATTATAAAACCTTGGATTTCTTCACTAGAGGCTTCAGCTATCACCATCGAAGACTTGTTCACTTTTAAAATTTGTAAAATTCTAGATATACCCTCCAGAAGCTTTGGCTATCACCACCAAAGGTTTGCTCATTGTAAAATTCTGGGTAACTCCTCCAGAAGCTTTGGCTATCACCAACAAAGGTTTGCTCATTGTAAAATTCGTGTTTAAAATTATACCCAAAAGCTTTGAGAAATGATGCAGATGCACATGTCTTTAACAAGGTGCTCATGCTTCATGGTGCAAATGTAAATGGCTTGGATTGATGTAAATGTTTCTTGGTGCAAATGCAAATGGCCTGGATTGATGCCCATGTTTCATGATGCAGATGCCCCTACTAATTGTGTTCATGTAACTGGTCTATGAATGGTATAACTGCAACTACCACACAATAATGAAAATGCAATGATTTTAGAAATGATGCAATTGCTTGAGATGATGCAAATGCGAATTCCATGAAGAACGTAAATGTAAAGGTAAAATACAGATGCTTATGGAATAATGCCAATGCAAATACCCATGAATGATGCAAATGTTTGCCGACACTGTGCAGATGCAAAAGCTCGATAAAGAGATAAGTGCTCATGAGTGATGCAAATGCCCCAGTTGTTTTTCTAGACTTTGGCTTAGCCTTTCAAATTCATTTTTCCTCTTCAAATAAGAGTATATCTTCAATTCATTTTGGCTATTCTCTTTGCCCCAACAGTTTTCAAACTTTCATCAACAGAGATCTGAACCGGGTTCTATTTCTTTTTCTCATATCTGGAAGTCAGGACCTATCCTGGCAGTTCTATACCTTTGGGTTAGAAAAATCCTTGTCTCATGTCAACATCAAAATCGGTATTTCAAAAAAATATCTTTATTTGTTTTCTCATTTTGAAAACTTCTGAACAAAAGAATATTAACCCCATAATGTGTGATGTACAATTCTTTTGAAGACTGATGATCATTGTTAGAAATTTCTCTAAGTGTCAATCTGGGTTTTTTTAACTGGGATTGGCAAGGCTTGGTATAACAAGATTCTAGCTTTTCCAGGAAAACTTCATGACAAAAATGTATATCCCTACTAGGCTCACAAATGGAACAGGTTTTATAAATCATGAATTCATTGAGAACCAAAGAAATTCAACATTCTTTTAGCTTCCATATCAACGCATTTTGACAAGCGTCAAGATTGGCCGAGATGTTTAAACCAAAAAGTTTAATCTTGGAGAAAAAAGTTTCAGTTTTTGAAGATAATCCTCTGAATGAGAGCTGTCAATTTAAGAAGGTCAGGAATTCCTAGATGTTCCTCGATGACCACTTTTTTAAGATGACCTTCTCTTTTTGTGGTATCGGCATTTTCATAGATGGCATCAAAAATTTCCATTTTACTCTAGACCGCCCATTTTTTGGGTTTTCGCCCTAGAGTCCCATTCTTTCCAATTTTTCTCTTTTTTTTTTTTGTTTGTTTGTTTATTTTTTTTTTTGGTTCTACCATGCACTTGAGAATTCTAAATTCTTCCTTAGTGAAATGATAATTCGATGAGATGGGATAAAGTCTGAGGAAAGACCTTTCAAATTAAATATTCATGCTTGATCAAAATGGACTTTTAAAGCACGTAATGTAGGCCATGGCTCAGGGTTCAGAAAGAAAGGATAAATAGGCCCAAAATATGTGTTTGAGGGTAATCAGATCAAGGATCATTTCTTGAGGAGGATTCTCTTTGAAGCATTTGTCCCTTCTTGGACATTTCTTTCCTTTTGACTTTGCTCTTTTTCTTCTTTGCTTTTGGCTTTCATTTTTCACACACTTTTTTTGTGTGTGTTTCTTTTTTTTTTCTTGGCTTTCATTTTGCCATCTTTTCCTTTTTTCTTTTTCTTTGATAGAGTGAGCCCGTGTTTATTCGGGGCTCCATTTGCTTTGTATCTGTCTTTGAGCTAGGACTCATTTCTCAATGATCTTTAAGAAGATCTTTCCTCGCATTTGCCCCCCAGTGTAGAGGGTGATCCTTGATCAGGGTTCAAAGAAGAAAGAATTCTTTTGGCTCAAAAGGGGTGACTATGGATAATTTCTTTTTGTGCGAAAGGGATATGAAAGATGGCCATTCCTCATGTCAAGCACGAATATACACATTGAAATGCAATCCCCAAGGGAAATAGATATTTAGAATTTCATTTTGCACTTTGGAATCATCCGAATTCATGCGTTAGTCCATCCTTATTCACCATGTATCCATCATTTCCACATACGAGGAACATAGCAAGTCTAGGTCTATACTGAAAAGATTGAATTTCAAATCTGAGTTCTTTGAAGAGACAAGGAAAATATGACCCAAAAACGGGTTTTCTCTGGGACAAGGGATAATCTAGTTTAATCATTATGCCCCAGGGTCTCAATCATGAAGTGATGTTTGGGAAATTAGTGTTTTGTGGTTTGTTGAAAATGACATGAATGGTTTTGGCACGACCTTGACACATACCAAATTACCATGATATAAATTCTTGAAACAAAGTCTCATTTGTTTGAATTTCAAGGAGTTCAAAATTTTTAAAAAAAAAGTTCGTTCCTTTGTTCATAACCCAGACTAGGATTTACATCCTTGCTTACTCTGCAATGACAATGCTTTTTTTTTTTTTGTGAAGTTCAATCATTCATATTCCTTGAAGCATTAGGTCTTTCAAGTGTTCTTGATTCAAGGTTTAGGCATACAGAAGCCCAAAAAAAAAAAAGGGGGGAGGGTGTTGGGTCATGTCTAACAATGATCAACAATATTCTCGAGACTGTCCTTTATTAAAAATTCCTTAATGCTTGTTTTTGCAAATTCAAATTATTGTTAAAACACAACAAACACAAAGCATTTAAAATTCAAAATTCATTTAATTCATGTAGATGTTAACATGAGACAAGTGCTTTCATCATCCCAGTGTATAGAACTACATGTGTCAAAAACTAATATGATCATGCACCATGTTTCTTATGACACTTGGCTTTCCCATCTTCAAAACTTATCGAACTAGCCTTGATGAGATCCCTGACCTTGTACTTCAGAGCGGGGCAATTCTCTGTTGAGTGACCTTGATTGCCAGAATGGTAACCACAATACTCATTAGCATCATACCAGTTCGGATAAGAGGGCTTCAGAGGCTCTAATTGCATGGGTGTCACAAGATGATTCTAGATAAGTTGAGGTAATAGCTCACTGTATGTCACAGGAATCGGGTCATCTTGATTTCTTTTTTGCTTTTTATGCCCCCTTCGATTATTCCCAAGGGTGTTCGATTGATAAAGAGATGTAAATTCTGGTGTAGTTGCAGTCATTGGTTGGTAGGGATAAAAACCTTGAGAGACATTGTTCAGGGTAGAGTAAAATGGCTGATACGAAAAGAATTGGGGAGGTGAGGCAAAGCCTTCCACGACTTGGGTATCTTTCTTTTTCTTTTCAGATGCCCCCTTTTTCTTGGTATTGGATGTTCTTTCTCCTTCAATTTTCACATCCTTGATAGTATTCTCAATCATCTCCCCTGAAATTACCATGTCCGAAAACTTCTTCGTGTTGTTGCCGACAAGTATATCATAGTACGGGGCCTGAAGTGTATTCATAAAAATGATAGTGATTTCCTTCTGAGTTAAGGGTAGTTGTACTTGGGCGGCCAGGCTCATCCACCGTTGCGCATATTCTTTGAAGCTCTCAGTAGCTCTTTTCTTCATATTTTGCAAGGTGAGATGGTCAGGCGCCATGTCGATCAGATGCTTGTACTGGTTTAGAAAAACCCTAGCCAGGTTATTCCAAGAGCGAATCTGATCCTTGCTCAACTGACTATACCACCTTATTGCGGATCCGCTGAGGCTATCCTGAAAGCAGTGAATGAAAAGCTTATCATTATCTATATGACTTGTCATCTTCCGGTAGAACATAGTGATATGGGCAGACGGATCGGTCGTCCCGTCATATTTCACAAAGTCAGGGATCTTGAACTTAGGAGGAATGACTAAATCGAGGACCAAACATCGTTCTTTCGCATCTAAACTCCTAAATACATCTGTACTTTCTACTGCCCGGAGCCTTTCATCTAACAACTAATATTTCCCTTGGGAATCTGCCAACTCAACCTCATTTACTGCAACCATTTTCAACTTTGCCTGTTCAGCTGAATCATCTGAGTTTAGGACATTGACGGGGTTAACTATGTTCTGGGCATCAATCATTACGACCTTATTCTGACCCTTTTGGGCCTCTAACCCTTTCCTGGTGACAAAGTTTTCAGTGCATCCTTTTCCCTTGATTACGGCGGACATCAACTCCATCAATTTAGTCATATGATCCTTAGATTCTGCTTGAGACTTTGCTAGCTGTTCTCGCAATTCTTTCTGTTCCCTTTCTATTTTTTCTATTCGGGCAACTTGTTCATCCTCCATAGCATTAGCCTGTATTAAAAGGGTACTCAGTACTTCTTATACCTTTGATTTGAAATGGAAATTCTTTCAAAGACTCCTAAAGCCATGCCAATCTCTGTTTTATTTCCCCCAAATGTATGTCATGATGAATGAGCCATGATTTTCATTTGATGCATGTGAAGAATAAAAAAAATGATGTATGGACATATATAGTGGAAACATGCTAATCATGTATGTAATAAATGCAATCATGATGCCAACATGTTGCAAGCAAAGAATAAACAAATCAATGCATGGATATATGCATTGAATAATCATGTACATTTTAGCATATTTCTCAATGAATGATCATATACCCTATGAATGCAACACGATGTCAATTATGATACATGCAAACAATGAATGATTGATACAGAGTATATACAAAGAAAATCATGCTGACCATGTATGTCATGAATGCATCCTAATGTTAATATGACAAATTAATGCATGAGCCTATACAAAGAAATCATGCTGACTATGTTTGTCATGAATGCAACCCAAAGTCAACATGATGCATGTAAAGAATAAGAAAATTAATGCATGGATATATACCAAAAAAAAAATCATGCTGATTGTGAATGCATGAATGCAACCTGATGCTAACATGATACATGTATGAATGTACGGTATGACAAATAATTGATCGGATGCAAAAAGCAAAGGGGAAGATATCACGGAGGAAATAAGAATCGGAGGAACTTAATCATCAATATCTTATAAATTTGAAGCATAATCAATTCATTCCCACATCAACGTTCACAATGGTATAAACCATGTTTTACAAAATTTGAACAGTGGTTAAAACTGTCTTTACAAGCACTTTATTCTTTCTAGCATTCTAAGGCTATAAGAGCCAGCTATTGAATAAGTGAAATCCTATTATATCATATAAGACCGAAGTCTTTCCACCTCAATACTGTAAATTTCCCAATCCTAATGACGCTTTCCCAGCTCTCCATCAATCAGTGTCGTTGGATCCAACCACTTGGCATTAATAAGAGATTGCACTTTTTTTTGAATGCTATACAGTCTTCAATGCTATGGCCAACATTTTCACAGTGATAATCACACCTTGCATTTGGATTATACCACTTTGGATATGGTGGTAACAGGGGTTTCAATGGGACGCAATCATGTGATTTTGGACCAGTATAGGGAGAAGCTCTCGGTAGCTGATTGGAAAGGGATCAAAATGCATTTGGGTCTTATCCTAGGGTTGTTTCTTAGTCACACATGGCCTAGGAGTTGAGGCACTTGGCGATCGCATTAAGTTCTGAACCAGAGTGCTTACATGGAGATGTGGCGGAACAACATGGTAAGGGTATGAATTTGGACACGGGGCTTTTGGAGGTTGTTCATAGCTCGAAGTTCCTATCCCAGATACTGGATAAGGTGATTGATGAGGCAAATAGTATGAACTGGCAGTTGTTGGTGATGGAGTGGGATTCAAGAATCCCGTAGTGGTCATCCCAATGGACGATTGGACCATAGTAGGGTGGGGATACTGGTTTGGACCTAGAACAGTTTGCAAGTATGGTACTGGATCTGAGGTTTCCATCTTTGGTATCTGGCTCTCAGGTTTAATCATTTTCACGATTTTGTCCATAATTTCATCAGGATTGCAACCTTTGTGGCATTGACAAGTGCAGGATCCAGCAAGGATTGTATGTTCTGGACCTAATGGTTTTGGTTGATCCGAAGACAATACAGAGCCCTGAGAAAGTTCCCCTTTACTCTTACCCATATCCTCAAACATTTTCAGCAATTTGGCAAGCTGTTCTTTCACTTCCCGGATTTCATGTCCACATTCCTCTTGATTGCGTTCCAAAGCACCCAATCGTTCCTCCAATTCATTCCTCATATCTCGAACCCCTTTCATGCAAATGAAAATGTCATGAGATTAAGTATACAATTATGAATGTACATGCTCTATTCCTATGTGCATGAATATACTGATGATTAATGCATGAACATATACAGATAAATCATGATGACTATACATGCTATGGATGCAACTCTAATGCCAACATGATGCATTAAAAAAAATGAATAAATTGATCCACAGGTATATACAAATAATGACCATGTATGTATTCTACAATGAATTACCATGCATGTTATGATGTCAAAATGATACATGCTAAGAATAAATGAATTAATACAAAGGTAGGTACAAAGAATGACCATGTATATCACAAATGTATTCTACAATGAATAACCATGCATGTTAGAACTGTGACATGATGTCAAAATGATACAAATAAATTAATCAATGATTACACGAAATTGGTGGGACCTAAATCTTGATTATTCAAAAATCTCATTATGCAAGATTTGCCTCCAAATTTATGATTTTTTGAAACATGTTTTTTCTATTAAAAACCAGTCATATTATTTTCAAAAGAATTTCGGGGTAGTGGATCCTACTATGGTACAATATCCAAATATTCATGTGACACTAATAGTGTCATGAAATTATTATTACATGCTCTATTCACACATCTATGAAATGTGCAAAATGCAAAAATGCTTGAAAAAAGATTTTTATTTTTTATTTCAAACAGTTAATGAATATTTGCCCCGAAAAATATCTACTTATATAGGTATCACAGTGCCTTTGGGATGGATTATCACATTTATTACGGGCGATGTACGTACATCGTTGCCCGATCTACCACACTTATTCAAAGTGTAAAATAGGTAACAAAAGGTTTAGAAATGTCCCTCCATGTGTTCCTATTTTCGGTATATCTAACAAAAATCTGGCATGGCTTCGCCTAGGTTCATTATATGAGAGTAAATTGGTTCTAAAGGCCCCGAATTGTTCCTCACTGTCACCGGTGAAGGCTAGTAAGGCACCCCGATAAAAGCGGGTCCAATTCGTTAGAGTCTATTTCCCTAGCCCATGCGGATTGTTAATCACAAAGGCTTAGGTAATTTAGTACTTCGAAAGTGTTTCACTAGCCCATGCGGATTGTTAATCACAAAGGCTTAGGTAATTTAGTACTCCGAAAGTGTTTCACTAGCCCATGCGGATTGTTAATAACGAAGGCTTAGTTACTTTGCTCCCACCAAAACAACGGAACCCGGGTATAAGATTCATGATATGCAAATGCACGTGTAGTTGTGTGGAGGAACAACAAACCTTTCACCCCCTATTCTACACCCCTTATTCTAAATGCCCCAAATATTTATAAAAAAAATTCAAGAATAGTGTAACACATTAACCAACAAGCAATTATAATATACAACCTTAAATAACTAGAGAACAATAATAAAATACCTGCACATGAGTATGAACATATTTAAAAACATTTTATTATTTTCAAAATTCTCCTTATTAAAAAAAATGTGGGAATTAAAATTAAATACCGATTAAACCAACAAAACCGAGACTTTGATAACACACGACTAATTTTAGGCCTGACTCTCTAATAGTCCCAAGTGGAGTCGCCAAGCTGTCGCAACCTCAAAAAATAACGAGTCTCATCGCAAGACTTTATTATTCATTGAGCGTGACATTAAAAAACCGAGGAAAAGTCGACTTAATTCCTCTAGAAAAATGAAGGTTTTGAAAATGACCTTGAAAAAGACATGGAGTCGCTACCAATCTTTTTTAGCTAGGTCTGATCGGCCACCTATTAAAACCGGTTTTATAAAATATTTTAAAAATTAATTAAAACATTTCTAAAACCAATTTCAAGTCTGCGTTTAAACTAGAGAAATCAAAGAAACGGGTTCGGGATTCGGTTACGTGCGGGGAAAGATTAGCACCCCCACAATGCTCGTATAAAACAATACCTTATTAATCGTGTGTTATCTCAAATCTCGGTAAAAAGTTGGTTTTAAATTTAGTATTTCAAGTTAATTCCCAATTTAAAGAAAAATAATTCCATTTTTTTAATTGAAAATGATCCGGAATTCATAAATTCAAAATTTTCCTATATTCCCCAACAAACGTGGCAAAATATAGAAATTTTTATTAGTTTTGGAAAACTTTCCTAATCATTCTATTTTTTTTTTTTTTGAAAGAAAGATATTCCTTTATTAATGATAATTGATGATATTCCCTCCAGCAAACCCGGTAGAGAACTCATGAATTATTTTAACTCGAGAATATCTTTATTTTTTATTGAAAAATCATTATCCTTTTGAAAACATTTTGAAAGATATGAATATGTATATGCATGATATAAATAAAATAACATGGCATAATCTAAATAATATAATGCGTCCTAAATGATATGATATAATTTAAATGCCTTATCATATTCTAAACGAAATATTCTAAGTTATATGACATATTCTAAATGAAATGAAATAACCTAAGTAACATAATATATTCTATATGAAATGTAATATCCTAAATCATATGATATATTTTAAATGAAATAAAATATCCTAAATGACATAATATATATATCCTAAATGAAATGACCTAGGTAACACGATATATCCTACATGAAATGACCTAGGTCACATAATATATTCTATATGAGATGAAATAATTTGAATGACATTGCAAATATGAATGATATGGCATATAATTTAAATGACATAAAATATAAAATAATGCTATCATATAATATGCATGAAAATAAAAATGAAAAGAATAATGCATGAACATAGTATATGCTAAATAATATGACCAAAAAAATTACTAAATAAAAAGCATAGGATATCATGAAATATTCCAAACCATATAATGAACAATATAACATAACTCAAAATCATTGTGTTTGCATGATTTGAGTGATATTTTCACAAACACTTGAATAACTAAAAATATTCAAATTTTATTTTTTTGATACTTTCAAAATAATTAAATATTGAATTCTGAAAGTTTTCAAAATTTTCCGAGTCCGTTTGGTATTTATTTGGATTTTTTCTTCCAAAATGCCCTTTTATGTCCCCACATTTTACCATTTCTTAAACGAGCTCCAAATCAAGATTTTTCTTCACCAATCTCTTCCAAATAATTTAAAAGTGTGATCTGGAAGTTTTCATAATTTTTGGAAATCATTTGGTATTTTTTCGGGATTTTTCTACTTGAATTACTACATAGGGGCTCGGGATTTGACCATTTTGCAAATGAACTCCGAATCAAGATTTTATTTCACCAATCTCTTCCAAATAAAATAAAAATGAGATTTGCAAAATTTCAGAACTTTTGGAGTCCATTTGCTAATTTTTCGGGATTTATCTTCTTGAATTATTGCATAGGAGGCCCGTGATTTGGCCATTTTGCAAACGAACTCCGAATCAAGATTTTCTTTCGCCAATCTCTTTTAAATACTTTTAAAATGAGATTTTCAAATTTTCAAAAGATTTGGAGCTCATTTGCTATTTTTCCGGGATTTTCCTTCTTGAATTAGTACATAAGAGACTTGGGATTTGGCCATTTTGCAAACGAACTCCGAATCAAGATTTTCTTTCGCCGATATCTTCCAAATGATTTAAGAATGAGATTTGCAAATTTTCAGAATATTTGGAGCTCATTTGCTATTTTTCCGAAATTTTCCAATTTGCCATTTTGCCTCCGAAACCCGGTTCTCAAAACAAGTCCGATTTTCAAATTTTCTTCAAATTGAGCCTTGGGCTATCCCTTTTTAATCATTCTTCATCCATTGGGGCTTTAGTCTTACCAAGTTAGGCCATTTCTGTGATTCTTCCTTATTTCATCGAAATCCACTAAAAAACCCTAATTCTTGATTTTCTCCCGGATTGACTTTTCTTTCGTTTTTTCTTTCAAGTGGCTTCTCCATTACCCGTAGTCAGTTTTTATCTTTCATTTGGAACCTTTAATTTTGACCAATTCGATCGTTTAAGCACTTTTCCCCAAATTTCTCGGATTAGGGTTTCCTTTCTACTGAATCTCCAAATCCCAACTTCCGAACTCCATATCTTTCAATGTAGACCTCGGATTATCGAAATTCTTTCGCCAATTTTCAATTGAACTTCAAATCTTGATTTTGAAAGTGGGTTGATTTTTTCAGTAGTGGACTTTTAGGGGTTGACTTTTTTTGATGTTGACTTTTTTCAAGTTTGACTTTTATGCTCGCCCTCTTAAACTAAGTCTCAGAGTACCACCTGCAGGATGAAAAAAGTCGTTTTACATTCTGAAACCTCAATTTAGGAAGAAAACATACCTGTTTTAGTGGTCCGGACAAAATTAGGTGTCTACAACTTCCATAATCATTTTCTCCATAATTCAACTCCATGTTCATGTCCTTATCAAATTTCTTTTTAGTACTCCATGCCTTAGAGATTTCCATAATCCATAATCATCATTTAGTACTATATTTCTCTTAAGCAATGAATTCCTTACTATCAAACTAGATTAGAAAAATTATAACTTGAGTTTGGTAAGGAATTTTGTAGTGATTCCAATTGGTTTATCTCAGCCAATAAGTCTACTTTATGAAGAAAATAACTAACTTAGACAATTAAAACAAAATCTTGATCAAGTTTGATAAATCCCGAAACAATGCCAAAACAGGGATCAAAACAGGACATCCAACTTCACTGAATTTTATCTTTTTAACCGCTTATTAGTTTTTGGTGATTCAAAAACCAAAATTCTCATATTGGAGTCTAGTTTCTAGGAAAAATATCAAAACAAGACAAACCCACCTGTTTCTAACCCATAAAATCAAAATATAAGGCATGCTCAATTCCCCTGTTTTGCTTTTTCTTCCCATTTTCTTGTTCATGGTTTCAAATCCTTTTAATTCTTACTAAAGGAAAGTAAAACTCATACTTAATAGATGAATTTCCAGACTTTAACATGTTCATGGAGATAAAATCTTAGCATATTCTTGTAGAAAATCTAGGGAAAAGGAAAAATTAATCAAGAAACTAACATTGGATGTGATTATTGATGAAACTTTGATAGAAAATGCTTGAAGAAAATTTTAGAGAATGAAAAGAAGACAAGACCAACTACTACTTAAGGAAGAAATACAAATTCTAGAGTTTTCAAGAGATAAAAATGAACTTAAAAGATATTTTTCAATTTTTGGTATAATTGCACATTGGTCCCTCAACTTTTCATAACTAACCATTAAGCCCTTAAACTTTTAATTTGTTCACTTTGATCCTTCCTTCTTTTATTTCCTTCACTTATAACTTCTTACCACTTTCCAAGTTTGCCCTTAAAATATTTGGGGTTTGACTTTGCTCGATCGTACGTAACCTCAGTTGTTACAACCTACCCCCTTAGAAAAATTTCGTCCTCGAAATTTACTTACCAATTTGATTGAACAAGTGAGGATATTGAGTCCGCATATCTTCTTCCTTTTCCCATGTAGCTTTTTCATATGAATGATTCCTCCAAATAACTTTCACTAATGGAATAGTCTTAGTCCTTAGAACTTGGTCCTTTCTATCCAAAATCTCAATCGGTCGCTCTTCGTAAGTTAAATTTTTCTCAATTTGCATAGGCAAGTCCTTCAATATAAGTGAAGAATCGAAAATATACTTTTAGAGCATAGAAACATGGAACACATTATGAATTCATGACAGTTCTTCCGATAAGGCCAATCTATAAGCAACTGGGCCAATACTTTTGATGAACTCATACGGCCCTATATTCGAGGACCCAGCTTTCCTCGTCTTCCAAACCGGATTACTCTTTTCCAAGGAGTCACTTTCAGAAACACCATATCACCAACTTCAAACTCTAAATCTTTTCTCTAGTTATCTACATAACTCTTTTGCCGATCTTGAGCAATTTTTATCTTTTCTTGGATTACCTTTACTTTTTCTGTAGTGATCATAACGATTTCCGGACCTAGCAATTTCCTTTCATCTATATCATCCCAACACACCGGAGTTCTGCACTTTCTTCCATATAAGGCTTCAAATGGAGCCATGTCGATGCTGGACTGATAACTATTGTTATATGCAAACTCTGTTAGAGGCAAGTGTTCATCCCAGTTTACTTTGAATTTTATAATACAAGATCTGAGCATATCTTCCAGAATTTGAATTATCCGTTCAGACTGTCCATCTATCTGGGGATGAAAAGCGGTGCTGAACTTGAGTTTAGTGCCCATAGCATTCTGCAAACTTGGCCAGAACCGAGATGTGAATCAAGGGTCTCGATCAGATACAATCGATACTGAGGCACCATGCAACCTGACAATGTCGTTCACATAAAGTTTAGCTAGCCTTTACATGGAAAAAGTCTTATTGACTGGCAAATAGTGAGCTGATTTTGTGATAAGTGCTTAATTTCATGCATTTTCCTATTGAATTTCCTTATACTTTGTGTTTTGATTCTTAAGTTCCTTGACATTTTACTAGGTTTTTATGCTTTATAGGTATTTTGGAAGAGATGAAGTCAAAACATGTCAATTAGGATGTTAAAGAGCTTAAAAATCACAATCACAAAATGGAAAAAAACTTGGGAGTCAAAAAGATCAAATTCTTGGTGCAAAGCAAGAAGACAGATTTGACCTCCGAAGCTTGTTGCTAAGAAAACATGATGTTATATTCTTTATTCGAAGAAACTTCCCCTTGGCTTTTGAAGGTCACTTGATTACCTTTCCAACGGTTGGTCATGGGCCTAAATCGAATAAGAAATGGTCATCCAAATTGGCATTGGAATATCTCTCTAAACAACCCCAGTGGCAGAAAAAACCCTAGCCGCAAATCACATTTTTTTCTTAATACCCTAGCTGACATTTATGTTTATCCTTGTCAAAAAAGGATTAGTGGCTGTCAACTTGTATAAATTGCATTAATTGCAAGAATCTTTCCTTAAAGCTAATTCTAGTCAAAGTAGGAGAATTAAATCAGCTAAGACTTTCCTTCCTTACACTTACTTTGGCTGCAAGTTTGTAATCTCTCCTCATTAAAGAGTGCCTTGACTAAGACTTCATACTTTATTAAAACCTTGGCTGCCAAGTATTCCTTCTTTCCTTAAAACACAAAAGTCAGCCACCTTTCCTTAACTTTCGCCACAAGTCAGCATTTATTGAAGGGAGAGAGCTAAAATTCACTTGTTTGATGCCCTAGCTATTGCCTATAGATAGAGATCAAGGGGGAAAACGAAATTTACACTTCTCCAAGCATCAAAGTTCTGATTTCTTCTTTGTTTCTTTGTTTCAAGAGAGCAAGAGGATGGATAATTAATATTTTTCTTCTTCTTCTTCTTCTTTCTTTCTTTTATTTTTCTTCTTAGATTCTCTTTAATTTTATGTTTATGTTTACAATGCCTATGCTAGGCTAAATTTTTATTTGGTTAAGGGTGATTTCAAAGCCCTAGACATGTTATGTAATTAATTTTCAGAATCTATCTGTTATTGTTTTCTATCAAAGTTGCTTATGTTCTTCCATTAAAATTGTTCATGATGATGTTTTGATTTGTTCAGGTGGCCAACTATATAAATCTTGATAATTGTCTAATGCTAGTTTAGAAGTCTTGATCTGTGTAATTGTCTTGATTTCCTATTCATAAGTAGCAATTTGTGATGAATGATTATGGTAAAGTTTTCAATAATTGCAAAGTGGAACATAACCTAAGTTGAACAATCCGAGCTTAGGTGTTTGTTGCTTAGATCAACCTATCTTTCTCATCATAAAGCTGCTATTAAATTGAACTTAGAGAGCTTATTCTAGGTTGTTTGATAGTTAGAGGTTAAATAGTAAGCTTGTCCTATTTAACGACGAACTAAGGAAAGATTGGGGTAACAGAACTTGTTGTTATCTACGGTTCTTAACTTTGACAGTTAATTGATGTTGATAGATATGAAATTGATTCTTAATGATGTCTAGTGGTGGAGAATGAAACCTTAACCATATTTCTCATATTTGATTCTTCTTAATTACTTGCTTTCTCATTCTTATTGTTAACTTTAGTTTAAATCTGATCTCAAAATCCCCTTTACTTTTGTTTACTTGTTTTTAAGTGATAAAATGTTAACTTATAAACTAAAACCCAATCCCTGAGGACTCGACCCTTGCTAATCACTATACTCTACAACTAATTCTTTTTAAGTGCAAGATTAAATAAGATACACTCTTTTGGGTGCATCAAGGTTTTGGCGCCGTTGTCGGGGATTGCTTTCTTTAGTTTATTAGTTTATTGGTTTATTCTTATTTTCTGTTCTAATTATTTACATGTTTTTTTTTTTATTAGTGAATGTTCCAAGCTCCCGAAGAAGACTTAAGACTTAGGAGAATTTGGGCATTTATAACTTCTCACCAACAACCAATCGAAGAGTTGATCCAAAACATCCAAGGGGAGCAAGGAGAGATGGCAGCAACTGACAACCGAACTCTCAAGGACCTAGCCACTCCAGAATTGGGTCAACAACCATTATGCATTGAATATGCTAATCTTGAGGTAGCTTTTGATTTAAAAATCTGGTTTGATTCATCGTCTCCCAACTTTTCATGGTTTTGCAGGAGAGGATCCAAATAAGCACCTCAAGGAATTCCATGTAGTTTGCTACAGCATGAGACCAACAGGAGTCACGAAAGAGCAAGTTAAGTTGAGGGCCTTCCCATTCTCTCTTGCTAATTCAGCAAAGGAATGGCTCTACTATCTACCATCTGGGACCATCACTACATGGAATGATATGAAGAAAGCATTCTTGGAAAGTTATTTCCCAGCATCTAAGGCTGCCAAAATTAGAAAAGAGATATGTGGGATTAGGCAATACAACGGAGTGTCCTTATATGAATATTGGGAGAGGTTCAAGAAACTTTGTGCATCATGTCCACACCATCAGATAAGTAAACAACTTCTCATCCAATACTTCTATGAAGCTCTCATGCCCATGGAGAGAAGTATGGTAAATGCCGCTAGTGGGGGAGCTCTAGTTGATAAGACTCTAGGGGCTGCTAGAACTCTAATCTCCAACATGGCAGCCAATTCTCAACAATTCTCAATGAGACAAGATCCACCACCACAACCCAAGAGAGTTAATGAGGTAAGTATATCATCCCTTGAACAAAAATTTGATAAACTGACTTCTCTTGTTCAGCAATTGGCTGTAGGTAATATACAGCAAATAAAGGCTTGTGGCATATGTTCAAACATGGGGAACCAAACTTATATGTGTCCAACACTTCAAGAAGACACCAATGAACATGTGAATGCCATGGGTGGATTTCAGAACCAACCAAGGAAATATGATCCCTACTCAAACACTTATAATCCAGGATGGAGGGATCATCCAAATTTCAATTATGAAGGGAACCAATCACAAGCTGTTCCTCCACCATTTGACAATAGGCCACCTGGTTTTCAGCAAAGAGTGCAACAGCCATATCAAACCCGACAACAAGTGCCACCACAAAAAAATTCAGGTGAAACTCTTGAAGATCTTGCCAAAACCCTTACTAATAATACAATTCAACTTCAACAGGAACCAAGGGAGACAAAGGTAAGTATCTGAAACTTAGAGGTTCAGATGGGGCAATTGGCAACAAGCATGAGTCAAATGAAAGCAAGGCATTTTGGGAAATTACCTTCCCAAACCATAGTGAATCCAAGAGAGAATGCCCATGCTATAACTTTAAGAAGTGGGAAACAACTAGAGACACCACAAAAGGATAGTGCTCAAGGGGAGAACAACACCATGGCATCCTCTTCACATCCCAGTGAGCCACTAAAAAAGGTAACTCTTAAACCATCTTTTCCTTCTTATATAACTCCTTCACCTTTTCCTAGCAGGTTAGCAAAGTCCAAGAAGGAGGAGCAAGAGAAGGAAATTTTGGAAACCTTTCTGAAAGTAGAGGTGAACATTCCTTTACTAGATGCTATCAAGCAAGTGCCAAGATATGCCAAGTTCCTAAAAGAGTTGGGCACCTCTAAACGAAAGTTGAAAGGGAATGAAAAGGTAAGTGTGGGGGAGAATGTGTCAGCTGTTCTTCAAAAAAAACTCCCATGTAAGGATCTAGGTATGTTTACCATTCCTTGTAAGATAGGCAACACCAGGTTTGAGCGTGCTATGCTAGATCTAGGGGCATCTACTAATGTCATGCCATATTCAAATTATGCTTCATTGAATCTAAGACCATTAGAGGAAATCGGTAATATAATACAACTTGTTGATTGTTCTAACACTTACCCAAGAGGAGTAGACATTCTTGTACAGGTTAATGAATTGGTTTTTCCCGCTAACTTTTATGTTATTAAGAACTATTAGGGAGACCATTCTTGAAAATAGCAAGAACTAAAATAGATGTACATGATGGCACTTTAACTATGGAATTTGATGGTGAAATAATTCTCTTTAACATTTTTGAGGCCATGAGATATCCTAGTGATGTGCATTCTGTTTTTAATATTGATATCATTGACTCACTAGTGCAGCAAGCTTATGAGGTAGATGGTGAAGATAGTTTGGAGATAGTCCTTAGCAAACATCTCGAAATGGGGAATGCTAAAGGGGAACTAGGCTTGAGTGACCATATGGAAGGGGCACTAGAATCTTTACACTCGTTGCCACCTAAAGATGCAAGGTTTGATGTTTCATTTGTTGATTTGCCTTTATCTAATGAGAAACTTCTACCTTTCATTTTGCAGGCACCAACTTTAGAGTTGAAACCACTACCGGACCACTTGAAATATGTGTTCTTAGGTGAAAATGATACACTGCCGGTCATCATTGCCAAAGAGCTCACATCTTTGCCAGAAGAACGACTTATCCGGGTGCTTAGAGAGCATAAAACAGTAATTGGTTGGTCATTTACCGATATCAAGGGATTAAGCCCATCCATGTGCATGCACCGAATTTTGTTAGAGGAAGGGTCAAAACCAACAAGAGAGGCACAAAGAAGATTAAACCCTTCTATGATGGAGGTTGTGAAAAAAGAGATATTGAAGCTCTTAGATGTTGGAGTTATCTATCCTATCTCGGATAGCAAATGGGTGAGCCCGGTCCAAGTGGTTCCAAAGAAATCAAGTGTAACTGTGGTAACAAATAATGAGAATGAACTTGTTCCTACTAGGATTCAAATAGGGTGCCAATTTTGTATTGATTATCGAAAACTTAATTCCATAACTCGCAAAGACCACTTTCCTTTACCTTTTATTGATCAAATGCTTGAAAGGTTAGCTGGCCATTCTTATTATTGTTTTCTTGATGGTTTTTCAAGTTATAATTAGATTGCCATTGCTCCAGAAGACCAAGAGAAAACAACATTCACATGTCCATTTGGTACTTTTGCATATCGGCGTATGCCATTTGGTCTTTGTAATGCACTAGCTACATTCCAAAGGTGTATGGTTAGCATATTTTCAGATTATGTAGAGAACATCATAGAAGTGTTTATGGATGATTTTAGTGTCTATGGTGATTCTTTTGATAGATGTCTAGAGAACCTTACACTTGTACTTGAAAGATGCATGGAAACTAACCTTGTTTCGAATTGGGAAAAATGTCACTTTATGGTAGAACAAGGAATTGTTTTAGGCCGTGTTATTTCTTCTAGAGGGATAGAGGATGATAAATCTAAAGTAGATATTATGCATTCATTACCACCTCCCACAAATGTGAGAGAGGTTCGTTCTTTTCTTGGACATGCAGGTTTCTATAAGAGATTTATCAAAGACTTTTCAAAGATCACATTACCTCTTTGCAAGCTACTACAAAAAGATGTGGTTTTCCACTTTGATGATAAATGCAAAGAGGTGTTTGAAACATTGAAGGGACTCTTAACATCAGCTCCTATCATGCAACCACCAGATTGGAATGTACCTTTTGAAATCATGTGTGATGCGAGTGACTATGCCATTGGAGCTGTTTTGGGCCAACGGGTTGGAAAAGCCTCAAATGCCATTTATTATGCCTCCCGAACTCTTAATGATGCTCAATTAAACTATTCCACTCCTGAAAAAGAACTTTTGGCTGTTGTATTTGCTTTAGAAAAATTTTGATCTTATTTAATTGGTACTAAAGTAATTGTATTTTCTGATCATGTAGCCCTTAGGTACTTACTCACTAAGAAGGAGGCCAAACCAAGGTTGATTAGATGGATACTTCTCTTACAAGAGTTTGATTTGGAGACAAAAGATAAGAGAGGTAGTGACAACCTGGTTGCGGACCATCTTAGCCGTTTAGTTCATGAAGAGGATGCACTACCCTTGAATGAGAACTTTTCGGATGAGCAACTTCTTTTTATAAGTACAACAACTCCTTGGTATGCCGATATTCTTAATTACTTAGATACCAAGAAGTTACCACAAGAGTTGACACAAGCTCAATGAAATAAGATCAAGAGTGATGCCAAATACTACATATGCGATGATCCTTACCTTTGGAAGCATTGCTCCGATTAGATTATAAGAAGGTGTGCACTCGAATCTGAATTTCAATCTATTCTCACCTTTTGTCACTTTTATGCTTGTGGAGGACACTTTGGATCCAAAAGAACAACCATGAAAGTTCTTGATTTTGGATTTTATTGGCCTACTATGTTCAAAGATGCATACCTCTTTTGTAAGTCATGTGATCGTTGCCAAAGAACAGGTAACTTAGGTTCTAGAAATGAAATGCCTCAAACTCCAATACTTATTGTTGAAATTTTTGATGTATGGGGCATGGATTTCATGGGACCTTTTCCTTTTTCTTTTGGTAATATTTATATTTTACTCGCCTTTGATTATGTTTCAAAGTGGGAGGAAGTAAAATCCACTAGGACTAATGACTCTAAAGTTGTTTCAGATTTTGTCAAGGACTAACATCTTTGCTAGGTTTGGAACACCAAAGGCCATAATCAGCGATAGAGGTACTCACTTTTGCAATAGGACTACGAAAGCACTTTTGAGGAAGTATAACATCACACACAGGGTCTCCATCTCATACCATCCTCAAACTAGTGGGGAAGCTGAAGTGTCAAACCAAGAAGTTAAGTCCATCCTTGAAAAGACAGTTAATCCAAATAGGAAGGATTGGAGTTCGCGACTTGATGATGCACTTTGGGCTTATAGGACAGCATATAAGACATCCATTGGTATGTCTCCTTATCGACTTGTTTATGGTAAGCCTTGTAATCTTCCAGTTGAATTAGAACATAAAGCATATTGGGCTATCAAAAAATGCAACATGGAGATGGATGAGGCAGGTAAGCAAAGAAAACTAGACCTACAAGCATTTGAGGAGATAAAGAATGATGCCTATGAGAATTCTAGAATTTACAAGGAAAAGACTAAGGCATTCCATGAGAAGATGATATCAAGAAAGGACTTTGTTGTTGGACAAAAAGTTCTTCTCTTCCATTCACGCCTTAAGTTATTTCCAGGTAAATTACGTTCTCATCGGGTTGGACCTTTTGTTATTACTAATGTGTTTACTCATGGTGCAGTTGAAATCCAAAGCCCAAAAATAGATAAGGCGTTCAAAGTGAATGGTATGGGTCTAAGTCAGGCTGAGGACAATAAACCAAGCACTTCTTAGGAGGCAACCCAAAAGGATGGAGAGCATCTATTATAATAAAATTTGCGTATTCCTTACTCTCCATCATTCTATCTTTTATTGTTTTTCTTTTGTTTTGTTTAGTAGTTCTTTTCTCTTACATATAATTCTTGCATTGGGGGATAATAGCATTACATTGAGGACAATGTAAAAATTAAGTGTGGGGGGAAGAATTTAGGATTTTATTTAGAGTGTTTTGTTTTTGAGTCTTTTTATGTTATTTTGAGTGTGTTTTAGTTACTTTCAATACTGTGATGAGATATGAATTGCACAAGTCTAAAACTGATTTATTAGTGAGAAGATTTTCATGAGAATTGAGCTTGATATCATTTTTTTTATGAGCCAATGTTAAGATGATATGTTGATTGACAAAGAAGCATATTTAGACTTAAATCTGACTTGTATAATCATTCTTGTGAGTTTTTGAGCCTATATGATTGATTTATTATACATATCAATCTAATTTCTTTCTTGAGTGCTCTTATGATTACATGATTCTCTAGAACTTGCTTTAAACCTTGTTGAGACTATGTTGATGCATGTGACAACATGAATATGATAGAGGCATTGGGATTTTTAACTAGGTCCAAACAGCCATCCCTTATTGATGTTCCAAGAGAACATCCCCCTTAGTGAACCAATTTGAGCCTACAATGAATAAGCTATTTCTTTGGTAACCATAAATTGTCCCTAACCTAAATATACTTATTTATATCTTTATCCTTGTTCTAAAGATGAATTAGCATATTTTGAGACATATTTCAAAGACACGGAAGATCTATTGAAAATTTGGGATAGAAACAAGAAACAAGTGTGGGGGAAAAGAAAAGTCAAGAGAAAAAGAAAAAGAAAGGGAATATTGCCAAATACATTCCTATGTGAAAAAAAAATATGAATCATCTCTTGAACATGTGGAAAAAGAAAAAGATGTTACAAAGTTGTTTATAATGAAGAAAGTCATAAATCAAGTGGCAATGACATGAAATGCATGAAAATACAGCAAATATGATGCATGAAATGGATGATTTAAAACCTAAATGACATGAAAAATGCATGGCATCAATAAAATGACCTAGACCTAAATGAACTTGCATGACATTTAATGCAACCTAGGTCTAAAATGCATGAATATGCATGGCAAAGCAAACCAATCCTAAACCTAAAGAATGCATGGCAATAACACAAACATATAGCATGCTTAAATAAAATACACAACCAAATATCATGAAAATGTAAACCTATCAACTAGCATGATGAAAATGCACATGCAAAGCATAAAATAGAGGGGTGGCCGAATGGCCTCATGCTTTAAAATGAACATGGCATTTTTACAAACACATGATATACTAACATGCATAGCTAAAGAATAACACTCAAAGCATGCAAATATAAAGTAAAGGCATGAAAACCAATAGGCATGTTCACAAACACATGGATTACAAAATGTAAAACATAAACAAACTTAAACATTATGAAAACAGAAAATAAAAAATGCAAGACAAGTAAAATAAACATGATAACAAAATAATAGACTCAAAAATGGAAATAAGCAAGCAACCAAATTAAAACAAGCTTCATGTTTATGTATTAAAAGAAGATTTAAAGCATCAAAACTTGTTAAAAATCACTCGAATCATGAAATAAAGAAGCAAAATAGCAACTACCAAAAATACTAGGCCATCTGGCCAACTCAAAAATAAGAGGGGAAAAAAGTTTCAAAAGCTTTTTACAAGAAATAATCAAGAAGGAACTTAAAGAAGAATTAAAAACACTTATTAAAAAAGAAAAATCAAAAGAAACTCACCAAATATCAAATGAAAACAGCAAATCAAGAATGGAAAATCAAAGAAAGTGCAAGAGTATGGTGCTTAAAGCAACCTCTAGAAGCTATATTGCAAGCTTTTTCTCTTCTAACTTTCTTTTCTTTTCTAAACTTTTCTTTTTGCCTTTCAACAATAGAGAAAAAATCAGCCAAAAACAAGAGTGAATAGAGAGTGAATAGCAAGTGAATGAAAGAGAGAGACCCCCTTTCTTGTAGTGGCCGAATGGCCCTCCTCTTGCTAGGATGTTGTCATCTTTTCTTCAACCAATTTTAATCCAATGGCTATTGATCCAAGATGTTTAAAATGTGAAATTATCACCCTTAGATTAGGCAATCAACTATCCACAATTACAGCTGTTCAAGAATCTTAAGCCATTATGTTGACACTCTCCCTCTTCATGCATTGGTCCATGTGGCTTAATTACAAAGGTTTGATCAAAAAATAACTACCTTTCTCTTCATTGTTGGCCTTTTGATTAAAAATCAAAAAATATTTGCCCACCCTTGGGCCTTGGCCAGCTGACCCCTCTTCTTCCAGCCCATGCTTCATTTTTTTAAAAGGCAAAAAAAGCGCTTTTCGATTTCTTGGGTAAAATGACCTTTTTGCCCCCCGAACATAAATAAATAGCCAACGGACTCCAAATTCAATTTTCATTTTTTCAATACTTCCAAAATAATAAAAAATTGAATCCTGGAGGTTTTTCAAAATTTTTCGAGCCCATTTGCTATCAAACGAGCTCCAAATCCAGATTTTTCTTCACCAATTTCTTCCAAATAATATAAAAGTGTGTTATGGAAGTTTTCATAATTTTTGGAACTCATTTGGTATTTTTTTTTAGATTTATCTGCTTGAATTACTACATAGTGGCCCCGGGATTTGGCCATTTTGCAAACGAACTCTGAATCAAGATTTTTCTTCGCCAATCTCTTCAAAATAATTAAAGAATGAGATCTGCAATTTTTTAGAATCTTTGGAGTTCATTTGCTATTTTCCCCAATTTTTCTAATTTTGCCCTTTTGCCTCCGAAATCGAGGTTTGCTCAAAACAAGTCCGATTTTCAAATTTTCTTCAAACTGAGCCTTAGGCTATCCTTGTTTAATCACTCCTCATCCATTAAGGGCTTTAGTCTTACCGAATCGGGCCAAATCGGTAATTCCAAATTTCACTGAAATCCACCAAAAACCCTAATTCTCAGTTTTCTTCCAGATTGACTTTTCTTTCAGTTTTTCTTCCAAGTAGCTTCTCCATTACCCGTAGTCAGTGCTTATCTTTTATTTGGAACCTTCAATTTCGACCAATTCGATCGTTTAAGCACTTTTCCCTAAATTTCCCGTATTAGGATTTCCTTTCTACTGAATCTCCATAACCCAACTTCCGAACTCCATATCTTTCAATGTAGACCTCGGATTATCAAAATTCTTTCGCCATTTTTCAATTGAACTTCAAATCTTGATTTTAAAAGTGGGTTGACTTTTCCAGTAGTTGACTTTTCTAGGTTGACTTTTTCAAGTTTGACTTTTTATGCTCGCCTTCTTAGACTAAGTCTCGGAGTACCACCTGCAGGATGAAAAAAGTCTTTTTACATTCTGAAACATCAATTTAGGAAGAAAACATACTTGTTTTAGTGGTCCGGACAAAATTAGGTGTCTACATCCTTTTTTTAAAAAATTGCTCATTTAGTGAAAACTTTTCAGCCAAAAATGTTATCCCCACAGTGTATGATATCCAAATCTCTTGAAGGCTGATGATCACTGTTAGAATTTTTTTTGAATGTGAACTTGGTTTTTTCAAATTGAATTGAATGGCTTGGTGCAACATGATTTTGGTTGATCCAAGAAAACTTCACAAACAAGAAAAATGTATGTCCCATCTAGGCTCACAAATGAAACAAGTTTTATAAAACATGAATTCCTCGAAGATCAAACAAATTTGATATTCTTTTAGCTTCCAAATCATGGCATTTTGACAAGTGTCAAGATTTGCTGGGATGTTCAAGGTTGGAAGTTCAATTTGGAAAGGGAAAACAAGTTTAGTTTTTGAAGTCAATCCTCCAAATGAGAGATGATAGTTTTGGATGTTCAGAAGTTCCTCGATATCTTCAAGATCACTTCATCTTTTGTCATGGCCTCGACAATACCATGGGTGACATCGAAAATTCTCCCATTTTACTCTAGACTGCCCAATTTTGGGTTATCACCCTAGAGTTTCATTCTTTTCATTTAATTTTTTTTCATTGATTGCTTCATCATGCATTTAAAAATTCAAAATTTATCCAAAAAATAGTTTTAACGAGGAAAGGAGACCAAAGCCTCAATGATTTCTAAAAATTTCTCTAGGAATAAGCACATCAGTTCAAATAGCCATACTTGATCAAAATGGTCTTTTCAAGGTATGTAGCGTTGGCCAAGGTTCAGGGTTCGGGGTTCATAAAGAAAAGATAAATAGGCCTAAAATATATGTTTATAGGTAATCGAATCAAGGATCATTTTATGAAGGAGATTCCCTTCGAAAAATTTGTCATTTCTGAGCTTCTCTTTTCATGTTTTGATTTTCGCTTTTTTTTTTTTCTTGGGCTTTCATTTTGCCATCTTTTCCCCATTTTTTGCTTTTTTTTTTTTGGAGAATTTCCAATTTTACAACTTATTTGGGAACTCAATTTGCCTCATATCTATCTTTGAGTTAAGACTCATTTATCTTTGAAAAGATCCTTCCTCACATTTGCTCCCTAGTGTGGAGGGTGATCATGTAGGGAATAGTCCGGCTGATGCATAAACAGATTTATACAAAAGTAAAGCAACGAAAGTAAACATATAAACACCCGGACTACCGCAGGATCTCGGATCATGATATACATTGGTTTCATGGCATTTAAAACTTTTAAAACACCAATAGGAATAGAATGTTACCTACTCGAGAACTCGTAATCCCGAGTGTGCCAATCCCTGCAACTAGTCAGCAACTTGACAGTCATCGAAAGACTTCTTAGAGGCCACGAGCAACGCAGGTGTCTTGCCTCCAACGGTGATCCAGACGGACGGTTGTTGGCACATTCGAAAGGTCTCGGGGATTCCTCTATACTAGTAGATTGATCGGATGATCAATAATCAAAGGTCTCTACTTTGATATCTTGCAATAGCCGAAATCCATCAAAAGAATAAGGTGAATCGGAAATCAAGAAATATACCAAGAAGAATAGGAGATAATGATTCGACCATGGTGATTTCTCCTTGGCCGAATGTGTCTCACACAAAAGAAAAGATGAACGATTTCTTCCTTTTTCTTTCTTCAAAACCGTAAGTCACCAAGAAGGATTTTCTCTTCTTTTCAATTCGGTAAAAACAAAAGAAGAACCCCTTAGTGTTTTATCACTTGGCTGGTCACTTACCTAGAGGAGAGGATAGAGTTTTTAATTTTATTCCAAACTCTTTCCTAGATAGAAACTCTTCCTATCAAGGTGATTAAGCTTAGGCCAAACTTTATCACATAGATGACTTAGCTGAATCTTTCCTCTATAGTGTCCAGGTACGTCCAACATGGGATATGATAGGAGTTTGATCTTGATCAAAGAACCTAGTTGAAGTGAAACTCTTTCACTTCAAGCATCCTAGTTCGACTGAGACTCTAACTTTTAAAGTCGAGGTCAAACCTATTGTTGTTGATTTGCTAAGTACTTTGTCTGCTATTTTGACTGGGCAAATCTCGTTCGATTTTGATGCTCCTTATATCGTTGGAAAGATATAGAAGTCATCTTCAAAAGTAAAGGGGAGTTTTCTCAAATGAAGTCTTTAATGTCAAGTTTTTCATGAAATAAGGTTCGGAGGTCGAATCTGCATGCTTATTGGTTTGCACCGTTTTTCATCGTTTTGCACCTCGAAGCTCCAGATCACCTTGGACCTATAAAAACACATAAATAACAACTAAATAACTATTTTAAACATAAAATGGATCATTGAAATAAATATAAAAACATCTAAAACTAATCAAATCCTAATAAAATTCTCAAGGACTTAGCCAATTCAAAAGCATAAAAAGGTGGCAAAATAACTATATTTCCTAGAGTTATCACACTCCCAAACTTAACATTTTGCTAGTCCTCGAGCAAAACAAAACAAAACACACTAACTAAATAATTTGACACAAAACATCACTTAAAATAAATGAACTCAATAATGATTTCTTTATTTTCCTCAAAAGTTACCTCAAAATCCTGATTCAAAGTAGAACATAAACATAATCCAAATCTATGATTCAGTTCAATCGTAAACTTCATGCTTGAATGGATTTTTAGTGTGCGTGTGAATACTCACTTTGCAAATAATCACATGCAATCTAAATAAGTTTATATCAATGCAAAACATGAATTAGTACTAGATTCTCATATGTTTGCTTTTCATCTCTCTCTCTCCGCTAATGTAGACTAACACTTCATCAAGGATCAAGTAGGTCTTTATTAAGCTTATAATGTAAGGTTAGGGTCAAGGTATGATAGAGATAAATTTTAGTTTAAGTTCACCCATAGACACTTTACACTTTTTTTTTTTAAGATTTTTGAAAGCCATAGTCTTTTCCTCAAATTACATTCTTTCTTCCTTGAATACACTTCCTTTTTTGCTTCACCAATTTATTCACTTTTTTTTCTCTGTTCTTCATTTTTGAAGAACCATAAACTTTTTTTTTATTTCACCACTGCACCCAAATTTGACATGGCTCATAATTATTTCCTGTAATATCATCACATGCCTATGTAGTGAGGGCTAATCACGGTTTTTCTTATTTGGCTAGGCTAAAAGATGTGGCAATCAAAGAAAATAGATATATCAATAGGCACAAAGAGGTAGATTAAGGATAATCATATATAAAGGTAAGCTTGAAAGGCTCAAACGATCCAAAGATGGCCTAAATCACTTCCTCAGCTTAGTGTTGTCTAAGATTTCGCCTGGAGAGAGAATCAGACAAATTCTAGGTTCTAGACATAATCGCAACTCACATCAACATAATCAGTCTTTAAATAAGCAATGCAAATCTAAGCAAGAGATTAAGTGCTCAATTTGTGAAAATCACACCCTAACATAAAACTAACAAAAGAATATAACACAAATTCTTCTCATGCTTATGTTTTCCCAAGAATCAAGATAAATCAATAATTAAAATTCATCATTGGATAAGGATTTCATCATACTAAGTTCAATATATCTCAAGCAAAAACATATTTTTTTTAGACACCTAATAATAAAACTAGACAATCACTCAAACTAAAATAAATCTAAAGACACACCCCCCAAACTTAAAACAAACATTGTCCTTAATGTTTAGAAATAAAAAGAGTAAGAACAAGAAAACTCCCCTATCAATGCAAGCAAAGAAGGAGAAGCTTTAGTTTTCCTCTTAGACTTCATCATGCTTGTCCAAGTTGGGTGAGTAATCACTACAAAAGAAAACAAACTAAAAAGGAATTAATAATAATAAAACTACTCTAAAAATTAAAAGAAAAGAAAAATAAAAAGTTTAGAACTTGGGTTGCCTCCCAAGAAGCGCTTGATTTATAGTCATCGACTTGACTATCTCATTATTCGTTAACCGGCATCCTTCCACTTGAACCATTGCCCTCTCTTTTTCTTTGCTTTATGAGGCCTTGCATTCAAAAAATTGTGGCTTCCATGCATCTTGGAAGTAGAATGTGAAATTGCTTCAAGTGGTGTAGTAGAATAATTTTCATTGAATGCTTTTTTGGAACCACTGTTTACCACTTTGACTGTGAAACATTCATCAAATTCATTAGGAAACTTCATAGCCTTAAAAACTTTAAAAGTTACCTATTGTTCTAAAACTCTCATGGTAAGTTCTCCTTTTTGCACATCAATGAGAGTTCTACTGGTGGCTAAGAATGGTCTCCCAATAATTATGGGTATTTCACTATCTTCCTCCATGTCAAGCACAATAAAATCAGTAGGAAAGAAGAATTTGTCAACCTTTACTAGTACATCTTCCACCATGCCTCTTGGATGTTTGATGGATCTATCAGCTAGTTGCAACATCACTGTAGTGGGCTTTATTTCCCCCAAACCAAGCTTGCTATTCATCATAAAAGAGGCATTAAATTGATACTTACCCTCAAATCACATAAAGCTTTACCAAAAAGTTTATCACCAATGGCGCATGGAATGGTGAAGCTTCCCGGATCTTTGAGTTTGGATGGGAGTTTCTTTTGAAGAGTAGCGCTACACTCTTCAGTAAGTGCAACTGTCTTAATCTCATCCAATTTCCTTTTCTTAGACAAAATTTCTTTCATAAACTTGACATACTTAGGCATTTGTTCTAAAGCTTCAGCAAAAACTATATTAATATGGAGCTTGTTGAATACCTCAAGAAACCTCTGAAACTATTTGTCAAGCTTATTCTTTTGATATGGTGGTGGGTAATTTGGTGGCTTTTTCTCTTCTTCTTGAGCCTTCTCAAATTATTTTTCCCCCAAATTCTCCACTTCAAGAGGCTTGGGCGACAATTCTGGCACTTTTCTTTGAAAACGTTGAGGAAATGGTGGTGTGGGTAAACTCGAGGTGTCTTCTCCTGAATTCTCTCATTATTATTCTCCTAAATTCTCTCATTATTCTTCTCCCTACCCACTTCTACTTCTTTTCCACTCCTTAATGTAATGGCATTGCATTGCTCTTTCCCAAGGTTCTTAGGATTGGTCATAGTATCGCTCGAAAAAGATCCCATTGGGCGATATTTAATCGCATTAGCAAGCTGCCCCACTTGTGTCTCAAGATTTCTAAGTGATGTTGTTTGACTTTGAAGTAGTTCAGCTTGACCTTGAAGTATTTCAGCTTGATTTCGAAGTGATGTTTTATGCTCCTGAAGTTATTCTGAGTGATTCTGAATGAGATTATCAGTTCTTGCCATGAATTGCATAAACATCTCTTCCATAGATGTCTTTTTTTCTTGGACAAGAGCCCTGGCTTGTGCTTGAAAACCAGGAGGGACTACTTGCTTAGCTTGTGATGATGGCCCTTGGTTGTTCCAAGAAAAGTTTTGCTGATTCCTCCAACCTGGATTATAATCTTTTGGATATAAGTTGTTCTGCTGCCTATTATAGTTTCCCACATATTGAGCAGATTCAGCTTTGGTTGGGCATCTATCACTGTTGTGTTCTTCCCCACAAAATTCACATGTTACAATTGGGTTTTGGACTGAATGCACACTCATAGTATCAAATTTCTTGGACAAAGCAACCATCTATGCCGATAAAGCACTGATCTCATCCAACTGATAAACACCTGGAGCTTTCTTTTGCAAAATTCGCTCAGTGGACCATTGATAACTATTGGACGCCATCTCCTCAATTAAATTATAAGCCTCATCAATTTCTTTTCCCATAAGTGCCCTACCTGCTGCAGCATCTATAGAACTTCTAGTAGGACCCATTAACCCATTGTGAAAGGTGTTTACCTGAAGTTAGTCAGGTATCCCATGATGAGGACATCGTCGGAGCAAATTTTTAAACCTTTCCCAAGCTTCATATAATGATTCTGAGTCATATTGCATAAAATATGTGATATCATTCTGCATCTTAGCTGTCTTGGCTGAAGGAAAATATTTGGCAAAAAATGTCTGGGCTAGATCACCCAAGTAGTAATGAAGCCAACAGGAAGAGAGTTCAACCAACACTTAGCCTTATCTCGAAGTGAGAAAGGGAAGAGTCTCAGTCTAAAGGGAAGAGTCTTAGTCTAATGGCATCATCAGTAACACCATTATGTTTGAAAAGATTGCAAACTTCCAAAAAATTCACGATATGAGCATTCGGATCATCGTCCGGCAAGCCGCTGAACTGAACTGATGTATTGATCATCTGAAGGATGGCCGGCTTTATCTCGAATGTATTGGCCTGGATGGCAGGCCTCCGAATACTAGTCTGAAGGTCTTGCATGAGAGGAACCCCATACTCTCTTAAAGTCTTTGTCTCATTAGCTTCAGCCATTGTACCTGAAAATGAGAAAGAAAAAGAAAGTTTAAATTAAGACTAAGTACGCTTGGTATTAATATTAACAAAAGTAATAAAACAATTCCCCGGCAACGACGCCAAAAATTTGTTGTCAATTTTCCCCACGCAAGTGCATGTATCATAACAAGTAATATAGTGAAAACTAAAATGTGTTGTACCCATGAGGAATTGTTATTAATTTTGCTAAGTACTAAAATTAACACACTCAATCTTTTCTAAACAATTAAATAAAGATGGTAATTAAAAACTAAAATTAAAAGAAACTAATATGAAAGCAAGTAACTAAAAAGGATGAATTTAATTAATTATAAAAGCCTAGGATTACAACTTCCCTCAACACTTCGCTTGAATCTCTCTCTACCTCTTCACTTGATTAATGATCTTGAGTTGTTAACCTAGAGTTCTATCTTATTTATACGGATCTTCCGATGGTCTCATAAAAATATCCTTCTTAACCAATTAAATATATTCCTATGATAATTGAATTAAAGAAGAACTCATTAAGCTTAGGCTCTAACAATGGTTACACATGACAAGTAAGTGTATTCCTACCCTACTTGCAGATCAGTTCATCCTAATAAATGAATATGAAACATATGTCATTCAATCCATGTCTAACACTAAACTCCCTATGTCAAGTTGTATTTAGGTTAACAAATCAATCTAATTGGTGGCCAATCAACTAGAAGCATTAAGAACAAGATTGAACAAACAACTCAACAAACCATTAAATCAAGCTAGAGAGAGAAAGTAAATTCAAACTATGTGTTGAGTTCCATTGAAATTCTAGTAAAAGAATTTAGTTCATGATAATTAATGAAAACAAATAATCAAATAGTTTCAGCATCACCAACAACACAAGAAAAATAAAGAAGAGAAAATAAAACACTAAGAGTTGTTAGTTCTTGAATCTTCAATCTTCAATTCTTCCAATCTTCTTGAGAGAATTTGATGGAAACTATCTTATTGAGAGAGAATTAGGTTTCTAGGTATCCAATCCTCTCTATTCTGACCTAAAAGAGTCCTATTTAAAGTGTCCAAGGCCTCCTGGAGTCCAAAACTTCGTTCCCAAGCAAACAGGTAAGTATAGGCTTTTTTGCGTATTTTTTTTTGTGGGTAATTTTCATGCCCCTGATGCCACGGTGCCAGCTTGTGGTGCTGTGGCGCCACTGCCTCTACCTCTTTGGCGCCGTGGCGCCAACTCTTCTGTCCTGTCCGAGTTGGTCTCGCTTTTTCCTCGTACTTTGTTCGCTGTTTTGACTGGGAAAATTCGTCTGATTTTGACGCATCTTATACCGTTGGAAAGGTATAGAAGTCATCTTCAAAAGTAAAGAAGGGAGTTTTTTCAAATCAAGTCTTTAAGATCAACTGTTTCTTGAAAGAAGCTCTGGAGGTCGAATCTGCATGCTCATTGGTTTGCACCATTTTTATGGTTTTGCTCCTCGAAGCTCTAGATCACCTTGGACCTATAAAAACACAAAAATAACAACTAAATAACTGTTTTAAACATAAAATGGATAATTAAAATAAATATAAAATATCTAAAACAAATAAAATCCTCAAGGATTTAGCTGATTCAAAAGCATAAAAGGTAGCAAAATAACTATATTTCCTAGAGTTATCACCTATCCCGGATTATGTCTTATGTTAATAGCTCGGTTTCACAGGGATAATAGTTTGATTCCAAATCAAACTCTTAGGGTGTTAATCGCACTCAACAAGCTCAAATTAACACAGTCCTTGTTTAAGTGAAACTCTTTCACTTAGCAAGTGTTAGAGTCCTAGTCAAACACTAACTCTTAGTGTCGGACTCGACATAATCGAAGCAATGTTTGGCTTAGTGAAATACGAGAAGTTAGAATTTGATTCATAATCAAACTTCTTTAAAATGAGAAACTTTTTCTCATTTCGGAGAACTTCTTATTTTCGGCCAAGACAACCTTACCTTAAAACATGTCTAAATGAAGACATGGTCTGCTTAAGACAACCTTATCCTTATTGTCTAATCAAGACAACCTTATCTTAAGACATGTCTAAATTAAGACATGATCAGCTTCAATCAAGCTTAACCATATTGTCTTGTTAAAACAACCTTATCCATATTGTCTTATTAAGACATCTTATTTGGATGTCTCATGTGACACCCTGTCCGGATAATCTACCTAAAATCCAACAGAGTTTCCTTTCTATATTAACTATAACCATCCTGAAAATGACATTCAATTTATATCCTCAGCAAGCAGTATTTCTCAATACAGTTTATCACATTTATACAAGCTCAATCTATCCATGATCAATCTATATTCAAGTCAATACATATCGATTCATTGTCTCATAACTTCAAATATATATAATTTATCAAAAAGTAAACCTATCTAAAAAAGGTTTACTAGATAAAAGACATCAAAAGAAACAAGACTTCTAGAGGGTTTAAGTACAATGCCCACCACGTCAAAAAACTATTAGAAGCGGAGAGTGGAGGAAGGTAGCAATCCCCACACCTAACCATAACCTGAAAACGAGAAATATGAAAAGGTGAGATATATGAGTGAGTAGACAACTTTTAAAACATTTGAAAACTATGACGATAACTTTTCAAACATAATAAACGTTTCCAACATAAATAATAGTAAAACTATAATGAATAATTCGAAGATATAGCAAAGTTTTTAAATGTATAACAGTATTATAATAACAAATCAATAAATAAAATTTGTAGTTGTTAACTTTAGTTTAAATCTGATCTCAAAATCCCCTTTACTTTTGTTTACTTGTTTCTAAGTGATAAAATATTAACTTATAAACTAAAACCCAATCCCTGAGGACTTGACCCTTGCTAATAACTATACTCTACAACTGATTCTTTTTAAGTGCAAGGTTAAATAAGATACACTCTTTTGGGTGCATCAAGTTTTTGGCGCCGTTGCCGGGGATTACTTTCTTTAGTTTATTAGTTTATTGGTTTATTCTTATTTTCTGTTCTAATTATTTACTTTTTTTTTGTTTGTTTATTAGTGAATGTTCAAGCTCCCGAAGAAGACTTAAGACTTAGGAGAATTCGGGAATTTATAACTTCTTACCAACAACTAATCGAGGAGTTGATCCAAAACATCCAAGGGGGGCAAGGAGAGATGGCAGCAGCTGACAACCAAACTCTCAAGGAGCTAGCCGGTCCAGAATTGGGTCAATAACCATTATGCATTGAATATGCTAATCTTGAGGTAGCTTTTGAATTAAAATCTGGTTTGATTCATCTTCTCCCAACTTTTCACGGTTTTCCAGGAGAGTATCCAAATAAGCACCTCAAGGAATTCCATGTAGTTTGCTCAAGCATGAGACCAACAAGAGTCATGGAAGAGCAAGTTAAGTTGAGAGCCTTCCCATTCTCTCTTGCTGATTCAGCAAAGGAATGGCTCTACTATCTACCATCCGGGACCATCACTACAAGGAATGATATGAAGAAAGCATTCTTGGAAAGGTATTTCCCAACATCTAAGGCTGCCAACATTAGAAAAGAGATATGTGGGATTAGGCAATACAACAGAAAGTCCTTATATGAATATTGGGAGAGGTTCAAGAAACTTTGTGCATCATGTCCACACCATCAAATAAGTGAATAACTTCTCATCCAATACTTCTATGAAGGTCTCATGCCCATGGAGAGAAGTATGATAGATGCCGCTAGTGGGGGAGCTCTAGTTGATAAGACTCCCGGGGCTGCTAGAACTCTAATCTCCAATATGGCAGCCAATTCTCAATAATTCTCAATGAGACAAGATCCACCACCACAACCCAAGAGAGTTAATGAGGTATGTATATCATCCCTTGAACAAAAATTTGATAAACTGACTTCTCTTGTTCAACAATTGGCTGTAGGTAATATATAGCAAATAAAGGCTTGTGGCATATGTTCAAACATGGGTCACCAAACTGATATGTGTCCAACACTTCAAGAAGACACCAATGAACATGTCAATGCCGTGAGAGGATTTTAGAACCAACCAAGGAAAAATGATCCCTACTCAAACACTTACAATCTAGGATGGAGGGATCATCCAAACTTCAATTGTGGAGGGAACCAATCACAAGTTGTTCCTCCACCATTTGACAATAGGCCACCAGGTTTTCAGCAAAGAGTGCAACAACCATATCAAACCCAACAACAAGTGCCACCACAAAAAAAATTCAAGTAAGACTCTTGAAAATCTTGTCAAAACCCTTACTACTAATACAATTCAACTTCAACAGGAATCAAGGGAGACAAAGGTAAGTATCCGAAACTTAGAGGCTCAGATGGGGCAATTGGCAACAACCATGAGTCAAATGCAAGCAAGGGATTCTGGGAAATTACCTTCCCAAACCATAGTGAATCCAAGAGAGAATGCCCATACCATAACTTTAAGAAGTGGGAAACAGCTAGGGACACCACAGAAGGATAATGCTCAAGGGGAGAACAACACCATAGCATCCTCTTCACATCCCAATGAGCCACTAAAAAAGGTAACTCCTAACCCATCTTTTCCTTCTTATATAACTCCTTCACCTTTTTCTATCAGGTTAACAAAGTCCAAGAAGGAGGAGCAAGAGAAGGAAATTTTGGAAACCTTTCGAAAGTAGAGGTGAACATTCATTTACTAGATGCTATCAAGCAAGTGCCAAGATATGCCAAGTTCCTAAAAGAGTTGTGCACATCTAAACGGAAGTTGAAAAGGAATAAAAAGGTAAGTGTGGGGGAGAATGTGTCAGCTGTTCTTCAAAAGAAACTCCCATCTAAATGCAAGGATCAAGATATGTTTACTATTCCTTGTAAGATAGGCAACACCAGGTTTGAGCGTGCTATGCAAGATCTAGGGGCATCTATTAATGTCATGCCATATTCAATTTATGCTTCATTGAATCTAGGACTATTAGAGGAAATCGGTATTATAATACAATTTGCTAACCGTTCCAACACTTACCAAAGAGGAGTTGTAGAAGTCGTTCTTGTACAGGTTAATGATTTGGTTTTTTTCGCTGACTTTTATGTTATTGAGATGGAAGGTGAGATGCCTTCTAATCCCACACCTATTCTATTAGGGAGACCATTCTTGAAAACAGCAAGAACTAAAATAGATGTACATAATGGCACTTTAACTATGGAATTTGATGGTGAAATAATTCGCTTTAACATTTTTGAGGCCATGAGATATCCTAGTGATGTGCATTCTGTTTTTAATATTGATATCATTGACTCACTAGTGCAGCAAGCCTATGAGCTAGATGGTGAAGATAGTTTGGAGATAGTCCTTAGCAAACATCTCAGAATGGGAAATGCTAAAGGGGAACTAGCCTTGAGTGACCATATAGAAGGGGCACTAGAATCTTTACACTCGCTGCCACCTAAAGATGCAAGGTTTGATGTTTCATTTATTGATTTGCCTTTATCTAAAGAGAAACTTCTACCTTCCATTTTGCAGGCACCAACTTTAGAGTTGAAACCACTATCGGACCACTTGAAATATGTGTTCATTGGTGAAAATGACACACTATCGGTCATCATTGCCAAAGAGCTCATATCTTTGCAAGAAAAATGACTTATCTGGGTGCTTAGAGAGCATAAAACAATAATTGGTTGGTCAATTGCCGATATCAAGGGAATAAGCCCATCCATGTGCACGCACAGGATTTTGTTAGAGGAAGGGTCAAAACCACCAAGAGAGGCACAAAGAAGATTGAACCCTCCTATGATGGAGGTTGTGAAAAAAGAGATACTAAAGCTCCTAGATGTTGGAGTGATCTATCCTATCTCGGATAGCAAATGGGTGAGCCCGATCCAAGTGGTTCCAAAGAAATCAGGTGTAACGGTGGTAACAAATAATGAGAATAAACTTGTTTCTACTAGGATTCAAATAGGGTGGCGAGTTTGTAATGATTATCGAAAACTTAATTCCACAACTCGCAAAGACCACTTTCCTTTACCTTTTATTGATCAAATGCTTGAAAGGTTAGCTGGCCATTCTCATTATTGTTTTCTTGATGGTTTTTTAGGTTATAATCAGATTGCCATTGCTCCAGAGGACCAAGAGAAAACAACATTCACATGTCCATTTGGCACTTTTGCATATCGGCGTATGCCATTTCGTCTTTGTAATGCACTAGCAACATTCCAAAGGTGTATGGTTAGCATATTTTCAGATTATGTAGAGAACATCAAAGAAGTGTTTATGGATGATTTTAGTGTCTATGGTGATTCTTTTGATAGATGTCTAGAGAACCTTACACTTGTAATTGAAAGATGCATGAAAACTAACCTTGTTTTAAATTGGGAAAAATGTCACTTTTTGGTAGAATAAGGAATAGTTTTAGGCCATGTTATTTCTTTTAGAGGGATAGAGGTTGATAAATCTAAAATAGATATTATGCATTCCTTACCACCTCTCACAAATGTGAGAGAGGTTCGTTCTTTTCTTGGACATGCAGGTTTCTATAGGAGATTTATCAAAGACTTTTCAAAGATCACATTACCTCTTTGCAAGCTACTATAAAAAGATGTGGTTTTCCACTTTGATGATAAATGCAAATAGGCGTTTGAAACATTGAAGGGACTCTTAACATCAGCTCCTATCATGCAATCACCAGATTGGAATGTACCTTTTGAAATCATGTGTGATGCGAGTGACTATGCCGTTGGAGTTGTTTTGGGCCAACGGGTTGGCAAAGCCCCACATGCCATTTATTATGCCTTCTGAACTCTTAATGATGCTCAATTAAACTATTCCACTACTGAAAAAGAACTTTTGGCTGTTATATTTGCTTTAGAAAAATTTTGATCTTATTTAATTGGTACTAAAGTAATTGTATTTTTTGATCATGCAGCCCTTAGGTACTTACTCACTAAGAAGGAGGCCAAACCAAGGTTGATTAGATGGATACTTCTCTTACAAGAGTTTGATTTGGAGATAAAAGATAAGAGAGGTAGTGACAACCTGGTTCCAGACCTCTTAGCCGTTTAGTTCATAAAGAGGATGCACTACCCTTGAATGAGAACTTTTCGGATAAGCAACTTCTTTTTATAAGTACAACAACTCCTTGGTATGCCGATATTGTTAATTACTTAGTTACCAAGAAGTTGCCACAAGAGTTGACACAAGCTCAAAGAAATAAGATCAAGATTGATGCCAAATACTACATATGGGATGATCCTCACCTTTGGAAGCATTGCTCCGATCAGATTATAAGAAGGTGTGTAATCGAATCTGAATTTCAATCTATTCTCACCTTTTGTCACTCTTATGCATGTGGAGGACACTTTGGATTCAAATGAACAGCCATGAAAGTTCTTGATTATGGATTTTATTGGCCTACTATGTTCAAAGATGCATACCTCTTTTGCAAGTCATGTGATCGTTGCCAAAGTACAGGTAACTTAGGTGCTAGAAATCAAATGCCTCAAACTGCAATACTTATTGTTGAAATTTTTGATGTATGGGGCATGGATTTCATGGGACCTTTTCCTTCTTCTTTTGGTAATCTTTATATTTTACTTGCCGTTGATTATGTTTCAAAGTAGGTGGAAGCAAAATCCATTAGGACTAATGACTCTAAAGTTGTTTCAGATTTTGTCAAGACTAACATCTTTGCTAGGTTCGGAACACCAAAGGCCAGCGATAGAGGTACTCACTTTTGCAATAGGACTATGGAAGCACTTTTGAGGAAGTATAACATCACACACAAGGTCTCCACCTCATACCATCTTCAAACTAGTGGGCAAGCTAAAGTGTCAAACCGAGAAGTTAAGTTCATCCTTGAAAAGACAGTTAATCCAAATAGGAAGGATTGGAGTTCACGACTTGATGATGCACTTTGGGCTTATAGGACAGCATATAAGACACCCATTGGTATGTCTCCTTATCGACTTGTTTATGGTAAGCCTTGTCATTTTCCAGTTGAATTAGAACATATGGCATATTGGGCTATCAAACAATGCAACATGGAGATGGATGAGGCAGGTAAGCAAAGAAAACTAGACCTACAAGAATTAGAGGAGATAATGAATGATGCCTCTGAGAATTCTAGAATTTGCAAGGAAAAGACTAAGGCATTCCCTGACAAGATGATATCAAGAAAGGAATTTTTTGTTTGACAAAAAGTTCTTCTCTTCCATTCACGCCTTGAGTTATTTCCAAGTAAATTACGTTCTCGTTGGGTTGGACCTTTTGTTATTACTAATGTGTTTACTCATGGTGCAGTTGAAATCCAAAGCCCAAAAACAGATAAGGCATTCAAAGTGAATGGTCATCAATTAAAGCCTTACTATGCGAACTTTCCAATACAAGATGTGGAGGAGTTACCACTCTTTGAGCCAAATTATGTTGAATAATAATGGCATGGGTCTAAGTCAGGCTGAGGACAATATACCAAGCACTTCTTGGGAGGCAATCCAAAAGGATAGAGAGCATCTATTATAATCAGATTTGCATATTCCTTACTCTCCATCATTTTATCTTTTATTTTTTTTATTTTCTTTTGTTTAGTAGTTCTTTTCTCTTACATATAATTCTTACATTGGGGGATAATAGCATTACATTGAGGACAATGTAAAAATAAAGTGTGGGGGGAAGAATTTAGGATTTTATTTAGAGTGTCTTGTTTTTTAGTCTTTTTATGTTGTTTTGAGTGTGTTTTAGTTACTTTCAATACTATGATGAGATATGAATTGCATAAGTCTAAAATTAATTTATTAGGGAGACGATTTTCATGAGAATTGAGCTTGATATCATTTTTTTATGAGCCAATGTTAAGATGATATGTTGATTGAGAAAGAAGCATGTTTAGACTTAAATCTGACTTGTATAATCATTCTTGTGAGTTTTTGAGCCTATATGATTGATGTATTATACATATCAATCTAATTTCTTTCTTGAGTGCTCTTATGATTACAAGATTCTCTAGATCTTGCTTTAAACCTTGTTGAGACTATATTGATGCATGTGACAACATGAACATGATAGAGGCATTAGGATTTTTAACTAAGGGCCAAACAGCCATCTCTTATTGATGTTCCAAGAGAACATCCCCCTTAGTGAACCAATTTGAGCCTACATTGAATAAGCTATTTCTTTGGTAACCATAAATTGTGCCTAACCCAAATATACTTATTTATATCTTTACACTTGTTCTAAAGATGAATTAGCATATTTTGAGACATATTTCAAAGACAAGGAAGATCTATTGAAAATTTGGGTTAGAAACAAGAAATAAGTGTGGGGAAAAAGAAAAGAAAAGTCAAGAGAAAAATAAAAAGAAAGGGAATATTGCCAAATACATTCCTAAGTGAAAAAAAAATATGAATCATCTATTGAACTTGTGGGAAAAGAAAAAGATGTTACAAAGTTGTTTAGAATGAAGAAAGCCCAACATGAATATTCGGCCTATGTGATTATGTACTTGTAAAGAGTTTTGAGAAGTTTTTTTGTATGAATCTTATTATGTCTCTAAACTCTATAAAATCTTTGGAACTTTTCTAATATCCTTTATCTTTTATTCTTTAGCCACATTATTACCCCTTGGCCCCATTATAACCTTGCATAAAGACCTCTTAATTCATGAAGTTGCATGATCTAAGTAGTGGAGAATAGGTCAACAAGCAAGCATATGAAACTGTTTTCATGAGATTGATTGAGTGTAAACACTTCACCACTACTTTAAAGAGTGAAAATCATGAGGGTATCCCATGTGAGAAGTTGAGATTAAGTTTGAACATGCACTATTTTGATTGAGATATGTTATGTTAATTTTAGCTTAACTCAAACCATTTACTATCAAGCATGATTTTTTGTGAAACTCTTTAAGCCATTGATTAGTTTATAAGACTTATCCAATGATTGTCTCTAATTTGTATTGAAAGATGATTAGATTAGGTTTTATTACTTTGTCTCTATATAATTTTGCTTGAGGACTAGCAAAATATTAAGTGTGGGGGAGTTTGATAAGTGCTTAATTTCATGCATTTTCCTATTGAATTTCCTTATACTTTGTGTTTTGATTCTTAATTTTCTTGATATTTTACTAGGTTTTTATGCTTTGTAGGTATTTTGGAAGAGATGAAGTCAAAACATGTCAATTAGGATGTTAAAGAGCTTAAAAATCACAATCACAAGATAGAAAAAGACTTGGGAGTCAAAAAGATCAAATTCTTGGTGCAAAGCAAGAAGACAGATTTGACCTCTGGATCTTGTTGCAAAGAAAACATGATGTTAGAATCTTTATTCGAAGAAACTTTCTTCTTGACTTTTGAATACCACTTGATTACCTTCCAACGGTTGGTCATGGGCCTAAATCGGATAAGAAATGGTCATCCAAATTGGCATTGGAATATCTCTCTAAACAACCCCAGTGGCAGAAAAAACCCTAGCCGCAAATCACTTTTTTTCTTAATACCCTAGCTGACATTTATGTTTATCCTTGTCAAAGAAGGATTAGTGGCTATCAACTTGTATTAATTGTATTAATTGCAAGAATCTTTCCTTAAAGCTAATCCTAGTCAAAGTAGGAGAATTAAATTAGCCAAGACTTTCCTTCCTTACACTTACTTTGGCTGCAAGTTTGTAATCTCTCCTCATTAAAGAGTACTTTGACTAAGACTTTCCTACTTTTTTAAAACCTTGGCTGCCAAGTATTCCTTCTTTCCTTAAAACACAAAAGTCAGCCACCTTTCTTTAACTTTAGCCACAAGTCAACATTTATTGAAGGGAGAGAGCTGAAATTCACTTGTTTGATGCCCTAGCTATTGCCTATAAATAGAGATCAAGGGGGCAAACGAAATTTACACTTCTCCAAGCATCAAAGTTCTGATTTCTTCTTTGTTTCTTTGTTTTGAGAGAGCAAGAGGCTGGATAATTAATATTCTTCTTCTTTTTCTTTCTTTCTTTTATTTTCCTCTTAGATTCTCTTTAATTTTATGTTTATGTTTACACTGCCTATGCTAGGCTAAACTTTTATTTGGTTAAAGGTGATTTCAAAGCCCTAGACATGTTATGTAATTAATTTTCAGAATCTATCTATCATTGTTTTCTATCAAAGTTGCTTATGTTCTTCCATTAAAATTGTTCATGATGATGTTTTGATTTGTTTAGGTGGCTAACTAGATAAATCTTGATAATTGTCTAATGCTAGTTTAGGAGTCCTGATCCGTATAATTATCTTGATTTTCCTATTCATAAGTAGCAATTTAGGATTAATGATTATGGTCAAGTTTTCAATAATTGCAAAGTGGAACATAACCTAAGTTTAACAATCTGAGCTTATGTGTTTGTTGCTTAGATCAACCTATCTTTCTCATCATAAAGATGTTATTAAATTGAACTTGGAGAGCTTATTCTAGGTTGTTTCATAGTTAGAGATTAAATAAAGAGCTTGTTCTATTTAACAACGAACTAAGGAAAGATTGGGATAACAGAACTTGTTGTTATCTACGGTTGTTAACTTTGATAGTTAATTGATGTTGATAGATATGAAATTGATTCTTAATGATGTCTAGTGGTGGAGAATGAAACCTTAACCATATTTCTCATATTTGATTCTTCTTAATTACTTGTTTTCTCATTCTTATTGTTAACTTTAGTTTAAATCTGATCTCAAAATCCCTTTTACTTTTGTTTACTTGTTTTTAAGTGATAAAATATTAACTTATAAACTAAAACCCAATCCCTGAGGACTCGACCCTTGCTAATCACTATACTCTAGAACTGGTTCTTTTTTAAGTGCAAGGTTAAATAAGATACACTCTTTTGGGTGCATCATTTTGTTTGGCGATCAACAATCACCCAAATGCTACCAGACTACGTTCTTGGCAATCCCGAAACGAAATCCATAGCAATATCTTCCCACTTCCATTAAGGAATAGGTAGGGGGTTCAACTTCCCTAAAGGTTTTTGATGCTCGGCTTGAATTTGTTGGCATACCGAACATATAGAAACTTACTCAGCTATGTCCCATTTTATACCTTGCCTCCAATAGTGTTCTCTTAAGGTTCGATAGATATTCACACTACCGGGATGTAATGCGTATGGTGCACTATGAGCTTCCTCCAAAATCATCTTCCGGAGTTCTTCATCCTGAGGCACACAAAGCCTATTTCTTATTATTAGTACATCATTATCCTTCATTTGAAAGTCAGTCCTCACACCATCCCTTACTTCCTGCTTTAACTTTACCAACATAGGGTCATTATTCTATGCTTCACGTATCCTATCAATATGAATCGGTTTAACCTTCAAGTGGCTACTAGGACATCATTCTCATCAATCATCAATGCCAACGGTAAAGACTTCAACTCATTTTGTAAAGGTTTTTGAATCGCTCGGATATGAGCAAGAGAACTAAAAGACTTTCGACTAAGAGCATCGACCACTACATTGGCCTTCCTGGTTGGTAGTCAATCACACAGTCATAATCGTTTATCAATTCCAACCATCTCCTTTTCCTCAAATTCAGTTCCTTCTGATCCATCAGATATTTCAGTCTCTTATGATTAGTGTAGATTGTACATTTTTTTCCAAACAAATAATGCCTCCAAATTTTCAGTGCAAACACCACTGCCGCCAACTCTAGATCACGAGTGGGATAGTTCTGCTCATGCTGTTTCAGTTGCCGAGAAGCATAAGCTATCATCACGTTCCCATGTTGCATCAAAACGCAACCCAAACCTCGTCTCAAAGCATCACTGTATACCACAAAGCTTCCAGTCCCTGATAGTAGCGTAAGAACTGGTGCTATGGTCAATCTACACTTGAGCTTTTGGAAACCTTGCTCACATTCATCAGTCCACTCAAACTTAGCATGATCCCGTGTTAGCTTCGGCAGAGGGAAGGCAATCATGGAAAATCCTTCCACGAATCTTTGATAGTGTCCTGCCAATCCGAGAAAGCTTCTAACTTCTGTGACATTCGTGGGTCTTTCCCAAGCAACTACAGCTTCTATCTTTTTTAGATCCACAAAGATCCCTTCCTTAGATACCACGTGACCAAGGAATGCTACTTTGTCCAGCCATAATTCACACTTGGAAAATTTAGCATAAAGTTGTTTTTCACGCATAGTCTACAGCACCGTTCTTAAATGGCTTACATAATCATCCTCATTTCTGGAATAAACTAGGATGTCATCGATGAACATAATGACAAACTTATCTGAGTACGGTCAAAACACCCTATTCATCAAATCCATAAAGACTGTAGGTGCGTTAGTTAACCCAAAAGGCATAACTAAGAATTCATAATGACCATATCGAGTTCTAAAAGCAGTCTTTGGAATATTAGATTCTTTGATCTTCAATTGATGATAACCCGACCTTAGGTCCATTTTGGAGAATACACTTGCACCTTGCAACTGATCAAACAAGTAATCAATCCTTAGCAACGAATACTTGTTCTTAATGGTGTCCTTGTTCAGTTGCCGGTAGTTGATGCACAACCGTAAAGATCCATCCTTTTTCTTTACAAACAAAACTGGTGCTCCCCACGGTGAGGCACTAGGCTGAATGAAACCTCTTCAACTAGATCTTGCAACTGTACTTACAATTCCATTAGCTCCGAGGCTGCCATTCTATAGGGTGCCTGAGAAATAGGAGCACTATCAGGGATTAAGTCGATACTGAACTCCAATTCCCTGTCAGGAGGTAAACCGATCAAATCTTTAGGAAAGATCTCAGGAAACTCTTTGACCACAGGTATGGTTTCCAACTTTGCCTCATGTATGTCCTTGTTAATCACATAAGCAAGGTAAGTAGAATACCCTTTCTGCAAGCATCTATTGGCTGCCATCGTAGAGATAAGGCAAGAAGGTAAAACTTTTCTTTCTCCTTGAAAGGTGAACTCCAAGTCTCCCAACTTCTTAAAAGTCACAGTTTTGGGAACGCAATCTATCACTGCATTATGCTTAGACAACCAATCCATTTCCAGAATCACATCAAAATCATACATTCCTAATGGAAACAGATCAACTGGTAATTCATGCTCCTGAACCATAACGATACAACCCGGATAAACCACATCAATCTTCAAAGTTTCACCCACTGGGGTACTAACAAACCATAGGAATGTCTAACCTCCTAGACTCTCTATCCAAATGCATGACATATGAATTAGCAATGAAAGAATAAGTTGCACCTGTATCTATTAATATTCTAGCATCTACCTTAGAAACTGAGAGAATACCTGTAACCACTTTAGGAGTAGCCAGAGCCTTCTGTTGGGTCATAGCATAAATTCTAGCTGCAGTTCGGTGCCTGCCAGGCTATCCACTCTGTCGAGGACCAGTAGATGAACCAACTCGAGATTTTGCCCCATTTCTATCTCTAACTGCTGTTCGTTGAGGTTTTGCAGTAGGTTGGGTCCTTTCCCTTTGACCCACTGATAACTGACTGATAGGTCCTTTGTTCCCCAGCTTGGGACAATCCCGTTTCATATGTCCCGGTTTTTTGCAGTGAAAACATACACCTTGTAGTCTCCAACATTCACCATGATGATTCTTCCCATAGCGGGGACACTGAGAATAAATCGAGGTCCGAGAACCTCTTGACCTCCTAGGCAACGATCTAGTCTACTGTTGAGGTCCGGTGGTAGGTCTACTAGAAGCACCACTAAAAGGTTTTCTATCCGATCCCCCTTGGAATCTTGAGGGTTTGTAACTACTGGTACTGCTCTCTAAATAGCTTTTCTTAAGCCTCACGTCCTCACTGGAGGACTTTCCTTTTCTTTTTCTGAACTTCTCTTCTATGCCTTTCATTTCTTTCAGATTCTGTTCAGCTTTGATTTCCATGTTGACCCATTTATTAAAGTCATCTGTATCCAAGGTCGTCAGCCTATCCCGAATACTAACATGTAGCCCATCGTGAAATTTCTTGCATCTGTCAACATTGTTGGCTACTATCGATGGAGCAAATTCTGATAGCTCGCTGAATTTTTGCTCATACTCTGCTACTGACATACTACCCTGCTTTAGATTCATAAACTCAGTCCATTTCTTTTCTTGCAAAGATCGAGAATAGTATTTTACCTCAAACTCTCTTCGAAAGTCTGCCCAGGTTATGGAAGGATGTCCAACATACCTTTGCACTGTAGTTTTCCACCATGTGTGTGCATGATCTTCCAAGAATTGCACCGCACATGGTAACCTCATGGGCTCAGGAATCTGAAGAGTAATGAAAGTAGTCTCAATTTTCTGTAGCCATATCCAAGCTAAGTCTGATTCCAAAGATCCTATAAAAATCTTGCAACCCATTTTCTTCATGTCTTTACAGTAATCAACTATCCCCTTTTCAACAGGCGCAGTCAAAGTGGGAATCACTCTTGCCAAGGTCGCAACTACCTCAGCTAAATTAAAGTTAGCTACTAGGGGTGCCGCTGGGGGTGCAGCAATAGAAGATGAACCAGCAGCTGAAGCTTGTGCTTTAACCTGCTCATCAACATTCTCATTTCTATTTCTATTCCTATCTTGGGGTAGGGGATTGATTCAGGGCCTTCCTCTTCGACGTATAGCATTGTGTCTGATTTCCTGCACAAGTGACAATCTTTTAATACTTCAACAAACAATTCCTAAGTCTACAGGACCTATATCCTATGCTCTGATACAAAGTTGTGACACCCTGTCTGGATAATCTACCTAAAATCCGACAGAGTTTCCTTTCTATCTTAACTATAACCATCCTGCAAATGACATTCAGTATATCCTCAGCAAGCAATATTTCTCAATACAGTTTATCACATTTTTACATGCATATTTAAATATTATCCATGATCAATCTATATTCAAGTCAATACATATTGGTTCATTGTCTCATAACTTCAAATATATACAATTTATCTAAAAGTAAATCTATCTCAAAAAGGTTTACTAGATAAAAGACATCAAAAGAAACAAGACTTCTAGAGAGGTTTAAGTATGATGCCCACCACGTCAAAACACTATTAGAAGCGGAGAGTGGAGGAAGGCAACAATACCGACACCTAAACTATAACCTAAAAATGAGAAACATAAAAAGGTGAGATATATGAATATCTCAGTGAGTAGACAACTTTTAAAACATTTGAAAACTATGACGACAACTTTTAAAACATAATAAACATTTCCAAAATAAATAATAGTAAAACTATAATGAATAATTCAAAGATATAGCGAAGTTTTTAAATGTATAACAGTATTATAATAACAAATCCATAAAAAAAATTTGTAGAGTAAATCAAGTTACGTATAATTGGGCTCCAATTTACTGTCATGCATAAGATTTATCCATACATCCATGTAATAACCAGGTAATATCTATTTAGGCATACTAGTAGCCGGCTCCAAAGGCCAATATCACCATAGGATGCCCCAAAGGCATATGTGTCGCTATGATGTGCCCCCAAAAGGATAATATAACGGGATAGGGACTCTGGAGATGGCTCCTACCACAAAGGCGTAGCACGTAGCTCCCGTATATCGATCAAGGGTATAATCTCATACATTAAGTCAGGTGGAGCAAAAACCATGTATGTCAAAATCTATGTATAATCATATTTTATAAATCATCCAACTTGATGATATAATATTTCTTGAAATACATGCACATTAATAACAAAATCAATTCATATGTTTATATATCGCATATGTCTTTAATACGTAAAATAAATATCATGCTAAATAAATTATAATTATAATTAAAGAAACTCCAAATAGCTATAGTTATAGTCTACTCACAATCCTTGAAATGATCTCCTTATACGCCTCGGCCTGTAACCTTGGGATCCTCGAGTGGCGTTGGATCTACGTGGAATAGAGATTAATGATAGTTGGTATTTATACATGCTCAAAGCATTATGCAATTATGAATGCAGCTTAAGTCCCATTAATCTACCCCAAAGTCAATACTAATTTCTCATACTCAAAACAACATATCCTTAATTTTTAATCACTTCCATAATCATTTTCTCCATAATTCAACTCCATATTCATGTCCTTATCAAATTCCTTTCTAGTACTCCATGCCTTAGAGATTTCCATAATACATAATCATCATTTAGTACTATATTTCTCTTAAGCAATGAATTCCTTACTGTCAAACTAGATTAGAAAAATTATAACTTGAGTTTGGTAAGGAATTTTGTAGTGATTCCAATTGGTTTATCTCAGCCAATAAGTCTAATTTATGAATAAAATAACTAACGTATACAATTAAAACAAAATCTTGATCAAGTTTGATAAATCCCGAAACTATGCAAAAACAAGCTTCATGTTTATGTATTAAAAGAAGATTTAAAGCATCAAAACTTGTTAAAAATCACTCGAATCATGAAATAAAGAAGCAAAATAGCAACTACCAAAAATACTAGGCCATCTGGCCAACTCAAAAATAAGAGGGGAAAAAAGTTTCAAAAGCTTTTTACAAGAAATAATCAAGAAGGAACTTAAAGAAGAATTAAAAACACTTATTAAAAAAGAAAAATCAAAAGAAACTCACCAAATATCAAATGAAAACAGCAAATCAAGAATGGAAAATCAAAGAAAGTGCAAGAGTATGGTGCTTAAAGCAACCTCTAGAAGCTATATTGCAAGCTTTTTCTCTTCTAACTTTCTTTTCTTTTCTAAACTTTTCTTTTTGCCTTTCAACAATAGAGAAAAAATCAGCCAAAAACAAGAGTGAATAGAGAGTGAATAGCAAGTGAATGAAAGAGAGAGACCCCCTTTCTTGTAGTGGCCGAATGGCCCTCCTCTTGCTAGGATGTTGTCATCTTTTCTTCAACCAATTTTAATCCAATGGCTATTGATCCAAGATGTTTAAAATGTGAAATTATCACCCTTAGATTAGGCAATCAACTATCCACAATTACAGCTGTTCAAGAATCTTAAGCCATTATGTTGACACTCTCCCTCTTCATGCATTGGTCCATGTGGCTTAATTACAAAGGTTTGATCAAAAAATAACTACCTTTCTCTTCATTGTTGGCCTTTTGATTAAAAATCAAAAAATATTTGCCCACCCTTGGGCCTTGGCCAGCTGACCCCTCTTCTTCCAGCCCATGCTTCATTTTTTTAAAAGGCAAAAAAAGCGCTTTTCAATTTCTTGGGTAAAATGACCTTTTTGCCCCCCGAACATAAATAAATAGCCAACGGACTCCAAATTCAATTTTCATTTTTTCAATACTTCCAAAATAATAAAAAATTGAATCCTGGAGGTTTTTCAAAATTTTTCGAGCCCATTTGCTATCAAACGAGCTCCAAATCCATATTTTTCTTCACCAATTTCTTCCAAATAATATAAAAGTGTGTTATGGAAGTTTTCATAATTTTTGGAACTCATTTGGTATTTTTTTTAGATTTATCTGCTTGAATTACTACATAGTGGCCCCGGGATTTGGCCATTTTGCAAACGAACTCTGAATCAAGATTTTTCTTCGCCAATCTCTTCAAAATAATTAAAGAATGAGATCTGCAATTTTTTAGAATTTTTGGAGTTCATTTGCTATTTTCCCCAATTTTTCCAATTTTGCCCTTTTGCCTCCGAAATCGAGGTTTGCTCAAAACAAGTCCGATTTTCAAATTTTCTTCAAACTGAGCCTTAGGCTATCCTTTTTTAATCACTCCTCATCCATTAAGGGCTTTAGTATTACTGAATCGGGCCAAATCTGTAATTCCAAATTTCACTGAAATCCACCAAAAACCCTAATTCTCAGTTTTCTTCCAGATTGACTTTTCTTTCAGTTTTTCTTCCAAGTAGCTTCTCCATTACCCGTAGTCAGTGCTTATCTTTTATTTGGAACCTTCAATTTCGACCAATTCGATCGTTTAAGCACTTTTCCCTAAATTTCCCGTATTAGGATTTTCTTTCTACTGAATCTCCATAACCCAACTTCCGAACTCCATATCTTTCAATGTAGACCTCGGATTATCAAAATTCTTTCGCCATTTTTCAATTGAACTTCAAATCTTGATTTTAAAAGTGGGTTGACTTTTCCAGTAGTTGACTTTTCTAGGTTGACTTTTTCAAGTTTGACTTTTTATGCTCGCCTTCTTAGACTAAGTCTCGAAGTACCACCTGCAGGATGAAAAAAGTCTTTTTACATTCTGAAACATCAATTTAGGAAGAAAACATACTTGTTTTAGTGGTCCGGACAAAATTAGGGGTCTACATCCTTTTTTAAAAAAATTGCTCATTTAGTGAAAACTTTTCAGCCAAAAATGTTATCCCCACAGTGTATGATATCCAAATCTCTTAAAGGCTGATGATCACTGTTAGAATTTTTTTTGAATGTGAACTTGGTTTTTTCAAATTGAATTGAATGGCTTGGTGCAACATGATTTTGGTTGATCCAAGAAAACTTCACAAACAAGAAAAATGTATGTCCCATCTAGGCTCACAAATGAAACAAGTTTTATAAAACATGAATTCCTCGAAGATCAAACAAATTTGATATTCTTTTAGCTTCCAAATCATGGCATTTTGACAAGTGTCAAGATTTGCTGGGATGTTCAAGGTTGGAAGTTCAATTTGGAAGGGGAAAACAAGTTTAGTTTTTGAAGTCAATCCTCCAAATGAGAGATGATAGTTTTGGATGTTCAGAAGTTCCTCGATATCTTCAAGATCACTTCATCTTTTGTCATGGCCTCGACAATACCATGGGTGACATCGAAAATTCTCCCATTTTACTCTAGACTGCCCAATTTTGGGTTATCACCCTAGAGTTTCATTCTTTTCATTTAATTTTTTTTCATTGATTGCTTCATCATGCATTTAAAAATTCAAAATTTATCCAAAAAATAGTTTTAACGAGGAAAGGAGACCAAAGCCTCAATGATTTCTAAAAATTTCTCTAGGAATAAGCACATCAGTTCAAATAGCCATACTTGATCAAAATGGTCTTTTCAAGGTATGTAGCGTTGGCCAAGGTTCAGGGTTCGGGGTTCATAAAGAAAAGATAAATAGGCCTAAAATATATGTTTATAGGTAATCGAATCAAGGATCATTTTATGAAGGAGATTCCCTTCGAAAAATTTGTCATTTCTGAGCTTCTCTTTTCATGTTTTGATTTTCGCTTTTTTTTTTTTTTTCTTGGGCTTTCGTTTTGCCATCTTTTCCCCATTTTTTGCTTTTTTTGTGTGGAGAATTTCCAATTTTACAACTTATTTGGGAACTCAATTTGCCTCATATCTATCTTTGAGTTAAGACTCATTTATCTTTGAAAAGATCCTTCCTCACATTTGCTCCCTAGTGTGGAGGGTGATCATGTAGGGAATAGTCCGGCTGATGCATAAACAGATTTATACAAAAGTAAAGCAACGAAAGTAAACATATAAACACCCGGACTACCGCAGGATCTCGGATCATGATATACATTGGTTTCATGGCATTTAAAACTTTTAAAACACCAATAGGAATAGAATGTTACCTACTCGAGAACTCGTAATCCCGAGTGTGCCAATCCCTGCAACTAGTCAGCAACTTGACAGTCATCGAAAGACTTCTTAGAGGCCACGAGCAACGCAGGTGTCTTGCCTCCAACGGTGATCCAGACGGACGGTTGTTGGCACATTCGAAAGGTCTCGGGGATTCCTCTATACTAGTAGATTGATCGGATGATCAATAATCAAAGGTCTCTACTTTGATATCTTGCAATAGCCGAAATCCATCAAAAGAATAAGGTGAATCGGCAATCAAGAAATATACCAAGAAGAATAGGAGATAATGATTCGACCATGGTGATTTCTCCTTGGCCGAATGTGTCTCACACAAAAGAAAAGATGAACGATTTCTTCCTTTTTCTTTCTTCAAAACCGTAAGTCACCAAGAAGGATTTTCTCTTCTTTTCAATTCGGTAAAAATAAAAGAAGAACCCCTTAGTGTTTTATCACTTGGCTGGTCACTTACCTAGAGGAGAGGATAGAGTTTTTAATTTTATTCCAAACTCTTTCCTAGATAGAAACTCTTCCTATCAAGGTGATTAAGCTTAGGCCAAACTTTATCACATAGATGACTTAGCTGAATCTTTCCTCTATAGTGTCCAGGTACGTCCAACATGGGATATGATAGGAGTTTGATCTTGATCAAAGAACCTAGTTGAAGTGAAACTCTTTCACTTCAAGCATCCTAGTTCGACTGAGACTCTAACTTTTAAAGTCGAGGTCAAACCTATTGTTGTTGATTTGCTAAGTACTTTGTCTGCTATTTTGACTAGGCAAATCTCGTTCGATTTTGATGCTCCTTATATCGTTGGAAAGATATAGAAGCCATCTTCAAAAGTAAAGGGGAGTTTTCTCAAATGAAGTCTTTAATGTCAAGTTTTTCATGAAATAAGGTTCGGAGGTCGAATCTGCATGCTTATTGGTTTGCACCGTTTTTCATCGTTTTGCACCTCGAAGCTCCAGATCACCTTGGACCTATAAAAACACATAAATAACAACTAAATAACTATTTTAAACATAAAATGGATCATTGAAATAAATATAAAAACATCTAAAACTAATCAAATCCTAATAAAATTCTCAAGGACTTAGCCAATTCAAAAGCATAAAAAGGTGGCAAAATAACTATATTTCCTAGAGTTATCACACTCCCAAACTTAACATTTTGCTAGTCCTCGAGCAAAACAAAACAAAACACACTAACTAAATAATTTGACACAAAACATCACTTAAAATAAATGAACTCAATAATGATTTCTTTATTTTCCTCAAAAGTTACCTCAAAATCCTGATTCAAAGTAGAACATAAACATAATCCAAATCTATGATTCAGTTCAATCGTAAACTTCATGCTTGAATGGATTTTTAGTGTGCTTGTGAATACTCACTTTGCAAATAATCACATGCAATCTAAATAAGTTTATATCAATGCAAAACATGAATTAGTACTAGATTCTCATATGTTTGCTTTTCATCTCTCTCTCTCCGCTAATGTAGACTAACACTTCATCAAGGATCAAGTAGGTCTTTATTAAGCTTATAATGTAAGGTTAGGGTCAAGGTATGATAGAGATAAATTTTAGTTTAAGTTCACCCATAGATACTTTACACTTTTTTTTTTTTAAGATTTTTGAGAGCCATAGTCTTTTTCTCAAATTACATTCTTTCTTCCTTGAATACACTTCCTTTTTTGCTTCACCAATTTATTCACTTTTTTTTCTCTGTTCTTCATTTTTGAAGAACCATAAACTTTTTTTTTTATTTCACCACTGCACCCAAATTTGACATGGCTCATAATTATTTCCTGCAATATCATCACATGCCTATGTAGTGAGGGCTAATCACGGTTTTTCTTATTTGGCTAGGCTAAAAGATGTGGCAATCAAAGAAAATAGATATATCAATAGGCACAAAGAGGTAGATTAAGGATAATCATATATAAAGGTAAGCTTGAAAGGCTCAAACGATCCAAAGATGGCCTAAATCACTTCCTCAGCTTAGTGTTGTCTAAGATTTCGCCTGGAGAGAGAATCAGACAAATTCTAGGTTCTAGACATAATCGCAACTCACATCAACATAATCAGTCTTTAAATAAGCAATGCAAATCTAAGCAAGAGATTAAGTGCTCAATTTGTGAAAATCACACCCTAACATAAAACTAACAAAAGAATATAACACAAATTCTTCTCATGCTTATGTTTTCCCAAGAATCAAGATAAATCAATAATTAAAATTCATCATTGGATAAGGATTTCATCATACTAAGTTCAATATATCTCAAGCAAAAACATAATTTTTTTAGACACCTAATAATAAAATTAGACAATCACTCAAACTAAAATAAATCTAAAGACACACCCCCCAAACTTAAAACAAACATTGTCCTTAATGTTTAGAAATAAAAAGACTAAGAACAAGAAAACTCCCCTATCAATGCAAGCAAAGAAGGAGAAGCTTTAGTTTTCCTCTTAGACTTCATCATGCTTGTCCAAGTTGGGTGAGTAATCACTACAAAAGAAAACAAACTAAAAAGGAATTAATAATAATAAAACTACTCTAAAAATTAAAAGAAAAGAAAAATAAAAAGTTTAGAACTTGGGTTGCCTCCCAAGAAGCGCTTGATTTATAGTCATCGACTTGACTATCTCATTGTTCGTTAACCGGCATCCTTCCACTTGAACCATTGCCCTCCCTTTTTCTTTGCTTTATGAGGCCTTGCATTCAAAAAATTGTGGCTTCCATGCATCTTGGAAGTAGAATGTGAAATTGCTTCAAGTGGTGTAGTAGAATAATTTTCATTGAATGCTTTTTTGGAACCACTGTTTACCACTTTGACTGTGAAACATTCATCAAATTCATTAGGAAACTTCATAGCCTTAAAAACTTTAAAAGTTACCTATTGTTCTAAAACTCTCATGGTAAGTTCTCCTTTTTGCACATCAATGAGAGTTCTACTGGTGGCTAAGAATGGTCTCCCAATAATTATGGGTATTTCACTATCTTCCTCCATGTCAAGCACAATAAAATCAGTAGGAAAGAAGAATTTGTCAACCTTTACTAGTACATCTTCCACCATGCCTCTTGGATGTTTGATGGATCTATCAGCTAGTTGCAACATCACTGTAGTGGGCTTTATTTCCCCCAAACCAAGCTTGCTATTCATCATAAAAGAGGCATTAAATTGATACTTACCCTCAAATCACATAAAGCTTTACCAAAAAGTTTATCACCAATGGCGCATGGAATGGTGAAGCTTCCCGGATCTTTGAGTTTGGATGGGAGTTTCTTTTGAAGAGTAGCGCTACACTCTTCAGTAAGTGCAACTGTCTTAATCTCATCCAATTTCCTTTTCTTAGACAAAATTTCTTTCATAAACTTGACATACTTAGGCATTTGTTCTAAAGCTTCAGCAAAAACTATATTAATATGGAGCTTGTTGAATACCTCAAGAAACCTCTGAAACTGTTTGTCAAGCTTATTCTTTTGATATGGTGGTGGGTAATTTGGTGGCTTTTTCTCTTCTTCTTGAGCCTTCTCAATTTATTTTTCCCCCAAATTCTCCACTTCAAGAGGCTTGGGCGACAATTCTGGCACTTTTCTTTGAAAACGTTGAGGAAATGGTGGTGTGGGTAAACTCGAGGTGTCTTCTCCTGAATTCTCTCATTATTATTCTCCTAAATTCTCTCATTATTCTTCTCCCTACCCACTTCTACTTCTTTTCCACTCCTTAATGTAATGGCATTGCATTGCTCTTTCCCAAGGTTCTTAGGATTGGTCATAGTATCGCTCGAAAAAGATCCCATTGGGCGATATTTAATCGCATTAGCAAGCTGCCCCACTTGTGTCTCAAGATTTCTAAGTGATGCTGTTTGACTTTGAAGTAGTTCAGCTTGACCTTGAAGTATTTCAGCTTGATTTCGAAGTGATGTTTTATGCTCCTGAAGTTATTCTGAGTGATTCTGAATGAGATTATCAGTTCTTGCCATGAATTGCATAAACATCTCTTCCATAGATGTCTTTTTTTCTTGGACAAGAGCCCTGGCTTGTGCTTGAAAACTAGGAGGGACTACTTGCTTAGCTTGTGATGATGGCCCTTGGTTGTTCCAAGAAAAGTTTTGCTGATTCCTCCAACCTGGATTATAATCTTTTGGATATAAGTTGTTCTGCTGCCTATTATAGTTTCCCACATATTGAACAGATTCAGCTTTGGTTGGGCATCTATCACTGTTGTGTTCTTCCCCACAAAATTCACATGTTACAATTGGGTTTTGGACTGAATGCACACTCATAGTATCAAATTTCTTGGACAAAGCAACCATCTATGCCGATAAAGCACTGATCTCATCCAACTGATAAACATCTGGAGCTTTCTTTTGCAAAATTCGCTCAGTGGACCATTGATAACTATTGGACGCCATCTCCTCAATTAAATTATAAGCCTCATCAATTTCTTTTCCCATAAGTGCCCTACCTGCTGCAACATCTATAGAACTTCTAGTAGGACCCATTAACCCATTGTAAAAGGTGTTTACCTGAAGTTAGTCAGGTATCCCATGATGAGGACATCGTCGGAGCAAATTTTTAAACCTTTCCCAAGCTTCATATAATGATTCTGAGTCATATTGCATAAAATATGTGATATCATTCTGCATCTTAGCTGTCTTGGCTGAAGGAAAATATTTGGCAAAAAATGTCTGGGCTAGATCACCCAAGTAGTAATGAAGCCAACAGGAAGAGAGTTCAACCAACACTTAGCCTTATCTCGAAGTGAGAAAGGGAAGAGTCTCAGTCTAAAGGGAAGAGTCTTAGTCTAATGGCATCATCAGTAACACCATTATGTTTGAAAAGATTGCAAACTTCCAAAAAATTCACGATATGAGCATTCGGATCATCGTCCGGCAAGCCGCTGAACTGAACTGATGTATTGATCATCTGAAGGATGGCCGGCTTTATCTCGAATGTATTGGCCTGGATGGCAGGCCTCCGAATACTAGTCTGAAGGTCTTGCATGAGAGGAACCCCATACTCTCTTAAAGTCTTTGTCTCATTAGCTTCAGCCATTGTACCTGAAAATGAGAAAGAAAAAGAAAGTTTAAATTAAGACTAAGTATGCTTGGTATTAATATTAACAAAAGTAATAAAACAATTCCCCGGCAACGACGCCAAAAATTTGTTGTCAATTTTCCCCACGCAAGTGCATGTATCATAACAAGTAATATAGTGAAAAGTAAAGTGTTGTACCCATGAGGAATTGTTATTAATTTTGCTAAGTACTAAAATTAACACACTCAATCTTTTCTAAACAATTAAATAAAGATGGTAATTAAAAACTAAAATTAAAAGAAACTAATATGAAAGCAAGTAACTAAAAAGGATGAATTTAATTAATTATAAAAGCCTAGGATTACAATTTCCCTCAACACTTCGCTTGAATCTCTCTCTACCTCTTCACTTGATTAATGATCTTGAGTTGTTAACCTAGAGTTCTATCTTATTTATACGGATCTTCCGATGGTCTCATAAAAATATCCTTCTTAACCAATTAACTATATTCCTATGATAATTGAATTAAAGAAGAACTCATTAAGCTTAGGCTCTAACAATGGTTACACATGACAAGTAAGTGTATTCCTACCCTACTTGCAGATCAGTTCATCCTAATAAATGAATATGAAACATGTGTCATTCAATCCATGTCTAACACTAAACTCCCTATGTCAAGTTGTATTTAGGTTAACAAATCAATCTAATTGGTGGCCAATCAACTAGAAGCATTAAGAACAAGATTGAACAAACAACTCAACAAACCATTAAATCAAGCTAGAGAGAGAAAGTAAATTCAAACTATGTGTTGAGTTCCATTGAAATTCTAGTAAAAGAATTTAGTTCATGATAATTAATGAAAACAAATAATCAAATAGTTTCAGCATCACCAACAACACAAGAAAAATAAAGAAGAGAAAATAAAACACTAAGAGTTGTTAGTTCTTGAATCTTCAATCTTCAATTCTTCCAATCTTCTTGAGAGAATTTGATGGAAACTATCTTATTGAGAGAGAATTAGGTTTCTAGGTATCCAATCCTCTCTATTCTGACCTAAAAGAGTCCTATTTAAAGTGTCCAAGGCCTCCTGGAGTCCAAAACTTCGTTCCCAAGCAAACAGGTAAGTATAGGCTTTTTTGCGTATTTTTTTTTTGTGGGTAATTTTCATGCCCCTGATGCCACGGTGCCAGCTTGTGGTGCCGTGGCGCCACTGCCTCTACCTCTTTGGCGCCGTGGCGCCAATTCTTCTGTCCTGTCCGAGTTGGTCTCGCTTTTTCCTCGTACTTTGTTCGCTGTTTTGACTGGGAAAATTGGTCTGATTTTAACGCATCTTATACCGTTGGAAAGGTATAGAAGTCATCTTCAAAAGTAAAGAAGGGAGTTTTTTCAAATCAAGTCTTTAAGATCAACTGTTTCTTGAAAGAAGCTCTGGAGGTCGAATCTGCATGCTCATTGGTTTGCACCGTTTTTATGGTTTTGCTCCTCGAAGCTCTAGATCACCTTGGACCTATAAAAACACAAAAATAACAACTAAATAACTGTTTTAAACATAAAATGGATAATTAAAATAAATATAAAATATCTAAAACAAATAAAATCCTCAAGGATTTAGCTGATTCAAAAGCATAAAAGGTAGCAAAATAACTATATTTCCTAGAGTTATCACCTATCCCGGATTATGTCTTATGTTAATAGCTCGGTTTCACAGGGATAATAGTTTGATTCCAAATCAAACTCTTAGGGTGTTAATCGCACTCAACAAGCTCAAATTAACACAGTCCTTGTTTAAGTGAAACTCTTTCACTTAGCAAGTGTTAGAGTCCTAGTCAAACACTAACTCTTAGTGTCGGACTCGACATAATCGAAGCAATGTTTGGCTTAGTGAAATACGAGAAGTTAGAATTTGATTCATAATCAAACTTCTTTAAAATGAGAAACTTTTTCTCATTTCGGAGAACTTCTTATTTTCGGCCAAGACAACCTTACCTTAAAACATGTCTAAATGAAGACATGGTCTGCTTAAGACAACCTTATCCTTATTGTCTAATCAAGACAACCTTATCTTAAGACATGTCTAAATTAAGACATGATCAGCTTCAAACAAGCTTAACCATATTGTCTTGTTAAAACAACCTTATCCATATTGTCTTATTAAGACATCTTATTTGGATGTCTCATGTGACACCCTGTCCGGATAATCTACCTAAAATCCAACAGAGTTTCCTTTCTATATTAACTATAACCATCCTGAAAATGACATTCAATTTATATCCTCAGCAAGCAGTATTTCTCAATACAGTTTATCACATTTATACAAGCTCAATCTATCCATGATCAATCTATATTCAAGTCAATACATATCGATTCATTGTCTCATAACTTCAAATATATATAATTTATCAAAAAGTAAACCTATCTAAAAAAGGTTTACTAGATAAAAGACATCAAAAGAAACAAGACTTCTAGAGGGTTTAAGTACAATGCCCACCACGTCAAAAAACTATTAGAAACGGAGAGTGGAGGAAGGTAGCAATCCCCACACCTAACCATAACCTGAAAACGAGAAATATGAAAAGGTGAGATATATGAGTGAGTAGACAACTTTTAAAACATTTGAAAACTATGACGATAACTTTTCAAACATAATAAACGTTTCCAACATAAATAATAGTAAAACTATAATGAATAATTCGAAGATATAGCAAAGTTTTTAAATGTATAACAGTATTATAATAACAAATCAATAAATAAAATTTGTAGTTGTTAACTTTAGTTTAAATCTGATCTCAAAATCCCCTTTACTTTTGTTTACTTGTTTCTAAGTGATAAAATATTAACTTATAAACTAAAACCCAATCCCTGAGGACTTGACCCTTGCTAATAACTATACTCTACAACTGATTCTTTTTAAGTGCAAGGTTAAATAAGATACACTCTTTTGGGTGCATCAAGTTTTTGGCGCCGTTGCCGGGGATTACTTTCTTTAGTTTATTAGTTTATTGGTTTATTCTTATTTTCTGTTCTAATTATTTACTTTTTTTTTGTTTGTTTATTAGTGAATGTTCAAGCTCCCGAAGAAGACTTAAGACTTAGGAGAATTCGGGAATTTATAACTTCTTACCAACAACTAATCGAGGAGTTGATCCAAAACATCCAAGGGGGGCAAGGAGAGATGGCAGCAGCTGACAACCAAACTCTCAAGGAGCTAGCCGGTCCAGAATTGGGTCAATAACCATTATGCATTGAATATGCTAATCTTGAGGTAGCTTTTGAATTAAAATCTGGTTTGATTCATCTTCTCCCAACTTTTCACGGTTTTCCAAGAGAGTATCCAAATAAGCACCTCAAGGAATTCCATGTAGTTTGCTCAAGCATGAGACCAACAAGAGTCATGGAAGAGCAAGTTAAGTTGAGAGCCTTCCCATTCTCTCTTGCTGATTCAGCAAAGGAATGGCTCTACTATCTACCATCCGGGACCATCACTACAAGGAATGATATGAAGAAAGCATTCTTGGAAAGGTATTTCCCAACATCTAAGGCTGCCAACATTAGAAAAGAGATATGTGGGATTAGGCAATACAACAGAAAGTCCTTATATGAATATTGGGAGAGGTTCAAGAAACTTTGTGCATCATGTCCACACCATCAAATAAGTGAATAACTTCTCATCCAATACTTCTATGAAGGTCTCATGCCCATGGAGAGAAGTATGATAGATGCCGCTAGTGGGGGAGCTCTAGTTGATAAGACTCCCGGGGCTGCTAGAACTCTAATCTCCAATATGGCAGCCAATTCTCAATAATTCTCAATGAGACAAGATCCACCACCACAACCCAAGAGAGTTAATGAGGTATGTATATCATCCCTTGAACAAAAATTTGATAAACTGACTTCTCTTGTTCAACAATTGGCTGTAGGTAATATATAGCAAATAAAGACTTGTGGCATATGTTCAAACATGGGTCACCAAACTGATATGTGTCCAACACTTCAAGAAGACACCAATGAACATGTCAATGCCGTGAGAGGATTTTAGAACCAACCAAGGAAAAATGATCCCTACTCAAACACTTACAATCTAGGATGGAGGGATCATCCAAACTTCAATTGTGGAGGGAACCAATCACAAGTTGTTCCTCCACCATTTGACAATAGGCCACCAGGTTTTCAGCAAAGAGTGCAACAACCATATCAAACCCAACAACAAGTGCCACCACAAAAAAAATTCAAGTAAGACTCTTGAAAATCTTGTCAAAACCCTTACTACTAATACAATTCAACTTCAACAGGAATCAAGGGAGACAAAGGTAAGTATCCGAAACTTAGAGGCTCAAATGGGGCAATTGGCAACAACCATGAGTCAAATGCAAGCAAGGGATTCTGGGAAATTACCTTCCCAAACCATAGTGAATCCAAGAGAGAATGCCCATACCATAACTTTAAGAAGTGGGAAACAGCTAGGGACACCACAGAAGGATAATGCTCAAGGGGAGAACAACACCATAGCATCCTCTTCACATCCCAATGAGCCACTAAAAAAGGTAACTCCTAACCCATCTTTTCCTTCTTATATAACTCCTTCACCTTTTTCTATCAGGTTAACAAAGTCTAAGAAGGAGGAGCAAGAGAAGGAAATTTTGGAAACCTTTCGAAAGTAGAGGTGAACATTCATTTACTAGATGCTATCAAGCAAGTGCCAAGATATGCCAAGTTCCTAAAAGAGTTGTGCACATCTAAACGGAAGTTGAAAAGGAATAAAAAGGTAAGTGTGGGGGAGAATGTGTCAGCTGTTCTTCAAAAGAAACTCCCATCTAAATGCAAGGATCAAGATATGTTTACTATTCCTTGTAAGATAGGCAACACCAGGTTTGAGCATGCTATGCAAGATCTAGGGGCATCTATTAATGTCATGCCATATTCAATTTATGCTTCATTGAATCTAGGACTATTAGAGGAAATCGGTATTATAATACAATTTGCTAACCATTCCAACACTTACCAAAGAGGAGTTGTAGAAGTCGTTCTTGTCCAGGTTAATGATTTGGTTTTTTTCGCTGACTTTTATGTTATTGAGATGGAAGGTGAGATGCCTTCTAATCCCACACCTATTCTATTAGGGAGACCATTCTTGAAAACAGCAAGAACTAAAATAGATGTACATAATGGCACTTTAACTATGGAATTTGATATCATTGACTCACTAGTGCAGCAAGCCTATGAGCTAGATGGTGAAGATAGTTTGGAGATAGTCCTTAGCAAACATCTCAGAATGGGAAATGCTAAAGGGGAACTAGCCTTGAGTGACCATATAGAAGGGGCACTAGAATCTTTACACTCGCTGCCACCTAAAGATGCAAGGTTTGATGTTTCATTTATTGATTTGCCTTTATCTAAAGAGAAACTTCTACCTTCCATTTTGCAGGCACCAACTTTAGAGTTGAAACCACTATCGGACCACTTGAAATATGTGTTCATTGGTGAAAATGACACACTATCGGTCATCATTGCCAAAGAGCTCATATCTTTGCAAGAAAAATGACTTATCTGGGTGCTTAGAGAGCATAAAACAATAATTGGTTGGTCAATTGCCGATATCAAGGGAATAAGCCCATCCATGTGCACGCACAGGATTTTGTTAGAGGAAGGGTCAAAACCACCAAGAGAGGCACAAAGAAGATTGAACCCTCCTATGATGGAGGTTGTGAAAAAAGAGATACTAAAGCTCCTAGATGTTGGAGTGATCTATCCTATCTCGGATAGCAAATGGGTGAGCCCGATCCAAGTGGTTCCAAAGAAATCAGGTGTAACGGTGGTAACAAATAATGAGAATAAACTTGTTTCTACTAGGATTCAAATAGGGTGGCGAGTTTGTAAAGATTATCGAAAACTTAATTCCACAACTCGCAAAGACCACTTTCCTTTACCTTTTATTGATCAAATGCTTGAAAGGTTAGCTGGCCATTCTCATTATTGTTTTCTTGATGGTTTTTTAGGTTATAATCAGATTGCCATTGCTCCAGAGGACCAAGAGAAAACAACATTCACATGTCCATTTGGCACATTTGCATATCGGCGTATGCCATTTCGTCTTTGTAATGCACTAGCAACATTCCAAATGTGTATGGTTAGCATATTTTCAGATTATGTAGAGAACATCAAAGAAGTGTTTATGGATGATTTTAGTGTCTATGGTGATTCTTTTGATAGATGTCTAGAGAACCTTACACTTGTAATTGAAAGATGCATGAAAACTAACCTTGTTTTAAATTGGGAAAAATGTCACTTTTTGGTAGAATAAGGAATAGTTTTAGGCCATGTTATTTCTTTTAGAGGGATAGAGGTTGATAAATCTAAAATAGATATTATGCATTCCTTACCACCTCTCACAAATGTGAGAGAGGTTCGTTCTTTTCTTGGACATGCAGGTTTCTATAGGAGATTTATCAAAGACTTTTCAAAGATCACATTACCTCTTTGCAAGCTACTATAAAAAGATGTGGTTTTCCACTTTGATGATAAATGCAAATAGGCGTTTGAAACATTGAAGGGACTCTTAACATCAGCTCCTATCATGCAATCACCAGATTGGAATGTACCTTTTGAAATCATGTGTGATGCGAGTGACTATGCCGTTGGAGTTGTTTTGGGCCAACGGGTTGGCAAAGCCCCACATGCCATTTATTATGCCTTCTGAACTCTTAATGATGCTCAATTAAACTATTCCACTACTGAAAAAGAACTTTTGGCTGTTATATTTGCTTTAGAAAAATTTTGATCTTATTTAATTGGTACTAAAGTAATTGTATTTTTTGATCATGCAGCCCTTAGGTACTTACTCACTAAGAAGGAGGCCAAACCAAGGTTGATTAGATGGATACTTCTCTTACAAGAGTTTGATTTGGAGATAAAAGATAAGAGAGGTAGTGACAACCTGGTTCCAGACCTCTTAGCCGTTTAGTTCATAAAGAGGATGCACTACCCTTGAATGAGAACTTTTCGGATAAGCAACTTCTTTTTATAAGTACAACAACTCCTTGGTATGCCGATATTGTTAATTACTTAGTTACCAAGAAGTTGCCACAAGAGTTGACACAAGCTCAAAGAAATAAGATCAAGATTGATGCCAAATACTACATATGGGATGATCCTCACCTTTGGAAGCATTGCTCCGATCAGATTATAAGAAGGTGTGTAATCGAATCTGAATTTCAATCTATTCTCACCTTTTGTCACTCTTATGCATGTGGAGGACACTTTGGATTCAAATGAACAGCCATGAAAGTTCTTGATTATGGATTTTATTGGCCTACTATGTTCAAAGATGCATACCTCTTTTGCAAGTCATGTGATCGTTGCCAAAGTACAGGTAACTTAGGTGCTAGAAATCAAATGCCTCAAACTGCAATACTTATTGTTGAAATTTTTGATGTATGGGGCATGGATTTCATGGGACCTTTTCCTTCTTCTTTTGGTAATCTTTATATTTTACTTGCCGTTGATTATGTTTCAAAGTAGGTGGAAGCAAAATCCATTAGGACTAATGACTCTAAAGTTGTTTCAGATTTTGTCAAGACTAACATCTTTGCTAGGTTCGGAACACCAAAGGCCAGCGATAGAGGTACTCACTTTTGCAATAGGACTATGGAAGCACTTTTGAGGAAGTATAACATCACACACAAGGTCTCTACCTCATACCATCTTCAAACTAGTGGGCAAGCTAAAGTGTCAAACCGAGAAGTTAAGTCCATCCTTGAAAAGACAGTTAATCCAAATAGGAAGGATTGGAGTTCACGACTTGATGATGCACTTTGGGCTTATAGGACAGCATATAAGACACCCATTGGTATGTCTCCTTATCGACTTGTTTATGGTAAGCCTTGTCATTTTCCAGTTGAATTAGAACATATGGCATATTGGGCTATCAAACAATGCAACATGGAGATGGATGAGGCAGGTAAGCAAAGAAAACTAGACCTACAAGAATTAGAGGAGATAATGAATGATGCCTCTGAGAATTCTAGAATTTGCAAGGAAAAGACTAAGGCATTCCCTGACAAGATGATATCAAGAAAGGAATTTTTTGTTGGACAAAAAGTTCTTCTCTTCCATTCACGCCTTGAGTTATTTCCAAGTAAATTACGTTCTCGTTGGGTTGGACCTTTTGTTATTACTAATGTGTTTACTCATGGTGCAGTTGAAATCCAAAGCCCAAAAACAGATAAGGCATTCAAAGTGAATGGTCATCAATTAAAGCCTTACTATGCGAACTTTCCAATACAAGATGTGGAGGAGTTACCACTCTGTGAGCCAAATTATGTTGAATAATAATGGCATGGGTCTAAGTCAGGCTGAGGACAATATACCAAGCACTTCTTGGGAGGCAATCCAAAAGGATAGAGAGCATCTATTATAATCAGATTTGCATATTCCTTACTCTCCATCATTTTATCTTTTATTTTTTTTATTTTGTTTTGTTTAGTAGTTCTTTTCTCTTACATATAATTCTTACATTGGGGGATAATAGTATTACATTGAGGACAATGTAAAAATAAAGTGTGGGGGGAAGAATTTAGGATTTTATTTAGAGTGTCTTGTTTTTTAGTCTTTTTATGTTGTTTTGAGTGTGTTTTAGTTACTTTCAATACTATGATGAGATATGAATTGCATAAGTCTAAAACTAATTTATTAGGGAGACGATTTTCATGAGAATTGAGCTTGATATCATTTTTTTTATGAGCCAATGTTAAGATGATATGTTGATTGGGAAAGAACCATGTTTAGACTTAAATCTGACTTGTATAATCATTCTTGTGAGTTTTTGAGCCTATATGATTGATGTATTATACATATCAATCTAATTTCTTTCTTGAGTGCTCTTATGATTACAAGATTCTCTAGATCTTGCTTTAAACCTTGTTGAGACTATATTGATGCATGTGACAACATGAACATGATAGAGGCATTAGGATTTTCAACTAAGGGCCAAACAGCCATCTCTTATTGATGTTCCAAGAGAACATCCCCCTTAGTGAACCAATTTGAGCCTACATTGAATAAGCTATTTCTTTGGTAACCATAAATTGTGCCTAACCCAAATATACTTATTTATATCTTTACACTTGTTCTAAAGATGAATTAGCATATTTTGAGACATATTTCAAAGACAAGGAAGATCTATTGAAAATTTGGGTTAGAAACAAGAAATAAGTGTGGGGAAAAAGAAAAGAAAAGTCAAGAGAAAAATAAAAAGAAAGGGAATATTGCCAAATACATTCCTAAGTGAAAAAAAAAATATGAATCATCTATTGAACTTGTGGGAAAAGAAAAAGATGTTACAAAGTTGTTTAGAATGAAGAAAGCCCAACATGAATATTCGGCCTATGTGATTATGTACTTGTAAAGAGTTTTGAGAAGTTTTTTTGTATGAATCTTATTATGTCTCTAAACTCTATAAAATCTTTGGAACTTTTCTAATATCCTTTATCTTTTATTCTTTAGCCACATTATTACCCCTTGGCCCCATTATAACCTTGCATAAAGACCTCTTAATTCATGAAGTTGCATGATCTAAGTAGTGGAGAATAGGTCAACAAGCAAGCATATGAAACTGTTTTCATGAGATTGATTGAGTGTAAACACTTCACCACTACTTTAAAGAGTGAAAATCATGAGGGTATCCCATGTGAGAAGTTGAGATTAAGTTTGAACATGCACTATTTTGATTGAGATATGTTATGTTAATTTTAGCTTAACTCAAACCATTTACTATCAAGCATGATTTTTTGTGAAACTCTTTAAGCCATTGATTAGTTTATAAGACTTATCCAATGATTGTCTCTAATTTGTATTGAAAGATGATTAGATTAGGTTTTATTACTTTGTCTCTATATAATTTTGCTTGAGGACTAGCAAAATATTAAGTGTGGGGGAGTTTGATAAGTGCTTAATTTCATGCATTTTCCTATTGAATTTCCTTATACTTTGTGTTTTGATTCTTAATTTTCTTGATATTTTACTAGGTTTTTATGCTTTGTAGGTATTTTGGAAGAGATGAAGTCAAAACATGTCAATTAGGATGTTAAAGAGCTTAAAAATCACAATCACAAGATAGAAAAAGACTTGGGAGTCAAAAAGATCAAATTCTTGGTGCAAAGCAAGAAGACAGATTTGACCTCTGGATCTTGTTGCAAAGAAAACATGATGTTAGAATCTTTATTCGAAGAAACTTTCTTCTTGACTTTTGAATACCACTTGATTACCTTCCAACGGTTGGTCATGGGCCTAAATCGGATAAGAAATGGTCATCCAAATTGGCATTGGAATATCTCTCTAAACAACCCCAGTGGCAGAAAAAACCCTAGCCGCAAATCACATTTTTTTCTTAATACCCTAGCTGACATTTATGTTTATCCTTGTCAAAGAAGGATTAGTGGCTATCAACTTGTATTAATTGTATTAATTGCAAGAATCTTTCCTTAAAGCTAATCCTAGTCAAAGTAGGAGAATTAAATTAGCCAAGACTTTCCTTCCTTACACTTACTTTGGCTGCAAGTTTGTAATCTCTCCTCATTAAAGAGTACTTTGACTAAGACTTTCCTACTTTTTTAAAACCTTGGCTGCCAAGTATTCCTTCTTTCCTTAAAACACAAAAGTCAGCCACCTTTCTTTAACTTTAGCCACAAGTCAACATTTATTGAAGGGAGAGAGCTGAAATTCACTTGTTTGATGCCCTAGCTATTGCCTATAAATAGAGATCAAGGGGGCAAACGAAATTTACACTTCTCCAAGCATCAAAGTTCTGATTTCTTCTTTGTTTCTTTGTTTTGAGAGAGCAAGAGGCTGGATAATTAATATTCTTCTTCTTTTTCTTTCTTTCTTTTATTTTCTTCTTAGATTCTCTTTAATTTTATGTTTATGTTTACACTGCCTATGCTAGACTAAACTTTTATTTGGTTAAAGGTGATTTCAAAGCCCTAGACATGTTATGTAATTAATTTTCAGAATCTATCTATCATTGTTTTCTATCAAAGTTGCTTATGTTCTTCCATTAAAATTGTTCATGATGATGTTTTGATTTGTTTAGGTGGCTAACTAGATAAATCTTGATAATTGTCTAATGCTAGTTTAGGAGTCCTGATCCGTATAATTATCTTGATTTTCCTATTCATAAGTAGCAATTTAGGATTAATGATTATGGTCAAGTTTTCAATAATTGCAAAGTGGAACATAACCTAAGTTTAACAATCTGAGCTTATGTGTTTGTTGCTTAGATCAACCTATCTTTCTCATCATAAAGATGTTATTAAATTGAACTTGGAGAGCTTATTCTAGGTTGTTTCATAGTTAGAGATTAAATAAAGAGCTTGTTCTATTTAACGACGAACTAAGGAAAGATTGGGATAACAGAACTTGTTGTTATCTACGGTTGTTAACTTTGATAGTTAATTGATGTTGATAGATATGAAATTGATTCTTAATGATGTCTAGTGGTGGAGAATGAAACCTTAACCATATTTCTCATATTTGATTCTTCTTAATTACTTGTTTTCTCATTCTTATTGTTAACTTTAGTTTAAATCTGATCTCAAAATCCCTTTTACTTTTGTTTACTTGTTTTTAAGTGATAAAATATTAACTTATAAACTAAAACCCAATCCCTGAGGACTCGACCCTTGCTAATCACTATACTCTAGAACTGGTTCTTTTTTAAGTGCAAGGTTAAATAAGATACACTCTTTTGGGTGCATCATTTTGTTTGGCGATCAACAATCACCCAAATGCTACCAGACTACGTTCTTGGCAATCCCGAAACGAAATCCATAGCAATATCTTCCCACTTCCATTAAGGAATAGGTAGGGGGTTCAACTTCCCTAAAGGTTTTTGATGCTCGGCTTGAATTTGTTGGCATACCGAACATATAGAAACTTACTCAGCTATGTCCCATTTTATACCTTGCCTCCAATAGTGTTCTCTTAAGGTTCGATAGATATTCACACTACCGGGATGTAATGCGTATGGTGCACTATGAGCTTCCTCCAAAATCATCTTCCGGAGTTCTTCATCCTGAGGCACACAAAGCCTATTTCTTATTATTAGTACATCATTATCCTTCATTTGAAAGTCAGTCCTCACACCATCCCTTACTTCCTGCTTTAACTTTACCAACATAGGGTCATTATTCTGTGCTTCACGTATCCTATCAATATGAATCGGTTTAACCTTCAAGTGGCTACTAGGACATCATTCTCATCAATCATCAATGCCAACGGTAAAGACTTCAACTCATTTCGTAAAGGTTTTTGAATCGCTCGGATATGAGCAAGAGAACTAAAAGACTTTCGACTAAGAGCATCGACCACTACATTGGCCTTCCTGGTTGGTAGTCAATCACACAGTCATAATCGTTTATCAATTCCAACCATCTCCTTTTCCTCAAATTCAGTTCCTTCTGATCCATCAGATATTTCAGTCTCTTATGATTAGTGTAGATTGTACATTTTTTTCCAAACAAATAATGCCTCCAAATTTTCAGTGCAAACACCACTGCCGCCAACTCTAGATCACGAGTGGGATAGTTCTGCTCATGCTGTTTCAGTTGCCGAGAAGCATAAGCTATCATCACGTTCCCATGTTGCATCAAAACGCAACCCAAACCTCGTCTCAAAGCATCACTGTATACCACAAAGCTTCCAGTCCCTGATAGTAGCGTAAGAACTGGTGCTATGGTCAATCTACACTTGAGCTTTTGGAAACCTTGCTCACATTCATCAGTTCACTCAAACTTAGCATGATCCCGTGTTAGCTTCGACAGAGGGAAGGCAATCATGGAAAATCCTTCCACGAATCTTTGATAGTGTCCTGCCAATCCGAGAAAGCTTCTAACTTCTGTGACATTCGTGGGTCTTTCCCAAGCAACTACAGCTTCTATCTTTTTTAGATCCACAAAGATCCCTTCCTTAGATACCACGTGACCAAGGAATGCTACTTTGTCCAGCCATAATTCACACTTGGAAAATTTAGCATAAAGTTGTTTTTCACGCATAGTCTACAGCACCGTTCTTAAATGGCTTACATAATCATCCTCATTTCTGGAATAAACTAGGATGTCATCGATGAACATAATGACAAACTTATCTGAGTACGGTCAAAACACCCTATTCATCAAATCCATAAAGACTGTAGGTGCGTTAGTTAACCCAAAAGGCATAACTAAGAATTCATAATGACCATATCGAGTTCTAAAAGCAGTCTTTGGAATATTAGATTCTTTGATCTTCAATTGATGATAACCCGACCTTAGGTCCATTTTGGAGAATACACTTGCACCTTGCAACTGATCAAACAAGTCATCAATCCTTGGCAACGAATACTTGTTCTTAATGGTGTCCTTGTTCAGTTGCCGGTAGTTGATGCACAACCGTAAAGATCCATCCTTTTTCTTTACAAACAAAACTGGTGCTCCCCACGGTGAGGCACTAGGCTGAATGAAACCTCTTCAACTAGATCTTGCAACTGTACTTACAATTCCATTAGCTCCGAGGCTGCCATTCTATAGGGTGCCTGAGAAATAGGAGCACTATCAGGGATTAAGTCGATACTGAACTCCAATTCCCTGTCAGGAGGTAAACCGATCAAATCTTTAGGAAAGATCTCAGGAAACTCTTTGACCACAGGTATGGTTTCCAACTTTGCCTCATGTATGTCCTTGTTAATCACATAAGCAAGGTAAGTAGAATACCCTTTCTGCAAGCATCTATTGGCTGCCATCGTAGAGATAAGGCAAGAAGGTAAAACTTTTCTTTCTCCTTGAAAGGTGAACTCCAAGTCTCCCAACTTCTTAAAAGTCACAGTTTTGGGAACGCAATCTATCACTGCATTATGCTTAGACAACCAATCCATTTCCAGAATCACATCAAAATCATACATTCCTAATGGAAACAGATCAACTGGTAATTCATGCTCCTGAACCATAACGATACAACCCGGATAAACCACATCAATCTTCAAAGTTTCACCCACTGGGGTACTAACAAACCATAGGAATGTCTAACCTCCTAGACTCTCTATCCAAATGCATGACATATGAATTAGCAATGAAAGAATAAGTTGCACCTGTATCTATTAATATTCTAGCATCTACCTTAGAAACTGAGAGAATACCTGTAACCACTTTAGGAGTAGCCAGAGCCTTCTGTTGGGTCATAGCATAAATTCTAGCTGCAGTTCGGTGCCTGCCAGGCTATCCACTCTGTCGAGGACCAGTAGATGAACCAACTCGAGATTTTGCCCCATTTCTATCTCTAACTGCTGTTCATTGAGGTTTTGCAGTAGGTTGGGTCCTTTCCCTTTGACCCACTGATAACTGACTGATAGCTCCTTTGTTCCCCAGCTTGGGACAATCCCGTTTCATATGTCCCGGTTTTTTGCAGTGAAAACATACACCTTGTAGTCTCCAACATTCACCATGATGATTCTTCCCATAGCGGGGACACTGAGAATAAATCGAGGTCCGAGAACCTCTTGACCTCCTAGGCAACGATCTAGTCTACTGTTGAGGTCCGGTGGTAGGTCTACTAGAAGCACCACTAAAAGGTTTTCTATCCGATCCCCCTTGGAATCTTGAGGGTTTGTAACTACTGGTACTGCTCTCTAAATAGCTTTTCTTAAGCCTCACGTCCTCACTGGAGGACTTTCCTTTTCTTTTTCTGAACTTCTCTTCTATGCCTTTCATTTCTTTCAGATTCTGTTCAGCTTTGATTGCCATGTTGACCCATTTATTAAAGTCATCTGTATCCAAGGTCGTCAGCCTATCCCGAATACTAACATGTAGCCCATCGTGAAATTTCTTGCATCTGTCAACATTGTTGGCTACTATCGATGGAGCAAATTCTGATAGCTCGCTGAATTTTTGCTCATACTCTGCTACTGACATACTACCCTGCTTTAGATTCATAAACTCAGTCCATTTCTTTTCTTGCAAAGATCGAGAATAGTATTTTACCTCAAACTCTCTTCGAAAGTCTGCCCAGGTTATGGAAGGATGTCCAACATACCTTTGCACTGTAGTTTTCCACCATGTGTGTGCATGATCTTCCAAGAATTGCACCGCACATGGTAACCTCATGGGCTCAGGAATCTGAAGAGTAATGAAAGTAGTCTCAATTTTCTGTAGCCATATCCAAGCTAAGTCTGATTCCAAAGATCCCATAAAAATCTTGCAACCCATATTCTTCATGTCTTTACAGTAATCAACTATCCCCTTTTCAACAGGGGCAGTCAAAGTGGGCATCACTCTTGCCAAGGTCGCAACTACCTCAGCTAAATTAAAGTCAGCTACTAGGGGTGCCGTTGGGGGTGCAGCAATAGAAGATGAACCAGCAGCTGAAGCTTGTGCTTTAACCTGCTCATCAACATTCTCATTTCTATTTCTATTCCTATCTTGGGGTAGGGGATTGATTCTGGGCCTTCCTCTTCGACGTATAGCATTGTGTCTGATTTCCTGCACAAGTGACAATCTTTTAATACTTCAACAAACAATTCCTAAGTCTACAGGACCTATATCCTATGCTCTGATACAAAGTTGTGACACCCTGTCTGGATAATCTACCTAAAATCCGACAGAGTTTCCTTTCTATCTTAACTATAACCATCCTGCAAATGACATTCAGTATATCCTCAGCAAGCAATATTTCTCAATACAGTTTATCACATTTTTACATGCATATTTAAATATTATCCATGATCAATCTATATTCAAGTCAATACATATTGATTCATTGTCTCATAACTTCAAATATATACAATTTATCTAAAAGTAAATCTATCTCAAAAAGGTTTACTAGATAAAAGACATCAAAAGAAACAAGACTTCTAGAGAGGTTTAAGTATGATGCCCACCACGTCAAAACACTATTAGAAGCGGAGAGTGGAGGAAGGCAACAATACCGACACCTAAACTATAACCTAAAAATGAGAAACATAAAAAGGTGAGATATATGAATATCTCAGTGAGTAGACAACTTTTAAAACATTTGAAAACTATGACGACAACTTTTAAAACATAATAAACATTTCCAAAATAAATAATAGTAAAACTATAATGAATAATTCAAAGATATAGCGAAGTTTTTAAATGTATAACAGTATTATAATAACAAATCCATAAAAAAAATTTGTAGAGTAAATCAAGTTACGTATAATTGGGCTCCAATTTACTGTCATGCATAAGATTTATCCATACATCCATGTAATAACCAGGTAATATCTATTTAGGCATACTAGTAGCCGGCTCCAAAGGCCAATATCACCATAGGATGCCCCAAAGGCATATGTGTCGCTATGATGTGCCCCCAAAAGGATAATATAACGGGATAGGGACTCTGGAGATGGCTCCTACCACAAAGGCGTAGCACGTAGCTCCCGTATATCGATCAAGGGTATAATCTCATACATTAAGTCAGGTGGAGCAAAAACCATGTATGTCAAAATCTATGTATAATCATATTTTATAAATCATCCAACTTGATGATATAATATTTCTTGAAATACATGCACATTAATAACAAAATCAATTCATATGTTTATATATCGCATATGTCTTTAATACGTAAAATAAATATCATGCTAAATAAATTATAATTATAATTAAAGAAACTCCAAATAGCTATAGTTATAGTCTACTCACAATCCTTGAAATGATCTCCTTATACGCCTCGGCCTGTAACCTTGGGATCCTCGAGTGGCGTTGGATCTACGTGGAATAGAGATTAATGATAGTTGGTATTTATACATGCTCAAAGCATTATGCAATTATGAATGCAGCTTAAGTCCCATTAATCTACCCCAAAGTCAATACTAATTTCTCATACTCAAAACAACATATCCTTAATTTTTAATCACTTCCATAATCATTTTCTCCATAATTCAACTCCATATTCATGTCCTTATCAAATTCCTTTCTAGTACTCCATGCCTTAGAGATTTCCATAATACATAATCATCATTTAGTACTATATTTCTCTTAAGCAATGAATTCCTTACTGTCAAACTAGATTAGAAAAATTATAACTTGAGTTTGGTAAGGAATTTTGTAGTGATTCCAATTGGTTTATCTCAGCCAATAAGTCTAATTTATGAATAAAATAACTAACGTATACAATTAAAACAAAATCTTGATCAAGTTTGATAAATCCCGAAACTATGCAAAAACAGGGGTCAAAAGAGGACAGCCAACTTCACCGAATTTGATATTTTTAATTGCTTATCGGTTTTGGTTGATTCAAAAACCAAACTTCTCATGTTGAAGTCTAGTTTCTAGTAAAAATATCAATACAAATCTAGCTGTGCCGACCCAGAAAATCAAAACAGAAGGCATGCTCAATTCCCCTGTTTTGCTTTTTCTTCCTATTTTCTTGTTCATGCTTTCAAATCCTTTTAATTCTTACAAAAGGAAAATAAAACTCATACTTAATAGATGAAATTCCGGACTTTAACATGTTCATGGAGCTAAAATCTTAGCATATTCATGTAGAAAATCTAGAGAAAAGGATAAATTAGTCAAGAAACTAACTTTGGATGTGATTATTGATGAAATTTTGGTGGAAAATGCTTGAAATTTTTTTTGAGAGAATGAAAAGAAGAAAGGGTCAGCTGCTACTTGAGAAAGAAATACAAATTCTAGAGTTTTCAAGAGATAAAAATGAACTTAAAAGATATTTTTCAATTTTTGGTATAATTGCACATTGGTCCCTCATCTTTTCATAACTAACGATTAAGCCCTTAAACTTTTAATTTGTTCAATTTGATCCTTCTTTCTTTTATTTCCTTCACTTATAACTTCTTACCAATTTTCAAGTTTGCCTTAAAATATTTAGGGTTTGACTTTGCTCGATCGTACGTAACCTCGGTTGTTACATCTCAAATCCAAATTTATGTCTTAATCTTCATAATTTGAATCTTATTCAATTAGTTCCTCCAATTTAATCTTTTATTCAATTAAGTTATTACTTAATTAAATCCCAAGCTTTAGGCAACAATTCCGTCTTTGTGTGTGACCTATTAGGTTCCCAACATGTTGATAATGCGCATAAATTAATCCGATTAATTTATACACATAGATCAAGAGCGGGATCTAGCAACCCATCATGATCACCCAAATGTTGAGAAGTCAACGTGACCTCATTGAAACCTTTCAGTTTCCAGCCTATCAATGTAATACGATCCTTCCACCAAATGTCCTAGAAAGCCCATGAGCATGGTGCAATGTCTACTCATGTTCAATCCATATTAGTTCCTGCAACTTACGGTTAACCTTATGAATTTAGAAAAATGATTTCTCCTAAATCCATCATGCTTTGGCCAAAGACTTTATCAAGTTAACTGAAGCCAATAACAGATGAGATATGTCTCCGATGTCACTTAGAGTGGTAAATCCTTTCTGGATTACTCATCCATCTTCGTATGGTTCATGTCATACCCAAAACCACCCTACCATAAGCATCCCTTCATTTGGAACCCGTTCAAATGGAATCAAAGTATGGCACTCTCCATACAAGATGATCTGGTATCACAAGTCGGAGGACTAATTTACACGACTGGCACATGAGAACATTTCCATAGACACTTGAGTGACCATACCAAATGGAGTTCTCACAGCAGGCCATGTTCAGTGAACTTGCTCAACAGACAAGCACCTACATGTTATCCCAAGTATCCCTCATACTTCAACCCATGAGATCGGTTGCTTACTTCAAAAGTAAGAAGGCTTAACATGTACTAGTCTTTGAGTATTGCCAATGCACCGTCTTAGAAATACGATGATCAGGAACAGTTTCAGGAACAAGGCTTTGATGCATAAGGATCTCACAATTATAACTCTTTATAATTCCTTTGCAAGGTCGTTATGTTCCATGGGCTTCATCCGATTAGTACTTAATAACTCCTTATGATCGTACTAACATGAAGGAAAACCTAGTATCACTATCTTCATAGCGAAGGGTATGCTTTATTGAATGTATATCCCATGCACAATCTGATTGGCTCTAGGGCATATACCAACAATCTCCCACTTGCACTAAGCCAATCACTAACGCATCCAATGCCAATCTCTTTCGATTAGCAATTGTGTCTCTACAAGGACATAGCTTAAGTGCACTGAGAATATGCTTTGTCATATTCATGATAATCTCATTATCAAGGTTAATAATTAAGATCACAACGAGACCAAGATTTCAAGCGGTCCGAGATCTGTCCTGTCGATCCAGTCGGTCCTGTCGGTCTAGTCGATACGATCGGTCAAGCCAAGCCTAGCCTATAGCCTAGCTTAGTCAAGCCAAGCTTAGGAAAGCAAAGTCCATAACTTGCGGTCTGGTCGATTCTGATCAGCCAACCAAAGCCTAGCCAATAGTCTTGCTTAGTCAAGGCAAGCTTAGGAAAGAAAAGGCTATAACTTTGCGGTCGAGTCGATTCGGACGGTCCGGTCGGTTCAGTCAGTCATGCCAAGCCAAGCCTATCCTAGCTTAGCTTAGCTAGTTTAGCCAAGCCCAGCCTAGCCAGGCCAAGGCTAGCCAAGCCAAGCCAAGCTAGTCGATCAGTCCGATCAGTCCGTTAGGTTTACAATTGATAGACAAAATGATGTTTTTTCAGACAAAATCGGTGGCAAACTGCCTTCGACAGTTTTCTAGAGCGTAGATCTCAAAAAGTTATATGGATTCAAAAAACAAATCACCTCAAACGAACAACCAAGAGCAAAGTTATAACCTTTCAAAGTTGAGACACCAAGGCTAGTCAAGTTTAGCCAAGCCAATCCTAGCCTAGCCGGTCAGTCCAGTCAATCTTGGCGATCCGGGCGGTCCGATCGGATCGATCATTTCAGTCAGTCCGGTCGATCAAGCCAAGCCTAGCCTATAGCCTAGCTTAGGCAAGCAAAGGTTATAACCTTGTGGTCAGTCAAGCCAAGACTAGCCTATAGCCTAGCTTAGTCAGGCGAAGCTTAGTCAAGCAAAGGCTATAACCTTGCGAAACGGGCGATCTGGTCAGTCAAGACAACCTTAGGCAAGCAAAGGCTATAACTTCGCAATTCGATCGGTTCGGGAGGTCTGGTCGGTTCGGTTGGTCCAAACAGTCTAGGTGGTCTGGCAGTCTGGGTGGTCCAGTCAGTCAAGTTAAGCCTATAACCTAGCTTAGCCAAACCAAGCTTAGGCAAGCAAAGGCTATAACCTTGCGGTATGTGCGTTCGTGCGGTCCGATCAGTCACATCAAGCCTATAACCTAGCTTAGTCAAGCCAAGCTTAGGCAAGCAAAGGCTATAACTTTTCATTCTGGTTGGTTCGGACGGTCCGAGCTGTACGGTCAGTCCGGTCGGTCAAGCCAAGTGATAACTCGTATAATTATATAGTTTTTAGTTATGTTTTATTATTGTTTTGTGTCAAATACGAGTTATTATTGTTTAGTCTAATTGTGTTTATGATCATTTATATTTTTATGTAATTTGGTGTTTTTCACAAGTTTCTTTGAGTGATTTCAGATTACTAGAATTAAGGGCAAATCCAGTTCAGTTCCAGTTCCGACACCTTTTGCCATATCAACTATATCTGGAGTTTCACTGAATCAATAAGGCTGAAATTTTAACCGTGCAAAGCTAAGAGGCATATTTATCTTTTTCATGTTTTACACTTCTTGAAACGGAGTCGTTTTCCCTAGCGAAATCAACCATCAAGTTGGCTGATGTGCAATGACATCTGTGCTGACCTGTTTTCGTATTTTGCTCATATCGTCTTCTCCACATCAGCCAATGAGCTGATTCCAACGGCTATGGATCACTAACTGATAGGGGAACATTTGTCTAGAAGACCATGTGATCAGATAAAGCCTCCAATATTGAAGAAATCGACCATCAAGTTGGCTGATGTGCAATGACGTCTGTGCTGACCTGTTTTCGTATTTTGCCCATATCTTCTTCTCCACATCAGCAAATGAGCTGATTCCAACGGCTATGAATCAGTAACTCATAGGGGAACATTTTTCTAGAAGAACATGTGATCAGATCAGGCCTCCAAGATTGACAAAATCGACCATCAAGTTGGCTGATCAAAATGGTCATACAATATGACGAAAATTGTTAGAAAAATGCACCCACCTATTATACCTACCTTTGAAATTTGTAAAGCTTGTCTCTTGTCATTTAGCCCTCCAAAATGTGTATAAATAGAGGGCCTTGGATGATTGTAGAGGATCATATGGTAGATTGGTAGGAAATTAGCCATTGTAATAAAATTCTCTAAGTTTTCTTCTTCTTTCTTTTCTCTAGTTTTCTTTTTCTTTAGAAAGAGCAAGAGGTTGGATAATTAATATTCTTCTTCTTCTTCTTTCTTTCTTTTATTTTCTTCTTAGATTCTATTTAATTTTATGTTTATAATGCCTATGCTAGGCTAAACTTCTATTTGGTTAAGGGTGATTTCAAAGCCCTAGACATGTTTTGTGATTGATTTTCAGATTCTATCTATCATTAATTTTCTATCAAAGTTGCTTATGTTCTTCTACAAGAATTGTTCATGATGTTGTCTTGATTTATTTAGGTGTACAACTAGATAGATCTTGATAATTATCTATTGCTAGTTTAGGAGTCTTGATCCGTGTAATTGTCTTGATTTCCTATTCATAAGTGGCAATTTGTGATTAATGATTATGGTCAAGTTTTCAATAATTGCAAAGTGGAACATAACCTAAGTTGAACAATCCGAGCTTATGTGTTTGTTGCTTAGATCAACCTATCTTTCTCATCATAAAGCTGCCATTAAATTGAATTTAGAGAGCTTATTCTAGGTTGTTTAATGGTTAGAGATTAAATAGAGAGCTTGTTCTATTTAACGACAAACTAAGGAAAGATTGGGGTAACAGAGCTTGTTGTTATCTACGGTTGTTAACTTTGATAGTTGGTTGATATTGATAGATCTGAAATTGATTCTTAATGATGTCTAGTGGTGGAGAATGAAACCTTAACCATATTTTTCATATTTGATTCTTCTTACTTACTTGTTTTCTTACTTTTCTCGTTTGCTTATTTTTAAGACTATATTTATTTTTATTGGCTGGTTATACCGCCTAATTTGTATATTAACTTTGTTTTATTTTTATTGGCTGGTTATACCGCCTAATTTGTATATTAACTTTGTTTTATTTTTATTGGCTGGTTATACCGCCTAATTTAGTATATATATTTTTATTGGCTGGTTATACCGCCTTGCATCTTATTCTTATTATTTACTTTAGTTTAAATCTGGCTTCAAAAAAAAAAACCTCTTTTCTTTTATTGTTTTTTTTTTAACGTAAATTATAAACTAATAACTCATAAATTAAAACCCAATCCCTGAGGACTCGACCCTTGCTAACTACTATACTTACAATTTATCTTTTTAGTGCAAGGTTAAATAAGATACACTCTTTTGGGTGCATCAAAATTTTTGGCGCCGTTGCCGGGGATTGTTTTTTTTAGTTTATTTGTTACTTGGTTTATTCTTATTTTCAGTTCTAATGATATTTATTTTCTTGTACATACGGGTTTTTCTTATCAAATTTTGAAAAAAAAAAAAAAAAAAAAAACGATGGAATTGAGCAATCTAACACTTGAAGAGTTGGTGGCATACATGAACATAGAGAATCAACAAGCTAAGCTCACCTCCCCAGTTCAACAATTGGCCATGGGAGGATGTCAAGGCCATCAAGTGTTCCAAGACCAACAGTATGATCATTACTCAAACACTTACCATGAGGGATGGTGGGATCATACTAATTATGGCTACTCGAAAAATTACCAAGAAGTAGATCCTTATGCCAATTACACTCATCCATCTAGCTTCAATCAATCATGGTCTCAAGAACCAGATCTTTTTCAACCACCACATATGATTCAAAACTCAGGTACTTATTTAGAAGATCTTGTACATTCTCTTGTTACTGATACTTTGCAATTTCAACAGGAAACAAGGGCAAGCATCCAGAGTTTGGAAAGGGAAATGAGCCTATTGGCTAGTAGTATGGTGGAATTAGTAGCAGAAAGATCTCTAGCACTCCCTTCCCAAACGGTGATTAACCCAAAGGAGAATGCTACTATTGTGACCTTGAGAAATGAGGAACAAGATGAGGATGAGACAAAACCAAAGATGGAATCACTTCTTGAGGATAATGAAGCCACCATTCAAAAGGAGAGTACTTTGACACCTCAGGTAGCTTTTAAGGTTCTTATTTCTACTAATGTTCCTTCTCCATTTTTTCCTAGCAGATTTGCAAAGTCCAAGAAGGAGGAACATGAACAACAATTTTTGGAAACCTTAAACAGCTTGCTTGTGGATGCCATTAGACAAGTACCAAGATATGCACAATTCCTCAAAGAGCTATACCCCACCAAGAATGATGAAATAATACGTGTGGGGGAGAAGGCATTGGCTGTTTTGCAAAGAAAACTTCCTCCAAAACGCAAAAATCCGAGAAGTTTCATGTCTAAGCCAAAAGATCCTAAAAAGCCAAGAAGGGGAATTGGCTAGACTGGAAACAATCAATCAAGTGCTAATTGAGGGAGGCAGCCTAATTAGTGAAAGCATTGCCAAAATGCCATCCTCAGATTTGCTCTCTTTTTCTTTATCTTTTTCTTATGTTTCTTTGTTAATTGTGTTTAGTGTTTTTAAGTTCATTTAGGCTGCATAAGTTTATTTTGTTTAATAGTTCTTTTCACTTACACATGATTCTTTCATTTGGGTTAATAGCATTACATTAATGACAATGTAAGAATTATGTGTGGGGGGAAGAATTTAGGATTTTATTTTTGAGTCGTTTTATGTTGTTTTTCTTTCTGATCCATGTTTTGAAAATAACTAGATGTAAATATAATTTTTTTTTTTAACCCCGGTTAAATGGCGGATAACGGTACTCCGTGATTATTTAAATCGGTTCCATCAGCTACCCACAAAACTGATATTGTATATAAATTTCTCTTCCAATTTCTCTTTCAATTTTTTTCAATTTTTTTTTCAGGATGGATGATATTCTCACAAGATTGCAGAAACGATTTCCTCCTTTTCCTCGAAATATTTTACTGAAGCTTTACCAAGTTCGATTCGAAAGATTAAGAATGCTTATGCACAAAGGGATTCCTGGAGACATACGTTGGATAATTGAAGCCAAGGTACGTGAAGATGAATATCTTCCTGTTTTGCATTTACCAGGTACAGGTAGAAGCACTTTTGCAAAGAAGCGACGAGCAAAGCGCATGAGTTCAAATTGCCACAAATGTGCACGATGGACGTGTAACGGTAAATGTCGTTCTATTGGGATTCCGTCCTCTAATCGAGATGATAAAATTGAATTCATTAAGGATGGACTGAGTAAGGAGAATTTGGGTAATATCCAACTTTCTCTTGAGACGCATCCTAGTGGAGACGTACAAAGAGAAATTCTTGATTTATGGCCGCAATTCCAAAGGGAATGGCAACATCTTGGGAATCTGATGTTAAAAGACCCTGTTTGCCAGCTTGTAAGAAAACTGGATGGGAAGCATATCCTCGACTCATAGAAGGCGTTTAAGCCGTTTCTGGACGTAAAACCAGAGGAAGATGTGAGCCACAATCACAACTACAATAAATGACTTCTCAGTTTTTGGTTTGATTTGCAATAACTTTATTTTGGTTTAATTTACGTGTTGTTCGATTTGTGTAATTATTCTCATTTTTTTGTCTTTTACGGTTGATTTTTTCTTCTCTTTTTGATTTTCTTCCTGAAATCACGCAAAAATCTTTTGTTAGGTTAATATTTTCTTCTGACAGGTCAGATACACTTTCGGCGACATTATTACTCTTGTCTGATTCACTACTCAGTCCTCTATTTATTACACCATGTACTCATTCTCTTTCAGGCACTCGAAAAAAAGAAAAAATAAAAAAGAAAAAAAAATGGAAAGTACTTCGTCCCAACGCATTAAAAAAATTTGTGTTTTTGGAGGTGCTTATCCAGGGAAAAATAACATATTCGCTGATGAAGCCATAAGAGTTGGAGTAATACTTGCCCAACAAAAGATCAACTTGATTTATGGAGGCGGTAGTACGGGTTTAATGGGAGCAGTCGCTACAGCAGCACACGCCGGAGGAAGTCCAGTTCTAGGAATCGTGCCAAAACTATTCACAAGTTTTTGTGGACCTACCGTGGGTAAGGAAATACAAGTCTGGAGTATCCCTGAACGGATAACAATCATGTACCATTCTGCCGATGCATTCATTGCTTTACCAGGAGGTCTGGGTACATTGGAAGAAATAGCTTGCGTGGCTTCTTGGTCATCTTTGGTCACAAATAAGAAACCCATTGGTTTGCTTAATATTAATGGTTATTTTAGTAATTTGCTTTCATATTTAGATAATGCTGTGGATAATGGATTCATGTTTTCAGAGGCAAGGAGAACCATAATTTCTGCTACAACCATTGAAGATTTACTCAAAAAGCTCCAAGCTTATGAGTATTTATCTGCTACGGTTGTTTCGCAAACGCTCGGAAAAAGAAAAAGAGATATGGACGAGCAAGGAGTGGATTGCACTTTGTCTTTGTGACATTATCTAACATTTTGTTTGTTGTGTCTCAGTTATAATAAGTGGTTAGCAACCTCTGCAGGTAATATCTCCTAAATTCTACCTTTAAAATTTGACATTGGGGACAATGTCATATTTTAGTAGGGGGTAAGGGACATATTTTTCTAATATAAAAAAAAAAAAAAAATTTGTTGTGTTTTAAGACATTTAGAAGTATTCATTCTGAACAAGGTCTGAGTAAGGGAGACTTGAGACATACCTTGTCAGTTTGATTTAATCTTCTCAAAAAAAAAAAAAAAAAAAAAGCATGTTTACACTTAGTGTGTTTTTAGTGTGTTTTAGTTACTTTCAATACTATGATGAGATATGAATTGCATAAGTCTAAAATAGATTTATTAGTGAGAAGATTTTCATGAGAATTGAGCTTGATGTCAATCTTTTATGAGCCAATGTTAATATGATATGTTGATTGAGAAAGAAGCATGTTTAGACTTAATCTGACTTGTATAATCATCCTTGTGAGTTTTTGAGCCTATAATGATTGATGCATTATACAAATCAATCTAATTTCTTTCTTGAGTGCTCTTATGATTACATGATTCTCTAGAACTTGCTTTAAACCGTTTGAGACTATATTGATACATGTGACAACATGAATATGATAGAGGCATTAGGATTATAACCAGAGCCAAACAGCCATCCATTATTAATGTTCCAAGAGAACACACCCTTAGTGAACCAATTTGAGCCTACATTGAATAAGCTATATCTTTGGTAACCATAACTTGTCCCTAACCTAAATATACTTATATCTTTACCTTTGTTCCAAAAGATAAATTAGCATGTTTTGAGACAAGTTGCAAAGACAAAGAAGATTTATTGAAAATTTGGGTTAGAAACAAGAAATAAGTGTGGGGGGAAAAGAAAGAAAAAAGTCAAGAGAAAAAGAAAGGGATCATTGTCAAATACATTCTCATATAAAAAAAAAAAAAAAAATCTTCTCTTGAACTTCTAGTTAAAGTAAAGAAAAAGATGTTACAAAGTTGGTTAGAATGATGCAAAGGCTCAACATGAATATTTAGCCTATGTTATTATGTGCTTTATAAGAGTTTTGAGAAGTTTTATTTGTATGATCTTTTTATGTCTCGAAACTTTATGAACTCTTTGGAACCTTTGTGATATCTTTATCCTTTTGTTCTTCAACCACATTACAAACCCCTTGGCCCCATTACAACCTTGATTAAAGACCTCTTGATTCATGAAGTTGTATGATCTAAATAGTGGAGAATAGGTGGACAAGCAAGAATATGGTAGAACTGTTTTCATGAGATTGATTGAGTGTAAACACTTCACCACTACTTTAAAGAGTGAAAATCATGAGGGTACCCCATGTGAGTAGTTGAGATTAAGTTTGAATATGCACTATTTTGATTGAAATATGTTATGTTAATATTGGCTTAACTCAAACAATTTACATTCAAGTATGATTTTTTGTGAAATTCTTTAAGCTATTGATTAGTTTATAAGACTTGTTCAAAGATTGTCTCTAATTTGTATTGAAAGGATTAGGAGTAAATATTTTTAGTATATGTAGTTTATTTATATTTTAGTTTTCAATGTTTGTGGGTATCGTCCTAGTAAACCCTCACGAGACTAAACTCGTCCACTAGGGACACCTAGGGGTTTAAAGGCTTGTGTCACACGCTAAGTGCCACCGTGATTTCCTACGAAAATGGATTAGATTAGATTTTCTTATTTTATTTTTATTGAGTCGTTGCTAGGGACTAGCAACAATCTAAGTGTGGAGGTGTGATAACTCGTATAATTATATAGTTTTTAGTTATGTTTTATTATTGTTTTGTGTCAAATACGAGTTATTATTGTTTAGTCTAATTGTGTTTATGATCATTTATATTTTTATGTAATTTGGTGTTTTTCACAAGTTTCTTTGAGTGATTTCAGATTACTAGAATTAAGGGCAAATCCAGTTCAGTTCCAGTTCCGACACCTTTTGCCATATCAGCTATATCTGGAGTTTCACTGAATAAATAAGGCTGAAATTTTAACCGTGCAAAGCTAAGAGGCATATCTATCTTTTTCATGTTTTACACTTCTTGAAACGGAGTCGTTTTCCCTAGCGAAATCAACCATCAAGTTGGCTGATGTGCAATGACGTCTGTGCTGACCTGTTTTCGTATTTTGCTCATATCGTCTTCTCCACATCAGAAAATGAGCTGATTCCAACGGCTATGGATCACTAACTGATAGGGGAACATTTTTCTAGAAGACCATGTGATCAGATAAAGCCTCCAATATTGAAGAAATCGACCATCAAGTTGGCTGATGTGCAATGACGTCTGTGCTGACCTGTTTTCGTATTTTGCCCATATCTTCTTCTCCACATCAGCAAATGAGCTGATTCCAACGGCTATGAATCAGTAACTCATAGGGGAACATTTTTATAGAAGAACATGTGATCAGATCAGGCCTCCAAGATTGACAAAATCGACCATCAAGTTGGCTGATCAAAATGGTCATACAATATGACGAAAATTGTTAGAAAAATGCACCCACCTATTATACCTACCTTTGAAATTTGTAAAGCTTGTCTCTTGTCATTTAGCCCTCCAAAATGTGTATAAATAGAGGGCCTTGGATGATTGTAGAGGATCATATGGTAGATTGGTAGGAAATTAGCCATTGTAATAAAATTCTCTAAGTTTTCTTCTTCTTTCTTTTCTCTAGTTTTCTTTTTCTTTAGAAAGAGCAAGAGGTTGGATAATTAATATTCTTCTTCTTCTTCTTTCTTTCTTTTATTTTCTTCTTAGATTCTATTTAATTTTATGTTTATAATGCCTATGCTAGGCTAAACTTCTATTTGGTTAAGGGTGATTTCAAAGCCCTAGACATGTTTTGTGATTGATTTTCAGATTCTATCTATCATTAATTTTCTATCAAAGTTGCTTATGTTCTTCTACAAGAATTGTTCATGATGTTGTCTTGATTTATTTAGGTGTACAACTAGATAGATCTTGATAATTATCTATTGCTAGTTTAGGAGTCTTGATCCGTGTAATTGTCTTGATTTCCTATTCATAAGTGGCAATTTGTGATTAATGATTATGGTCAAGTTTTCACTAATTGCAAAGTGGAACATAACCTAAGTTGAACAATCCGAGCTTATGTGTTTGTTGCTTAGATCAACCTATCTTTCTCATCATAAAGCTGCCATTAAATTGAATTTAGAGAGCTTATTCTAGGTTGTTTAATGGTTAGAGATTAAATAGAGAGCTTGTTCTATTTAACGACAAACTAAGGAAAGATTGGGGTAACAGAGCTTGTTGTTATCTACGGTTGTTAACTTTGATAGTTGGTTGATATTGATAGATCTGAAATTGATTCTTAATGATGTCTAGTGGTGGAGAATGAAACCTTAACCATATTTTTCATATTTGATTCTTCTTACTTACTTGTTTTCTTACTTTTCTCGTTTGCTTATTTTTAAGACTATATTTATTTTTATTGGCTGGTTATACCGCCTAATTTGTATATTAACTTTGTTTTATTTTTATTGGCTGGTTATACCGCCTAATTTGTATATTAACTTTGTTTTATTTTTATTGGCTGGTTATACCGCCTAATTTAGTATATATATTTTTATTGGCTGGTTATACCGCCTTGCATCTTATTCTTATTATTTACTTTAGTTTAAATCTGGCTTCAAAAAAAAAACCCCTTTTCTTTTATTGTTTTTTTTTAACGTAAGTTATAAACTAATAACTCATAAATTAAAACCCAATCCCTGAGGACTCGACCCTTGCTAACTACTATACTTACAATTTATCTTTTTAGTGCAAGGTTAAATAAGATACACTCTTTTGGGTGCATCACCAAGACTAGCCTATAGCCTAGCTTAGTCAGGCCTAGCTTAGTCAAGCAAAGGCTATAACCTTGTGGTCGGGGTAGTCCTTGTGGTCCGAACTGTGTGATCAGTCTGGTCTATCCGGGCGGTCTGGGCGGCTCGAATGGTCTGGGTGATCCGGTCAGTCAAGTTGAGCCTATAGCCTAGCTTAGTCAAGCCAAGGTTAGGCAAGCAAAGGCTATAACTTTGCAGATCTCTTGGTCCGGGCGGTCCGTGTGGTTCGGTCAGTTCAGACAGTCTTGGTGGTTCGGGCTGTCTGGGTGGTCCGAACGGTCTGGGTGTTCCGGGTATTCCAGTCAGGGCGATCCGATCAGTTCGGGCTGTCAAAACAAGACTAGCCTATAGAATAGCTTAGTCAGGCCAAGCTTAGTTAAGTAAATGCTTTAACCTTATGGTCCGGTCTATCTGGTTGGTCCGATCTGTCCAGGCAGTTTGGGCGGTCCGGGCGATCAGGTCTGTCCGGGTTGTTCAAACAGTCAGGGTAGTTCAGTTGATCTTGACGGTCTGGGTTGTTTGAAGGGTTCGAACGGTCCGAGCGATCCGGTCGGTCTAGTCAGTCAAGCCAAGACTATCCTATAGCCTAGCTTATTTAGGCCAAGCTTACTCAAGCAAAGGCTATAACCTTGCGGTCTATGCGGTCCGGTCGATCCTGGCTGTACGATCAATTCGGGCGATCCACTCAGTCAAGTCATGCCTATAGCCTAGCTTAGGCAAGCAAAGGCTATAACTTTACAGTCCGTTATGAAGATGATGTTTCTTTTAAGTTCACTCACGGTCAAATGGAAAGGAAGTTTCATGAAATTTCATGAAGTTTCAAACTTATACCTCTCTCTAGCTCTTGAATGGTTTAATTTTCAACTGAATTGGGACATGAGAATAGGTTGCAAAGTGCATTCCTGATAAGTAATCACCAATTTTCTTTAAGATCAAAGACATTTTTCATTTGAACTTAAAAAATAAGTCATGCAAACATAAGAAATTTCCAACAAAATTGAAACAAAACTGTCAAAACACCTAATTAATGCTTAAAATGTCACGCCTAGAAAAATGAAAACAACAAAAATTTGCAATTATCTAGACTGAGTATTTGAGGTGACATTCCCCATCTTCAAACTTCAGGTTTCCATTGTTCCAAATCATCCAAAGTCTAAGTCCCGTTATTGATGAGATCTTCATTTCGTTGATTGCCCAATTGCCTCCATATGATAATTGCACTTGCTGCCAGGATTAGAATTCTTTGCTGATGGATTTGGAGTTGTCTTTAAAGGCATAGGAGTAAGGTATTGATTTTTTACCAATAAAGGCAAAAGATCAAAAATTGGGATCGAAATTTTCTCTTGATCGTTTCTTGGTCTTCTTTGGGGAACATGCCTAGCTACAGATACAAGTGTAAGGCTAGGCATAGGATAGGGGTTCGAGGGTAAAAGTTTGGCTGAAATTCGGTTCTGGTACCGGTGGATAAGGGTTTAATGCAACATTATTTACAATGGGGTAATAATGTTGATTCCTAGGGTATGGATGATATGGGAGAAAACCTCCTATATGTTGTCCTCCATAACTCATAGCTTGGATATCTTCTTCTTTCTTTTTAGATGCCCCATTTTTCATTGCACTAAATGTCTCTTCAGCTTCAAGCTTCCCACTCTTTATAGCATTTTCAATTATCTCGTCGGAGATTACCATGTTTGCAAAATTTATTTTGGCATTCCTGATCATCCTTTCATAGTATGGTGCTTTGAGCGTATTAACAAACAAGACTATTGTTTCCTTCTCAATGAGGGGCGGTTTGACTTGGGCAGCAACATCTCTCCACCTTTGGGCATACTCTTTGAAACTTTCAGTAGTTTTCTTATCCATGCTTTGTGAAGATAGCCAATTTGTGATCATATCAATAATATGCTTGTATTGGGCTACAAATGCCCTTGCTAGTTCTTTTCATGAGAGGATATGAGTTCTATCTAGATGGACATACCACCTAGTAGTAGAGCCCGTAAGACTGTCTTGGAAGACATGGATTAACAACTTGCCGTCGTGTGTACGGGCAGCCATCTTCCTATAATACATGGTGATATGGGTTATCGGGCATTTGGTCCCATCATATTTTTGAAAATTTGGGGTCTTGAACTTTGCGGAATGACTACATCAGGCACCAAGTAACGACCAACAGCGTCCATGGAGCCATAAAAGTCCCTCTCCTCAACAGCCTAAAGCCTTTCTTCTATGAGACTCTTTTCATGAAAATTGTACTCCTCTTTTGTATCGAGAACGTTCATCTCCAGCTTCTCTTGTCTCTTAGGGTTATCCAAATCAGGGACTTGGATATAATCTGATAATTTTGCCCTCGGTGCAGAAATGGTGTATCCCAGGAATTGGGGCTGAGTTGCTGCTGATGTCTCTGGCATCCTAGAATATGGATAAGGTAGTCCTCCCATGAACGGTGATACTTGTTGTGATTGTCTGCTTAGGATGTTTGAACTTAAAAGTAACTGAAACCAGGCAGATTTGTAGGATCTTCATCATCTAGCGATAGATTTTTTTTCTTGAATAGTGACTTCTTCTACTCCTCTCTGCTTGTTCAAATTCATCAACAATTCCATCATCTTGGCCAACTGTTCCTTCATTTTTTCTTGCGTTGTTTCTATTTCATTCATCTTAGCAGCATGTTCCTCTTCCATTGCTTTAGCCCGTGAACGAGTGTTGTATGGATGCCCCAAGATACTTGATTGCTTGAGCTATCCTTGAATCATTTGTTACCATAATTTTTAAAATTAAAGTCTCGTGTTTTCATTAAGTTGCGTATGGAATGAATATGCAAGAAAATACTTAAATTATGCGAATTCATGCAAATAAATAAAAGAATAAAGTTAATTCAAAAAATAGTCACAAAGATTTCACAAAATTCAATAGTTAAATACAGATTAGAGAAATACAAATAATATTCACAAAATTCAAAAGGTTAGTCAGAAAGCAAGAACATTCCTTCTTGTGTCATATTTCGGGTCATTCTCTATACAGGGTTGGCATGGCTCTGTCCTAAGGCTGGTCTCTTAAGTGTTGTCTACGTGCTGGATTCATGATTATTTGACCAAGTTAAAAGATTCCAAAATTGCTCCTTAACTTCATCCATGGTGGATAAGTAAAGCACCCCAATCCTCGCCCGGCACAGGCTCCAAGCGAAAAAGGTTCAATTCGGGTAAGAGTATCTCTCTAGCCCATACTAAGGTTATCACCCCACGAAAGTTCAGGTACTTTACACCCTGAGAGTGTTTTGCTAGCCCATGCGAAGGTTATCACCTCACGAAGGCATAGGTACTTTACCCCCTCCTAAAAAGGACGAGCCCGGGTATAGTGCATGTTCATGCTAGTGTGGTGTGTACGAAGAAACATAGCAAACCTTTGACTCACAAAAATACCTGCAAAAAATTTAAAAATGTTAGAAATTCAATAAAACAATTATAAATAAAATATTTAAGACAAATTTCAAGACCAAGGATAATATATGACTAACTTATGGCTCAAATCTCTAAGTTCTCAATGGAGTAGCCAAGTTGTCATAATGTGCTAAATCCTAAGACCTAACAGCTAGACATAAACAGGTGTCGCCACTAGTCTTTTTCCTAGGTGTAATTAGTCACCTATATGAATCTATCCTTTTTAAAATAATCCTAAACTTGACTAAGGCATCCTAAAAAGAATAGGTTTTGATCTACGTTTCAGAATTAAGTTCGGGAGTTCAGTTATGTGTGGGGAATGATTAGCACCCCAGAACGCCTATCCTAAAGATAGTACCATATTAATCACATCTTATCCTAAACTAGTCTTATCTAAATGGCCTTTGTTTAATTCAATCTTATTTTATTGTTATTTAAATATTTAAATTTTGGAAATTTTCTAGAATCATTTCCACTATTCGAGAGTAATTCTAAGAAACACCTCACCTCAAGAGTCTTCAATGGAAATTAGGGTTGTAAATAAACAAAGCGTTCAATGAACGGTTCGTGAACAGTTCAATTTCTGTTCGTTTATTTTCGTTTATCAAGTTAAATAAACGATTTTGAACATGATTTTAAAGTTCATTTATTAAACGAAACGAACACGAACAAGATTTGTTTAGTTCATTTATGTTCACGAACAAACTCGTTTATGGATCGTTTAAAATTTGTTTAATAGATTGTTTAAAGCTCGTTTAAAACTCGTTTATTGTTCGATTATAAAATAATTAATAATTTTTTTATTTTTTATTTATAATATTATTTAATAACTTAAATTTAATAATTTAATAATAACTTAAATTTAATTACATTTGTATTTTTTTATTTTTTATTTAATAATAATTTAAACTGACTTATTTTTTATTTGTTTATTGTTCATGAAGTTATTTTTAATTGTTTGCGAACACATTCGATTATATGTTCATGAACATGTTCGTTTAATGTTCGCGAACAAGCTCATTTAATTTAAATGAACGAACACGAACATATTCAATTTAAACGAACAGAGCTTGAATACAATTTTAAAATCCTTAACAAACACGAACAAGCTCAAAAATAAATAAAGGAACACGAACAAAGGCATGTTCATTCAAGCCCGGTTCATTTACAGCCCTAATGGAAACCATTAGTTATTATGAAGAAGCTCTATCATCGAAAAAATTAAATTTTACGAAAATACCTAATTCTAATCTTCAAAACTATTTACACATTAAAGCCTCATGTTTTATTTCGTTCAAAAAATAAATCATCAATTATTAAAAATCAATTAGTAAAAATAAATTCTACCTAATTCAATTTTAATTAACATGATTATAAAATAAATATAAATAATAAATAAGTAATAAATAAACATTATACAATTATTTATACAAAATTAAAGAAAATCAAATAAGAGTTAGTCATAAAAAATATTCACAATAATGAAGCAAATAAAAATTAATCAGGAATTAACAAATAAATAAGAATTAATAACAATAATTAAATTAGACAATAATATCAAATAAAATAATATAAAAACATAAAAATAAATAAAAATAAAAGAATAAAAAAAATCAAAAACACAAAATACTTAAAACAAAAAGAAACAATACATCGGGGTCGGATCCAGGTGCGAGCCGCGCGCGGGTCCCGCTACTCAATAATAAGTGCTTAATTTCATACATTTTCCTATTTAATTTTTTTATACTTTGTGCTTTGATTCTTAAGTTCTTTGACATTTTACTATATTTTTATGCTTTGTAGATATTTTGGAAGAGATGAAGTCAAAACATGTCAATTAGGATGTTAAACAGTTTACAAAATCACAATCACAAGATGGAAAAAGACTTGGGAGTCAAAAAGATCAAATTCTTGGTGCAAAGCAAGAAGGCAGATTTGACCTCCGAAGCTTGTTGCTAAGAAAACATGTTGTTAAATTCTTTATTCAAATAAACTTCCTACTTAACTTCTGAAGATGGCTTGAATACCTTTCCAACAGTATCACATGGGCCTAAATCAGATAAGAAATGTTCATCCAAATTGGCATTGGAATATCTCTCTAAACAACCCTAGCGGTAGAAAAAACCCTAGCCGCAAATCACCTTTCTTTATTAAAACCCTAACCGCAAATCACAAGGAGAGAAGCCCTAGTTGCTGCCTATAAATAGAGACAAGGGGGATAGCCACAACATACTTCTACTAGCATTATATTCTGATTTTCTTCTTTTCTTTAGAGAGTTTGAGAGAGCAAGAGGCTAAATAATTAATATTCTTCTTCTTCTCCATTCTTTTAGTTTTCTTCTTATTTTCTTTTTGATTTCATGTTTATGTTTACAATGCCTATGTTAGGCTAAAGTTTCTTTTTGGTTAAGAGTGATTTCAAAGCCCTAGACATGTTATGTAATTGATTTTTAGATTCTATCTATCAGTGGTTTTTATCAAAGTTGTTTATGTTCTTCCATTAAAATTATTCATGATATTGTATTGATTTTTTTACGATGTGTAGACACCTAATTTTGTCTGGACCACTAAAATAGGTATGTTTTCTTCCTAAATTGGTGTTTCAGAATGTAAAAAGACTTTTCTCATCTTGCAGGTGGAAATCTGAGACTTAGTCTAAGAAGTCGAGCATAAAAAGTCAAACTTCAAAAAGTCAACCTCAAAAAAGTCAACCTCAAAAAGTCAACTAATGAAAAAGTCAACCCACTTTCAAAATCAAATTTTGAAGTTCAATTGAAAAATGGTGAAAGAATTTTGATAATCCGAGGTCTACATTGAAAGATATGGAGTTCGAAAGTTGGATTACGGAGATTCAGTAGAAAGGAAACCCTAGTTCGAGAAATTTGGGGAAAAGTGCATAAACGATCAAATTGGTCGAAATTAAAGGTTCCAAATGAAAGATAAGCACTGACTATGGGTAATGGAGAAGCTACTTGAAAGAAAAGTCAATTCGGAAGAAAACTGAGAATTAGGGTTTTTGGTGGATTTCGGTGAAATTTGAAAGAATTACAGAAATAGCCCGATTTGGTAAGACTAAAGCCCCTAATTGATGAGGAGTGATTAAACAAGGATAGCCTAAGGCTCAGTTTGAAGAAAATCTGAAAATCGAACTTGTTTTGAGCAAAACCGGGCTTCAGAGGCAAAAGGGCAAAATTAGAAAATTTGGAAAAATAGCAAATGAACTCCAAAAATTCTAAAAATTTGCAGATCTCATTCTTAAATCATTTGGAGTTCGTTTGCAAAATGGCCAAATCCCGGGTCCCCTAAGTAGAAATTCAAAAGGATAAATCCCGTAAAAATTGTAAATGAGCTCCAAAAATTCTAAAAAATTTTAGATCTCATTCTTAAATTATTTGGAAGAGATTGGCCAAAGAAAATACAGATTCAGAGTTTGTTTGTAAAATGGCCAAATCCCGGGCCCATAATGCAGTAATTCAAGCAGACAAATCCCGAAAAAAAATACCAAATGAGTTCCAAAAATCATGAAAACTTCCAGATTATACTTTTGAATTATTTGAAAGAGATTGGTGAAGAAAAAAATTGGATTTGGAGCTCCTCTAAAAAATGGTAAAGTTTGGGAGCACAAAGGGGCAATTTTGAAAGAAAAATCCAAATAAATAGCAAATGGGCTCTAAAAGTTTTGAAAACCTCCAAAATTCAATTTTTTATTATTTCTGAAGTAGTAAAAAAAGAATTTTTGAATTTGGAGTCCGTTTACTATTTATTTATGTTCGGGGGGCAAAAAGGTCATTTTACCAAAGAAATCGAAAAGGGTCTTTTCTTATTTTTAAAAAATTGAAGCATGTCCTAGAAGAGGTGATGTACTCAAAAGAGTATATCTTATTTAACCTTGCACTAAAAAGATCAATTGTAAGTATAGTAGTTAGCAAGGGTCAAGTCAGTAGGGATTGGATTTTAATTTATAAGTTAATAGTTTAAAACTTAAATTCAAGGAAAACAAAAAAAAAGGGGGTTTTCAAATAGTTTTAAAAATAAGCAAACAAGAAAAGTAAGATGAAAGTAAGAAATAAGAAATCAAATATGAGAGAAATATGGTTAAGGTTTCATTCTCCACCACTAGACATCATTAAGAATCAATTTCAGATCTATCAATATCAACCAACTATCAAAGTTAACAACCGTAGATAACAACAAGCTCTGTTACCCCAATCTTTCCTTAGTTTGTCGTTAAATAGAACAAGCTCTCTATTTAATCTCTAACCATCAAACAACCTAGAATAAGCTCTCTAAATTCACTTTCATGGAAGCTTTATGATGAGAAAGATAGGTTGATCTAAGTAACAAACACATAAGCTCGGATTGTTCAACTTAGGTTATGTTCCACTTTGCAATTATTGAAAACTTGACCATAATCATTGATCACTAATTGCCCCTTATAAATAGAAAATCAAGATAATTACACGGATCAAGACTCCTAAACTAGCAATAGAAAATTATCAAGATCTATCTAGTTGTACACCTAAATAAATCAAGACAACATCATAAACAATTCTTGTAGAAGAAAATAAGCAACTTTGATAGAAAATTAATGATAGATAGAATCTGAAAATCAATTACAAAACATGTCTAGGGCTTTCGAATCACCCTTGACCAAATAGAAGTTTAGCCTAGCATAGGCATAGATAATATATACATAAAACTAAAAAGAAAATAAAAGATTGGAGAAGAAGAATAATGATGATCTTTGAGTCTCCTCAAAAGATGTCTAGTTTGTGGCTCAAAAGATGGTATTTATAGAGCTTTAAAACCCTGAGAATAAGTCCTTGCCGCCCAAGTAAGCCCTGAGGTGCAAAAATCACGTTTTTGCCTTTTTTTCAGATTTGCGATTATGGTTTTTTGGCCGCAAGGTTCTTTAGGGAGATATTCTAGCGCCATTTTGATACCCATTTCTTATCCGATTTGGGACCATAATATATAGTTGGAAAGATAATCAAGTCAACTTCAAAAGTCAAGAGGAAGTTTCTTCAAATAAAGACTCTAACATCATGTTTTCCTTACAACAAGCTCCAGAGGTCAAATCTGCCTTATTGCTTTTCAACCAGAAATTTATATTTTTGACTCCCAAGTCTTCTTCCATCTTGTGATTATGATTTTGTAAGCTCTTTACCATCATTATTGACATATTTTGACTTCATTATCCTTATTGTACCTTAAATTCAAAAACATAATATAAGTAAAAAAGATGAAGATCGAAAACATAACAAAAACTAATGGTAGAAAGGCATAAAATGTAAATTTTATGAGCTTATCAAATGCCCCCACACTTAGCTTTTAGCTAGTCCTCGAGCAAAATAAAATAAAAATAAAATAAGAAAATCTAATCTAATATACTTTCGTAGGAAATCACGGTGGCACTTAGCATGTGACACAAGCCTTTAAACCCCTAGGTTTCCCTAGTGGACGAGTTTAGTCTCGTGAGGGTTTACTAGGACGATACCCACAAATATTGAAGACATAGAAAAACTAAAAAAAAAAAAAATTAAAAAAATTAATAATAATAATTACAACTAATCCTTCCAATATAAATTAGAGATAATCATTGGACAAGTCTTATAAACTAATCAATAGCTTAAAGAAATTCACAAAAAACCTTGCTTGAATGTAAATAGTTTGAGTTAAGCCAATATTAACTTAACATATTTCCATCAAAATAGTGCATATTCAAACTTAATCTCAACTTCTCACATGGGATACTCTCCTGATTTTCACTCTTTAAAGTAGTGGTAAAGTGTTTACACTCAATCAATCTCATGAAAACACTTCTACCATATGCTTGCTTGTCCACCTATTCTCCACTATTTAGATCATACAACTTCATAAATCAAGAGGTCTTTATTCAAGGTTGTAATGGGGCCAAAGGGTTATAATGTGGTTAAAGAACAAAAGGATAAAGATATCACAAAGGTTCCAAAGAATTCATAGAGTTTAGAGACATAATAAGATCATACAAATAAAACTTCTCAAAACTATTATAAAGCACATAATAACATAGGCTAAATATTCATGTTGAGCCTTTGCTTCATTCTAACCAACTTTGTAACATTCTTTTTATTTTCTTTAACCAAAAGTCCAAGAGATGATTCAATTTTTTTTCATGGAAATGTATTTTTACAATGTTCTCTTTTCTTTTTCTCTTGACTTTTGCCTCTCTCTTCCCCCACACTTATCTTTTGTTCTAACCCAAATTTTCAAAAAGTATCCCTTGTTTTTGCAATATGTCTCAAGCATTCTAGTCTATCTTTAGAACAAGGGTAAAGATATAAATGTATTTAGGCTAGGTGTAAGATATGGTTACCAAAGAAATAGCTTATTCAATGTTGGCTCAAATTGGTTCACTAGGGGGATGTTCTCTTGGAACATCAATAGGGATGACTGTTTGGCCCTGGTCATAATCCTAATGCCTCTATCATATTCATGTTGTCACATACATCAATATAGTCTCAAAAAGGTTTAAAGCAAGTTCTAGAGAATCATGTAATCATAAGAGCACTCAAGAGAGAAATTAGATTAATATGTATAATGCATCAATCATATAGGCTCAAAAACTCACAAGGATGATTATACAAGTCAATATCAAGTCTAAACATGCTTTTTTCTCAATCAACACATCATATCAACATTGGCTCATGAAAAATAGTGATATCAAGCTTAATTCTCATGAAAATCTTACCACTAATGATCAGTTTCAGACCTATTCAATTCATATCTCATCATAGTATGGAAAGGAACTAAAACACGCTAAAAATTATAATAATAATAATATTAAATACTCATAAAAAAAATAATAGCCAAAAATAAAAGAAATCCTAAATCCTTCCCCCCACACTTAATTATTACATTGTCCTCAATGTAATTCTATTAACCCAAATGAAAGAATCATGTGTAAGAGAAAAGAACTAATAACATAAGAATATAAATAACTAAGACTCAAAACAAAATAAATTCATGCAACCTAAATAATCCTAAAATACTAAACAAATAATTAACAAATAAACATAAAAATAATTAAAAACAATAAAAATAATAAAGGGAAAAGGAAAAGAAAGCAAATCTGAGTATGGCAGGTTGGTAATTTCTTCATTAATTGGGCTGCCTTCCCAATTAGTACTTGAGTTAAGTTGTCCAACCTAACCAACACCCCTTCTTGGCTGTTTAGGATTTGCAAGATCATACAAGAAAATTCCAAATTTGTGCGTTTTATAGGGCGATTTCTTTGCATAATAATGGATGCATTCTCTATTACAAGTATTATTCCATCATCCTTTGTGGTGCATAGCTTGTCAAGGAATGGTGCATATTTTGGTATTTGTTGAATGGCATCCACAAACAAGTTGTTTAAGGTATTCGGCATGTGTTGTTCATGTTCTTCCTCCTTGAACTTTGCAAATCTACTAGGAAAAGGTGGAGAAGAAACATTAGTAAAAGTGGAACCTTAAACGTTACCTCAGGTGTCGAAGTACTCTCTTTCGAAATTGAAGCTTCATTATCTTCAATAGCTGAATCCATCTTTAGTTCTTTCTCATCCTCGGGTTCCCTTGGATTTTTTGATTCATCCTCAAGTTGTGTGGCACTAACACTCTCCTTTGGATCAATCAACGATTGGGAAAGGAGTGCTTGAGATCTTTGTGCTACTAATTCCACTGTACTACTAGCCAATAGGCTCATTTGCCTTTCCAAACTCTGGATACTTACCTTTGTTTCCCTTGTTTCCTATTGAACTTGCAGAGTATTAATAACAAGAAAATTGACAAGTTCTTCTTAAGAATTACCTGAGTTTTGAGGTGGTGGCTCAAAAAGATCTTGTTGCTGATCCCATGGTTGATTGAAGACAAATTGATTAGTTTAATTAGCATAAGGATCTACTTCTTGATAATCTCCCGAGTAGCCATAATGAGTATGATTCCACCATCCCTCATTGTAAGTGTTTGGGAAAGCATCATACTGTTGTCCTTGGAACCCTTGATGGCTTCGGTATTCTCCCACATCATAGGCTGGTTCAAAATTATCTTTTTGGTAGTATGGGCACCAATTGGTTGGATGATCCATCATGAAGCACACTCCACACTGCCTTGATTGTTGAATCTTACTTATGGCCACTTGTTGAACTATAGAGATGAGATTGTCTAGTTGGTTCTGAAGGTTCTGAAGTTTTGATGTAGCACCTACCATCTCTTCTTGCTTGAAGTTTGAAAACAAAAACCTGTACTACAAGAAAAATAAAATTAATTACAACTGAAAATAAGAATAAACCAATAAACTAATAAACTAAATAAAGCAATCCCCGACAACGGCACCAAAAACTTGGTGTACTCAAAAGAGTATATCTTATTTAACCTTGCACTAAAAAGATCATTTGTAAGTACAGTAGTTAACAAGGGCCAAGTCCTCAGGGATTGGGTTTTAGTTTATAAGTTAATAGTTTAAAACTTAAATTCAAGGAAAACAAAAGAAAAGGGGGTTTTGAAATAGTTTTAAAAATAAGCAAACAAGAAAAGTAAGATGCAAGTAAGAAATAAGAAATAAAATATGAGAGAAATATAGTTAAGGTTTCATTCTCCACCACTAGACATCATTAAGAATCAATTTCAGATCTATCAATATCAACCAACTATCAAAGTTAACAACCGTAGATAACAACAAGCTCTGTTACCCCAATCTTTCCTTAGTTTGTCGTTAAATAGAACAAGCTCTCTATTTAATCTCTAACCATCAAACAACCTAGAATAAGCTCTCTAAATTCAATTTAATGGAAGCTTTATGATGAGAAAGATAGGTTGATCTAAGCAACAAACACATAATCTCGGATTGTTCAACTTAGGTTATGTTCCACTTTGCAACTATTGAAAACTTGACCATAATCATTAATCACAAATTGCCACTTATGAATAGGAAATCAAGACAATTACATGGATCAAGACTCCTAAACTAGCAATAGAAAATTATCAAGATTTATCTAGTTGTACACCTAAATAAATAAAGACAACATCATAAACAATTCTTGTAGAATAACATAAGCAACTTTGATAGAAAATTAATGATAGATAGAATCTAAAAATCAATTACAAAACATGTCTAGGGCTTTGAAATCACCCTTGACCAAATAGAAGTTTAGCCTAGCATAGGCATAGATAATATATACATAAAACTAAGAAGAAAATAAAAGAATGGAGAAGAAGAATAATGATGATCTTTGAGTCTCCTCAAAATATTTCTAGTTTGTGGCTCAAAAGATGGTATTTATAGAGCTTTAAAAACCTGAGAATAAGTCCTTGCCGCCCAAGTAAGCCTGGAGGTGCAAAAATTACGTTTCTGCCTTTTTTTTCAGATTTGCGATTAGGGTTTTTTTGGTCGTAGGGTTCTTTAGGGAGATCTTCTAGCGCCATTTTGAATACCCATTTCTTATCCGATTTAGGCCCATAATATATCGTTGGAAAGATAATCAAGTAAACTTCAAAAGTCAAGAGGAAGTTTCTTCAAATAAAGAATCTAACATCATGTTTTCCTTACAACAAGCTCCAGAGGTCAAATCTGCCTTATTGCTTTTCAACCAGAAATTGATATTTTTGATTCCCAAGTCTTCTTCCATCTTGTGATTATGATTTTGTAAGCTCTTTACCATCATTATTGACATCTTTTGACTTCATTATCCTTATTGTACCTAAAATTCAAAAACATAATATAAGTAAACAAGATAAAGATCGAAAACATAACAAAAATTAAAGGTAGAAAGGCATAAAATGTATATTTTACGAGCTTATCAAGAGGAAGGGTCAGCCGGCCAAGGCCCAATGGTAGGTAGATATTATTTTATTTTTAATCAAAAGGCCAATAATGAAGAGGAAGTTAGTTATTTTTGTGATCAAGCCTTTGATTTTGAAACACATGGACCAATGGTTGGAGAGATATACTATTTATGACATCATAATTCAAGGGCTGATCAGATCTGATCCAAGGGTGAAAATTTTACATAGAAGGCATCTTGATGGGATAGTCATTGGATGAGATAAAAAAATAACCACCTAGCTTCTAGAAAGAGGCCAACCGGCCACTATAGAGGGGAGGGGGCTCTCTCTTTCATTTTCACTCATTCACACTCTTGTTTGGCTGATTTTCTCTCCATTTTGAAAGGCAAAAAAGAAAAGATTAAAAGCAAAGAAAGGAAGAGTAGGAAAGGCTTGCAATATAGCTTTGAGAGGTTGCTTAAAGCACCATACTCTTATACTTTCCTTACATATCCATTCTTGATTTTGCTGTTTTCATTGAATTTTTGGTGATTTTTTTTTTAAAAAAAATAAGTGTTTTTAAGTTTCTTCTTTAAGTTCCTTCTTGATACTTTCTTGTAAAAAGCTTTTGAAATTTTTTTCTCTTGTTTTTGGGGGTGGCCGAATGGCCCATTTTTTTTTTTTTTTTGCATAGTTGTTGTTTTGCTTTTTTATTTCATGTTATTAGTGGTATTTAACAAGTTTTGATGCTTTCAATCTTCTTCAAATACAAAAAAAATATGAAGCTTGTTTTGTTTTGTTTTGGTTGCTTGCTTGTTTCCATTGTTGAGTTTATTATCTTATTATCATGTTTATTTTACTTATCTTGCATTTTTTATTTTCTGTTTCCAAAGTGTTTAAGTTTGCTTATGATTTACATTTTGTTAATCCATGTGTTTGTGAAAATGCCTATTGGTATTCATGCCTTCACTTTATGTTTGCATGATTTAGTATTTTTTAGCTTTGCATGTTAGTATGATAAGTGTTTGTGAAAATGCCATGTTCATTTGATCATTCGGCTACCCCCCTTTTCTAAGCTTTGTGTGTATTTTTACTATGCTAGTTCATAGGTTTGTATTTCCATGATTGTTTGTTATGTATTTTGTTTAAGCATGCTATATGTTTGTGTATTTGCCATGCATTCTTTAGTTTTAGGTTGTATTTGCATTATCATGCATTTCATGCATTTTAGACCTACGTTGTATTAAATTCCATGCAAGTTCATGTTAGGTCTAGGTCATCTTATTGATGCCATGCATTTTCCATGTCATTTAGGCTTTAAATCATGCATTTCATGCATCATATTTGTTGTATTTTCATGCATTTCATGTCATGCCACATGATTTATGATTTAGACCAATCAATGGCTCAAAGTCATTCTCATTTTGAGCATACTTGTGGAAAATTAAAGAGTTGTCAAATTGATTACTCTACCTTTGTGAGTTGTTTTACTTAGCCAATTTTTGTCTAACTTTTCAAAAGTGTTAGCTACTCTTTGTGAGTCTTTAGGAAGGTTTCCAACATTTTTACTTTGATTTTTAAATGATTTTATCAAAGGCAAAAAAATATGTTTTGGCAAAACAGTTTTTTCACCCAGTACTCGTATTTTCATGTCTGGGCTGTCATCTTTAATCAGAAAATTAAGAAAAAAAAAATTTCGTGTAGCTTTACATGTTTTGAGTCTCCAGTAGTTTTTTTAGATTTGTTTGAATTTTTAAAAATAGGTTAAAAAATCGTGTTCTAAAAATGGACAGTGGAGTCAGATTTGAATTTAAAGAAAATTCCTTTTTCTGTTTTGGCTAAGTTGCTTAAAGGGGGCTGATTAGGAAGTTTAGCTATTGTCTTAGGGTAATTTCTAAACCTTTTTAACCTCTAAAAGTGATTTTTATAAACCTCGGGTTAAGGGTGATCAAGTCCGAGATTTTAAACTTAGGAAATTAGAGCAATTTAAAAAGGGTTTAGCTAGGTTTTTATTTTTTAATCTAAGTTTTCCAAAATTGTTTTCAAACAATCACAAAGTATTTTGATTTTAGAATATTTAATTTGATATATTTTCCTAAGGTAGCCGGATATCTTTTTAGATATACGGATTTCCTTAATTAAAGGAAAAAATACATTCTCATGCATTGCATTTTCCATATTCATGCATACTATATAATATGTGATTTTGCTATGATAATTTCCATGGTGTTGTTATTATTTTTTATTTATATTTTTTGATGTTATGTTGTTTATTATATGGTTTTGAATATTTCATGATGTCCTATGCTTTTTATTTAGTTATTTTTGTCATATTATTTAGCACATACTATGTTCATGCATTATTATTTTTATTTTCATGCATATTATTTGTTAGCATTATTTCATGTTTCATGTCATTTCATATCATTTAGATTATATGCCATATCATTTATATTTGCCATGTCATTTAAATCATTTTATTCCATTTAGAATATATCATGTGACTTAGGATATTTCATTTTGTAAGACCCTCGTAAGTACGAGATCAATTCGAGACAATTAAAACATGCGGATAGCTCGAGGTTAAACTTTGAAATGCCTATAGAAAGGATGGGCTACCATGTGGTATACATGTTGTATGATAAATTGTAGAGTTGGGGGTTTAATCGAGTGATTAAGTGATTTAACCCCAAATTGACTAAAAGTCGGGATAGGGGAAAATCCGTAAAATGTGATAATTTAACTTCACATAGTGTTGATATGTGATATAACATTATTTGGGAGTGTTAAAACAAGAATCGATAGAAAATGGGTAAAATATGAAACAAGGGTATTTTGGTCATTTTACCCAAAATTTTGTTTTTAGTCCGTAAATGGTACCAATGGACTAAGTGATCATATAGGATCATAATATGATATTTAGATAAAAAATTGGACATTAAAATCAAATCCGATAGCTAAAATCGTCTAATTCGTCATTTAGTGACGCTGGAGTAAATTGCCGTATAACATGGTTCGGGATTTTTCGAAACTGATCCGAACACATGGACATATGTTATAACATATGAGTATTATGAATATGACAAGAAAAATCAAAAACAGAGTTGAAACTGGATACGTCCTTAAGTAACCTAAAGGAATGAAAATCGAGAATTGACCGCGGGAAGGTCCGAAAAAGGTTTTAAATGGATCAATGGATTAATATAGACATAAAATGATGTTAGCAAGTTACTGGTGAAATTAGAACAAAAATCGGAGCTAAAACTGAAAAAGTCAAAATGTTGACCCGTTAGCGCTCCGACGCCCGAATTTGGGTTTCGGGATATTAAAAAAATTACCCAAACATGCAGATCAATATATTATCATATTTGGAACATATTCGTGTCAAGAAAAGTGAAAAAGGGGGCTTTCGAACCTTAAAAACTCACATTAGCCCACTAAGGTACTAAAAGACAAAACAGGGGCAAAATGGTCATTTGACCATGGCCCACTTATTAAGTCTGAAAATTAGACTTCTTCCTCCCAAAAATTCACATTAAAAACTAGAAAAGTGAGAAAGAAAGAGGGGAAGCCATGGAAGCTTGATTCCTAGCTTTCTCTCTCCTCCGTTTACTAGGCAGATCACCAAATTTTTCAAAGATTTCTCAAACCCAAAGGTAACTTCATGTTCTAAGCTTGATTTTGCTGTTATATTTGGAAGATTTTTCCTTTAACTATGAGAAACCATGTGGGCTAAAAATTGGTGGTGGTGAACCACCATGTTGCCACCATTTTTTTCGCCACGCGAGGTGTTCCTCCGCCTCCTTAAACCATAAATTAGTATCGGATAGCTTTGAATCAAAATTTAGAGGCTAAAACAAGTTTGGCCAAAACCCTAGCTTGCCCATGAGGTGGCGCCGCCAACTTCCTTGGTTGTTCGAGGCCACAATGAGCTTTGTTGTCATCGTGTGAGCAACTTTCTAGTTGATTGTTGCTCCAAATTTTAATCCGAGCTAAGTGTAAAAATTTATTTGTAAAAATTCTTAAGCTGAAAAATTTTGGATAGCAGCTAACTATTATAAATAATAGGAATTTGAGTGTCCCGTAGTTGTAAAATATTTACAGAATATCCTGACGATGTCGTAGGTACCCATATCGTGGAGTTCGCCTGGGATTGAGACAAAGTCACGAAAGTGCCGCTTTAATACTCGAAACAACACTATGAGTATTTAGGTTAATCTAGGAGGTAGATGTTGTTTTATATGTGTTGTTGATTGATACGGATATTGAAACACGAAAGATTGCTCGGATCACGAAAATGGTAAGTTTTAAACCTTACTCGGATTTATGGCGTAAGTGTGGTGTTAATATATTGTAGAGTTGAATGATAATGATTGTGAGTAAATGTGTAGAGATGGACGTAGGATCCTTCGATTATGTTATGACATACTGACTGTGATTGTATGAATATATGACGTAAAATTACCTTATGATATCGAATTCTCGTAAAGACGTGAGAAAAAGGTCCAAGGAATGGACGAGTGATGATTATGTAATAATCCAGGATTGTCATATGAGTGGTCGACCGTATGGCACCACACTGTTCCTTGCGAGTATGCTTATTTAAATGCTATGTGATGCATATTTATTGTTATGTTAAGCCTACTGGATTTGTAGGCTGCCGTTGTGCCCTATCGAATTTGTAGGCTGTCGTTATGCCCTACCGGATTTGTAGGTTGTCATTTTGCCCTACCGGATTTGTAGGCTGCCATTGTGCCCTACCGAATTGTAGGAGCCTTCGTGCCCTACTGGTTATGTAGGAGCCTTCGTGCCCTACTGGCTATGTAAGAGCCTTCGTGCCCTATCGGTTCTGTAGGAGCCTTCGTGCCCTACTGGTTTGTAGGAGTCTATGGACCCTATTAGATGTTATAGTTGTTTGTGATGTTGGATAGAAACATCCAGGTGATGTCCAGGATGCTATTATTGTATGGACAAGGTGATGTCCGATATGCTATTGTTGTATGGACAGAATGAGTCCAAGATGATATGGACAAAATAGTTCAGGATGAAAAATATTACGGACTGGTATAAGTCCGGGATGTTTTGATGTTATAGTCATGAAAAAATTCTAAATGATAATTATAGAGGTATACACGTAAAATCGAGTGTTAAATATTTTTGGCTATCGATTCTAGCTGGCCAATGGCCCATTTATATTCAGTGCTCAACATAGAAGATTTCATATGAGACAAATAATTTTTATATGTCTCGGAACAACTTTAAAATATTACTTTTTTGGTTAATTAAACATACTTGATATTTCATGTTTATGCTTTAATAGTTAAGAAAGGAAGCACAAAACTTCCAAGTACTCTTCCTAGTTACCTTATGCTCATTGAGTCTTTCGGCTCACTCCGTTTATTTTCATTCTTTTTCAGATCCTGATAGACCCAGCTCTTCCCAGGTTTCGGATAGCTAGCCGCTCGTATAATTGTGGTAAGCGGATTGACCCAGGACATGGTAAGCAGTGGCAATGGTGGGATATATTTTGCAGTCACTAGGGTATCATGGGTCCTATGCATTTTGTTATGTACTTTATATTTTTTTCTAAACTGATGTATTTAAGTGATGTATGATGTATAATGGCCACGGAGGTCTAGTATGATCTGTTGATGCTTATGCTGTTATGATATAATATAAATGTATGTTTATATATAATATGTCATAAGGGTTGAGTCTGTTGCGGGGTATCTTGGTTACTCCCTATCGGAGGTATCCAAACCGAGATGTCGTATGTTTATGATTATTACATTGCGAATGTTGATGATTGAGCGGCAAATCCATGTAGGATTAGATTATGCCGAAATTTTTGTCTGATTTGGTTTCGTGGGTATGTTCAGGCTTCGGAGGCAGGGGTATACCTTGTCTCTGGCCGGTCACATGCCCTGAGTTTGGGGTGTGACACATTTCATATAGAATATATAGGATATTTCATCTCATATAGAATATATAGAATATATTATGTTATCTAGGTCAAAAACCTCAAGAAGGAGAATAACTATTGGAAAGAGATAGCAAAGCATGAGGAAGCCCGAGCCAATCAACTGGAGAAACAAGCTAAGGAAAGCTTACACGGTGATGCTTCTGCTGACATGTTAAAGGGCTGTGAACAAGTAGGGGTCAGATTGAAGAGCAAGGCAATCAAAAGAGGACATTAAAAAAAAGAAGAAAAGTCCAAGATCCGAGAGAGATACTATAGGACCGGTGTTTTGTAATAGCATTTTGAATTAGGATAGACAGATTATCAAATTGTCTTATGCAGTGATATTTTATCTTTGATGTATTTAGTTCCGGGAAATCAATGAAAGACCGTTTGGTTGGAATTATCTCGGGGCCAATAGTTTTAAATACATTCATCATTCATTTGTTCTTTCCTTTATATATTTTGTTTGTTCATTCATTCATTCATATTTTTAGTCATTCATACATTCATACTGTAAGATTATTCATGCACTTAGCCATTTATTTATTTGTCTATTAATTTATTTTTTATAATTATTCATTCATATTCATACACTTAGTCATTTACTTATTTGTTCATTCATTAACATTTAGTTATTCATTCATTCATTTTTTTATAAAATAAAAAAAAAAATGTGTCAATAAATTATAATTCATGGTTTTCAAAACTAAAGGTACAATTGGTCACACTTAGAAAGAATCGGATTTTCGACAACCTTACAATACTCCATCTCAAGCAAGAGCTATGGAGAACGATCAGCTTGCTAGAATTGAAAGGATGGAAAGAACTCAGAAAGAACTGCATGAATAGTTGGCTAAGTCTCAAGAGGATTCACGAGAACAGATGACTAAACTCATGGAAATGATGAGTGCCATGATGAGGCAGAAATGGCCAGGGGAAAATTCAGTTACAGGAATGGGGGCAGTAAACCAGGAAGGCCGACCTGAGGTAGTACATGAGAATGGCCAGACATCCTAGCATGTGAGAAATGAACTTCCAACTAGGCAGCATCCTATGTTTACATCCAACCAGCAACTGAGGTACAGAATTTTGGTCCTAAAAAGGGTAATATTGGGGTTGATCCAATTGATGTGGACATTCCAGACTTTGAGGAACTGTCTGAAAAGGAAAAGGCAAAGATGGACGAGCTAAAGAAGGTTTAAATGGCAGAATCCCATAAAAAATATCAGCTGCTGGAGGAAAGATTGAGGGCAGTTGAAGGGACAGAGCTATTTGGCAGTCTAGATGCAAAAGAAATGAGTTTAGTGCACAGTCTAGTGATTCCTCCAAAGTTAAAAGTACCAGACTTTGAAAAATATAACGGAACTACCAACCCATCAGCACATCTGACCATTTACTATTGAAAGATGACCGGACATGATGAAGATGAAAAATTACTTATCCACTGTTTTCAGGATAGTTTGACAGGGTCCGTAACTCGGTGGTATAACCAGCTTACCCGCACTAAGATCCGTTCCTGGATGGATCTAACCAAAGCTTTCATGGAACAATACAAGCATGTGACGCACATGGTGCCTGACCGTCTAACTCTGCAAAACATGGAAAAGAAAGCTACTGAAAGCTTTAAAGAATATTCTCAGAGATGGAGAGACATGGCTACACAAGTACAACCTCCTTTGACCAACAATGAAACTACAGTGCTTTTCAACAATACCCTGAAAGTGCCTTATTATGATAAATTGGTGGGGAGTTCCACCAAGGACTTTGCAGATATGGTAATATCCGGGGAGATGATAAAGTCTGCCATTAAGAACGACAAAATGGAAGGGGGTGAGCCTACTACTCCGTAGAAGGTTTTCCCTGCAAAGAAGAAAGAGGAGACTCATGCAGTTAGCTTCAATCAATACCCCTATGCACCTCCTACACCATATACACCTCCCAAGCCCTATACTCTTGCTACATCTTATGCACCTCCTACACCCTACACACCTTACCCGGGGTATAATCCGTACTACCCCAATGTGAACTATCTTACCCAAAATCCATTTCCCTATACCAATATACCACAACAGCCTTTTCCAACTGGCATATCCCTACAGATAAATCTTCCCCGAAACACTATCCCAAACACTCAAGGTGTTGGATGCAACGATCAATGTTCACCAAGGATTGATCAAAAACCGCAATTTGATCCGATTCCTACTTCCTATGGTGAGCTATATCCCAAGCTATTGCAAAGTCAACTTGTTGCACCTGTATACCTCAAACCTCTAACACCACCATATCCAAGGTGGTATAATGCAAATGTTAGCTGCGCATATCACGTAGGGATTCAGGGGCATTCAACTGAGGACTGTATTGCCTTTAAGAATAAAGTCCAAAGTTTGATCAATACTATGGTGGTGAAGTTCGGGATAAAGAATGGGCCGAATATAGCAGGAAATCCATTGCCCGATCATGCTGAGAACCGGGTAAATGCAGTATTGATAGGGGAAGAGAAAAGGTTGAAAAGGCATGTCAGTGAAGTCAAGACTCCAATGATAAAAGTGTGGGTCAAAATGGTAAAAGAGGGAATGGTGGAGGACGATGACAGTTTAAAAATGGTTGCAAACAGGGTGAAGGATTGGTGCCCATTCCATGGATGTAAAGGTCATATCATACAGGAATGCGAGGACTTTTTGGCTAAAGTCCAAAAGATGGTGGAAGAGGGGGAAGCCCAATTTTATGAAGAAATAGAGGATGAAATAGAGGTTATTGAGAATACAGCTGGCTACGGAATATGAATACCTTTGATTATCTATTACGATGAATTAGAGAAGACTACTCAGGTTGTTGAGGAAATTACGCCTAAGCTTATCATAAATTTGCCTTCTTCCTTTTCATACAAGGAAAACAAAGCTGCACCATGGAAATATGACTGCAGCATGGTTATGCCAGGGTCTTCAAGTCAGCAAGATATTACAGGTGTGGGGCACTTAACACGAAGTGGAAGGTGTTATGCCCTTGAGGTTGTTGAACAGGGATCAACAAGAAAGGATGGAGGAATGGACAAAGGGAAGAAAGCAGCTGAACCAATCCATATTGAGATGGATTTGTCAAAAGAAAAAGAAAGGGGACCAGCCCCGGTTAACAAGATAAAAGAGCCAGTGAATGAAAATGAGGCTTGCGAGTTTTTAAAGTTCATAAAACATAGTAAGTATAGTGTGGTTGAGCAACTGCAGCGTCAGCCAACAAGAATCTCCATCTTATCTTTGCTATCAAACTCGGAGCCACACAGAAATACCCTGTTGAGAGTGTTGAATCAGGCATATGTGGCTAACAACATATCGATAGAAAAATTAGACAAGCTGGTGGGAAACATTGTGACAGACGATCATATATATTTTAGTTATGATGAAGTACCACCGAATGGTATTGGATCCACAAAGGCTCTTCACATAACAACCACTTGCAATGGGGCATATACTACCAAAGGTGCTTCTGGATAATGTTTCTCCAAATGTAATGCCCCTAGCAACCCTGTCTAAATTGCCAATTGATATTTCTTATATGCTGCCGAGTTGCACAGTAGTCAGAGCTTTTGATGGTACCAGGAGAGAGGTAATAGGAACTATTGAGGTTCCTCTGGAGATATGCCCATCAAACCAATACGGTGAACTTTCAGGTCATAGATATTAATCTGTCCTATAATTGCCTATTGGGAAGGCCATGGATACATTCAGTAGGAGCTGTACCCTTATCTTTCCATCAAAAGCTGAAATTTGTGATGGAGGGGTGTTTGGTCACTGTATCAGGAGAAGAGGACATAATAGCCTTTGCATCTACTGAATCTCCTTATGTTGAACCCAATGAAGATGTCGTAGAATGTTTCTTTCGGTCTTTGGAATTCGTAAATGCGGTTTTCATCGCTGAAGGACGAAAATTTCCAAAACCAAGGTTGTCCAAGAACACAAGGCTGGGAGTAAGAACTACAGTGGGAAAAGGCTGCAGGGCTGGAAAAGGTCTTGGAAAATATCTTCAAGGGATAGCCCGAGCAATGGAAGTAGTGGGAAAGAAAGATCAGTTTGGCTTAGGGTATCTTCCGAAGGCCTATGAGAAGAGGAAACAAGTTGAAAAGAACCGACAAAGGAGGATGGCCCGTCTCGCGGGTATGGATATTGACTGGGAGCCTATGACTTTCCCACCAATCTTTCACAGCTTCCGTTCTGCTGGTTTTCTATTTAGAGAAAAGAATTCAGAAGATGTACTCAGAATGGTCGAGCAAGCTTTTGAAAAGTTCCATATGAATAAGGGTAGGCAGATACAGGATATGGTGATTTGCATAACTGGGAAGGAAGAAATGGAAAGTGACAATACGAACTGGATGGTGCGACCTTGTTCATCAAGATATAGACTGACCAATTGGATTGCGACTGAGTTGCCCAAAGTTTTTAAGTCTATTCCAAAGTAATACTTTAAAAAATACAATCTTAATTATCTTTATCGAGAGATATTAAGAGTCTTTTTCTGTAATGGGCTTTTTGTTTAAACATTTTCATTCAATAAATAACAAGCACGATGCATTTTATTCATATTGATGTGTCCATATTCTTTCGTTTATGCTATTTATTTTTCTTTTATTATATATATTTTCCTATATTGTTTCTTCCCCCCTATTTACAGGTGTACGGATGCGAAATATGAGGACATTCCTGTCAGTAATTCTGAAATTGATTTTGAAAGACCTATTTGCACGGGTATTTTGAGGTTAACGAAGATACTGAAGATTATGGTCTACCTCGGATCTATTAAGGAAAATAGAACAAGAGGAGAAACAAGTACTTCCTCATATGGAATTATTGGAAATGATAAATCTGGAAAATGGTGAGGAGATAAAGGAGATCAAAATTGGGACTTCATTGTCATCATCAATAAAGGGTGAATTTATAGCTTTGCTCCAAGAATATGTGGATGTATTTACATGGTCTTACCAACACATGCCAGGGTTGGATTTGGATATTGTGGTTCATACGCTCCCTTTAAGGCCAGAATGCAAGACAATTCAGCAAAAGTTAAGAAGAATGAGGCCGGACATGCTGTTAAAGATAAAAGATAAGGTGAAGAAGCAATTTGATGCTGGATTCTTAGAGGTGGCAAAATATCCAAAATGGGTGGCAAATATTGTTCCAGTACCAAAAAAGGATGGCAAGGTGCGGATGTGCGTTGATTACAGAGATTTGAACAAGGCCAGCCCTAAAGATAATTTCCCTTTGCCCCATATCGATACTCTGGTGGATAATACGGTGAAGAGTTCTTTATTTCTTTCATGGACAGATTCTCGAGATATAATCAGATTAAGATGGCATCGGAAGATATGGAGAAAACCACATTTTTCACAATGTGGGGAACATTCTACTACAAGGTAATGTTGTTTGGGCTAAAGAATGTTGGGGCAATATATCAGAGTGCCATGGTGACCTTGTTTCATGAAATGATGCATAAGGGAATTGAGGTCTATGTTGATGATATGATTGCAAAGTCACAAGGAGAAGAGGAGCATATTGCGAATCTTAAGAAGCTCTTCGAATGACAAAGAAAGTTTCGACTCAAGCTAAATCCGACAATATGCACTTTTGGAGTCACCTCAGGAAAATTGCTGGGTTTTGTCGTTAGCAAAAGGGGAATTGAGATTGACCCAGATAAAGTGAAGGCCATTCAGAATTTGCCATCACCTTGTACTTAAAAGGAAGTAAGAGGCTTTCTAGGGAGATTGAATTACATTGCTCGATTTATTTCTCAGTTAACCGACAAATGTGATCCAATATTTAAGTTTCTTCAAAAACGTGATCCAGGAGAATAGGATGAAGAATGCCAGATTTCCTTTGAAAAGGTTAAGCATTATCTATCAAACCCACGAGTACTAATTCCATCTGTTCTGGATAAACCAATGATACTGTATCTATCAGTAATTGAGAGATTCATGGGTTGTGTCTTGGGGCAACATGATGAGAAAGGGAAGAAAGAGCAAGAAATTTACTACCTCAGCAACAAGTTCACAGATTATGAGTTGAAATATTCATCGGTAGAAAAGCTGTGCTATGCCTTAGCTTGGACTGCTCGAAGACTCAAATAGTACATGTTGTACCACAACGTGGTTGATTGCCAAGCTAGATCCAATCAAGTACATGTTGGAAGCACTTTCTTTATTAGGGAGAACGGCAAGATGGCAAGTTTTGTTGTCAGAATACGATATTGTATATGTAAGTGAGAAAGCCATCAAGGGTAGTACAGTGGCTGAATTTTTAGCAAGTCGGGCAGTGGAAGATTATGAGCCATTGAACTTTGACTTCCCAGATGAAGATTTGATGCATGTCTCGCAAGCATATGAGATTCCTCTAAAGAAGAAAGTATGGAAAATGTACTTTGATGGCGCATCTAATGCCATGGGGCATGGAATCAATGTAGTGCTCATATCCCCAGAAGAAGATTATTATCCTTTGACTGCCATATTGGATTTTGATTGTACAAATAATACTACTGAGTATGAGGCATGTACTATAGGCCTTCGTGTTGCAGTGGAAAGAAAAATCAAAATATTGGAAGTTTTCAGAGATTCAGCCCTAGTGATATACCAGCTACAGGGAGAATGGGAACCCCAAGATACAAAGCTAATCCGATACCGAGAACTCATACTGAGTTCATTGGAGGAATTTGAAGAATTAAATTTCAATTACTTCCCTCGAGAAGAAAATCGAATGGCGGATGCTCTGGCTACTCTGTCATCAATGTTCAAAGTGAATGAAGGGGCTGAAGTTGTGCCGATAAAGATGAGTATATATGATTCTCCTGCCCACTGTTTGAGTATTGAAGAAGAAGTAGATGGCCTCCCTTGATATAACGACATCTTGCAGCACATCAAGAGTCAACAGTATCCATAACAAGCAACAAAAAATGACAAAAGGACTCTAAGAAGGCTAGCAATGGGTTTTGTTCTAGACAGTGAGATTCTCTACAAGAAAGGGAAAGACCAAGTCTTATTGAGATGTGTCGGATCTGCCGAAGCTCGAAGACTAATAGAAGAGGTCCATGAAGGGATATGTGGCACTCATGTTAATGGTCACATGCTTGCTAAGCAGATTATGAGGTCAAAGTATTATTGGCTGACAATGGAAGGAGATTGTATCAGTTATTCCCATAAGTGCCATAAATGCCAGATATATGCAGATAAGATCCATGTGTTGCCATCACCATTGCATGTCATGACTTCACCATAGCCATTTTCAATGTGGGGAATAGATATGATTGGGCCTATTACCCCGAAAGCTTCAAATGGACATTGTTTCATCTTGGTGGCCATAGATTATTTCACAAATTGGATAGAAGCTGCTTCCTATGCGAATGTAACAAAGTCGGTAGTGTGCAGACTTGTTAAGAAAGAAATCATATGTCGTTACGGATTGCCAGCAAGAATTATTTCAGATAATACTCTCAATTTGAACAATAAAATGATGAGAGAAGTGTGTACTCAGTTCAAGATCACACATCATAATTCGACACCTTACCGTCCAAATATGAATGGGGTAGTATAAGCAGCTAACAAGAACATCAAGAAGATTGTTGAGAAGATGACTGATGTGTATAAGGATTGGCATGAGATCTTTCTTTTTGCTCTTCATGCATATCGTACCTCAGTTCGCACATCTACAGGGGCAACGCCATTTTCCTTGGTATACGGGATGGAAGCGATGCTACCTATTGAAGTTGAGATCCCTTCACTTCAGGTTTTGGTGGAGGTTGGCCTAGAAGAGGCAGAATGGATTAGAGCTCATTATGAACAACTGAATCTCATTGAGGAGAAAAGATTAAAAGCGATTTGTCATGGGCAGTTGTATCAGAAAAGGATGTTTCGAGCCCACAACAAGAAGGTTCATCCTCAACAGTTCCGAGAAGGAGATTTAGGACTAAGGAAAATCCTCCCTATAGTGAAGGATCCGCGAGGAAAATGGGCTCCGAATTGGGAAGGACCCTATATAGTAAAAAGAGCTTTTTTTGGAGGAGCATTGATTTTAACTCGGATGGATGGGGAGGACTTCAGAAATCACGTGAATGCTGATGAATTGAAAAAGTATTATGCTTGAAAGAAAAGAAAAAAGAGAAAAAAAGTGTGATGATGTGCACATGGAAATTCGAATGATTCCAAGCGTAAAAATAGAAATTCTATATATCTATTTCCCCTAAGAATTGATTTTCAATGAGAATATTCATGCTTGATATGATGGATGGCCATCTTTCATATTCCCTTCACTAAGAATAAATTATCTCTACTCACCCTTTTGAGCCTTAGGAATTATTTCTTTCTTTAAACCTTGATCAAGGATCACCCTCTACACTGGAGGGTAGATACGAGGAAAATAATAATAAAAAAAACCATGGCAAAAAGAAATCCATCGAAAAAGGTGAAATCAAAGAATGGCAAATGAAAGCCAACAAAGAAAAAAGAAAAGGTAGTCCAAAAAAAAAAGGACAAATATTTCAAGAATGAATTCTCCTCAGGAAATGATCCTTGATCCAGTCACCCTTAAACACATTTTAGTCATATTTATCCTTTCTTTCTAAACCCAAGCCTTAGCCTATATTACGCGCTTTAAAAGCCCATTTTGATCAAGCATGGATATTTAATTTGAAATGTTATTCTCAAAATTTATCCCATCTTTTGAATTGACATTTTTACCTTGGAACCATTTAGAATTCTCAGATGCATGGTAGAGTACAAGAAAAAAGAGAAAACAAAAAAAAAGGATAACAAAAAAATGAAAATGAAAAAAAAAAATGTAAAACGAGAGGTTTAAGTCGAAAACCCGCAAAGGGCGACTTAATATCGAATAGAGGAAAGCTTGAGTTGAAAACCCGCAAAGGACGGCTCAAGTACTGATTAAAGTTCGAATCATTGCTCCGTGTAAAAGGGGGAAATATTTGAAAATCAGAGGAAAGGGGAATAACTCAGTCTGACGTAACTACGGAAGTTGAGGGATTACCCAAGTAAATTGCTTGTTCAAGAGAAATTTCGAACGAGCAATTTCAAATAGTTTGAAAAAAATAGGGGTCCAAGATATTCCGCATCCGGGGCATCTACAACCTATAACATTACATTTGTTTCTTATATCCTTGATATTCTCTTTTACAATTTTAAAACATTTGTTGCAATAAATTGTCGTTATCCTTTTCATGACATTTTGCTTGTTTCATATTTTTTTTCATACATTTTTTAGATTGCATCTTGTTTGTTATAAGATCGAATGATAATTTGTAAACATAAAAATCTTTAAATAAAAGGATTTCAGAGTATTACTAAGGAATAGATTTAAATCTTTAAAAAGGTTTGAATCCTGATGAAAAGTTCACTAAGTAAAGAAAAACAATGAATGTGTTGGAGACTCCGTCATGAAGTCAAAAAATTTGTGAATTTTAGCGAAAGTCGAAAACTGGAACTTTTTGACAAGTTATCTTGAGTGAAAGGTTCCTTAAGTAGGGCATCAGTGAACAATTGAAGAATCCATCATGAAGTCAGATAATCTGTGAACCTCAAAGAAACCATGGATTAGAAATCATGACATAATCATTTGATTGCATTCATTCTTAGGAAACATACAAGCTTTTGCAAAGCATGTCATTCTCATCATTGCATTTAGCTAACATTGCAGGAATCAAGAAAATTTTTGCTTCCCTAAATTGAACTCGTTCTGCTTCTCAAACAAGTCAAGCCCCGAGATCACCGTCGAGGTACGTTCCTTTCCAAATCGAACTCGTTTTGCTTCTCAAATGAGTCGAGCCCCGAGACCGCCGTCGAGGTATGTTCCTTTCATTTTCAAGTTAAATTTATTTTTTCCAAATGAATCAAACCCAGAATCATTCTTAGTATTTCCTTTTGTTTTAAATCGAATTCATTATGTTTTATCAAATGAGTCGAGCCTTGAAACCACCGTTGAGGTATTTCTTTTTGTTTTAAATCGAATTCATTCTGTTTATAAAGTGAGTCGAGCGAAACTATCGTCGAGGTATTTCCTTTTAAATCGGATTCATTATGTTTTATCAAATGAGTCGAGCCCCGAGACCATCGTCGAGGTATTACCTTTTGTTTTAAATCGAATTCATTCTGTTTTATCAAATGAGTTGAGCCTCGAGACCATTGTCGAGGTATTTTCTTTCGTTTTAAATCGAATTCATTCTGTTTTATCAAGTGAGTCGAGCCCCGAGATCATCATCGAGGTATTTCCTTTTGTTTCAAATCGAATTCATTCTATTATCAAATGAGTCGAGTCGAGCCTCTAGACCATCGACGTGGTATTTCCTTTTAAATCAAATTCATTATGTTTTATCAAGTGAGTCAAGCCCCGAGACCATCGTCGAGGTATTGCCTTTTTTTTTAAATCGAATTCATTCTGTTTTATCAAATGAGTTGAGCCTCGAGATAATCGTCGAGATATTTCCTTTTGTTTTAAATCGAATTCATTCTGTTTTATCAAGTGAGTCGAGCCCCGAGATCATCGTCGAGGTATTTCCTTTTGTTTCAAATCGAATTCATTCTGTTTATCAAATGAGTCGAGCCTCGAGACCACCGTTGAGGTACTTCCTTTTGTTTTAAATCGAACTCGTTCTGTTTTATCAAGTGAGTCAAGCCCTAAGACCATCATTGAGGTATTTCCTTTTGTTTCAAATCGAATTTATTCTGTTTATCAAATGAGTCGAGCCTTGAGACCGTCGCCAAGGTATTTTCATCATGGGTAAGGCCTCTGGGCACCATTTTTTAAGACCTCCGTGCACCATTTTTAAGACCTCCCAGCATAATTTTTCAAATCACGGGTACGGCCTCCGGGCACCATTCTTAAGACCTCCGGGCACAATTTTCTTCTTTTACAAATCGAACCCGTTTTCTTAAGACAGGTCGAGCCTTGATTAGTCAGGGAACTCAATTTAAAGACAAAATCTTCAATTTACAACTTTTTCAGAACAAAAAGAATAAAAAAAATGAAAACCCCTTTCCCTTCTCTTCACATGTGATTTCACTAACCGGACAAAATTAGTGTTTGTTTATCTTTGCTTGATTCCTAATTCTCAGCAATAGACAAAGAGGGGCAACTGTAGACAACTAATTTTGTCCAGACCACTAAAATAGATAGGTTTTCTTCCTAAATCGGTGTTTTAGAATGTAAAAAGACTTTTCTCATCCTACAGGTGGTACTCCGGGACTTAGTCTAAGAAGTCGAGCATAAAAAGTCAAACTTGAAAAAGTCAACCTTTGAAAAGTCAACCTCGAAAAGTCAACTACTGAAAAAGTCAGAACACTTTCAAAATCAAGATTTGAAGTTCAATTGAAAAATAGCGAAATAATTTTGATAATCTGAGGTATACATTGAAAGATATGGAGTTCGAAAATTGGGTTACGGAGATTCAGTAGAAAGGAAACCCTAGTTCTGGAAATTTGGGGAAAAGTGCTTAAACGATCAAATTGGTCGAAATTGAAGGTTCCAAATGAAAGATAGGCATTGACTACGGGTAATGGAGAAGCTACTTGAAAGAAAAGTCAATTCAAAAGAAAATCGAGAATTAGTGTTTTTGGTGGATTTCGGTGAAATTTGGAAGAATTACAGAAATGGCCCGATTCGGTAAGAATAAAGCCCCTAATTGATGAGAAGTGATTAAAAAAGGATAGCCCAAGGCTCAGTTTGAAGAAAATCTGAAAATCGGACTTGTTTTGAGCAAAACCGGGCTTCGGAGGCAAAAGGGCAAAATTAGAAAATTTGGAAAAAATAGCAAATGAACTCAAAAAATTCTAAAAATTTGCAGATCTCATTCTTAAATTTTTTCGAAGAGATTGGTGAAAGAATATCCGGATTCGGAGTTCGTTTGCAAAATGGCTAAATCCCGGGTCCCCTATGCGAAAATTCAAAAGGATAAATCCCGAAAAAATAGTAAATGAGCTCCAAAAATTTTGAAAATTTGCAGATCTCATTCTTAAATTATTTGGAAGAGATTGTCAAAAGAAAATCTGGATTCGGAGTTCGTTTGCAAAATGGCCAAATCCCGGGCCCACTATGTAGTAATTCAAGCAGATAAATCTCAAAAAAATACCAAATGAGTTCCAAAAACTATGAAAAATTCCAGATCATACTTTTAAATTATTTGGAAGAGATTGGTGAAGAAAAGAATTGGATTTGGAGCTCGTTTAAAAATTGGTAAAGTTTGGGAGCACAAAAGGGTAATTTTGGAAGAAAAAATCCAAATAAATAGCAAATGGGCTCGAAAAATTTTGAAAACCTCAAGAATTCATTTTTTTATTATTTCGGAATTAGTAAAAAAAGAATTTTTGAATTTGGAGTCCGTTTGCTATTTATTTATGTTCGAGGGGCAAAAAGGTCATTTTACCAAAGAAATCGAAAAGGGCCTTTTTTTGTTTTTAAAAAATTGAAGCATTGGTTGGAAGAGGAAGTGTCAGCCTTTGAATTTGGAACACATGGACCAATGGTTGGAGAGATATACTAATTATAACATCTTTATGACATCATAATTCAAGGGCTGATCAGATTTAATCCAATGGTGAAAATTTTACATAGAATGCATCTAAAAGGGATAGCCATTGGATGAGATAAAAAAAAATAACCACCTAGCTTCTAGAAGGAGGCTAACCTGCTAGTATAGAGGGGAGGGGGCTTTTTCTTTCATTTTCACTCATTCACACTCTTGTTTGGCTGATTTTCTCTCCATTTTGAAAGGCAAAAAAAAAGATTAGAAAGGCAAAGAAAGGAAAAGGAAGAAAGGCTTGCAATATAGCTTTGAGAGGTTGCTTAAAGCACCATACTCTTATACTTTCCTTGCATTTCCATTCTTGATTTTGCTGTTTCCATTGAATTTTTGGTGAGTTTCTTTTGATTTTTATTTTAAAATAAGTGTTTTTAAGTTTCTTCTTCAAGTTCCTTCTTGATACTTTCTTGTAAAAAGCTTTTGAAATTTTTTTCTCTTGTTTTTGGGGGTGGCCGAATGGCCCACTTTGTTTTTACATAGTTGTTGTTTTGCTTTTTTATTTCATGTTATTAGTGGTATTTAACAAGTTTTGATGCTTTAAATCTTCTTCAAATACAAAAAAATATGAAGCTTTTTTGTTTTGGTTGCTTGCTTGTTTCCATTGTTGAGTTTATTATCTTGTTATCATGTTTATTTTACTTGTCTTGCATTTTTGATTTTCTGTTTTCAAAGTGTTTAAGTTTGCTTATGATTTACATTTTGTTAATCCATGTGTTTGTGAAAATGCCTATTGGTATTCATGCCTTTACTTTATGTTTGCATGATTTAGTATTTTTTAGCTTTGCATGTTAGTATGATAAGTGTTTGTGAAAATGCCATGTTCATTTGATCATTCGGCTACCCCCCTTTTCTAAGCTTTGCGTGTATTTTTATTATGCTAGTTGATAGGTTTGAATTTTCATGATTTGTTGTTATGTATTTTGTTTAAGCATGCTATATGTTTGTGTATTTTCCATGCATTCTTTAGTTTTAGGTTGTATTTGCATTATCATGCATTTTAGACCTACGTTGTATTAAATGTCGTGCAAGTTCATGTTAGGTCTAGGTCATCTTATTGATGCCATGCATTATTTATGTCATTTAGGCTTTAAATCATGCATTTCATGCATCACATTTGCTTTATTTTCATGCATTTCATGTCATGCCACATGATTTATGACTTATACCAATCAATGGTTCAAAGTCATGCTCATTTTGAGCAAACTTGTGGAAAATTAAAGAGTTGTCAAATTGATTATTCTACCTTTGTGATTTTTTTTTTACTTAGCCAATTTTTGTCTAACTTTTCAAAAGTGTTAGATACTGTTTGTGAGTCTTTAGGAAGGTTTCCAACATTTTTAGTTTGATTTTTAAATGATTTTATCAAAGGCAAAAAAATGTGTTTTGGCAAAATAGTTTTTTCACCCAGTACTCGTATTTTCCCGATTTTTCTGGGTAGTCATCTTTAACCAGAAAATTAAGCCAATTTTTTCTCATGTAGTTTTACATGTTCTAAGTCTCCAATATGTTTTTTAGATTTTTTTTGAATTCTTAAAAATAGGTTAAAAAATCGTGTTCTAAAACTGGACGGTTTTGAATTTAAAGAAAATTCCTTTTTCTGTTTTGGCTATGTTACTTAGAGAGGGCTGATTAGGAAGTTTAGCTACTGTCTTAGGGTAATTTCTAAACCTTTTTAAGCTCTAAAAATGATTTTTATAAACCTCGGGTTAAGGGTGATCAAGTCTAGGATTTTAAACTTAAGAAATTAGAGCCATTTAAAAAGGGTTTAGCTAGGTTTTTATTTTTTAATCTAAGTTTTCCAAAATTGTTTTCAAACAATCACAAAGTATTTTGATTTTAGACTATTTAATTTGATATATTTTCCTAAGGTAGCCGGATATCTTTTTAGATATAAGAATTTCCTTAATTAAAGGAAAAAATACATTCTCATGTATTGCATTTTCCATATTCATGCATACTATATAATATGTTATTTTGCTATGATAATTTTCCATGGTGTTGTTATTATTTTTTATTTATATTTTTTGATGTTATGTTGTTTATTATATGGTTTTGAGTATTTCATGATATCCTATGTTTTTTATTTAGTTATTTTTGTCATATTATTTAGCATATACTATGTTCATGCATTATTATTTTTATTATCATGCATATTATATGTTAGAATTATTTCATGTTTCATGTCATTTCATATCATTTAGATTATATGCCATATCATTTATATTTGCCATGTCATTTAAATCATTATATTCCATTTAGAATATAGCATGTGACTTAGGATATTTCATTTCATATAGAATGTATTATGTTATCTAGGTCATTTCATTTCATTTAGAATATATCATGTGACTTAGGATATTTCATTTCATATAGAATATATTATGTTACCTAGGTCATTTCATTTCATATAGAATATATTATGTTACCTAGGTCATTTCATTTCATTTAGAATATATTATGTCACTTAGGATATTTCATTTCGTTTAGAATATATCATGTGACTTAGGATATTTCATTTCATATAGAATATATTATGTTAGGTCATTTCATTTCATTTAGAATATATCATATGACTTAGGATATTTCATTTCATTTAAGATATGCTATGACATTTAAATTATATCATATTATTTAGGTTGCATTATATTATATAGACTTTGCTATGTCATTTTATTTATGTCACACATATTCATATTCATATTTTTTTAAAATGTTTTGAAAAAGGTAATGATTTTCAATAAAATAAAGATATTCCAGAGTTAAAATAATTCATGAGTTCTCTGTCGGGTTTGCTGGGGAGGATATCATCAATTATCATTAATAACAGAATATCTTCTTTAAAACGAGAATGATTCGGAAAGTTTTTCAAACTAATAAAAATTTCTATATTTTGCCACGTTTGTTTGGGAATATATAAAAATTTTGAATTAATATATTCTGGATTATTTTCAAATAAAAATGGAATTATTTTTCTTTAAATTGGGAGTTAACTTGAAATACTAAATTTAAAACCGACTTTTTACCGAGACTTGAGATAACACATGATTAATAAGGTACCGTTTTATACGGGCATTGTGGGGATGATAATCCTTCCCCACACGTAACCGAGTCCCGAACCCGCTTCTTTGATTTCTCTGGTTTAAAACGCAAGACTTGAAATTGGTTTTAAAAATGTTTTAATTAATTTTAAAATATTTTATAAAACCGGTTTTAATAGGTGGCCGATCACACCTAGCTAAAAAAGAATGGTGGCGACTCCATGTCTTTTTCAAGGTCATTTTCAAAACCTTCATTTTCTAAGAGGAATTAAGTCGACTTTTTCTCGGTTTTTTTTAATGTCATGCTTAACAAATAATAAAGTCTTGCAATGAGACTTGCTATTTTTTAGGTTGCGACAGGATGCATATTTGATATATCTTGATAATTATCTAATGCTAGTTTAGGAGACATGATATGTAATTGTTCCTATTTAATAGTGGCAATTTGTGATTAATGATTATGGTCAAGTTTTCGCTAATTGCAAAGTGGAACATAACCTAAGTTGAATGAATCCATGTTTATGTGTTTATTGCTTAGATCAACCAATCTTTCTTATCATAAAGCTGCTATCACTTTGAATCTAATGATGTTTATCTTAGGTTATTTGAAGGTTAGAGATTAAGTAGTGGCGTTTGTCCTATTTAACAACGAACTAAGGAAGGATTTGGGTAACACGGGAGATTGTTATCTATGGTTGATAATTTTGATAGCTAATTGATGTTGATAGATATGAAATTGATTCTCAATGATGTCTAGTAGTGGAGAATGAAACCTTAACCATACTTTTCTCATATTTGACTTCTTCTATTTAATTACTTGCATTCTTATTATTCTGATTTGTTTTACTTTCACTTATTTCAAAAAAAAAAAACCCCTTTTCCTTTTCTTTCTTTTCTTGTCTTAGAACTAAAGTTTTGAACCAACAAACTTATAAATTGAAATCCAATCCCTGAGGACTCGATCCTTGCATACTACTTTACTATAATTGATCATATTAAGTGCAAGGTTTAATAAAGATACACTATTTTAAGTGCATCAAGTTTTTGGCACCGTTGTTGGGGATTGCTTCTTTTAATTTATTTGTTATTTGGTTTATTCTTACTTTCAGTTCTAATTAGTTACTTTCTTGTTTTTGTTTTTCAGTGAATGTTCCAAGCTCCCGAAGAAGACGAAAATCACTTAAGACTTAGGAGAATCTTGGAATTTGTTGCTTCATACCATAATTCAAGCGAAGAGTTGATCCAAATCATCCAAGAAGAGCAAGGAGAGATGGCAGTTAACTACCGAACTCTTAAGGAGCTAGTCGCCTATTGACTTGGATGAACAACCATTATGCATTGAATATGCTAATCTTGAGGTAGCTTTTGAATTAAAATCTGGTTTGATTCATCTTCTTCCAACTTTTCATGATTTTGCAAGAGAGGATCCAAATAAGCACCTCAAGGAATTCCATGTAGTTTGCTCAAGCATGAGACCAACCAGGGTCACGGAGGAGAAAATTATGTTGAGAGCCTTCCCATTCTCTCTAGCTGATTCGGCAAAAGAATAGCTCTACTATCTACCATCTGGGACCATCACTACATGGAATGGGATGAAGAAAGCATTATTGGAAAGGTATTTCCCAGTATCTAAGCTGCCAACATTAGAAAACATATATGTGGGATTCGATAATACAAAGGAGAGTCCTTGTATGAATATTGGGAGAGGTTCAAGAAACTTTGTGCATCATGTCCACACCATCAGATAAGTGAACAACTTCTCATCCAATATTTCTATGAAGGTCTTATGCCCATGGAGAGAAGTATGATAGATATCGCAAGTGGGGGATCTCTCGTTGATGAGACTCCCGAAGCTGCTAGACTTCTTATCTCCAACATGGCAGCCAACTTCCAACAATTCTCAATGAGACATGAACCACCACCACAACCTAAAAAAATCAATGAGGTAAGTACATCATCCCTTGAACAAAAAATTTCTCAACTGACTTCTCTTGTGCAATAATTGGTTGTAGGTAATATACAACAAATTAAGGCTTGTGACATATGTTTTACCATGGGATATCAAATTGATATATGTCCAACACTTCAAGAGGATACCAATGAACATGTGAATGCCACGGGTAGATTTCAGAATCAACAACGAAAATATGATCCCTACTCAAACACTTATAATCCAGGATGGAGGGATCATCCAAACTTCAATTATGGAGGAAACCAATCACAAGCTGCCCCTCCACCATTTGACAATAGACCACCGAGTTTTCAGCAAAAAGTGCAACAATCGTACCAAACCCGACAACAAGTGCCACCACCAAAGAATTCAGGTGAGTCTCTTGAAGATCTTGTCAAATCCCTTACTACTAATGTAATTCAATTGCAATAGGAAACAAGGGCTAATCAACAAGAAACAAAGGCAAGCATCCAAAATTTAGAGACTCAAATGGGGCAAATGGAAACAATATTGAGTCAAATGCAAGCAAGGGATGTCGGGAAATTAACTTCTCAAACTGTAGTGAATCCTAGAGAACATGTGAATGCCATAACTCTAAGAAGTAGGAAACAGCTTGAGACACCACATAAAGATAGTGCTCAAAGGGAAGAGAACACCAATGCATCATCTTCACATCCCAATGAGCCACTTGAAAAGGTAATCCTAAACCATCTTTTCCTTTTTATATAACTCCTCCACCTTTTCCAAGCAAGTTAGCAAAGTCCAAAAAGGAGGAACAAGAAAAGGAAATTTTGGAAACCTTCCGGAATGTAGAGGTAAACATTCCTCTACTAGATGCCACAAAGCAAGTGCCTCGTTATGCAAAGTTCTTGAAAGAATTGTGCACATCTAAACGGAAGCTCAAAGGTAATGAGAATGTAAGTATGGGAGAGAATGTCTGAGCTATTCTTCAAAAGAAACTCCCACCTAAATGCAAGGATCTAGGTATGTTCACCATTCCTTGTAAGATAGGTAACATTAGGTTTGCACATGCTATGCTAGACTTAGGAGCATCTATCAATGTTATGTCATATTCAATTTATGCTTCTTTAAAACTAGGACCATTAAAAGAAACTGGTGTTATTTTACAACTCACTGATCGTTCTATTACTTATCCAAAAGGAGTTGTAGATAATGTTCTTGTGCAAGTTAATGAATTGGTCTTTCTAGCTGACTTTTATGTACTTGACATGGAAGATGAGATGTCTTCCAAGCTAACACTTATTTTATTAGGAAGACCACTCTTAAAAACAGCCAAGACAATAATTAATGTTCATGATGGCACACTCACTGTGGAATTGATGGCAATGTGATCCATTTCAATATATTTGAAGCCATGAGATACCCTAGTGATATACATTCTGTTTATGCAATTGATACATTTGACTCTTTAGTGCAGTCAACTTTTAAGTTAAGTGGCAAAAATATAGACATTAACAAACAACTTGGCATGAAAACCTCTAAAGATGAACCCTTTTAAAGTGAAAATATAGAGGAAGCATTGGCATCTTTGCAAGTGTTGCCACCTTGTAATAAAAGGTTTGATGTTTCAATTATTAATCTTCCTTTATTTAATAAGAAACTTCTACCTTCTCTTTTGCAGGCACCAACATTTGGACTTAGAACCACCACCGGATCATTTGAATTACTCAAGGATATGGTGTGGATGATAGCATGCGTCCAAGTCGGGCTAAGGACAATAAACCAAGCGCTTCTTGGGAGGCAACCCAAAAGGATAGAGAGCACACATTATAATCAGATTTGCTATTTCTTACTCTCTATCATTCTATCTTTTATTGTTTTTCCTTAGTTTGTTTTGTTTATTAGTTCTTTCTCTTACACATGATCCTTTCATTTGGGATAATAGCATTACATTGAGTACAATGTAAGAATTAAGTGTAGGGGGAAGAAGTTAGGGTTTCCTTTAGTTTGTTTTGTTTTAAGTTCTTTTTAGTGTGTTTTAGTTACTTTCAATACTATGATGAGATATGAATTGAATAGGTCTAAAATTAGTTTATTGGTGAAAAGATTTTCATGATCTTTCATGATCACCGATTTGTTATTAAAATATTGGTTGACGAAAGAATATTTGAAATTTGTTTCTTGATCTTTGAGTAAGAGACCATGCACCGTGGTGTATCATCAACCGTTAAGCCTAGATCCTTAAAATAAATTTTGAACATTTTGGAGGTCAGGAAAGATGTTCACGTGACACCACTTTTACTTTTTGAATTATTATTTTACATTTAAATTTTATTTTTTTTATTTTATTTAAGATTAAAAAAAAAATAAATAAATATGATGGAGATATATGGCGGAGTTGGTGAAAAAAATTAAGCTATTTTAGACTTGATAATTTGTGTATTCATGTAATGTTCGTGTACTTTCATGTGTCATAATCTTGTTTAAGGTATTATATATTTATATAAATTTTGATACGTTAATAATTCATTTTATGTGGATTTTGACATGTTCTTGTATTCATTTCGTGTTCATGTTCTTTTTTTTGTTTCATGTCGTGTTTTAGTTATTTTTTCGTGTCTTTTTTTATTTTAAATTTAAGCTTTATTTATTGTTAGTTTTTGTGGTGATCAAATCAAGAGGGAGGTGAATTGATTTCTCAAAAATAATGACAGAATTAAAGCACAAATAATGATATTGAAAAATTTAAACAATAAACTCAATTTGGCAAGTAGATAAATAAATGAAGCAAGTAAATGAGTAGGGAAAGAAGATCAAACACAATCGATTTATAGAGGTTCGGCCTCGTGCCTACGTCCTCTCCTTTAGCCTCACTTGCCAAGGAGTTCCCAATTCACTAACTTGAATTGCTACCTTTTCAAAGACAAGGTATAACCTTCACAATCCTATCTTTTATGTAAGCTTAGATAGAAACCTCTTCCCCCTATCTTTTTGTAGGCTAAGATAGAACCTCTCCCTTTTACAAGGTGTTTGTGTAAACAAGATGAACCTCTAGTAGGCTAGCTGTTTACAAGGTTAAGCTCAACAAATAGAAACTATACAATGGTGCTTTTATAAAGGAATACAAGAAATATTGAAAGGATTTAGCTTAGAACAAAGAAAACTACTTGAAAGCTTGAGAGAGATGAAATATATGGCTTTGATCTTTCTCTCTTGGTGTCTCTTGCTCTTGGAAGTGTTAGAGAATCCCTTTAATACCTTGGATATGATTTATGACTGTTTGGAGTTGATTGGGAAGGAAAAGAGCCGTTGGAGCTTCAAAAACCGTACTTGAAAAACTGCCCTGTAGGCATGGGATCGATCCCCTACTTGTTCCAACTCAAAATATGACTGTTGGAGGCCATGGGATCGATCCTCACCTTGGTGGGATCGATCCCTTACTGTCCTGAAAAGTTTATTATCTACTGACTCTCATGAGACTAATCCTGGGTTCGATCCTCTATCTTAGGGGATCGATCCTCTCATATAAAAAATATTTTTTTTTAGATTTAAAAGAGGTCAAATTGTCTCAAAAATATTTTAAAACATATATATATATTTAAAAACATGTATTTTTGAGAAAATTAAAGAGTTTAAAGTATTTTAACATTTTTCAAAATATTTTCAAAATGATTCAACGAAAAATGCTAAATTGAAAATAATTAATCTCAAGCTAATTAAGCTTAAGAGTTTGTTATTTCAAAATTAAGATCAATTCAAAACTAATATAGCTAACACTTATTTTATTAAAAATTAAAAAATATATATCTGATGGAGATAAATGGAGGAGTTGGTGAAAAAATTTAAATTATTTTAGACTTGATAATTCGTGTATTCATATCGTGTTCGTGTATTTTCATGTATCATAATCGTGTTTAAGATATTATATATTTATATAAAGTTTGATATGTTAATAATTCATTTTATATGAATTTTGACATGTTCGTGTATTCATGTTATGTTCATATTATTTTTTCGTTTCGTGTCATGTTTTAATTATTTTTCTGTATCATGTAATCGTATCATATTTAAAGTTATCAAATCTAAGTTATTTTATTAAAAATTTTAAAAAATAAAACAATCATATGTTCAACATTGAATATCCGTGGCAACGCGCGAGTTGCTTCTTCTAATATTTATTAATTTAAAATAACTTATATAATGTTTGAGTTATATATATATATATATATATATATATATATATATTTGCTTGACAATTCTATATTTATAGAACACCTAATTAAGATTGGAATCACAACTCAAATGCAGCAACTCAATTTGAGATATTACTCAAAAGTCATATGAAAAAGTAAAAAATATGTATCGTTAGAAGCATTTTTAATTTTTTTTTTAATTATTATTTTACTTAAAGTAGGAAGTGGATTTAAATATTTTAAATTTATTGTAATACCTATTTTTCTCATTTTTAAATAACTGTACATTCAATAATCTTACTTTTTATTAGATTTAAATAATTAACTTTTTTCTTTTAAAATAATAAATTATTTTATTATTTCACCCAATAATAAAAATGCATAGAAATTATATAATACGAATCAACCTGAAATGATACATGGAAACAAACTGATAATTGATGGAAACAAACTGATACATACATTCATAAATTATAAATAAAATAAAAAACGAAATGCTAATCAGTACGGTACTGATAATCTTAATTATTATTACATTTTGATTTCCATATTAAAATTCCAAAACAATGTTAATAAAATTAAAAATATATATATAGAGAATTATCATATTTATTCAATTAAATGGGCATATAATAATAAAAATAAAACCCACTTTTGTAATTTTCAAACTTGAACCAACAAAACAATGTATAAAGTAATAATTCTAGTTCTAGGGTAAAAAAAAGAAAAGAAAGATTCTCTTCTTGAAGGACTCTGGAAGAAGATTGTGTTATAAAAAAGTTTGATCAAACACTTAAACCTCATAACAGTTTACACTTAACTCCAACAACAATCTACAGTTTCAAAGCAACAGAAAACACAGATTAAACTTCTCAACAATACATGCAAATGAAGCGCTCAACAAAATCCCCTAACAGCCCAACAAAACAAAACCATCTTTTTCTATCAAATAATTTCAATACACTCAGTTTAACTGCTCCAATGTTCAATCAGGTAGAATTTGCTCACCATCAGCATCTGCTTCTGTCTCAACCTTAGATTTTGATGGAGCCTGGCCAGCTCCAGGAACCTGCTTCTTCTTAATCCCACTTACAATATCATCAATCCTTAGAAGCATGCGAGCAGCTTCTATGGCTGTCTTAAAAGTTTGCGCCTTCACATTGTATGCATCCCAAATCTGACACATTTTTAATAGTTCATTCACAAATGATCCATCAACTTGAAGTTAATACTCACTAGACACCCGAACACTTAAGTTAATCATTAAGCCAAAATCAGAAATACATAGAGAAGCATTTACAGCTTTTATAACTCAACTATGTATCCATGTAAGTAAACAGAAAGGAACATGAGGATGCATCAGATATCCAAATTAAGTAGATGCTTCCATCACCTCTCACCCACATGCTAAAGGGACATCAGAATGAATTTATATCAAGAAATTTGCAAACATCAAATTCTCTATCCTTTTTTCTCTAACTAATTAAAAAGAAAAGAGAATGAATTGCATTTATGATCCTCGAACTTTCACACCTAAATGTTAATCATTGCACTTTTCATCTAGAACATTAATTAAAAGTGTAATAATATTTGTCTTGCCATCCAAGGGATATTAATGAGGGTGGAATTGTAGAGCAGAGGCCAATAGGATGACATACAGATGTCATTAAAATCTAAAACAATGTTTTTCTTTTTCTGATTATTTTTCATTCTCTGTCCTCTCTTTTTATATATTAAAAAAAGAAAAACCCTTGTCAAAACTCTCTTTTGCCTCACAGGCATCCAACCTTCATTTACATACAAAACCATGCCATAGCAGTTGCAGATATAAAACTTTCTCTTGAAACCCAAACCAGAATGCATCACCATGCATTTGCTTTCTCAAACTTAGCAGTAGAATAACCTTTTCTCTCATCTCCTTTCTCCCTGTACAATCCCATCTCATATACTAACCCATAAACAATGCACAACTTACAGCTCACATTCTGACACTATCACACTCTCCCAACTCATCTTCAGCCTTAAATCCCTAACAAATCTGGTTCTTGTAAATTGCCTCAAGGTCTTGGCAAGAAGAGAGATAGAGGGTTTTGCAGACATGGAATTTTTAGGACAAATAGATCAAAATTTAGAATGATAGACCAAAATGAGTGATTTTCTTAACAATTCCTTTTTTAATAATAAAAAAGTAATCAATATTATCCTCAAATGGGTGGTAGATGTCTTACATGGCTCTGAAGTGGACTATCTCATCTGCCTTATTAACATCTTGAAAGGTAGGACATAATTGTTACACATAATCAAAGTTTACGATGAAAATTGCAACTATGAAAAGTTCAGGTGAAAAAGTGAAATTATGGTAGTTGGAGGACCAACAGTGTACTCTACTTAAAGAAAAAGAAAAAAAATGTCATCATACCCAGTGTTGTCAAAAGCACAAGGCGCACTCTAGGCACTAGAACCCTTATATTGCCTCAGGCGCAAGGCGCAAAAAAAAACGCTCGCCTGAGTGAAGTAAGGCTCAATATGTACATGTGTGTTTTTATAATGTGTTTGTGTATATATATATATATATATATATATATATATATATATATATATATATATATAATAAGCTTAAGATATATAATTATGATAATAAACTCTAAAGAGTGGTCCAGTTTATCTACAAAACATGCAATTTTTTGTTGTTGCTCAATATGCATGATTTCCTTATGGTCCCATGTTTGTTGTTAAATACTCAAATATTGAGAAGTAGAGAGTTTGATACTATTCCCTTTCTTACTAGTAAAAGTACATGAATAAAAAAGTTAAAATTAAAGAAATTAAAGAGATCTTCAATCAGGCGAGCTTTTTTTACGCCTTAAAAACAGCGCGCCTAGGCGCACCAGGCGTACGCCTGATCAAATGCGCCTTGCCCGAAAAGGTTTGAGGCGCTTTTGTTATCTAACGGTAAGGCGCAAGGCTTAGGCACACCTAGGCGCAAGGCTTAGGCACACCTAGGCGCACGTCTTGACAACACTGATCATACCTTTTGCTCTTTCATGTCAGCAATGGCACCAGTGTTCCCATCTATGCCAATCCATGCATTTTCACCATTTGCATGCTACAATCACAATTTAAAAAATAGTAACTGAAAGAGTAAGGGTATCTTCAAAAGCGTATACTGAACTCTAGAAACATTCATACCTTTCCTTGCAGAGCAGTCATGGTTCGAATTACATTAACCCCACAATTCTGTGACAAAGTGCGCGGTATGGCTTCAAAAGCAAGTGCAGCAGCTTCATACGGCCACTGTTACACAACCAGTGAATATAAACACGCTTACAACTAAAAAATCAGGAAATTACAAAAACTAAATCTCTAAAAAGGTTGGTAAGTACATATTCAATATCAAGAAAGGTTAGCATTCAGAATCATATAACTCTAGATTGATCAAAGTCGAGCATTAATGGATCAAGCACCTTTTCTATGCCTTCAACAGATGAACTCTTCTGCTTCAAAGTGGCAGAAACGGTTAACTCTGTAGCACCACCACCAGGAACAAGTTTTGGATTCTTGATTATGTTTCTTGCAACAGACATGGCATCCTGTAATTGAAACAAGCTTCAGAACTTCGACAAGAAAAAGGAAACAGGCTTCAGAACTTAATTCCATTAACAGACGGAAGTAGCACATTAAATCACTTACCTGCAAATTTCTTTCCACCTCATTCAGGAGATCCTTGCTAGCACCCCTTAGGAGAACCGTACAAGCTTTTGGATCTTTGCAATCAACAATGAACGCAAAGAACTCATCCCCAATTTTTTTAACCTCAAAGAGCCCAGCTCCAGTACCAACATCAGATTCCTGCAATTCATTAGGACGATTCACAATTACAGCTCCGGATGCCTTTGCGATTCTATTGTTGTCTGTTTTTCTCACCCTCCTAATTGCACTGACACCAGCCTTACTAAGATAATGGCATGTCAAATCACTAAGCCCTTTTTCTGTAATCACCAAGTCTGGTTTGAATTTCAGAATCCGCATGCAAAGGTTCTCAATGTATTCTTCTTCCATCTTCAACAGGACTTCCCAATCTTCTTCCCTAACCAACTCAGCATTTGTTTGGTTCTCCCCTTTCTTATACTCAAGGGGACAATCAAGAAGAATAATACGTGGGTTGGCGATCTTTCTTTTCATTTTTCCAGGCGCAACTACATCTTTATTGAACATCACTCCCTTGAGGACCTTAGACTCTTCCAATTGGCCACCGGGTACTTTCTCTACTTTAATGTGCTTCTTAATATCAACTTCTCGCAGCCCTTGGCCAAGGTCAACTCCGACTGTTGTAGTTGCATCAATTGCCAAATCCTGGAAATTAAACAATTAAGTAGCTATATAAATTAAACATAAAATATGACACAAATTTTAGAACTTCACTTTTAACACTTCTATTTTAATAAAATCAAATGATTATTGAAAGGAAAGAAAGTGCTGTGTACCGAATACAAATGACTACTAAAGAGACAATTTCTGCGCTACTGTGCAGCAAAACTTAAGCAAAGATAAAGTAAGAAACACAGTAAGGAACATCAATTTTCATTTGTACAGGTGTGACTTTACAGATGTGATGTGTCAAAAAACCATTTCACAAGTCTATGTTACTCGGACTCGGGTGTGAATGTCGGATACAGATATATGTCCGACACGAATATGTTCACTTTTTTATAAGTTTTTCCATGTATTTGGAGGGTCATATCCCCATACCCATGTCCGAATATGCGTCGGACACGGGTATTTCAAGAAAAATGAAGAGTCGGAGCAACATAGGCACAAGCTAGCCTGTGCCCCTCTTGTCTTAGTAGGGATATTGTTTCCGGAATATGGCACTCTGGTAGATTAGCTTCATAATCAGACAGTTCCAATCACTAAATCTATATTATTAAAATTAAGTGCTATCTATAACAGGCAAATAAATCAAACCTAAATAAAAAAAGGGGAAAATGAAAGAAAAGACAGGTAAAAACAAGGCAAGCCTAACTAAAGGGGTAAACTAATTTTCTATTGAAGAAGCAATGGAAGTGTCAAATTTTCTGTAAAAACGACAAGGCAGGCAGGGGGAAAAACCAAAAACAAAAAATTTAAAGAAACCTAATGAAGCTTTTTTTGCCACATCAATCAAAATCTAGGCACGTACATCATATTGTTCAGCTAGAATGAAAATAGCAAGAAGATATTATTATTATTATTATTATTATTATTATTATTATTATATATCTAAAAAAAGCTTAATAAATGCAGTTGTTACCTATGTTAAAAGGACTCGACATTCTAGGGCACCATACCTGCGCCAACACAGCATGACACGAATTTGGATGCGGAATATGTGTCTGATATTGGCACTGATTATATAAACTTGGTCTTTCACGTGAGCAAATCAAACACCAAAATGAAGAAAGTGAACAGAGACAGCAAGGGGAGATTGCTGGGTCATGTGAAAAAAGCAAATCAACAAAAAACCAATCCACAAATTGAACCCAAAAAAAAAATATTCTGAGTATCCTATTTTTGGAGACTTTTTCACCAAATCCATGAGTCTGAATATTTTAGTAAAAGAGAGACTGACACACGAACGCATAACCGCATTGGATACTCTTACCCGAAACCATGTAACTATGTTTTCTAAATTTCTGGTTTCAAATGTTCCATGATTCCTTCTGTAACAAACATATATGTTTCAATTGTTTTATTTCTCATGCTAAATGACTTAATATTAATATTTAGAACTAAATATTAGGAACCATTTCTCTATTCGTGTTCAAATATAAGCAAACCCATAAACAATCGAATACCAGAATGGTCAGGTGACTATTCTAACCATAGATAAGTTGCAAAAGGGAAACCAATAAAGATATTTCATATGTCAATTCAATGGTCTATGCACAAGATTCTATAATAAAATGAGTATAAAAACAAGCCCCGTAACAAAGAAGACACAGCAATCAGATCTCCAAATTGGCTAGTGAATTTTGTCCCTATACAACTCTTCACAAGTCCCAACATTGTTGAACCTGCCATTCAATCCCCATGTTACAATATGAGAATGCCAAAGATATTAAAGATACAAATGGCAACTACACAAAGGGATAAAAGATTAAAAAAATTGTTATGAAAAAGTTTCCAGGAAAAATATACGGTCTTCCACATCAATGGGCATTGCAATCTTGTCAAGCACAGAAATAGCATCCTCCAAAGCCTTATTGTATGCTGCAAATAAAATGGTTATTCATCAAATGTTAAGTTATGATTCAAAAGAAGAGGTTAAGAACCTAGCAGCACTTCCAAGTTACATTACCTCGACAAATTACTGTAGGATGGTAATTTTTGTCGATAAAGGCTTCTGCAACATGAAGCATCTCACCAGCTACACCCAAAATACACCAAATATAAGTACTAAAAGCAATGGTATCTTAACACGTCAATTATATCATCACAAAAGAAAAAAAAGGGGGGATAACCACATGAACCTGGAGCAATCTCAAATCTCAATGATATGAAAGGTCAGATTCCAACTTTGAAGCTAATCTCATTAAAAATTCATTTAGCTTCTTAAAATTTACCAGATCTCAGAAACATGTTATAGATAAGAATAACATTGAAATAAAAACTAATGCATGCAAAGAATATCCAACATAGCACATAAATGACGTGATAGTTCATAAAGACATACCAAGAACAATGACAGATGTTGTTCCATCTCCAACTTCTTCATCTTGCGTATGGCTCAATTCAATCATTGACTGCCATTACCAACCAAAACAGATAAGAAAGAATAGAAATAAGACAGATAAGGGGGGAAAAAGCATTCACATTCTGAAGCAAATGAAATAGAGAAGCGTGGTGGAATATCATGCCTTTGCAGCTGGATGTGCAAGATCTAACTCACGTAGAATGGCATTTCCATCATTAGTAACAACAATACCTGGTAGAAACCAAAAACAATATAATGAACTTTATTGCTTGATCAAGAAGAGTGCATTTAAAGGGTAAAAAAACATGTTTGTGGAATCCAAAAACAGTAGAAACGGAAATAAAATAGGGTATACTTGTAGCAAACATAACACTGAAAAATGGAAATTAAAGGGCTAAAAAGGGTTACTTCCAGCAGCATCAAGCAGCATTTTCAACCTGGATCGAGGACCCAATGTTGTTCGAATGATGTCAGCAACAGCCTGTAAAGTTATTTTGGTCAGTAAATATTGACAGACAACAGAGAAAGAAAATTATATTGAAGACCCAAAAATTTTGAAGTTTGGATTCTTGGATAGATGTATAGTCCATAGTCAGAACTCAGAAACAAACATTGGGCTTACATTAAAAAAAAAAAAAAAAAAAAAAAACAGCTTAATCGGCAATTTGGTTTCAGATTAAAACAAGTAAGTAGAAAGAGTAAAGAAAAGAAAAAATGAATGAATGAATGAAGGGAATGACCTTGGAGGCTTGGATATTAGCATGGTGAACCTTTGTCCCAGACTCTCGTTTCAATGAATCATCTGCGTATTTCATGATTTTTTAGGGACATTTTTAATCTTAAAAAAGAAAACCATTTGAGATTGAAATGAATTAAAAGAAAAGAAACTTAGAACGAGAACTGGGGCGTGCATGATTTAATGACTTTGTTTTGTGCTAAAACTTAAAACTGTTGAAAACAAACTACACTGCAAATACTCTCTATGTTTTCTGCTTTCTTTCCACTTTCTAGTACTGGAAAACCCTATTGCCGTCTGCCCTTCCCCCCTTCTCTTTTTACGTTTGAAAAATGAGCTGTGCTTAGTCTGGGCTCCTTTGTTTTCATTTGGTCTAGAGGCCCGACTATTGACATAAAAAATGGCAATACTTGCAACTCAAGGCTTTTTTATTATAATATTGCTTTTTTTATTTTTATTTTTCAAAATACTCCTATTTTTTTTATATATCGAAATGTGCTTATTTAAAAATTATTGGGAAGTGCATTTTGAGGTAACGACTTCCCAATAGAATTTTTTTTTTTTTTAAACTCAGCATGAAAGTCTCCATTTGAGATGACGACTTTCATGCTTGTTATTAAAAAAAAAAAATTATACACAAGAGAAGTCACCACCCATGGTGGCGACTTCGCCGTATAAAATTCTAATTTTTTTTTAATGAAGGAAAGTCGCCACATTTGTTTTAAATGAAGAACCAATTTTTTTAAAAATATTAAATAAAATAAATTATATGATTTGTAATTTTAAAAAATTAAAACTTATAAAAATTAAAATAATAACAATTTACAAAAATTTACAAAAATTTTAAAAATTATAAACATTTTTTATATAAAATTTGTTTATACAATTTTTATATTTTTATTAACTATATGTATACAATTTATATTTTTTTAACGGTATGTATACAATAACTATATGTATAACGGTATTATTGTTGATGCGAACTCTCTTCCGATGTACCAGATTGATAAGGATATTTTCGACGGCTATGACTAGAGGTATCCATGGACCGGGTCGAGACCCGAAATTTTTTTATTTTCCTTTCCCAAACCGAGCCCTGCCCGAAAGCCCGTTTCATTATTCAAAAAATATTAAATATTAAAAAATATATATATTTTATAATTAATTTTATTATTTAATATATATATATATATATATATCCAAAAGATAAATTTTGCCTTTTTTGAAGCAAACCTAGGCTATCCAAATATGCACTTGGTGAGTTTCCTTCTTCAAAAAAATTTTTTGACAAGTTTTGTCCATGCAGGGTCACGTGCGGATTGTTTGCTGTGTCACTGTTGCTCACCCAAAATTGCAACTTCCATACATTTCATTTTCAAAGGCTTCTTAATCTTTTAAAAACTTTATTCCCATTTTTCCTCTCAGCCAATTTCTTCTTTTTTCATTTTTTTTCCCGGATTTTGTTCCTCAAATAGAGATTGGACATTTGATTCAACCCTTGATTTGCTCCGTAAATGGAGAATGTTGTCCATGTCTCTGCTTTGTTTGTTCAATGTCCTTGATTGACCCTTTTGTCTCTACTGCCTCCTGCTCTTTGTCCTTCTTTTGTCAGGTTGGCCATGCTTTCAATTGGAATGTTAACAATGCTTTTACTGTGGCCTCCAACATTCTTGCAAACTGTTACTCCTTTTCCTATTTCTTCCTCAGTCTTCCATTCCTTGGCGGTTCTTTTTTACGAGAGGTTGGTAGACTTTGGTAATATGTAATGACAACTTCGTGTGTCAGGCTGAATCAGTTTGCCCATACTTGCTGTCAATTGGCTAGGCCCTTTCTTGGTTAAAATTGTTTTCTGTTGCTTCTGGAAATAGCCATTGTTACATTTCTATTGCAAGTCAGTTCTCTCTTTTCTCTTTCTCTGTTCTTTGAGGTTTCTCCATTTTTCTCTTCTTCTGTTTTGTGTGGCTGGGTTGCCTGTTGTATATTCTGCTGGCTTAACTATTGTCATTTTTTCTTATGCTCTATTGTTGGATTTTCCTCATTTGTTCAACTCTCTCTTTGCTTATGTTCCACTTTTGTTCTTTTAGTTCCTTCTGCAAATGTCCTGCAACTAGCCTCTTTTTTAAATGCAATTTTTTGCATGTTTATTGTCTGGCTCTTCCAGTTTTAGGTTCAACATTTTTTTCACTGCATTTCGATTATCTTATTTTTTTTCCTAACCTTTGTTTATATCTGTTTTTTGAATGGCTCGCTGGTGTACTGGATTTCCATTGAGGTTTTTTTCCCCTGAATGGTAGTTTATATTTTTAGTCGATTATTCCTTGAGTTATCTTGAAATTGGTTAATTGACATTATTTACAATACAGATATCTTTATATAGTTTTTTTTTTATCTATTTAGTTTAACTTCTGCTTTTAAAGAATTTTTCTTTTGTTTCTTAAAGGGAAGTCCTCCTGAACATTGTTTTGGTTTTTTCTTTTAAGCTTGCTTCCACATTCAAGTTGCTTTGCTGAACGTGTTGTTGGTCACGCTGAAGAGCTTACTTTGGTTGCTGTGTGGTTTGTTTCCCTTAACTGCTACTTCATATTATTCTTTGTATTTTTTTCCTAATATCTTTTTGATGTTCTTATCATATTCTGTTCCTTTAGGTAAATGTTTTTTTTTATTTGTTTGTGTTGCATTTTAACTGATGTAGTGAGTATTTACTTAGTTTTCTGTTGTCTGATAAGTCCTTTCTTCGCTGAGTTTATATGTTTTTTAGCTGTGGATGTTCAGTGATTAGCTTCACTGAATTTCACCATGGATAGTTTTCATATAAATAGGATTAAAAAGGCTAGGAGGGTAGAATGTATTAGGAATAGACGAGTTAGGAATAGGCAATCCGTTAATTCTTCGTGTTCTATAGCCAGTGTTACCAGTTATTCAGCCTCCATTGGTAAACCTGTTGAATCACCTATGGTTGCACATAATCTCTCTGTAGAATGGATTGAGCCTAATTGTGATGGGAATGTGCAACCTGTTTTGATAGATAGTGCTGCTACTGTTTGTGATGAGGATTCAGTAACTCCTGCCTTTACTGATTCAATGCAAGTTGAATCCAATGTTGGGTCAAGGTTGCATTATCTGCTACTCTGATTGGATTGAATTCTACCTCTGGCTCACATCATCAGACCTCTTCAAATTATGCTTCTACTAGCAACCGTAAGTATTTATACAATGTTTGTTCATTTCATGCAATAAAATGTTCTCTCAAAGTACATTTTCCCTTTTCCATAGTTTTGCCTTTTTGTAAACATATTTTACTTACGATGCCTATCTAAGTTACCGCTTTCGTTTATCAATTAGCCCTTTGTTAAATTGCTATCCTTAGTTTATTACGACTTCTTTACTGTCAATCCTAAGCATTTGTAGAAGTTTGGGTGAATGTAATGGCTTATGCTGCTGTTTCCAATTCCATTTCCCTGTATTTCTTCTTGCCTGACTTCTTTGCAGTTATTTGTTCTGCCATGTTCTTATTGTTTTTTAATTGACTGTTGAGTTTGAATTAAATTCTTTTACAAGTTGTCTCTTTATTAGGCTGACTTTCTTGGTTTGTTGTTATGTTGGTTTTATATTCATAGGTAAATATTTTGAACCTCTTGATTTGGGTGGCTTGGATTATGAATGCCCTTACTGAGGCGAAGATATGGTACGAGGAGAGGCTTTTCAGCTCACATCGTACACAGGCACCACTTTTCAGTCTATGTTGTAAAGAAGGTTCAATTGTTTTGCCAGCATATAAGCCAACTCCACCTTTTCTGGATTCTTTATTGGCTTATGATGGGGGATGCAATTCAAGTTGGTTCAGAGATAACATCTGGATATACAATGCTATGTTCCAATTTACATCAATAGGTGGGAAGATTGATCATGCAGTTAATAGCAAGTCGGGCCTTTATGTCTTTAAGATTGGTGGCCAAATGCACCACCGTATCGGGTCTTTGTTGCCAGTTAATAGTCAGACACCAAAATTTGCACAATTATATATTTGTGATACTGAGCATGAAGTTAGAAATAGGATGAGTTCTTTCAGTGCTTCTGATCCAAAGAACAATCCTAATGCAACTATTGTAGAAGGTCTGATGCATAAGTTGAATGCTATCAATGAGATTGTCAAGGCTTTTAGGATGGCTAGGGATCGTTTCCTCCAATCACATTATGTTACAGTTCGTTTACAGTTGATTGGTAGAAGAGAAACAAATGATGTGCAGTATGCTTTGCCAACTACCGTTGAAATTGCTGGTCTTATAGTGGGAGAAACTGATGGACCACGAGATGAGCGTGATATTATTGTTGATCACAAGTCTGATGGATTAAAACGAATAAGTGAACTCCACCCATTATTTATGGATATGCAGTATCCGCTCCTGTTTTCGTTTGGTGAATCTGGATTTTCCTTGGGTATTCGATATCGAGATTCTGGCAGGAAAATAGAAAAAAGCAGAAAGTGTCTTACAATGATGGAATACTATGCATATCTCATTCAGCAACATTTTTCAACAGGTCATACTTTACTGAGAGGTGACAGACTTTTTCAACAGTTTATTGTAGATGCATTTCTTTGTGTAGAACGGATGAGGTTATAATGGATACGAGATAATCAAAAGAAATTGAGATCTTAGGTTTATTAAGGAGTTCGAGATGCTATTACTCGAGGTGATACGGATGCACGAGTTATTGGAAAAAGAATTATTCTTCCATCAAGTTTTGTTTCAGGACCTCGATTTCTTTTTCAGAATTATCAAGATGCAATGGAAATTTGCAAGCAATCTGGTCATCTAGATCTTTTAATCACTTTCACGTGTAATCTGAAGTGGCCTGAAGTTCGTCAAGCTCTGTCAATGATCCCCAGGCAAAGGATTGAAGATATGCCTGATTTATTGACCAGATTGTTTAAACTTCGCCTTAAATGTCTTATAGATGATTTGACAAAGTACAAACACTTTGGCACATCAATTGCAGGTATATTTAGTGTTGAACCAAATATGTATCGTTCTTTTCATTGTTATTTGCTACTGTTTGAGTTTTTTCCTTTGTGTTTTCCTTTGGGAAAACTGCTACTATAACTGATGGACTGTTGCTGTTACAATTGTTTATACAATTAAGTTCCAAAAAAGAGGACTGCCACACACGCACATTCTGTTATGGCTTCATCCAAGGGATAAATGTATGACCCTTACTGATGTTGATAGGATCATATCTACAGAGATTCCTGACAAGTCTTTAGACCCTCTTACACACACAGCTGTTGTAAATTTCATGATTCATGGTCCTTGCGAATTTGTTGATCCACAAGCTCCATGCATGAGAAGCGATCAGTGCTCAAAGTTTTATCCAAAAGACTATCAATAGCAAACTGTCATTGAGGAATCTGGGTTTGTTGCCTATAGAAGGAGACCACCACAGAATTCTGGAATGCTTGGCAAAAAAAAAAAAACAATGTTGAATTGGATTCACGTTTTGTTGTTCCTCACAATGTTGATCTGATTGTTAAACATCAAGCTCACATCAATGTTAAGATTTGCACCAAGGTAAAATCTATCAAGTATCTTTTCAAATACATTAACAAAGGTCCAGATCGAGCAAGAGCTGTTATACAAGAAGTCTCTGATGCTGGTGCAACTGCTGGAGAGCAAAATGCAATCCAGTTTGATGAAATCAAGATATTCTTGGATTGCAGATACATCTCAGCGCACGAAGCATGTTGGCACCTTTTTGGGTTTGATGTTCACTACCGACAACCGGTAGTCATCAGATTATCAATCCATTTACTGAACCAACACTACATAGCTTTTGCTAAACATGCTGATTTGTCAAACGTTGTACAACGACCTTTGCTACATAAGACCATGTTCACTTAATGGATGGAGGCAAATAGGCAATATCCTCATGCTCGCACTCTCACATAGACTGGTTTCCCTACTAAATGGGTTTGGTCTGAATGACAAAAACTGTGGAAAGAAAGGAAAAATGGAAAAGCTATAGGACGTGTGAATTTTATTCATCCTATTGCAGGTGAGCTTTATTTCTTGAGATTACTTTTGAATATAGTCAAAGGTTCAAGAAGCTTTCAAGAAATTAGAACAGTTGATGGAATTACATATGCTTCATTTCAAGTTGCATGTAAGGAACTTGGATTATTAGGTGATGATAAGGAGTGGCATGACGCGTTGCAACAAGCGTCATTTTGGGCAACAGGTTTTGAACTTAGACAATTTTTTTTTACATTGATCATGTTTTGTGAACTTGCTGATCCAAAAGCCTTATGGGAAAAAAATTGGATGTTATTGGGTGAAGACATTGAATATCGGCTGAATAGAATGGTTGGCATGAATAATTTCGAATTCCAGAATCAGAGCTAAATAATCATATACTTATATTCTTGGAAGAATTGTTTAATAAAAACAACTCATCTTTGGCTCATCACAAGCTGCCCTTGCCATTGACTCTTGCACTTCATTTGATCAATAACACTTTGTTGAGGGAAGAATATAGTTATGATCTTAATGAACTGCAGCAGCAACACGAACAATCTTTTTGCAAAATTAATGTCGAGCAAAAAATCATTCATGATGCAGTTCTTGCTTCTATTGCTGCTGATGACGAGAAAATATTTTTTGTTAATGGTCATGGTGGAACAGGCAAGACTTTCTTTTGGAAAACAATAATTGCAACTGTCCATTAAACAAGAAAAGTTGTTTTGGCTGTTGCTTCATTTGGTATTGCATCACTTTTGCTTCCTGGTGGAAGAACCGCCCATTCCAGATTTAAGATTCCATTGCCAGTTGATGAGATTTCAACTTGCCAAATAACAAGGGGGACTGAACTTGCAAAATTGATTGAAACAACAAATTTGATTGTTTGGGATAAAGCACCAATGATTCATAGACACTGTTTTGAAGTTTTTGAAAGAACCTCCATGATATCCTGCAATGTATATCTGATCTTATACTTGAGAAACCTTTTGGAGGAAAAACTGTTTTGCTTGGCGGTAATTTTAGGCAAATTTGCTTGTTGTGCCATCAGGGACAAAAGATCAGATAATCAATGCATCAATCAACAAATCACCGTTATGGAGTTTCCATAATGTTTTCACACTGAAAACAAACATGAGGTTGAAATCTGATTTTAATGATGAGCAGTCTCGGTTAGATATGGAAAACTTTGCTCAGTGGATCCTTGACATAGGCGATAGGAAACTTAAACCTATTTTCACCGATGTTGATGGTTTAGGTTTGTGGATAGAGATACCTCCTGATCTGCTAATTCAGCGTGACAATTCACCAATTCTTTCCCTCATTAAATCAGTTTATGCTGATTTGCAGCAAAGGTATATAGATTTTCACTACTTAAGTGAATGTGCCATTATTACACCTCTTAACGAAACTGTTGACTTGATTAACACTGATGACTTAAATCTGATTCCAAGTGAGCTAAAAATATATAGAAGTTTCGATCTGATTGCAGATACCACCGATGATTTGGCTGAACATCAATCTTTCTATCCACCTGAATTTCTTAACTCATTGAAATTTCCTGGAATACCAAATCATGAATGCATTTCAAATTAGGTTGTGTTGTTATGCTACTTAGAAATCTAAATCAGTCATTAGGATTATGCAATGGGACTAGGTTGATAATAACACAATTAGCTGCAAATGTTTTGGAGGCTGTTGATAACTCTAGGAAATATAGTTATTTTACTACCTTTTATGCATTTAAATCGGCTAAGTCTTTGAGGTTTTATTAGGATTTGATTAGTTTTATATATTTTTATATTTATTTTATTTAGCCATTTTATGTTTAAAATAGTTATTTAGTTATTATTTATGTGTTTTTATAGGTCCAAGGTGATCTGGAGCTTCGAAGTGGAAAACGATGAAAAATGGTGCAAAGCAATGAGCAGGCAGATTTGACCTCCAGAGCTTATTTCAAGAAAAACATTATCTTAACATCTTCATTTGAGTAAAATCCCTATTGACTTTTGAATCTGACTTCCATACCTTTCCAACGGTCCAAGACTGGTCAAAATCTGACAAGGTTGCCCAGTCAAATCAGTTGATGAAGTTTGAAAAGACGACAGAACCTGCAAGCAACAACCAGAGAGTTGGCGCCGCGGCGCCGGGGAGGCAGAAAGTTGGCTCCGCGGCGTTGAAACACGTAAAAAAAATTAAAAATCCTGCAATTACCTGGTTTGCTTGCAAGTGAAGTTTTGGACTTCAGGGGTCTTGGGCACTTTAAATAGGACTATTTTAGGTCAGAATAAGGAGGATTTGGATATCTAGAAACCTAATTCTCTCAAGAAGATAGTTTCCATCAAAAGCTCTCAAGAATATTAGAAGATTGAAGATTCAAGAATTGACAACTCTTAGTTTTCTCTTCTCTTCTTTATTTTTCTTGTGTTGTTAATGATGGTGAAACTATTTAATTATTTGTTTTCATTAATTATCATGAACTAAATTCTTTTACTAGAATTTCAGTAGAACTTAATACATAGTTTGAATTTACTTTCTCTCTCTAGCTTGATTTAATGTTTTGTTGAGTTGTTTGTTCATTTTTGTTCTTAATGCTTCTAATTGCTTGATCACCAATTAGATTGATTTGTTAACCTAAATACAACTAGACATAGGGAGTTTAGTGTTAGACATGGATTGAATGACACATGTTTCATACTCATTTATTAGGATGAGTTGATCTGCAGGTAGGGTAGAAATATACTTACTTGTCATTTGTAACCGTTGTTAGAGCCTAAGCTTAATGAGTTATTCTTTAATTCAATTATCATAGACATATAGTTAATTAGTTAAGAAGGATATTTTTGTAAGACCATCGACAGATACTTATAAATAAGATAGAACTCTAGGTTAACAGCTGAGGATCATTAATCAAGTGAAGAGGTAGAGAGAGATTCAAGCGAAGTGTTGAGGGAAGTTGTAATCCTAGGCTTTTATAATTAATTGAATTCATCCTTTTTAATTTACTTATTTTCAGTATTAGTTTCTTTTAATTTAGTTTTTAATTATCATCTTTAATTAGTTGTTTAGATAAGATTAAGTTGTGTTAATTTTAGTACTTAACGAATTTAATAGCAATTCCTTGTGGGTTCGACACTTTACTTCTACTTTATTACTTGTTTGCGATACGTGCACTTGCGTAGTGAAATCTGACAACAAGTTTTTGGCACCGTGGCCGGGGAATTGTTTATTATTTTTGTTAATATTAATACCAAGCAACCTTAGTCTTAATTTAAAGTTTCTTTTTCTTTCTTATTTTCAGGTACAATGGCTGAAGCTAACGATACCAAGACTTTGCGAGAGTATGGGGTTCCTCTCATGCAAGACCTTCAGACTAGTATTCAGAGGCCTGCCATCCAAGCAAATACGTTTGAGATAAAGCCAGCCATCCTTCAGATGATCCAAACATCAGTTCAGTTTGGCGGCTTACCGAACAATGATCCGAACTCTCACATCGTGAATTTCCTGGAGGTTTGCGATCTTTTCAAACAAAATGGTGTTTCTGATGAGCTCTCTCATTGGCCAAAAGTGCTACCTAATGTACCATTCTTTTTTAGCCATTTAGAAATTTTCACATGGCTTCATATGTCCTTAACCAATAAGCTTCATCCTTAGCCACTTAGAATGCTCCTCATTGGCCCAAAATGCCAACTCATGTACTAGGCAAGGTGACTCATGTCCTCTTTTTTACTATCCAATTATTTACCAATATGCCATTTAGCCCTTCTGAGGACACTTTTTGTTCATCCTTTTTATTTACCAAAATGCCTTCTTATTTTCTAGATGGTCCTTTCAATCTTTATTTAATTATAAAGCCACAATTTTCCTACATGGATCCTAAGGTTGGGCCTCTCTACAATAAAAAAAATCTAAATTGACTTCTAAGGTTAGGCCTCTCTAAACTTTTCCATTTTTTTTCTTCTTGGCCATGAGAAAATGGGCCACCAAAAACCTACTATCGCAACCTCCGATTTGGAAACGAGTTGGGAACGCCCCATCGCGGGACATCACTTCGTTAAAGGAGTGTGACATTGAAAAAAAAGTAGAGCAATAGACGACTTAATTCCTCTAAATTAAAGGTTGAGTGTGCGAAAATTACCTCAAAAAAGAAATGGAGTCGCCACCAATCTTTTTTTGGCTAGATGTGATCGGCCACCTATTAAAACCGATTTTTGAAGAATATTTTAAAACTAATTAAAATATTTTGAAACCAATTTCGAAATTTGCGCTTTGAACCAGAGAAAACAAGTGCTGGTTCGGGAGTCGGTTACGTGTGGGAAAGGATTAGCACCCCCACAACGCCCGTATAAGACGATACCTTATTAGTTATATGTTATCTCGAGTCTCGATGAAAAGTCGGTTTTGGATTTGGTATTTGAAAATAATTCCAATTTTGAAAACAATCCTATTTTTGTTTGAAGATGATCCAAAATTTGTTATTACAAAAATTTTCTATACTCCCCGGTAAACCGATTTTGGAAATCTCTACATCATCCTCTTTTAGAAAGGGTATTCCTTTGTTAATATAATTGATGAAGATTCCCCGGCAACCCGGAGGAGTATTCATCAATTATAATAACTCGGGGATATTGCCTTATTTTAAAAAATATCAATTTTAAAAAAGTTGAATGATCATGAATGTACAAATTATCATTAAAACATGCATGTATAACAAACATAATTAACATGGCATGTCAAACAATTTATTATGACATGACAAAATTTAAATGATATAGCCAAAAGAATAAATGGCATGGAATATAAATCAAATACATGGCATATGAATGATATGGCGCATGAATGAATGACATGGCATGTAAATGGATGACATGACATGATCTAGATGACATGGCATGTGAATGGATGACATGGCATGTGAATGGATGACATGGCATGTAAATGAATGGCATGGCATAATCTAGATGACATGACATATGAATGAATGACATGGCCTAATCTAAATGACAAGGCATGCGAATAAATGACATAGCATGTTGATGGATGACATGGCATAATCTAGATAACATGACATGTGAATGGATGACATGGCATAATCTAGATGAAATGGCATGTGAACTATGGCATGTGAATAAATGACATGGCATATGAATGACACGGCATGTAAATGAATGACATGGCATGTGAATGAATGACATGGCAAAATCTTGATGACATGGCATATGAATAACAGGGCCATATGAATGACATGGCAATATAATTGGCATGGAATATATGAATGACATGGAAATATGAAAGACATGGCATGTAAATGAATGACTTGGCATATGAATGAATGACATGGCATGCTTGACATGGAAAAATCACAAAATGACATCATCATGAAATATTCATAATCACATCATGATCACATGCACACATCATTATTTGAAATGAATTGTACATGTGAGGAATCATAAAAATAACATATATCGAAAAATATTTACTCTCTCCGGCAAACCCGGCAAAGTCTCGAAAATAATTCTTTGTTATGACATTTATATGATTCTGAGTAAAAAAAAAATTCAATATCTTTCAATGCCATAAACATGTGCATTGAAAAATTTTCTAACCTCAACCGACAACCCGGCAAAGATTAGGAACTAATTCTCGCCAAATGTTTAGGAAACCGAAACACACGTTTCATGTCAAATTAAAATTTGAAGACATTTTAAAACATGCAATGCATGAAGATGTATTTCTCCCTTGAAGTAAGGACATCCGTATACCTAAAAAGGTATCCAACTACCTTTGAAAGAAACTTAAATTAGGTTTTCAAAATCGAAAGACTTTGAGTTTGGATTTAAAAAAAATGGAATTTTTGGGATGAAAAAGACCTCATGGCTGAAACCCCCTTTTAAAAGGCTCTATTTTTCCTAGTTTGAAACTCTAGTTGACCACCCTTGATCCGACCTTTATAAAATCAAATTTTATGATCGAAATGACATGGAAATCACTCTAAGATAGTAACCAATGTCTCAAATCAGCCCCCTCTTTTTATACTAATAAAAACAGAAAATTATTAGTTCCTAGAAAACAATTCTGACTCCCATTGACAGTTTTGAAAATCTATTTTTTTACCCTTCTAAAAAATTTCAGAAAACTCTGTAAAAATTAAGGTAGATCTAGAACATGTTGATCTCCTTGGGAAAAAATCAGCTTAATTTTTCGACCAAGGATACCATGACCAAATTTTACCAAAATCAAGACAGTGAGTTAAAAACTGCTTTGTCAAAATCCATTTTTTCAACCACGACAAAACAAAATCTAAAAATCTTGAGAAAAATACTATGGCATCCTCTAAATGACTACTGCATGTGGTAAAAAAATTAATTTTATTTTGACCATGGATGAGTAGTGAAAAAAAAATCCCAAATTCAGAATACCCAATCTAAACTATCATTCTCTCAACTAGTAGAGACAAGGGATTTTTGGCTTGAGATCATTGGTTGATATTGGCCAAAATCCTAGTTGAAATGTCATGAAATGCATGATTTTACAGCCCACAATCATATGACATCAGATAAATCATGAGTAAAAAATATGAACACAACCAACCAAGCAAGCAATGTCAAGTAAGAAAAAGCACAAAAACATTCTTCAAGTTTTGGCTAATGCAAAAAAAAAAACATGTAAAAATTTTGTCAACTTGGTTATTTGATAAAGAATGAAGAATAAAGGATAGAAAACCTTTAACATTTATTTTTCAAAATCTTTTTATTCATCAAAAGTTTACAAATCACATGAAGAAAAAGAATCACAACATCAAAGAAAAACATTAAATAAGAAGAAGGGAGGTGATAGCTACCTAGCTATTGCTTTCCAAATCAAGATTGCCAAAATTTTCTCTTCTCTTCTCTTATCTTATCTTATCTTCTCTTTTCTTTTTCTTCTTCCTTTTCTCTCAAGAGTGAAATGCCTTAAGAAAAAAATAACCTCCCCTCCCTCATGCCTTGGCCAGCCCCTTGTATATAGTGGGAGTGTGTGTTTATTTTTTTACCCTTGTCATGCTTCCATGCTCCTCAAACATCTCTTGCCACATGGCTAAAAAATGTTCCCTCTAGCATAGTGTTTTCCTTAAAAATAGGGAGCTTGTCCCCTATTTGCATGATGTTTCCCTAAAAAATAGGGTTTCCTAGCCTCCCATTGTCCAACAATTCCACCTAGATTATTTTTGTCCCCTATCTCTATAAAATATCTCGGCCACTTGTTAAGATCATATGGCCTCCTATTAAAATATCTTCCTAGGTGGCATTTTTAATCCTACTTGACATCATCTCCTAGCCTTCACATGGCTTTGTAATTTGGAGACCTCCCATTGGCTTAAAATGCCATGTAGGCAAAATAGTGGAAAAGTTTGTCCTTTTAAAAATGTCATCTTGCTATCCATCCTTGGCCATTTGATCCATGATGATCACACTCCCTCCCTTTGATCAGCTGCTAGCCGAAAATGGCCTAGAAATTTCCAGGTTATTCATTTTTTTATTTGTAAAATAGCCATTTTCGATTTCTTTGGTAAAATTGCATTTTGGATCCCAAACTTATTTTAAATGCATATGGACCGCAATTTCAAAATTTTATTTTCCAATTCATCCCATCCAATATAAAACTCAGTTCTGGAGGTTTTCACATTTTTTCGAGCTCATTCTATATTTTTCTCGGATTTTTCTCTAAAGTTTGGGTTTAGTGCCTCCAAAACTTTGTCTTTTTCATATGAGCTCCGATTCTGAAATTTTCTTCTCCATTACCTTTCAAAAAATATAAAACTCTGATCTGGAAGTTTTTATATTTTTCTGAGCTCGTTTCCTATTTTTCCCAAAATTTTCTTTTGGAATTTCAGGTTACTGCACCCGAACTTTGCCTTTTTCATTTAAGCTTCGATTCCTAATTTTTCTTCTTCAATCCCTTCCGTCTAAACTCAGATCTAGAGGTTTTCATAATTTTTTGAGCCCGGATTCTATTTTTCTCGAATTTTCCAAGATTGCCTTTTAACCCCTGTCGCAACCTAAAAAATAACGAGTCTCATCGCAAGACTTTATTATTCGTTAAGCGTGACATTAAAAATCCGAGGAAAAGTCAACTTAATTCCTCTAAAATGGTACCTTATTAATCGTATGTTATCTTAAGCCTTGGTAAAAAATCGGTTTTTAATTTAGTATTTCAAGTTAATTCCCAATTTAAAGAAAAATAATTCCATTTTTAATTGAAAATTATTCGGAATTTATTAGTTCAAAATTTTTCTATATTCCCTGACAAAATCGGCAAAATATAGAAATTTTTATTTATTTGGAAAACTTTCCGAATCATTTTCGTTTTTTGAAAGAAAGATATTCATTTATTAATGATAATTGATAATATTCCCTCCAGCAAACCCGGTAGAGAACTCATTAATTATTTTAACTCGGAAATATCTTTATTTTTTATTGAAAATCATTATCCTTTTAAAAATAATAAAAAAAACATTTAAAAAATGAATATGAACATCTTTGACATAAATAAAATGACATAGCAAAGTCTAGATGATATTATGCAACTTAAATGATATGACATAATTTGAATGGCATAGTATATTCTAGATGAAATGAAAAATCCTAAGTATCATGGTATATTCTAAATGAAATAAAATGATTTAAATGACATGGCATTTTAAATGATATGGCATATTTTAAATGACATGGCATATTCTAAATAATATAACCTAAATGACATGGAATATGATCTAAGTGACAAGAAATGACATGAAACATAAAATAATGCTATCATAAAATATGCATGAAAATAAAATAAAAATGCATGAACATATTACATGCTAAATAATGTGAGAAAAATAAATGACTAAATAAAAAATATAGGATAGAATGAAATATTCAAAATCATATGGCAAACAATATAACATCATAAAATGTAAATCAAAGTAATAATAATGCCATGGAAAAATCATAGCAAAATTACATATTTAAATACAATGCACGAACAGGGAAAATGCAATGCATGAAAATGTATTTTTCCCTCTAAATAAAGAAATCCATATATCTAAAAAGATATCCGGCTACCTTAGGAAAATGTCAAATTAGATTTTCTAAAAAACAAAACTTTTTGATTGTTTGAAACTAATTTTGAATAAAAACTTGAATGAAGATTAAAAGCCCTACCAAACCCTTTTAAAATGGCTCTAATTTTCTAAGTTTAAAGTCCCGGACTTGACCACCCTTAACCCGAGATTTATAAAATCATTTTTAAAGTTTAAAAAGACTTAGAAACTATCCTAAGACAGTAGCTAAAGCTTCTAACCAACCCCCTCTAAATGCCTTAGCCAATTTCAACCATTGTTTTTCTTTTGAATTCAAATCTGCCTTTACTGTTTGGTTTTGACACAAGATTTTTTATTCTATTTTTAAAAATTCAAAAAAATCTAAAAACAATACTGAAGACTTAGAACATATAAAGCTACACGAGAAAAAAATTATCTTAATTTTTTGATTAAAGATGACTGCCCAGAAAAATCGAAGAAGTTCGAGTACTGGGTGAAAACAATTGTTTTGTCAAAACACATTTTTTGCCTTTGATAAAGTCATTTAAAAATCAAAGTAAAAATTGTTGGAGATCATCCTAAAGACCTACAAACAGCAGCTAAAACATTTAAAGACCTTGGAAAAAAATTGGCTAAGTAAAAAAATTCACAAAGGTAGAATAATCAAGTTGACAACCTTTTAATTTTCCACAAGTATGCTCAAGTGAGCATGCCTTTGAGCCATTGATTGACCTAATTCATAAATCAAGTGGCAATGACATGGAATGCATGAACATTCAGAAAATGAAATGTATGAAATGCATGGTCTAAACCCTAAATGATAAAGGAAATGCATGACAATTCAAAATAACCTGCCTAGCATGAGTTTGCATGGCAATAAATGCTATCCTAACTTAATATGCATTCAACGATTGATAATGCAAATATGACTTAGACCTAATATGTTATGAATATGCATGAAAATGATAATGTGACCTAAGACCTAAGTAGCATAGCAATGCATGGCAATACCAATATGATTTAAGACTTAATATGCATGGCAATACCAATATGGCCTAGACCTAAAATGTAATAAGAATGCATAGCAACACTATGAACATACAATGACCAATAAACCTAATATTAATGCTTGAACAAACAGCAACTAATACACAACTTCATGGCATAGTCCTAGCTAGCATGGTACCTAAACAAAATGCAAATGCATGATAAGGCAAGAAATGCATGAAGAGGCCGATTGGTCACATGGTACTCTAATGTAATCCTATCTAATAAATGACACAAGTACATGAAAAATCATATCAAGATACATAATGTCATGACATTTTCACAAGAATATGACATACTAAAATCAAAATACACAAGCTCATGGCATGGGAATGCAAACAAGCCAAAAAGCAAGATGAAAATACACATGCCAGGCATACTAAATATCAAGATATGCTAACTCATGGCATGGAGATGCAAACAAGTCACGAAGCAAGATGAAAATGCACATGCAAGGCATAGTAAAATGGAGTATTCGAATGGTCATATGACCAAATATAAAATGCAAACATGTTTATAATATAAGACATGATATAGGAAAAAGTGCACAATATGATTCCAATGAACACAAAGGCCGAACCTACAAGGAAAAATTATTAAGCATGGAAAAGAAATATAGAAGCAAATATAGCATAGAAAATAATGTAAAGAACATATAAAAAAATTAAGCATAGACATGCAAAGCAAATAATAAGCAAAACTAGTAAATAAAACAAGGAAAGTTAAGCTCCATAGTTGGTATAAAATGGGCATAGACTCTCACCTAACCATAATCACTTGGTCTTGCCAAGATCATGAAGCCTTTCCATTTCAAAAATCAGAAAATAAACCATACTAAACAACAAAATTAAGGTGAGCTTCATGGTAGGTAAAAATGGGCATAGCCTCTCCCCTAACCATGGTCACTTGGTCTTGCCAAGATCATGTAGCCATTTCAACCTCTTTTGCTTCATTTTTTTGTAAAAAATCAGAACATAAAATACTTAAACAAACCTTCAAAAATCATATTTTTCATAACAACATGCAAAGAAAAAAAAAAAAAAAAAAAAAACCAAGGCAAACGAACATACCATTCAGCCATAGCAAAAATCTTTAAGAAAAATTTATTTTCAACCATTTTTTTTTTAAGAAGAAGAGATGAAAACTTAAGTAAACATTTAAAACTTTGATTTCTATGAAAAATGTTCTAGGAAAACAAGATAGAAAATCAAGAAATCACCATGGAAAATAAGAAGAAAACTATGCTAGAGCTAGGTAGAAATGGCTACCTTCAAGCTCTCTTAGAAAACTTTTTCTTACTTTCTTTCAAAAACCTTTTTTTTTTAATTAGCTACTATTTCCAGCCTCCAAACTTGTGAAAAAAAATTCTCAACCCCCCTCCTTTAGCCTTGGCCGAATGGCCTCTCCACCATAAGATCAAATGTGCACTTTTTTCTCCCCCAATTTTGGCCTTTAAATTAAGATATTTTCATGACAACATAAAAATGTCATCTTGCCAATTGATAGCAGCCCTTAAGATGTGTACTCAGCCCTTGTACATGGCCTAAGCCATTGGGTGAAAAGGAACAATCCCATGCACTTCCTTGCTTGGCCAAATGGATGTCGACCTTTGGATGAGTTGTGTTCTTCCATTCTTGGCCATTAGATGAGGGTTCTTTCATAAAAAATAAAAATGTCATCTTGGCATTTAAATTTGTCCATTGGATGATGCATTCAACTTTCCTACAAGGCACCTAAGCCATTGGATGAAGGGGGGACCATTTGCAAGGTGTTAGTGGTAGCATGTGAGCTTGATAGTGACTAAGGAATTAAATTGATCATGCTTCCTTATTCCCCTCTATGCTGACAGATCAAAGGAGGTAAAATCCCAGCAATTCCTTCTTTTTTCATATTTTTCTTAATTACAAATTTGCCCTTTTTGGTTTATTCGGTGAAATGACCTTTTTGACCCCCGAACCTAAATAAATAGCAAACAGACTCCAAATTCAAAATTTATTTTTTCAATACTTCCAAAATAATAAAAAAAAAATTGAATTCTAGAAGTTTTCAAAATTTTTCGAGTCCATTTGCTATTTGTTTCGAATTTATTTCCAAAATTGCCCCTTTTATGCACCCGAACTTTACCATTTTTTAAACAAGCTCTGAATCCTGATTTTTCTTCATCAATCTCTTCCAAATAATTTAAAAATGTGATCTGGAAGTTTTCATAATTTTTGGAACTCATTTACTATTTCTTCGGGATTTATCTACTTGAATTACTGCATAGTGGGCCCGGGATTTGGCCATTTTGCAAACGAACTCCGAATCAAGATTTTATTTCGTCAATATCTTCCAAATAATTTAAGAACGAGATATGAAAATTTTCAAAATTTTTGGAGCTCATTTACTATTTTTTCGGGATTTATCTGCTTGAATTACTACATAGGGGACCCAGGATTTGGCCATTTTGCAAACGAACTCGGAATCAAGATTTTATTTTGCCAATCTCTTCGAAATGATTTAAGAATGAGATTTGCAAATTTTTAGAATTTTTTGAGTTCATTTGCTATTTTTCCCAAATTTTCTAATTTTGTCATTTTGCCTACGAAACCCGGTTTTGCTAAAAACAAGTTCAATTTTCAGATTTTCTTCAAACTGAGCTTTGGGCTATCCTTGTTTAATCACTCCTCATCAGTTAGGGGCTTTAGTCCTACCGAATCAGGTCATTTCAGTAATTCTTCCAAATTTCACCAAAATTTGCCAAAAACCCTAATTCTCGGTTTTCTTTCGAATTGACTTTTCTATCAGTTTTTCTTCCAAGTAGCTTTTCCATTCCCCGTAGTCAGTATTTATCTTTCATTAGGAACCTTCAATTCTAAACAATTTGATCGTTTAAGCACTTTTCCCCAAATTTTTGGAACTAGGATTTCCTTTCTACTAAATCTTCGTAACCCAACTTTCAAACTCCATATATTTCAATGTAAACCTCGGATTATCAAAATTCTTTCACCGTTTTTCAATTGATCCTCAATCTTGATTTTGAAAGTGGGTTGACTTTTTCAGTAGTTGACTTTTTTGGGGTTGACTTTTTTGGGGTTGAATTTTTCAAGTTTGACTTTTTCTGTCTGCTTTCTTAAACTAAGTCTCGGAATGCCACCTGCAAGATGAGAAAAGCCTTTTGGCATTCTGAAACATCAATTTAGGAAGAAAACATACCTGATTTAGGGGTCCGGACAAAATCAGTTGTCTACAGCTGCCCCTCTTTGGCTATTGCTGAGAATCAGGAATCAGGCAAAGATAAACAAACACTAATTTTGTTCGGTTAGTGAAATCACATATGAAGGAAAAGGAAAGGGGTTTTCAATCATCATTATTTCATTTTTTTTTTGAAAAAGCTATAAATTGAAGATTTTGTCCTTAAATTGAGTTCCCTGACTAATCAAGGCTCGACCCATCTTAAGGAAACGAGTTCGATTTGAAAAGTAAAATTTATGCCCGAAGGTCTTAAGAACGGTGCTCGGAGGTCTTATCTAAGATTTAAAAGCAAATACCTTGACGACGGTCCCAAGGTTCGACTCATTTGAGAAGGAGAATGAATTCTATTTAAAACAGAAGAAATACCTAGACGATGGTCTTGGGGCTCGACTCATTGGATGAAACAGAATGAATTCGATTTAAAACAAAAAGAAATACCTCGACGATGGTCTCGGGGCTCAACTCATTTTATAAAACAGAATGAATTCGATTTAAAAAAGGAAATACCTCGACGATGGTCTCGGGGCTCAACTCATTTGATAAAACAAAATGAATTCGATTTAAAACAAAAAGAAATACCTTGATGATGGTCTTGGGGCTCGACTCATTTGATAAAATAGAATGAATTCGATTTAAAACAAAAGGAAATGCTAAGAATGATCCTGGGTTTGACTCATTTGGGAAAATAAATTTAACTTGAAAATGAAAGGAACATACCTCGACGGCGGTCTCGAGGCTCGACTCATTTGAAAAGCAGAACGAGTTTGATTTAAAAGAAACATACCTCGATGGTGGTCTCGGGGCTCGACTCATTTGAGAAACAGAAGGAGTTCAATTTGGGGAGCCAAAGTTTTCCTGATTCCTGCAATGTTAGCTAAATACAATGATGAGAATGACATGCTTTGCAAATGCTTGTATGCTTCCTGAGGATGAATGCAATCAAATGATTGTGCCATGATTTCTAATCCATGGATTCTTTGAGGTTCACAGATTATATGACTTCATGACGGAGTCTTCAATTGTTCATTGATGCCCCACTTAAAGAACCCTTTACTCAAGATAAATTGTCAAACAATCCCAGTTTTTGACTTCGCTGAAATTCACAAATTTATAACTTCATGACGGAGTCTCCAACACATTCACTGTTTTCCTTTACTTGGTGAATTTTCCATCAAGATTAGTGGTTTCCAAACCTTTTCTAAGATTTAGATCTATTCCTTAGTGATACTTTTAAAATCCCTTTATTTAAAGATTTTTATGCTTATTAATCATCATTCAATTTAATAACTAATAAAATGCATCTCAAAAATGTATGAAAGAAAAATATGAAACAAGCAAATGTCATAAGAAGGATAACAAGAATTTATTGCAACAAAAATTTTTAAAAGTTAATATCAAGGATAAAAGTAAAGTTATAGGTTGTAGATGTCCTGGATGCGGAATATCTTGGACCCTTCCTTTTTCAAACCATCTGAAATTTCTTTTGAATGAACAATTTACTTAGGTAATCCCTCGGCTTCCGTAGTTATGTTAGACTGAGTTGTTCCCCTTTTCTTCTGATTTTCAAATACTTTCTTCCCCTTTACACGAAGCATTGATTCAAAACTTAATCAGTACTTGAGTCGTCCTTTGCGGGTTTTCAACTCAGGGGTCCTCCATTAGGTATTAAGTCGCCCTTTGCGGGTTTTCAACTTAAACCTCTCCTTTAATTATTTTTTTACCACGCATCTGAGAATTCTAAATGCTTTCAAGGTAAAAATGTCAATTCAAAAGATGTGATAAATTCTGAGAACAACCTTTCAAATTAATTATCCACGCTTGATCAAAATAGACTTTTAAAGTACGTAATGTAGGCCAAGGTTCGGGTTTAGAAGGAAAGGATAAAATAGGCCCAAAATGTGTTTAAGGGTGATTGGATCAAGGATCATTTCCTGAGCAGAATTCATTCTTGAGACATTTGTCCCCTTTTTGGACTTTTCTTTTTTCTTTTTTTCTTTTTTTGTTTCTTTCATTGCTGGCTTTCATTTGCCATTCTTTGATTTCACATTTTCCAATGGCTCTTTTTTTTTGCCATGATTTTGATTATTTTTCCTCGTATTTTCCCTCCAGTGTAGAGGGTGATCCTTGATCAGGGTTCAATGAAAGAAATAATTCCTAAGGGTCAAAGGGGTGACTAGGGATAATTTCTTTTTAGTGAAGGGAATATGAAAGATGGCCATTCATTGTATCAAGCATGAATATTCTTTTTGAAAAGCAATTCTCGGGGGAGATAGATATATAGAATTTACATTTCTACATTTGGAATCATTCGAATACCCATGTGCATAGCATCACACTTTTTTTTTAAGCATAATACTTCTTCAGTTCATCAGCATCACAGGATGTCTAAAATCATCCCCATCCATCTGAGTTAGAATCAATGCTCCTCCAAAAAAAAGCTCTTTTTACCATATAGGGTCCTTCCCAATTTGGAGCCCATTTTCCTCTCTGATCTTTCACTATGGGGAGAATTTTCCTTAGTACCAACTCTCCTTCTCGAAACTATCTGGGTCGAACCTTCTTGTTATGGGCTCGAATCATCCTTTTTTGATACAACTACCCATGACAAATTGCCTTCAATCTTTTCTCCTCGATGAGATTCAGCTGTTCATAACGAGCTCTAACCCATTATGCCTCTTCTAGGCCAACCTCCATCAAAACCCGAAGTGAAAGAATCTCAACTTTAATAGGTAGCACTGCTTCCATACCATATACCAAAGAAAACGGTGTTGCCCTGTAGATGTGCGAACCAAAGTGCGATATGCGTAAAGAGCAAAAGGCAAGATCTCATGCCAATCCTTGTACACATCAGTCATCTTCTCGACAATCTTCTTGATGTTTTTGTTGGCTGCTTCTACTGCCCCATTCATCTTCGGACGATAAGGTGTCGAATTGTGATGCGTGATCTTGAACTGAGTATATACCTCTCTCATCATCTTATTATTCAGATTGAGAGCATTATCTGAAATAATTCTTACTAGCAATCCATATATGATTTCCTTTTTAACAAATCTGCATACCACCGGCTTCGTTACATTTGTATAAGAAGCAACTTCCACCCACTTTGTGAAATAATCTATGGCCACCAGGATGAAACGATGTCCATTTGAAGCTTTCGGGGTAAGGCCAATCATATCCATTCCCCACATCGAGAATGGCCATGGTGTAGTCATGACATGCAATGGCGATGGCGGCACATGGATATTATCTGCATATATCTGGCATTTATGGCACTTCCAGGAATAACTGATACAATCTCCTTCCATTGTCAGCCAATAATACCCTGCCCTCATAATCTGCTTAGCAAGCATGTGACCATTGGCATGGGTGCCACATATCCCTTCATGGACTTCCTCTATGATTCTCCGAGCTTCGGCAGACCCGACTCATCTCAATAGGACTTGGTCTTTCCCTTTCTTGTAAAGAATCTTGCTGTCTAAAACAAAACCCATTGCTAGCCTTCTTAGAGTCTTCTTGTCATTTTATGTTGCCTGTTCTGGATACTGTTGACTCTTGATGTACTGCAAAATATCGTTATACCAAGGAAGACCATCTGCTTCTTCTTCGATACTCAAACAGTGGGCAGGAGATTCATATATGCTCATCTTGATCGGCACAACTTCCGTCCCTTCATTCGCTTTAAACATTGATGACAAAGTAGCCATAGCATCCTCCATTCGATTTTCTTCTCGAGGGAAGTAATTGAAAGTCACTTCTTCAAACTCCTCCAATAAACTCAGTATGAGTTCTTGGTATCGGATTAATTTTGTATCTCGGGTTTCTTATTTTCCGTGCAATTGATATATCACTAAAACCGAGTCTCCAAAAACCTCTATTTTTTTATCTTTCTGTCTATGGCAACACGAAGGCCCATAGTACATGCCTCATATTTTGCGGTACTATTTGTACAATCAAAATCCAATCTAGCAGTGAAGGGATAATAATCTTCTTCTGGGGATATGAACACTGCACGGATTCCCTGCCCCATGGCATTAGATGCCCCATCAAAGTATATCTTCTATATTTTCTTCTTCAAGGGAACCTCATCCGCTTGCGAAACATACATCAAATCTTCATATAGGAAATCAAAGTTCAAAGGCTCATAATCTTCCACTGCCCGACTTGCTAAAAATTCAGCCACTGTACTGCCCTTGATAGCCTTATGACTTACATATACAATGTCATTTTCTGACAACAAAACCTGCCATCTTGCCGTCCTCCCTGACAAAAAAGGTGCTTCCAACATGTACTTGATTGGATCTAGCTTAGCGATCAACCACATCATGTGGTACAGCATGTACTGTCTGAGCCTCCGAGCAGTCCAAGCTAAGGCACAACACAACTTTTCTACTGACGAATATTTCAACTCATAATCTGTGAACTTTTTGCTGAGGTAGTAAACTACCTGTTATTTCTTTCCAGACTCATCAAGCTGCCCCAAAACACAACCCGTGGATCTCTCAAATACTGATAGATACAATATCATCGATTTATCCGGAGTCGGTGGCATTAATACCGGTGGGTTTGATAGATAATGTTTAACCTTTTCAAAAGCAATCTGACACCCTTCATCCCACTATCCTGGATCACGTTTTCGAAGTAGCTTAAATAATGGATCACATTTATCGATTAACTAAGAAATAAATCTAGCAATGTAATTCAATCTCCCCAGAAAACCTCTTACTTCTTTTTGAGTACGTGGAGGTGGCAAATTCTGGATGGCCTTCACTTTATCCGGATCAATCTCAATTCCCCTTTTGCTAATAATAAAACCCAACAATTTCCCCAAAGTGACTCCAAAAGTGCATTTTGTCGGGTTTAGCTTGAGTTGAAACATTTTTAGCCTTTCAAAGAGTTTCCTAAGATTCGCAATATGCTCCTCTTCTGCTTGTGACTTTGCAATCATATCATCAATGTAGATACCTAATTTTGTCCGGACTTTTTTAAAATCAATTTCGATTTGTCCTCCTCTCGGGTTTAATATTTCTTGTAAAAATCACGGTCATGATTTTAGATTTTAAAAAAAATAAATAAAAAATATATATATTTTCTAAATTATATATCATTTTTTAGCTTTAATTATTCAAATAAAACCGAACCGTAAAATTATCAATTTTAAAATTCAATTTAAACTCGAGATGAAAATTTTTAATCTTGAGCTTTAATAGATTTTAAAATAATTTTTTTAAATAAAAATATTTGAAACAATATAAAAAAAAAATTGAAAGAATAAAAGAAGGGCAACTTAGAAATTACCCATTTTTTTAGGTTAGGAATTGAGTTATAAATAGATCACTTGAGTAAAGATTAGGGGGGCGATTATTAAACAAAAAAAAAAAAAAAAGAAGACTGGCGACTGAAATGAAAGAAAAGAAAAAGCTTTGGTTTTTTTTTTTTCATGGGGGCTGAGATCTAAAAGTTAAAAGGAAAGCTTTGTTTCTTTTTTTTTTCATGGGGCTGAGAGCTAAAAAAAAAGTTAAAAGAAAAACTGTAGTTTTTTTTTTCATGGGGAGTCGGTTATTTTGGAGGCAGAGCTAGCGGCTATGCACATGGGGGCCATAGGAGTTGGCGGCAAAAAAATGGGAAAGCTTCCAGGGGAGTAGGGATCTTGTGGGAGCTACAGGAGGGCATGTTTTGTTTTAAAGAAATAAAAAAGGATTTTATTTATGGGAGAAAAGTAGAGAGCTTTTATTCTTTGGGGAAGGCAGAGGCGGTGGTTGGAAGTAATAAAAAAATAAAAAGAGAGAGAGGAAGAATGATTTTTTAGGGGGACTGGCATCTAGAGAAAGAAGAAGATAGGGTTTTAGAAATTTTCTAGAGATGAGTGAAGCTGGAGCACCCTATTTTTTTTACAAGGAACGCATTGGCTATGTTGCTCGTTCTGTTCTCAAGTTGCTTCAAATATAGAAGCAGTATAAGTTGATAAAGCCAGGTTCTTCTGTTTTTGACCTTGGTTGTGCCCCTGGTGCTTGGCTTCAGGTTGCTTGTCTGAATCTAGTCCATTGAAAAATGGTGGGAGATACAGGTGAGGGTTTTAAAAAAATAAGAGTAAGAATGGAGAGCATCAGGAGAGTTGGAGGCTAAAGAAATTAAAAGAAAAAAAAAAGGAAAAATAAGAATGAAGAACTTCCAAGAAGGGGCAGTGATTTTGGGGGAGCTAGCAAGCTACAGAGGAGGGATTCTTTTCCTTTCTTAGCAGATTGAGTTGCTCACTCACTTTGAATCAGCGGGGTGGTTGAAATGCCTTTAAAATTTCGTGTCTTTGAGTTTGAGATAATAGTTCAATAAATTCTCCAATGGCACCCAGTCGAAGGAAAGGTGCCAGTAAGGCGGCCTCTATCGCAGCCGCCCGTCACCAATGGAAAGTTGGCGATCTTGTCCTCGCTAAAGTCAAAGGTTTCCCTGCTTGGCCTGCCATGGTATGCCAACACTTATCGCACTATCCTTTTTTTTTCTATATTTTATGTATTTAAATTTGTTATGTTAGAAAATATGTTATTGCCTTAGAGTTTGTCATTACATTGATGTGGGGTTTTAATGATATTACTTTTGTTGATTTAGGTGGCATGGTTTTTTATTCCATTTAGAGTTTGTTTGATAATGTGTTAATCAGGAGAAATTCTTTAGGGTTTCTTTGATTTTTCTGATTTTTCTGGGCATTCATCTTTAATCAGAAAATTAAGCTACTTTTTTCCTGAGTAGTTTTACATGTCTTGAGTCTCCAGTATTTTTTTCAGAATTGTTTGAATTTTTAAAAATAGGGTAAAAAATCGTGGCTTAAAACTGGACAGTGGAGTTAGGATTGAATTAAAAGAAAAATCATTTTTCTGCTTTGGTTAAGTTACTTAGAGGGGGCTGATTAGGAAGGTTAGCTACTAACTTAGGGTAGTTTCTAAGCCTTTTTAAACTCTCAAAATGATTTTTTAACTCTCGGGTTAAGGGTGGTCAAGTCCGGGATTTTAAATTTAGGAAATTAGAGCCATTTTAAGGAAAAGGTTTAACCCAGTTTTTATTTTTTATTTTTAACCTAAGCTTTTCCAAATTTTTTTCAAATAATTACAAAGTATTTTGGTTTTAGAATATTTAATTTGACATATTTTTCTAAGGTAGCCGGATATCTTTTTAGATATACGGATTTCCTTAATTAAAGCAAAAAAATACATTTTCATGCATAGCATTTTCATATTCATCATTTTTATATAATATGTGATTTTTGCTATGATATTGTTATGATTTTAAGTATGTTATATTGTTTATTATATGATTTGGAATATTTCATGATATCCTGTGCTTTTTATTTAGTTATTCTTTTTGTCATATTATTTAGCATATACTATGTTCATGCATTATTATTTTCATTTTTATTTTCATACATATTATATGATAGCATTATTTTATATTCCATGTCATTTAAATTATATGCCATATCATCCATATTTGCCATGTCATTTAAATTATGTCATTTCATATAGAATATATTATGTTACGTAGGTTATTTTATTTCATATAGAATATATTATGTCACCTAGGTCATTTCATTTCATTTAGAATATATCATATGACTTAGGATATTTCATCTCATATAGAACATATTATGCTACCTAGGTCATTTCATTTCATTTAGAATATGTCATATAACTTAGGACATTTCATTTCATTTAGAATATACTAAGGCATTTAAATTATATCATATCATTTAGGAAGCATTATATTATTTAGATTTTGCTACGTCATTTTATTTATGTCATGCATATACATAATCATATCTTTTAAAATGTTTTCAAAAGGATAATGATTTTTTTTTCAATAAAAAATAAAGATATTCCCGAGTTAAAATAATTCATGAGTTCTCTACCGGGTTTGCTGAAGGAAATATCATCAATTATCATTAATATAGGAATATCTTTCTTTCAAAAAAAAAAAAAGAGAATGATTCAGAAAGTTTTCTAAAACTAATAAAAATTTCTATATTTTGCCACGTTTGTTGGGGAATATAGAAAAATTTTGAATTTATAAGTTTCGAATCATTTTCAATTAAAAAATGAAATTATTTTTCTTTAAATTGGGAATTAACTTGAAATACTAAATTTAAAACCAACATTACACCGAGATTTGAGATAACACACGATTAATAAGGTACCGTTTTATACGGGCGTTGTGGGAGTGCTAATCTTTCCCCGCACGTAACCGAGTCCCGAACCCGTTTCTTTGATTTCTCTGGTTTAAAACGCAGACTTGAAATTGGTTTTAAAAATGTTTTAATTAATTTTTAAAATATTTTATAAAATCGGTTTTAATAGGTGGCCAATCACACCTAGCTAAAAAAGATTGGTGGCGACTTCATGTCTTTTTCAAGGTCATTTTCAAAACCTTCATTTTCTAGAGGGATTAAGTCGATTTTTACTCAGTTTTTTTTAATGTCACGCTTAACGAATAATAAAGTCTTGTGATGAGACTCGTTATTTTTTAGGTTGCGACAGCTTGGCGACTCCACTGGAGACTTTTAGAGAGTCAGGCCTAGAATTAGTCATGTGTTATCAAAAGTCTCGATTTTGTCGGGTTTAATTGGTATTTAATTTTAATTCCCCATTTTTTATAAAAAAAATAAGAAGAATTTTGAAAATAATAAAATGTTTTAAATATATCCATATTCATGTGCATACATTTTATTATTGTTCTCTAGTTATTTACTAATTGTATATGCGTTACACAATTCTTGAATGTTTTTATAAATTGCTAAGGCATTTAGAATAAGGTTTGTAGAATAGGTGGTGAAAGGTTTGTTGTTCCTCCACACACACCACACGTGCATTCGCATATCATGAATCCTCTACCCGGGTTCCGTCCTTTTAAGTGGGAGTAAAGTAACTACGCCTTCGTGATGATCCTCCGTATGGGCTAGTGAAACACTTTCGGAGTATAAAGTACCTAATGCCTTCGTGATAATACTCCGTACGGGCATAGGAAAATATGCTCTAACGAATTGAACCCGCTTTTACCGGGCTGCCTTACTAGCCTTCACCGGCGACAGTGAGGAACAATTCGAGGCCTTAGAACCGATTCACCTTCATATAATAAACATAGGCGAAGCCATACCGGATTTTCGTTAGATATACCGAAAATAGGAACACATGGAGGGACATTTCTAAACCTTTTGTTACCTATTTTACACTCTGAAGAAGTTTTGTAGATCGGGCAAAGATGAACGTACATCGCCCGTAATAAGTGTGATACTCCGCCCCAAAGGCACCGTGATGCCTATATAAGTAGATATTGTTGGGGCAAGTGTTCACTAACCTTTTGAAATTCAAAATACAAGCATTCTTTTTCAAACATTTTTTGCATTTTGCACATTTCATGCATGTGTGAATAGAGCATGTACATTTTTTACTGTATTATTGATCTCGTTTTTGCAATAAATGGATGGTGATAATAATTTCATTTGATGTTTTCATAAAACCGGTAGTGTCACATGAACATTTGGATATTGTACCATAGTAGGATCCACTACCCCGAAATTCTTTTGAAAATAATATGATTGGTTTTTCATAGAAAAAAAAAAACATGCTTCAAAAAAATCATAAATTTGGAGGCAAATCTTGTATAATGAGATTTTTGAATAATCAAGATTTAGGTCCCACCAATTTCGTGTAATCATTGATTTCTTTGTATATACCTTGGTGTTAATTCATTTTTTTTTGCATGTATCATTTTGACATCATGTTATAGTCATAGCATGCATGATCATTCATTGTAGAATACATTTGTGATATACATGGTCATTCTTTGTTTATACCCTTGTGTAAATTTATGAATTCTTTAAATGTCATATGGACATCATGTTACAGTCATAGCATGCATGCTCATTCATTGAAAAATACATTCATGACACGCATGGTCATTATATGTATATATCCATGCATCAATTTATTTATTCTTGACATGCACCAAGTTAGCATCAGGGTGCATTCATGCATTCATAGTCAGCATAATTTTTCTGTATATAACCATACATTAATTTGCTTATTCTTTACATGTATCAATTTATTTATTCTTTACATGCACCAAGTTGGCATCGGGTTGCATCCATGACAAACACAGTCAGCATGATTTATCTGTATATGTTCATGCATTAATTTGTTCATTCTTTACATACATCATGTTGACATCAGGTCGCATTCATGGCATACACAGTCATCATGAGTTCTCCGTATATGCTCACGCATTAATTTGTCATATTGGCGTCAGGTTGCATTCATGACATACATGGTTAGCATGATTTTCTTTGTATATACTCTGTGTCAGTCATTTATTCTTCACATGCATCATAATTGACATTGTGTAGCATTCATAGTGTATATGATCATTCATTGGGAAATGCATTTGGAACATACATGGTCATTCATTGCATATATCCATGCATTAATTTTTCTTATTCTTTAAATACATCATGTTGGCATTCGTGTTGCATTTATAACATACAGGGTCAACATGTTTCCACTGTATATGACCACACATAACTTTTTTTATCCTTCACATGCATCAAATTGCACTCATGACATTCATAGCCCATTCATCATGAAACACATTAATAAGATGAAATAGAAATTGGCTTAGCTTTAAAGAGCTTTCTTCGTCAGCTAAAAGCTATGACCTCAACAGCAAGTGCGAGTATCACATTGGGGCAATTGGGCATTCGACTAAAAAATGCAGACAACTGAAGGAAAGAATTGAAGGTCTTGTCCACGATGACATTTTGATTCCAGAGCTTATCGAACATTGGAAATCTGTTTTACGCATAGATTGATTTCCTCTTAAAGAATTTTGAGGATAAGAATTGTTATCTTTGAAAGCATGTCAATAGGAGCATTCTGATGCATATATTTCTATACACTTTGATGATGAAAGCGCTTGTCTCATGTTGACATCTACATGAAATAAATAACTTTTGAATTTGAATGTTTTGTGTTCACTTTATTTTAGCAATAAATTTGAATTTGCAAAAACAAATGAAACTTTAAGAAAATTTATGGTAAACAACAAATAAGTGGTTTTCACATGAAATAATGAACAATCTTGAGAATATTGATGATCATTGTTAGAAATGACCCAATACTTTCCCTCTCTCTTTTGGGTTTTCCTACACTTAAATCCCTTGAATCAAGACCACTTGAAAGACCTAATGCTTCAAGGAATATGAATAAATTAAACTTCATAAACCATTGTCATTACAGAATAAGCAAAGATGTAGATCCTAATCTAGACTATGAACAAAGGAACAAACTTTTTGAAATTTTTTTAAATTCCTTGAAATTAAACAAATGAGACGTTCTTTCAAGAATCTAGATCATGGTAATTTGATGTGTGTCAAGGCTGTGCCAAAGCCATTCACATCCTTTCCAATAACCACAAAACACCAATTGTCCAAACATCACTTCATGATTGATACCTTGGGGCGCCATGACCAAACAAGATTAGCTCATGTCCTAGAGAAAACCTGTCTTTGGGAAATATTTTCCTAGGCACTTCAAACAAACCCAAGATTGAAACTCAGAATTTTCATTGTAAACCTAGATTTGTGATTTTCCTCGCAATGATACAAATCCTCATGGTTAATCAAATTAGGGCATCATATGTGGAAATTATGGATACATGATGAATAAGGATAGATTAATGCATGAATCAATGGGTGCATGCGACGAAAAAACAAAAAAAAAAAAAAAAAAGAAAAATGGTGATATCATGCATATGAGAATTCAGATGATTCTAAAATGCAAAATGAAATTCTGAATATCTATTTCCCCTGGGGATTGCTTTTCAATGTGAATATTTGTGCTTGACATGAGAAATGGCCATCTTTCATATCCCTTTCGCACAAAAAGAAATTATCCATAGTCACCCATTTTGAACCAAAAAAATTCTTTCTTCTTTAAACCCTGATCAAGGATCACCCTCTATATTGTGGGGCAAATACGAGGAAAGATCTTCCCAAAGATCACGAAAAAATGAGTCCTAGCTCAAAGATAGATACAAAGCAAATTGAGGCCCGAATAAATATGGGCCCACTTTGTCAAAGAAAAAGAAAAAGGAAAAGATGGAGAAATGAAAGCCAAGAAAAACAAAAGAAAGCACACAAAAAAAAGTGTGTGAAAAAACGATGGCAAATGAAAGCCAAAAGCAAGGAAGAAAAAAAGCAAAGTCAAAAGGAATGAAAAGTCCAAAAGGGACAAATACTTCAAAGAAAATCCTCTTCACGAAATGATCCTTGATCTGATTACCCTCAAACACATATTTTGGGCCTATTTATCCTTTCTTTTTGAACCCCGAACCATGACCTACATTACGTGCTTTAAAATTCCTTTTTGATCAAGCATGAATATTTAATTTCAAGGGTTTTTCCTCGGATTTTATCTCATCTCATCGAATTATAATTTCACTAAGGAAGAATTTAGAATTCTCAAGTGCATGGTAAAACAATGAAAAAGAAAAAAGAAAGAGAAGGAAAAATGGAAAGAATGAGACTCTAGGGCGAAAACCCAAAAATGGGCGGTTTAGAGTAAGATGGGAATTTTCGATGCCATCTATGATAGTGTCAATACCACAAAAGAGAAGATCATCATAAAGAAGTGGTCATCGAGGAACATCTAGGAATTCCTGAACCTCCCAAAGTGTCAACTCTCATTCGGATGATTGATTTCAAAAACTGAAACTTTTTTCCTCCAAAATCAACTTTCCAGTTTAAACATCCCAGCCAATCTTGACGCTTGTCAAAATACCTTGATATTGGAAACTAAAAGAATGTTGAATTTGTTTGGTTCTCAATGAATTAATGATTTATAAAATCTGTTCCATTTGTGAGCCTAGAAGGGACATACATTTTTGTTGTGAAGTTTTCCTGGAAAAACCAAAACCTTGTTGTACCGAGCCTTGTCAATTCAAATTGAAAAACCCAAATTGATACATAGGGAAATTTCTAACAGTGATCATCGGTCATTAAAAGATTTGTACATCATACACTGTGGAGTTAAAATTTTTGGCTCAGAAGTTTTCCTTAAATAAGCAAAATTGTTTTTCAAAAAGGGAAAATAAAAATATTTTTGAAATACCCATTTTTGATGTTGACATGAGACAAGGGTTTTTCTAATCCAAAGATGTGGAATTACTAGGGATAACCTTGACTTCCAAATAGGAGAAGTAGAAATAAAACTCAGCAAGCATATCTCTATTGATGAGAGTTTGAAAACTGGTGGGGCAATGAGAATAGCCAAAGATTGAAAAAAAGGAGTTGAAGATATACTGTTATTTGAAGAGGAAAAATTAATGGGAAAGGCTAAGCCAAAGTCTATAAAATATGATTAGGGGCATGTGCATCACTCATGAGCAATCATCTCTTTTTTGGGCTTTGCATCTGCACAGTGTCAGCAAGCATTTGCATCATTCATGAGTATTTGCATTGGCACTATTCCATGAACATTGGCATTTTACCTTTATATTCATCGATATTTGCATTTGCATTTGCGTCATCTTAAGCAATTGCATCTTTTTAGAATCATTGCATTTTTATTATTGTGTGCTAACTACAGTTTAACCATTCATAGACCACTACATGAACATGATTAGTAGGGGCATCTGCATCATTCCATGAAGTAGTTGCGTCAGCGCCAATTTTTGCATTTACATCATTTAGAAGCATTTACATCATTTAGAAGCATTTGCACATTGTAAATGTTATTCTACATCATTCCATGAAGTAATTTCTTTATCTGAGAATCTTTGCATTTGCATCATTTAGAAGCATTTGCATCAACCTAAGTCATTTGCATTTGCACAATGAAGCATTAGAAGCATTTGCATCAACAAAAGCCAGTTGCATTTGCACCATGAAGCATCTGCATCTTATTCAACATTTGCACCATGAAGTATTCGAAGCATGTGCATCAATCCAAGGCATCTGCATCTTATTCAACATCTACACCATGAAGCATTCGAAGCATGTGCATCAATCCAAGGCATTTGCATCTTATTTTGCATCATTTCATGAAGTAGTTGCATCAATCGAAGACATTTGCATTTATATTGAAACATTTGCATCTTATTTTGCATCTGCATTAAGAAGCATTTGCATCAATCGAAGACATTTACATTTGCATCATGAATCATTTACATCTTATTCAATATATACATCTGCATCAAGAAGCATTTGCATGAATCCAAGCGTTTGCATCTTCTCTCGAATCCTCCAGGTTAATTTCCAAAATATTTTTCAATCTCTGGTTTCATCCAGATCTTTCTCAATTTTCTGGTTTCACCCATATTATTTCAATCTCGAGTTTCATCTAGATCTCTCTCGAATCCTCCAGGTTAATCACCCATGTTATTTCAATCTCTAGTTTCATCCAGATCTTTTTCAATTTTCTGGTTTCAACCATGTCATTTCAATTTCTGGTTTCATGTAGATCTTTCTCAATTTTCTAATTTCAACCATGTCATTTCAATCTCTGGTTTCATCCAGATCTTTCTCAACTTTCTGCTCTCACTCATGTCATTTCAATCTCTAGCTTCATCCAGATCTTCCTCAATTTTCGGTTTCACCCATGCCAGTAAGGTTAGCACAAGACAGGATAAGACCCCGAGACCACCGTCAAGGTATTTCCTTTTGTTTTAAATCGAATTCATTCTGTTTTATCAAATGAGTCGAGCCTTGAGACCACCGTCGAGGTATTTCCTTTTGTTTTAAATCGAATTCATTCTGTTTTATCAAATGAGTTGAGCCTTGAGACTATCATCGAGGTATTTCCTTTTGTTTTAAATCAAATTCATTCTGTTCCATCAAATGAGTCAAGCCTTGAGACCACCATCGAGGTATTTCCTTTTGTTTTAAATCGAATTCATTCTGTTTTATCAAATGAGTCAAGCCTTGAGACCACCGTCGAGGTATTTCTTTTTGTTTTAAATCGAATTCATTCTGTTTTATCAAATGAGTCGAGCCTTGAGACTATCGTCGAGGTAGTTTCTTTTTGTTTTAAATCGAATTCATTCTGTTTTATCAAATGAGTCGAGCCTTGAGACTATCGTCGAGGTAGTTCCTTTTGTTTTAAATCGAATTCATTCTGTTTTATCAAATGAGTCGAGCCTTGAGACCTCCGTCGAGGTATTCCTTTTTGTTTTAAATCGAATTCATTTTGTTTTATCAAATGAGTCGAACCCTGAGACCGTCGTCAAGGTATTTTCAAACCAGTTTTAATGACCTTCGGGCACTAGTTTTAAAGACCTTTGGGCACTAGTTTTAAAGACCTTCGGGCACCAGTTTTAAAGACCTTCGGGCACCAATTTTAAAGACCTTCGGGCACCAATTTCAAAGACCTTCGGGCACCAGTTTTAAGGACCTTCGGGCGCCAGTTTTAAAGACCTTCGGGCGCCAGTTTTAAAGACCTTTGGGCACCAGTTTTAAAGACCTTTGGGCACCAGTTTTAAAGACCTTCGGGCACCAGTTTTAAAGACCTTCGGGCACCAATTTCAAAGACCTTCTGGCACCAATTTTAAAGACGTTCGGGCACCAGTTTTAAAGATCTTCGAGCACCAATTTCAAAGACCTTCAGGCACCAATTTTAAAGACCTTCGGGCACCAGTTTTAAAGATCTTCAGGCACCAATTTTAAAGACCTTCGGGCACCATTTTTAAGATCTTCGGGCACAATTACTCAAAATCATGGATAAGACCTCCGGGCACCATATTCAGAAAGTATCTATGGTTTCACCCAGGTCTCTTTTCGACTTTTGGTTTCGCCCAAGTCATCACCTTAAACATTATCTACGGTTTCGCTTAGATAATTTTTTGACTTCTGGTTTCGCCCAAGTCATTATATTCAGAAAGTATCTACGATTTCGCCTAGATAACTTTTCGACTTCTAGCTTTGCCTAGGGCATCACCTTGAAAATTATCTATTGTTTCGCCTAGATAACTTTTCGACTTCTGGCTTCGCCCAGGGCATCACCTTGAAAATTATCTATTGTTTCGCCTAAATAACTTTTCGACTTCTGGTTTCGTCCAAGTCATCACCTTGAAAATTATCTACGGTTTTGCCTAGATAACTTTTCGAGTTTTGGTTTTGCCCAAATAATCACTTTGCAAATCGAACATGTTTCCTTGAGACGAGTCGAGCCTTGATTAGTCAGGGAACTCAATTAAGGACAAAATCTTCTATTTACAGCTTTTTCAATAATAAAAAAAATGAATGAAAAATAATGAATGAAAACCCCTTTTCCTTCTCTCCACATGTGATTTCACTGACCGAACAAAATTGTTGTCTATTTTATCTTTGCCTGATTCCTGATTCTCAGCAATAGCCAAAGAGGGGCAACTGTAGATACCTAATTTTGTCCGGGTTTTTTTAAAATCAATTTCGATTTGTCCTCCTCTCGGGTTTAATATTTTTGTAAAAATCACGATCGCGATTTTAGATTTTAAAAATAAAAATAAAAATTATATATTCTAAATTATATATCATTTTTTAGCTTTAATTATTCAAATAAAATCGGACAGTAAAATTATCAATTTTAAAATTCAATTTAAACCCGAGATGAAAATTTTTAATCTTGAGCTTTAATAGATTTTTAAAATAAATTTTTTAAATAAAAATATTTGAAACAATATTAAAAAAAAAAAAACTTGAAAGAATAAAAGAAGGGCAACTTAGACATTACCATTTTTTTAGGTTAGGAATTGAGTTATAAATGGATCACTTGAGTAAAGATTAGGGGGGGCCGATTATTAAAAAATAAAGAAGACTGGCGTCTGAAATGAAAGAAAAGAAAAAGCTTTGGTTTTTTTTTCATGGGGGCTGAGAGCTAAAAGCTAAAAGGAAAGCTTTGTTTCTTTTTTTTCATGGGCTGAGAGCTCAAAAAAAGCTAAAAGAAAAAGTTGTGGTTTTTTTTCATGGGGAGTCGGTTATTTTGGAGGCAGAGCTAGCGGCTATGTACATGGGAGCCGTAGGAGTTGGCGGCAAAAAAGTGGGAAAGCTTCCAGAGGAGTAGGGATCTTGTGGGAGCTACAGGAGGGCATGTTTTGTTTTAAACAAATAAAAAAGGATTTTATTTATGGGAGAAAAGTAGAGAGCTTTTATTCTTTGGGGAAGGCAGAGACGGAGGTTGGAAGTAATAAAAAAATAAAAAGAGAGAGAGGAAGAATGATTTTTTAGGGGGACTGGCGTCTAGAGAAAGAAGAAAATAGGGTTTTAGAAATTTGCCACAGATGAGAGAAGCTGGAGCACCCCATTTTTTTTTTACAGGGAACGCATTGGCTATGTTGCTCGTTCTGTTCTCAAGTTGCTTCAAATATAGAAGCAGTATAAGTTGATAAAGCCAGGTTCTTTTGTTTTTGACCTTGGTCGTGCCCTTGGTGCTTGGCTTCAGGTTGCTTGTCTAAGTCTAGTCCATTGAAAAATGGTGGGAGATACAGGTGAGGGTTTTAAAAAATAAGAGTAAGAATGGAGAGAATCAGGAGAGTTGGAGGCTAAAGAAATTAAAAAAAAAAAAAAGGAAAAATAAGAATGAAGAACTTCCAAGGAGGGGCAGTGATTTTGGGGGAGCTAGCAAGCTACAGAGGAGGGATTTTTTCCTTTCTTAGCAGATTGAGTTGCTCACTCACTTTGAATTAGCGGGGTGGTTGAAATGCCTTTAAAATTTCGTGTCTTTGAGTTTGAGATAATAGTTCAATAAATTCTCCAATGGCACCCAGTCGAAGGAAAGGTGCCAGTAAGGCGGCCTCTGCCGCAACCGCCCGTCACCAATAGAAAGTTGGCGATCTTGTCCTCGCTAAAGTCAAAGGTTTCCCTGCTTGGCCTGCCACGGTATGCCAACACTTATAGCACTATCCTTTTTTTTCCTATATTTTATGTATTTAAAATCTTTGTTATGTTAGAAAATATGTTATTGCCTTAGAGTTTGTCGTTACATTGATGTGGGGTTTTAATGATATTACTTTTGTTGATTTAGATGGCATGATTTTTTATTCCATTTAGAGTTTGTTTGATAATGTGTTAATGAGGAGAAATTCTTTGGGGTTTCTTTGTTTTATGTATTTGATATTTAACTATTCTTTGAATTAATTAAAAGTTTTTGCTTAGAATTTCATTCTTTTTGGCAATTGATTTATACATCAGATTCTTTACACTTTAGTAATTGATTTGTCCAATTTAATAAAAAAATCTTTTAGTAATGGGAGATTGGAGAGGTGCTTTCTTTCCAACAAAGAATTTATTCCTCCAAGCCATGTGTCATTTTAAAGTCTTGTTGCCATGCATGTTGACACCTTATTTTGCTTGCCACCATCACACCTTGCTTAAACAAAGTTAGGTCATTATCTCCCAAATTCCAAGTTAGGCTTTCTAGCCATACGCATGTTTCCTCCTTTATAGCAAGAAATCGTACAAAACCTTTCATGCACCATTTGTCTTCTCGGATTGAAGAATTTTCTTTTAAATCGCATGCCTTGGCTATGATATATTGTGGTGCATGTTTGGTGTTTGATGATTTTCCTCTTGTGGTAGATTAGCTTGATTGTGGTAGGTTAGCTCTACACCATGTCATGTGTTTGTGATAATGCCATGCCATATTAATACTACCATTCGGCCATTTTGACTTAGATTACCATGTTTGCATTTTTTTATTATGTTTATTAGTTTAACATGCTTCCATTTAGACTTTTCATATTTAGGTTGCCATGTGTTTGTGAAATTGCCTAGCTAAGTTTTCCCCATGTTATTTAGAGGTCATTTGGTTCCATGCTCCCTTGTGTATGTGCATGTTTATTTTACTAGGTTTTCATGCATTCATTTCATGATATACTTGTTTTTATTAACATTTAAAGTATTAGGGGGTCATTCAGTCATATAAGAGGTCTAGGTTATTTTAGGTTTTTATTTGGTTTTCGTGCACATTTTATATGACATTCTAAGCCTTAGGTTGCCATGTTCTCATTTCATGCATATCTTGTATGTCATTTTAGGAATTAGGTTTTCATACTTTCATTTCATGCCATGTTGTTTCTTATGTCATGTAGTTCATTAGGGACATTCGGTTATATAGGCATTCTAGGTCATTATAGGTCTTTATTTGGTATTCATGCATTATCTTAAATGACATGTTAGTTGTTAGGTTGCTATGTTTTCTTTTCATGCATATTTGGTATGTTATTTTATTAGGTTTCCATGCTTCCATTTCATGTCATACATATTGCTCATGACATTTAGAACTCTAGGACCATTCGGCCATACATAGTCTAGGTCATTTTGGAGGCCTTCATTTGGTTTTCATGCATGTTTTATTTCCCATAATAGATTTTAGGTCATTATGATTCTTATGTCATTTTAGTCTAGGAAATATATTTTCATGCCATGCAAATTTTTTTATGATATAGTAGGCATTAGGTCATCTTAGTATTACCATGCATTTTCATGACATTTTAGGTCTAAGTTACATTTGTATTACCATGCATCTCATGCATATTAGGTTTAGGAAGCATTTATTGTAGTGCAAACTCATGTTAGGTCTAGGTCACATTCTTTATGTCATGCATTTCTTATGTCATTTAGGCTTTAGATCATGCATTTCATACATCAAATTTGCTGTATTTTCATGCATTTCATGTTCATGCCACTTGACTAATGACTTAGGCCAATTAATGGTTCAAAGTCATGCTCTCTTGAGCACACTTGTGGAAAATTAAGGTTTGTCAAATTGATTATTCTACCTTTGTGATTTTTTTTACTTATCCAATTTTTGTCTAACTTTTTAAAAGTCCTAGCTCCTGTTTGTGAGTCATTTTGGGAGTCTTAAATATTTTTACTTTCATTTTTAAATGATTTTATCAAAGGCAAAAATGTGTTTTTGCAAAACAGTTTTTTCACCCAGTACTTGTACTTTCCCCATTTTTTAGGAATTCATCTTTAATCAAAAAATTAAGCTGATGTTTTTCCGTGTAGTTTTACATGTCCTAAGTCTCCAGTATTTTTTTCAGAATTTTTTGAATTTTTAAAAATAGGGTAAAAAATCGTGGCTTAAAACTGGATAGTGGAGTCAGGATTGAATTAAAAGAAAAATCTTTTTTCTGTTTTGGTTAAGTTACTTAGAGGGGGCTGATTAGAAAGGTTAGCTACTGACTTAGGGTAGTTTCTAAGCCTTTTTAAACTCTCAAAATGATTTTTTAACTCTTGGGTTAAGGGTGGTCAAGTCTGGGATTTTAAATTTAGGAAATTAGAGCCATTTTAAAAAAGGTTTAACCCAGTTTTTATTTTTTATTTTTTACCTAAGCTTTTCCAAATTGTTTTCAAACAATTACAAAGCATTTTGGTTTTAGAATATTTAATTTGACATATTTTCCTAAGGTAGCCGGATATCTTTCTAGATATATGGATTTCCTTAATTAAAGGAAAAAATGCATTTTCATGCATTGCATTTTCATATTCATGCATTTTTATATAATATGTGATTTTTGCTATGATAATTTCTATGATATTGTTATGATTTTAAGTTATGTTATATTGTTTATTATATGATTTGGAATATTTCATGATATCTTATGCTTTTTATTTAGTTATTCATTTTGTCATATTATTTAGCATATACTATGTTCATGCATTATTATTTTCATTTTTATTTTCATACATATTATATGTTAGCATTATTTTATATTCCATGTCATTTAAATTATATGCCATATCATCCATATTTGCTATGTCATTTAAATTATGTCATTTCATATAGAATATATTATTGTTACCTAGGTTATTTTATTTCATATAGAATATATTATGCCACCTAGGTCATTTCATTTAGAATATATCATATGACTTAGGATATTTCATCTCATATAGAACATATTATACTACCTAGATCATTTCATTTCATTTCATTTAGAATATGTCATATAACTTAGGACATTTCATTTCATTTAGAATATACTAAGGCATTTAAATTATATCATATCATTTAGAAAGCATTATATTATTTAGATTTTGCTATGTCATTTTATTTATGTCATGCATATACATATTCATATCTTTTAAAATGTTTTCAAAAGGATAATGATTTTTTTTTTTTCAATAAAAAATAAAAATATTCCTGAGTTAAAATAATTCATGAGTTCTCTACCGGGTTTACTGGAGGGAATATCATCAATTATCATTAATAAAGGAATATCTTTCTTTCAAAAAAAAAAAAAGAGAATGATTCGAAAAGTTTTTCAAAACTAATAAAATTTTTTATATTTTGCCACGTTTGTTGGGGAATATAGGAAAATTTTGAATTTATAAATTCCGAATCATTTTCAATTAAAAAAATGGAATTATTTTTCTTTAAATTGGGAATTAACTTGAAATACTAAATTTAAAACCAACATTACACCGAGATTTGAGATAACACACGATTAATAGGGTACCATTTTATACGGGCGTTGTGGGGGTGCTAATCCTTCCCCGCACGTAACCGAGTCCCGAACCCGTTTCTTTGATTTCTCTGGTTTAAAACGCAGACTTGAAATTGGTTTTAAAAATGTTTTAATTAATTTTTAAAATATTTTATAAAACTGGTTTTAATAGGTGGCCGATCACACCTAGCTAAAAAAGATTGGTGGCGACTCCATGTCTTTTTCAAGGTCATTTTCAAAACCTTCATTTTTTAGAGGAATTAAGTCGACTTTTCCTCGTTTTTTTTAATGTCACGCTTAACGAATAATAAAGTCTTGCGATGAGACTCGTTATTTTTTAGGTTGCGACAATCAACATAAACCTCAATTCCCTTATGCATCATGTCATGAAACAAGGTCACCATGACTCTCTAATATGTTGCCCCAGCACTTTTCAATCCAAACAGTATTACCTTGTAGCAGAATGTTCCCCACATTGTAAAAAATGTGGTTTTCTCCATATCTTCCGATTCCATATTAATCTGATTATATCCCGAGAATCCGTCCATGAAAGAAAACAAAGAACTCTTCGCCATATTATCCACCAAAGTATCAATGTGAGGCAAAGGGAAATTATCTTTGGGACTGGCTTTGTTCAAATCTCAGTAATCGACGCACATATGCACCTTGCCATCCTTCTTTGGTACTGGAACAATGTCTGCCACCCATTCAGATATTTTTCCACCTCTAAGAATCCAGCATCAAACTGCCTCTCCACCTCCTCTTTTACCTTTAATAGCATGTCCGGCACCATTCTTCTCAACTTTTGCTGAATTGGCTTGCACTCTAGCCTTAAATGGAGCTTATGTACCACAATATTTGGATCCAGACCCGGCATGTCTTCGTATGACCATGCAAATACATCTACATATTCTCGAAGCAAGGCTATGAGTTCACCCTTTATTGATGACAACAATGTTGTCCCAATTTTAACCTCTTTTATCTCCTCACTACTTCCCAAATTTAACAATTCCAATAGCTCCTTATGAGGAAGTACTTGTTTCTCTTCTTGTTCTATTTTTCTTAATAATTCCGGAGGTAGACCATAATCCTCAATATCTTTGTCGGCTTCAAAATCACCCCTGCAAATGGGCCTCTCAAAATCAATTTCAAAATTATTGAAAGGAAGGTCCTCATATTCCGCATCCGTACACCTGTAAATAGGTGGGGAAGAAACAATATCGGGAAACATATATACAATGGAAGCAAAATAAATAGCATAAACGAAAGAATATGGACACATCAATATGAAGGAAATGCATCGTGTTTGTTATTTATTGAATGAAATTTTTTAGACAAAAGCCCATTACAAAAAAAAATCTTAATATCTTCGGGGAAAGATATTTAAGATTTGTTTGAAAGCATTACGTTGGAATAGACCTAAAAACTATGGGCAACTCGGTTCCACTCCAATTGGTCAGTCTATATCCTGGTGGACAAGGTCGCACCATCCAGTTATCATTCTCACTTTCAATTCTTTCTTCCCCAGTCATGCAAATCATCATGTCCTATATCTACTCATCCTTATTCACATGGAACTTTTCAAAATCTTGCTCGATCATTACGAGTACATCATCAGAATTCTTTTCTCCGAACAGAGAACCGGCTGAGCGAAAGCTGTGAAGGATAGGCGGGAAAATCATAGGCTCCCACTCAATATCCATACCCGCGAGACGGGCCATCCTTCTTTGTCGTTTCTTTTCAACTTGTTTCCTTTTCTCATGGGCCTTTGGAAGATACCCTAGGCCAAACCGGTCTTTCTTTCCCACTACTTCCATTGCTCGGGCCATCCCCTGAAGATATTTTTCGAGACCTTTTCTAGCCCTTTAGCCTTTTCCCACGGTAGTTCTTACCCCTAGCTTGTGTTCTTGGACGACCTTGGTTTTGGAATTTTTCGTCCTTCAGCGATGAAAACCGTATTTACGAATTCCAAAGACCAAAAGGAACATTCTACGACATCTTCATTGGGTTCAACATAGGGTGATCCAGTAGATGCAAAGGCTATTATGTCCTATTCTCCTGATACAGTGACCAAACGCCCCTCCATCACAAATTTCAGCTTTTGGTGGAGAGATGAGGGTAGAACCCCTGCTGAATGTATCCACGGCCTTCCCAACAAGCAATTATAGGACGGATTAATATCCATGACCTGAAAGTTCACCGTATAAGTGCATGGCCTACCTCCAGAGGAACCTCAATAGTTCCTATTACCTTCCGCCTAGTTCCATCAAAGGCTCTAACCACCGTGCAACTCGACAACAAATAAGAAATATCAACTGGCAGTCTAGACAGAGTTGCTAAGGGCATCACATTTAATGAAGAACCGTTATCCAAAAGGACACTTGATAATATGTGCCCCTTGCAAGTGGTTGTTAGATGCAGAACCTTGGTTGACCCAATATCATTGGATGGTTTTCGTCATAGCTTAAATATATGTGGTCGTCTGCTGCAATGTTTCCCACCAGCCTATCTAATTTTTCTACTGATATGTTGTTAGCCATATATGCCTGATTCAACACTCTCAGCAGGGTATTTCTGTTTGGCTCCGAGTTTAATAGTAAAGATAAGATGGAGATTCTTGCTGGCTGACGCTGCAATTGCTCAACCACACTATACTCACTATATTTTATGAATTTTAAAAACTCGCAAGCCTCATTTTCATTCACTGGCTCTTTTATCTTGTTAACCGGGGTTGGCCCCCTCTCTAATTCTTTTGAAAATCCATCTCAATATGGATTGGTTTAGCTACTTTCTTCCCTTTGTCCATTCTTCTATCTTTTCCTGTTAATCCCTGTTCAACAACCTTGGGAGCATAACATCTTCCACTTCATGTTAAGTGCCCCACACCTGTGATATGTTGCTGACTAGAAGACCTGGCATAACCATGCTGCAGTCATACTTCCACGATGCAGCTGTGTTTTCCTTGTATGAGAAAGAAGAAGGCAAATCTATGATTAACTTAGGCGCACTTTCCTCAATAACTGGCATAACTTTCTCCTTTGGATCATCATAATAGATGATCAAGGGTCTTCCTATCCCGTAGCAAGTTGCATCTCAATAACCTCTACTTCCTCCTCTGTCTCCTCGTAAAATTGGGCCTCCCCATTATCCATCATCTTTTGGACTTTTTTGGACTTTAGCCAAAAAGTCCCCGCAATCCTGTATGATATGACCTCTACATTTATGGAACGGGCACCAATTCTTACCCTCTTTGCAACCATTTTTAAACTGTCTGCATCCCCCACCATTCATGCCTTAACCATCTCGACCCATGCCGTTAACATTGGAGTCTTGACTTCCCTGGCATCCCTTTTTACCCTTCTGACTTCCCCTGTCCATATTGCATTTACATCAGTCTCAGCATGATAGGGCAATGGGTTTCCTACTATATTCGGCCCATTCTTTGACCCAAACTTCACAACTCCGGCGTTGATCAGGCTTTGGACTTTCTTTTTAAAGGCCAGGCAATATTCAGTCGAATGTCCTTGGATTCTTGCATGGTACGCGCAGTTAGTATTTGCATTGTACCACCTTGGATATGGCGGTGTCAGAGGTTTGAGGTATACGGGTGCAACAAGTTGACACTGCAACAGTTTGGGATATAGCTCACCATAGGTGGTAGGAATTGGATCAAATTGAGGTTTTTGATCGTTCTTTGGTGAACGTTGGTCATTGCGCCTAGCTCTCTGAGTGTTTGGGATAGTGTTTCGAGGAAGGTTTATCTGTAGGGATATGCTAGTTGGAAACTGCTGTTGTGGTATATTGGTATAAGGGACGGGATTTTGGGTAAGGTAGTTCACATTGGGGTAGTAAGGATTATACCCTGGGTAAGGTGTGTAGGGTGTAGGAGGTGCATAAGATGTAGTAGAAGTATAGGGCCTTGGTGGTGTATATGGTGTGGGAGGTGTATATGGGTATTGGTTGATACTAATTGTGTGGGTCTCCTCTTTCTTCTTAGCAGGGAATACCTTCTTCGGAGTAGCAGACTCGCCCCCTTCCATTTTCCCATTCTTAATGGCAGACTCTATCATCTCCCCGGATATCACCATGTCTGCAAAGTCCTTGGTGGCACTCCACACCAATTTATCATAATAGGGTGCTTTCCAGGTATTGATGAAAAGCACTGTAGTTTCTTTGCTAGTTAAAGGGGGTTGCACTTGTGTGGCCAGATCCCTCCACCTTTGCGAGTAGTCCTTGAAACTCTTAGTAGTCTTCTTTTCCATGTTCTGTGTGACAGCCTATCACATACCATATCAGATACATGCTTATAATACTCCATGAACGAATCTTGGTACGACTCAGTTGATTGTACCATCGGGTTACAGACCCTGTCAAGCTATCTTGGAAACAATGGATAAGCAATTTTTCATTATCATCGTGCCCTGTCATTCTTCTGCAGTACATGGTCAGATGTGCTGATGGGTTGGTAGTCCCATTATATTTCTCAATGTCTAGTACTTTGAACTTTGGGGGAATCGCCAGATCGTGTACTAAACTCATCTCTTTGGCGTCCAGACTGCCAAATAACTCTGCCCCCTCAACGGCCCTCAGCCTCTCCTCCAGTAGTTGATATTTTTTCTTTGATTCTACCATTTCGACCTTCTTCAGCTCAGTCATCTTTGCTTTTTCCTTTTCAGCTAGTTCCTCAAAGTCTGGAACGTTATATCATTTGGGTCGGCTCCCATATTACCTTTTTCGGGAACATAGTTCTGTGACTCAGTAGCTGGCTGGATATAAACATAGGAGGCTGCCCCAATTGGCAACTCTTGGCCCTTTTGCTATATGTTTTCAGGTTGATCCTCTTCAATTACCATATTTTTCCCGGTGACTGAATTCTCCCCCGACCTTTTTTGTTTCATCATGGAACTCATCATTTCCATGAGTTTAGTCATCTGTTCTCGTGACTCCTCCTAAGACTTAGGCAACTATTCTTGCAGTTCCCTTTGAGTTCTTTCCATTCTTTCAATTCTAGCAAGTTGATTGTTCTCCATAGCTCTGGCTTGAGATCGAGTATTGTAAGGGTGTCGAAAATCTGATTCTTTCTGAGTGCGACCAATTGTATCTTTTGTTTTTAAAAACCATGAATTAGAATTTATTGACACATCTTTTTTATGTTTTATAAAAAATGAATGAATGACTAAATCTGAATAAATGAATCAAATAAAATGAATAAGTACATGATTACGTATATGAATATGAAAGAATAAATGAATGAACAAGCGAAATGAATAAATAAGTGGTTAAGTGTATGAATATGAATGAATGAACAAGTAAAAGGAATAAATAAGTGGTTAAGTGTATGAATATGAATGAATTACAAAAATGAATGATTATAAAATATGAGTAAATGTACGAATGAACAAACAAAATATATAAAATATGAATGCATTTGAAAGTATTGGCCCCGGGATAATTTCAACTGAACGGTCTTTCATTGATTTCCTGAAACTAAATACATCACAGATAAAATAAAAAGATCACTGCCTAAGATAAGTCCATAATTCGCCTTTCAAAGTGATATTACAAAATTAGTCCTATAGTGACTTCTTCTTTTTTTTGGACTTTCTTTCACAGTCTCCTTTTGATGGCCTTGCTCTTCAATCTGACCCCTACTTGTTCACGGCCCCTTGACGCGTCAGCGAAAACATCACTGTGTAACTTTCTTTAGCTAGCTTCTCCAATTGATTGGGTCGGGCTTCCTTATGCTTCGCTCTCTCTTTCCAATAGTTATTCTCCTTCTTGAGGTTTTTGACCTCTTGCTCCAATTCCCCGGAAGTCTTGAGTGTCCCTTCAAATTTGAGCTCGAAGCGGTACCTTTTATTTTCCAAGTGCAAATCCCTGAGATCTCCCTTGCCAGAGTCCCTTTCTCTCTTGATCTTTTCCTTTTCTCTTTCTTGAGCTGAATCCCTATTTTTCATGTCCTCAAGCTCTTATTGTAGTCGGGCAATCTCCTTGCTCATCTGGGGCTTTTCTTTTTCAAATTCCGCCCTTGCGATTTCTAGCTCTGATGGCACTTCCCTCGATGGCGGATTCATGAACTAGACCTCTTCCGCATCCGATGTCAATAGCCTATCATTAACCCTTAATTCCCTCCATACCAGGTAATCAGGTGTGACGATATCTGTGAGACCCTTGTAAGCCAGAGATAACTCGGGTCTCCTATAACATTCTGATGGCTCGGAACTACACTTGTAAAAGCCACTAGGAAGAATGGGCTATTATGTGGTATACATGTTGTATGATAGATTATAGAATTGGAGGTTAAATCGGGTGGTTAAGCGATTTGACCTTAAAGTAGTTTAAAATTCAGACTAAAATCGGGAAGGGAAAAAGTCCATAAATATGATAGATTGAGTGGATATGATGATAATATACGATATAGAACCCATACCTATTATCAGAACAACAATCGGCATCAAATTCAAAAAATATGCATTAGGGGTATTTTGGTTATTTTACACCTCTTTTCATTTTTAGTCTGAGAAATGGTATAAATGGACATTTTGACTATATAATATGTTAATATGAAATTTGGATCTAATATTTGGCATTAGAACAAAAAAAAAAACGAGACTAGAATCGGTAAAATTGAAAAATTGTGACGTTGTCGTACTTTTCCGGAAAAACGTGGTTGAAAAATTCTTGTTATCGATCCGAACACATGGATAGATGTTTTAACACCCAAGAAACATGAATATGTTAAAAAAATGAAAAACGAGATCCCGAACATGACATTCTGTAGGGCATGTGCAAAAAGTCAAAGTTGGTCAACTCTTTTGACCAAGCTTAGGCAAGATTAAGAACATGGGATAATTTCCCATAAGTTTTCAGCCAAAATAAGAAGACACCATGTCTTCTTACTTTTTATGCCTTTAGGCATTTTCTCACCAAAAACTCCATTAAAGCTTACTAAAGCTTTCTCTCTCCTCCAAATTTCAAGGGAAATCACCAAATTTTGCAAGGGTTTCACTAACCCATAGGTAATTTCATGTTCTAAGCTTGATTTTGATATTATATTTGAAGAATTTGTCTCTATCTATGAGAAATCATTTTGGCTGAAAATTGGTGGTGATGAACCACCATGTTGTCGCCACTTTTTTCGTTACGGGAGGTGTTCCTCCGCCTCCTTAAATCGTAAATTAGTATCGGATAGCTTTGAATCAAATTTAGAGGCTAAAACAAGCTTGGCTAAAACCCTAGCTTACCCATGAAGTGGTGCCGCCACCTTCTTTTGTTGTCCGAGGCCACCGTTAGCTTCGTTGTTATTGTGTGAGCAACTTTCCAGTTGATTGTTGCTCCGAATTTTGACTCGAGCTAAGTGTAGGAATTTATTTGTAAAAATTCTTAAGTTGGAAAATTTTGAATAGTAGCTAACTAGAATAAATAGTTAGAATTTGAATGTCCCGTAGTTGAGAAATATTCACAGAATATCTTGATGATGCCATAGGTACTCATATTACAGAGTTCGCCTGGAATCGCGACAAAGCCACGAAAGTGCCGCTTTAACACTCGGACTAACACAGTGAGTATTTAGGTTAATATAGGAGGTAGTTGTTGTTTTATATGCATTGTTGATTGATATGGATATTGAAACACGAAAGATTGCTCGGATTACGAAAATGGTAAGTTTCGAACCTTACGCGGATCAAAGGCGTAAGTGTGGAGTTGAATAATAATGAATGATATTGTATAGGATGGTTGAGTATTTAAGGGTAGTTAGATATTGTAAATTAAACGGTTATGCACATAAGTTGTTTGATAAAAAAATCTAAGTGAAATTGTAATGCTTTGAAAAACATAAGTAGAAATATGTTAGTGTAGAGATTGTTTCCTAGCATAGTATATATATATATATATATATTACTCCATGATATAAGAGAATTAATATATCATGCTATTATTGTACGGACAAGGTGATGTCCGGGATGCTATTATTGTACGGACAAGGTGATGTTCGGGATGCTATTATTGTACGGACAGGGTGATGTCCGGGATGCTATTATTATACAGATAGGGTGATGTCTGGGATGCTAATATTGTACGGACAAGGTGAAGTCCGGGATGCTATTGTTGTACGGACAAGATGAGTCTGGGATGATATGGACAAGATAGTCCAGGATGACAAATATTACGGACTGGTATAAGTCCGAGATGTTTTGATGATATAGACATGAAAAATTCTTAATTAATAATTGTGGAGGTATACACGTAAAATCGATTGTTAAATATTTTTGGCTATCGATTTAGGCTGGCCAATGGCTTATTTATATTCAGCACTCAGTATATAAGATTTCATATAGGACAAATAATTTTTATAAGTCCCGGAATAATTTTTAAATATTACTTTTCGGTTAATTAGTCATACTTGATATGTCATGTTTATGCTTTAATGGTTAAGAAAGGAAGCACGAAATTTCCAAGTACTCTTCCTAGTTACCTTATGCTCATTGAGTTTTTCGACTCACTTCGTTTATTTTCATTTTTTTTTAGATTCTAATAGACCCAGCTCTTCCCAGATTCCGGATAGCTAGCTGCTCACATACTTGTGGTGAGCGGATTGACCTAGGATGTGGTAAGCAGTGGCGATGGTGGATTACATTTTTGCAGTCACTAGGGTATCATGGGTCCTCTGCATTTTGTGTATGTTGAATATGTACTATATATTTTGTAAATGGATGTAATTAAGTGATATATGACGTTTATCAGTCTTAGAGGCCTGGTATGAGATGGTGATGTTCATTTTTGTTATGATATAATATAAATGTATGTTTGTATATAAGATGTCATAAAGGTTGAGTCTGCTGTGGGGCATTTCGGTTACTCCCTATCGGAGGTGTCCAAACCGAGATGTCATGTGTTGATAAATTATTACATTGTGAATGTTGATGATTGAGCGGCAAACCCCCATGTAGGGCGAGATTATGCCAAAATTTTGTTTGATTTGGTTTAATGAGTATACTCAGGCTTCGGAGGTAGGGGCATACCTTGTCTCTGGCCGGTCACATGCCCTGAATTTGGGGTTTGACAATATCGGTATATCTGGCCACTTTTATCCGGTGAGTCTTCTTCCATGCTTCAATCACTGCCCGCACCTATCCAGAATACCCATCCTCTCCATAAGTGAACTCTGATAATCCTAGCTTATGAGTCACGGGTGTGAATTGTCGAGACTCAACCTGTATTTGCACCAACAGAGGTGCATAACTCACAGACCCCCAAGTTCCGAGTAGTGGAACTCCCGGGTTGTCCCCACATTTATACATAGTCGGCATAGGAACCATCCATGGAGCTCTCCAAGTTACCATCTCCCTTTTAGATTCCGGAACATGTTGACCATTTCTCTTTATCTCCGTCTTCAGGCCAATCATTTCGAAGGAATTCCCTAATCGGAACTAAAGACTTCATGTACAGTTTGAAGGAAACCTCTTTTGTCTTCCAAAAGTGACTTTGAATCCAAATATAAAGGAGTTTGTACACACCCCTTGATTCTCCCATGTCCTTCCCTTATACAAAAATTCAAAGATCGGATAGTTTCAGCTATGATGGCCGGAGTTGGGTTGATCTTCTATTCCAACTTTTCAAAGAAATCAAACACGGCTACATCCACATGACCCAATATCTTCGGGAATATGATTAATCCGTAGATGGCTAGAGTGAAGATGTCCCTGGCTTTTTCTTGTCGGAATAACCCAATATCAACTGTCGGAGAGTTTCCCACGGAATACATCCATTTTTCTGCTTTCTATCCACATGACTCTCAACCCATGTTGTATCCATTCCAGTGATCCTAGCCACTTTCCTCTTAAAACCTAAAGGTTTCACTTCCTTCAAATATACCCGATCAGGATTAGGATATTCAATACATAACAGTGCTTAATATTCTTCAATCAGTGGGGTCATATCCTCCTTGTTAAAAGTAAAACATCTATAAGCAGGATTCCAAAACTGTACCATAGCCTGAATCAACCCACTATTGACCCTAATCGAAATTAAGAGTGTTATATCTCCATATTTCTAAGTGAAGGCTTCTTTCTCTGATACATTCCACTGATTCCAAATGCTGGCTAACCCTCGGAGATTATTCTGTCTAGAATCCACTTTGACCTTTTCCGGCAATACTGACACATAATCTTTCTTTAGGCAATTACCATCCTCCCTCTGATCTTTTTCCGATCGTGCCCTGACTACTGCATGATCTTCTATCACTAAAATAACCTAACACTCCATGAAAATCCTTTGGGTTGATAACTATCCCGAGGCCAATAAACTTCAAGTGTATGATGGTGTCTATGATGAATGTCAAAGAAAAAAAAACAGAAAGAAATAGATTAGTAAAGAAATGAATTCACAAATATAACATAAATAACAACATGCTTTTTAAACAAATGTCTCGAAAATTTTAACAGAGCTTCGGTATTATGACGTCTTTGGGACAAAATAATAAATTTATTACGAGCGATATGATGTTCGTTCATCATCACCCAATTTGTAAAATCTAACGTATAGAAAGATGGTAAAAGGTTGGAAATGTTCCTCCATGTGTTCTTAAACTTCGAGTATCTAACATAAATCCGGCATGGTTTCGCCTAGGTTCACTATATGAAGGTGAATCGGTTCTAAGGCCCTGAATTGTTCCTCACTGTCGCCTGTGAAGGCTAGTAAGGCACCCCGATAAAAGCGGGTTCAATTCGTTAGAGTATATTTTCTTATGCCCGTACGGAGGATCATCACGAAGGCATTAGGTACTTTATACTCCGAAAGTGTTTCACTAGCCCATACGGAGGATCATCACGAAGGCGTAGTTATTTTACTCCCACTTAAAAGAACGAAACCCAAGTAGAGGGTTCATGTTATGCAAATGCAAATATAGTGTGTGTGGAGGAATAAAACAAACCTGTCACCACCTATTCTACACCCCTTATTCTAAATACCCCACTAAAATCAAACAATGTAAAGCATCAGTCAAGCAAACACATAAATATATGCAACAAAATAACCAGAGAACAAATAATAATATGCATGCATATGACAATGACCATATCCAAAAATATTTTATTATTTTCAAAATTCTCTTTATTTTTTTTGAAAAATGTGGGAATTAAAATTAAATACCAATTAAACCAACAAAATCGAGACTTTGATACCACACGACTAACTCTAGGCCTGACTCTCTAAAGGTCTCCAGCGGAGTCGCCAAGCTGTCAATACGTAGATCCCATCGCGGGGACCCGTTCGAGTGAGAGGAAAACAGAAGCAGAGGAAAAGACGACTTAATTCCTCTAGATTGAAATAAAAGATCGAGGGTATGAAAACGGCCTCATAAAATGACATAGAGTCGCCACCAATCTTTTTTAGCTAGGTGTGATCGACCACCTATTAAAACCCGTTTTATAAAATATTTTAAAATTAATTAAAACATTTTTAAAACCAATTTCAAGTCTGCGTTATAAACCAGAGAAAATCGACGAATCGGGTTCGGGACTCGGTTATGTGCGGGGAAGGAATAGCACCCCTACAATGCCTGTATAAAACGGTACCTTATTAATCGTATGTTATCTTAAGTCTCGGTAAAAAATCAGTTTTTAATTTAGTATTTCAAGTTAATTCCCAATTTAAAGAAAAATAATTTCATTATTAATTGAAAATGATTCGGAATTTATTAATTCAAAATTTTCCTATATTCCCCGACAAAATCGTCAAAATATAGAAATTTTTATTTATTTGGAAAACTTTCCGAATCATTCTCGTTTTTTGAAAGAAAGATATTCCTTTATTAATGATAATTGATTGATATTCCCTCCAGCAAACCCGGTAGAGAACTCATGAATTATTTTAACTATGGAATATTTTTATTTTTTATTGAAAATCATTATCCTTTAAAAAAAATTTAAATGAATATAAACATTTATGACATAAATAAAATGACATAGCAAAGTCTAGATGATATAATGCAACCTAAATGATATGACATAATTTAAATGGCATAGTATATTCTAGATGAAATGAAAAATCCTAAGTATCATGGTATATTCTAAATGAAATAAAATGATTTAAATGACATGGCAATTTTAAATGATATGGCATATTTTAAATGACATGGCATATTTTAAATAATATAACCTAAATGACATGGAATATGATCTAAGTGACAAGAAATGACATGAAACATAAAATAATGCTATCATAAAAATATGTATGAAAATAAAATAAAAATGCATCAACATAGTATATGCTAAAAAATGTGACAAAAATAAATGACTAAATAAAAAATATAGGATAGCATGAAATATTCAAAATCATATGGAAAACAATATAACATCATAAAATGTAAATCAAAGTAATAATAATACCATGGAAAATATTATAGCAAAAATCACATATTAAATACAATGCATGAACATGAAAAATGCAATGCATGAAAATGTATTTTTCCCTCTAAATAAAGAAATCCGTATATCTAAAAAGATATCCGGCTACCTTAGAAAAATATGTCAAATTAGATTTTCTAAAAAACAAAACTTTGTGATTGTTTGAAAACAATTTTGAATAAAAACTTGAATGAAGATTAAAACCCCTACCAAACCCTTTTAAAATGGCTCTAATTTCCAAAGTTTAAAATCCCGGACTTCACCACCCTTAACCCGAGATCTATAAAATCATTTTTAAAGTTTAAAAAGGCTTAGAAACTATCCTAAGACAGTAGCTAAAGCTTCTAACCAACCCCCACTAAATGCCTTAGCCAATTTCAACCATTGTTTTTCTTTTGAATTCAAATCTGTCTCTACTGTCCGATTTTCACACACAATTTTTTAGCCTATTTTTAAAAATTCAAAAAAAATCTAAAAAGAATACTGGAAACTCAGAACATGTAAAACTACACGACAAAAAAGTGTCTTAATTTTCTGATTAAAGATGACTGCCCAGAAAAATCGGAGAAGTTCGAGTACTGGGTGAAAAAAACTGTTTCGTCAAACACATTTTTTGCCTTTGATAAAGTCATTCAAAAATCAAAGTAAAAATTGTTGGAGATCATCCTAAAGACCTACAAACAGTAGCTAAAACATTTAAAGACCTTGGACAAAAATTGACTAAGTAAAAAAAATCACAAAGGTAGAATAATCAATTTGACAACCCTTTAATTTTCTACAAGTATGCTCAAGTGAGCATGACTTTGAGCCACTGATTGGCCTAAGTCATAAATCAAGTAGCAATGACATGGAATGCATGAACATTCAGCAAATGAAATGTATGAAATGCATGGACTAAAGCCTAAATGATAAAGGAAATGCATGAAAATTCAAAATAACCTGAATGCCTAGCATGAGTTTGCATGGCAATAAATGCTATCCTAAGTTAATATGCATGCAATGCTTGATAATGCAAATATGACTTAGACCTAATATGTTATGAATATGCATGAAAATGCTAATGTGACCTAAGGCCTAAGTAGCATAGCAATGCATGGCAATACCAATATGATTTAAGACCAAATATGCATGGCAATACCAATATGGCCTAGACCTAAACTGTAATGAGAATGCATAGCAATACTATGAACATACAATGACCAATAAACCCAATACTAATGCTTGAACAAACAGCAACTAATACACAATTTCATGGCATAATCCTAGCTAGCATGGTACCTAAACAAAATGCAAATGCATGACAGGGCAAGAAATGCATGAAGAGGCTGAATGGTCACATTGTACTCTAATGTAATCCTATCTAATAAATGACACAAGTACATAACAAATCATATCAAGATACATAATGTCATGAAATTTTCACAAGCATATGACATACTAAAATCAAAATACACAAGCTCATGGCATGGGAATGCCAACAAGCCAAAAAGCAAGATGAAAATGCACATGCAAGGCATACTAAATATCAAGATATGCTAACTCATGGCATGGAGATGCAAACAAGTCAAGAAGTAAGATGAAAATGCACATGCAAGGCATAGCAAAATGGAGTAGTCGAATGGTCATATGACCAAATATAAAATGCAAACATGTTTATAATATAAGACATGATATATGAAAAAATGCACACTATGATTCCAATAAACACAAAGGCCGAACCTCCAAGGAAAAATTATTAAGCATGGAAAAGAAATATAGAAGCAAATATAGCATAGAAAATAATGTAAAAGAACATATAAAAATTTAAGCATAGACATGCAAAGCAAATAACAAGCAAACTAGTAAATACAAGAAGAAAAGTTAAGCTCCATGGTTGGTATAAAATGGGCATAGCCTCTCACCTAACCATAATCACTTGGTCTTGCCAAGATCAGGAAGCCTTTCCATTTCAAAAATCAAAAAATAAACCATGCTAAACAACAAAATTAAGGTGAGCTTCATGGTAGGTAAAAATGGGCATAGCCTCTCCCCTAACCATGGTCACTTGGTCTTGCCAAGATCATGTAGCCATTTCAACCTCTTTTGCTTCATTTTTTTTTTTTGTAAAAAATCAGAATAAAATACTTAAACGAACCTTCAAAAATCATATTTTTCCTAACAACATGCAAAGAAAAAAAACCAAAGCAAACAAACATACCATTCGGCCATAGCAAAAATCTTTAAGAAAAATTTATTTTCAACCATTTTTTTTTTGAAGAAGAAGAGATGAAAACTTAAGTAAACATTTAAAACTTTGATTTCTATGAAAATTGTACTAGGAAAACAAGATAGAAAATCAAGAAATCACCATGGAAAACAAGAAGAAAACTATGCTAGAGCTAGGTAGAAATGGCTACCTTCAAGCTCTCTTAGAAAACTTTTTCTTCCTTTCTTTCAAAAACCTAATTTTTTAAAATTAGCTACTGTTTTCAGCCTCCAAACTTGTGGAAAAAAAAATGCTCAGCCCCCCTTCCTTTAGCCTTGGCCGAATGGCCTCTCCACCATAGGATCAAATGTGCACTTTTTTCTCCCCCAATTTTGGCCTTTAGATTAAGATATTTTCATGACAACATAAAAATGTCATCTTGCCAATTGATAGCAGCCCTTAATATGTGTACTCAGCCCTTGTACATGGCCTAAGCCATTGGATGAAAAGGAACAATCCCATGCACTTCCTTGCTTGGCCAAATGGATGTCCACCTTTGGATGAGTTGTGTTCTTCCGTTCTTGGCCATTAGATGAGGGTTATTTCATGAAAAATAAGAATGTCATCTTGGCATTTAAATTTTGCCATTGTATAGTGCATTCAACTTTCCTACAAGGCACCTAAGCCATTGGATGAAGGGGGACCATTTGCAAGGTGTTAGTGGTAACATGTGAGCTTGATAGTGACTAAGGAATTAAATTGATCAAGCTTCCTTCTTCTCCTCTATGCTGGCTGATCAAAGGAGGTAAAATCTCAGCAATTCCGTCTTCTTCATATTTTCCTTAATTACAAATTTGCCCTTTTTGGTTTCTTCGATGAAATAACCTTTTTGACCCCCAAACCTAAATAAATAGCAAACGGACTCCAAATTCAAATTTTATTTTTTTAATACTTCCAAAATAATAAAAAATTGAATTCTGGAAGTTTTCAAAATTTTCCGAGTCCATTTGCTTTTTATTTCAGATTTATTTCCAAAATTGCCCCTTTTATGCACCCGAACTATACCATTTTTTAAACGAGCTCTGAATCCAGATTTTTCTTCACCAATCTCTTCCAAATATTTTAAAAATGTCATTTGGAATTTTTAATAATTTTTGGAACTCATTTGCTATTTTTTCGGGATTTATCTGCTTGAATTACTGCATAGTATTTTGCAAACGAACTCCGAATCAAGATTTTATTTTGCCATTATCTTCCAAATAATTTAAGAATGAGATCTAAAAATTTTCAAAATTTTTGGAACTCATTTACTATTTTTTTGGGGATTTATCTGCTTGAATTACTGCATAGGGGACCCGAGATTTGGCCATTTTGCAAACGAATTCCGAATCAAGATTTTCTTTCACCAATCTCTTCAAAATGATTTAAGAATGAGATTTACAAATTTTCAGAATTTTTTGAGTTCATTTGCTATTTTTCCCAAATTTTCCAATTTTGCCATTTTGCCTCTAAAACCCGATTTTGCTCAAAATAAGTCTGATTTTCAGATTTTCTTCAAACTGAGCTTTGGACTATCCTTGTTCAATCAGTCCTCATCAATTAGGGGCTTTAGTCCTACCAAATCGGGTCATTTCTGTAATTCTTCCAAATTTCACCGAAATCCGCCAAAAACCCTAATTCTCGGTTTTCTTCCGAATTGACTTTTCTATCATTTTTCTTCCAAGTAGCTTCTCCATTACCCGTAGTCAGTACTTATCTTTCATTTGGAACCTTCAATTCCGACCAATTTGATCGTTTAAGCACTTTTCCCCAAATTTCCCGAACTAGGGTTTTCTTTCTACTCAATCTCCGTAATCCAACTTCCGAACTCCATATCTTTCAATGTAGACCTCGGATTATCAAAATTCTTTCACTGTTTTTCAATTGAACCTCAAAGCTTGATTTTGAAAGTGGGTTGACTTTTTTAGTAGTTGAGATTTTTGAGGTTGACTTTTTCGGGGTTGACTTTTTATGTCTGCTATCTTAGACTAAGTCTCGGAGTACCACTTGCAAGATGGGAAAAGCCTTTTGGCATTCTGAAACATCAATTTAGGAAGAAAACGTACCTGATTTAGGAATCCGGACAAAATTAGGTGTCTGCAACTAGTTTGAAATCTTCATTTGTGTATTTGATATTCTGATGTTGTCATTTTTATTTTTCAGGTCCTAGTAGCTTTGATATCCTACAAGGACATTCAAAAGCTACCATGCTTCTTATATGTCAAAGCTTCAGCAAGGATTCAAAGGGTTTGAAGAAAATTATTATGGGAAATACCTAAATATGCTAAAGAAAAAAGAAGCTTGAATTGTATTTCTTGTTCGATGGTGTCCCATATTTGAGCCTTGATGATTTTCTCACCAATCTTAACATTCCAGTAAGCGAATTCACACTACAAAAGAAGTAATTTTTAAGGGAATTTTATTTTGGGCATTTGTGGAAGGTGCCTGCAATTCTCTACTTTAGGCTTAAAAGAACCGCCGCAAATAATGTATTTTTAATGGCGCTATAGCTTGTAGTCCTAAAAAATAAAGGCCTGATAGCGAAATTATCTTTCTTACTGTAACGGAAAAAGGAAAAAAAAAAAAACTCTCATCTTTTTCTCACCAAAAAAAAAAAAAAAAAAATCTCTTTCTCCCTTGATCATATTTTCTTTTTTCTCTTCTTGTTCCTTCTTCTCCGTTTTTTATTTGATTTTCATAACAATTTTTTGATCTTTTGCTCTTTCCTCAAATCATTTTTCTTTATTTTCAGAGCCTTTTCCCAAATCAAAATCTCTAAAATTTGATTTAAAGCATATGCCAAATGCCATTATCCCTAAATTTTTAAAACCAAGCCCTAATTTTTCCTCTACAACATCTTCATCCCCGCCACGATCGATGATTTTTTTAGGTGACAATGTCTTCAGCCAAGTAGGTTTGTTACTCTAAATTGTTAATTGGTAATGGAAATAATATGTCTTGAGGAATAATTCTGGTTTTGGTTATAATTGGCAAATGGTTAATAATGTTATGTATCAGGATTTGGTACTTACAACGTTAGCTTTTTTTAATCTGATTATGTTATTGGTGAATGGTTATGGATTGGCGCAGTGCCGGTTTGTTAATGGTGAATAATAATGTTATATATCATGTCCTGCCGGTTTGTTTCCTTGTGTTATCTATTCATTCAATTTGATTACTTTTCAGTGAATGATAAATTTGGTGGAATCAATGAAACCTAGTGACACTACATATAATGGAATTATGATGGTTCAAGCACTGGTCAAGCTCTTGGGAAAGAAAATGAAGTCATCTTATGGTATGCTCTGCCAGCCTCTGTCTCTATTTCTTTCCCCTTTCTTTTCGTAACTTAGTTGATGATAATGAAGTATATTAATTTGCATTTTTTTTCATAACATGTTTAGGTGATGTGTGATGCCTACACTCATTTTGCTGAACCAATTCCAACAAATAAGTGATATAATGATGTGTTTTTATTTTTAATGACTATGTATATGTAGTGTTTGTAAAATGCCTCTATGAATTCCAACATATGAAATTTGTTTTGTTTTAAGATGGTTTCAGTCCATGTTCTGTTTTCTTTGCTCTTCCTATTTTTAGTCTACACACTTCACTCCATTGCATCATCTTAGCAAAGTTTAAATATTCTTTGTCTCTTAAAATTTAAATATTTAACAATGTCTTATGACTAAGGATTATGTTTCCCTTGCAGGATAAGTTAATGACAGTCCCACCAAACTCTTCAAATGGTGGTTCATCTTGAAATTAGCTTTTAAAACAAAGAACTTAGAAGGACTGAAGGACTGAAGGACCAGTGTGCAGCAAGTCTGGTGTGGTTTGAGGACTTAAGGTTAGTTTATTTGATTAAGGTGCTGGAATAGGCTGTCTTTAATGAGATAATACTTAAATCAGATTGTTGCATCTTTTACGTGAGATTTCGCTGCATCTGTCCTTGATCAGGCTTCACGGAGAAAATATGTCAGATTGTTCAGCTTGGCGTTCAATCACCTGACAGTTATTTCATGAGTATTGTATAGAACTATGATTGACTTAGGTCTTGAAAATGAGCTATTGGAGTATGGAGGTCCAGATTTGGTCCTTTTTCTGCAGACTGCTGGTTGTGAACCTGTACAAGAGGTATTTTATTTTTAATTTATTTTTGCTATGGTCTTTCGGGTCTTATTTCAAGCAAAAAAGTTGGGTCTCCTGCATTTTTAAAGTTTTGACCGTCATAACTTTTTGTTGAACACTCTGTTTTGTTTCTTCAGAGCTTAGACAATGAATTTCTGTAATAACTTTTGCATTTAGTTTTTCCTCATTTTTCTATTATCTACGATGTAGGTTAGAGCTCTCTCTGCATTGACATCAGCAACCCCTTTAATGGGTCAACCCGGAGCAACTATTCATTCTAATCAAGCAAAATATTTTGATCTTTTGGCTCGATATATATCCAGAAGTGACAGCATGTACTTGCAGCTCATGTGCTATTAAGGCTGGCTGAAAGACGCTCAACTGATGGTAGCAATAATCCTCCTCTTGAACAGAGGTTGACAGCTTCTTTCATTTTAACAATTTTTGTCTATGAAATATATCTCCTTTGGATTGTAAATCAGTAAATAAATCTCTATAAGCATATGCGGATCTAGTTTCTAGTTAGCATATTGAAATCCAATTAGTTTTCTTTGCCCTTTAATCTTTTTACCCTTTAATAACAAGATTAAAAGGAAGAGTTGCTGTCGTTTGGCTTTCTGGAGTACTACACATAGTCATGAATGTGTGGGAATCAGTCAAATACAGGTGACATGCTAGTTGTGGTTTTGGACTGTAGTTTTATAATAGGGCTGAATGAATCTTATGTTGTTTCTTATTAATTGGTTTCTGTACTTCTACTCCATCAATGATGAAACCTTTCCCTTGTCAAAATTATTTGTCTAATAATTGTTTTGATTGTCAATGCCAGGCGTCAATACCTAAGTAATGATGTTCTCCAGGCCAAGAGTGCAAGTAACAATGTTGGTCTGGTAGGTTCTAACCGGGGTGCTTTTGACAGTGGATTGCTAAATTTACTTGAAGGGAAACTTGCTGTTCTCCAGTTTCAAATAAAAATAAAAGAGGAATTGGAGGCAATTGCTTTCGGGTTAGAAGCTACACCTAGTACATCGAAATCTGTTCAAAATGGATCTATTCCTGATAGCAGGTTTAATGGGGATGCCAATTTTGCAAATACTGCACTGTTATGGTTTAGCCTACATTTCTTGATTGATGTTCAAGATGGACATTAATGGAAACCATAAAACAAGTCAGGGATATTGTTTAGCCTACATTTCTTGAGTGATGTTCGAGAAACTGGTACTATTATAATTGCTGCTGATGAGAATTTAGCCTCTCATATTGTCAAAGCTGTAGATATTGTTTTGGATGGAATTAAAAGAAATATAAGCTTCTTCTCTTACATCATTTATTCATCCACATATTAATACATCCGATAAATATGTAAATTAATATTTAAACTTAATGCAAATATGATTTTTACGGCACTTCAAAATGCCTGGAAAGGTTTCTTTTTACATATAACGTCGGTTAAAAGTGCCGGCAAAACTCATGTCAGTAAATACATTTGTTATTCCGGCATAGGTCAGGCTTGCCGGAAATTTTTCACCGGCACTCGCCTAGCCTGCGGTCAACCGGAGATCAAAGAACTGCCGGTGATACCAATAGGGACAGTTTTGTGGTCTTTTACCGGCACTTATAAATGCCGGTAAAAGTGAGTTTTCTTGTAGTGTCAACTCCTAAAATGGTTTCCTTTCATGGCAGATATGTTCAAGATTCAACTGCAGAAACTTGCACAAAGAAGCTCTTTTAACCTCCCTTATGTCTGCATCAGAGAAGGACCTCATCTGTGAACTTCAATTTGGAGATCTTTGAAAGCCCAAACTTGCCCTACATTTAGACAGGCTTACCTCACTGTTGTAGAGGTGGCTCTAAATATCTTGGCTGCATTGAGTTCATTGGAAGTGCAAATAACATGTATATAAGAAATGAAATGGATTTTCTTTTTGTTCGTTTATTGTGAATAACCAATTTGTAAATTTTATCTTTTGTGGTGGATGAATATATTAATCATATTCTAACTTTTAATTGAATTTTTATATTTAATGTAAAGTTGATAGTATATCACGTGATTTACAGATTTCTTCAATTTATTCAATTTTTTGACATTTTCTTTTTCAATGGTAAAAAAAATTGAGAAGTTTTACCTTTTAAATTTCTAAAATTTAGATATTTATATAACATCACCTTTAGCGACAGTTTAAAATGCTTATAAAAAATTAAGTTTTTACATGCATTTATAAGTGCCGGTAAAGTGTCAAAAAAATTTTCTAATAAACTATAAATTAATAATGACTTTTAGGGCTAAAATGCTTTTAAAAATTTTAAGCTTTTAGGGGCATTTAAAAGTGTCAGTAAAAATCATGCCGAAAAAATAATGGCTGTATCAACACCTATGGTCGGAGCGTTGAATTTTTTTACGGGTACCCGCCTAGCTAGTGGTAAAAGAACTGTCGATGATACAAATAAGGGTAATTTTGTGGTATTTTAGCAGCACTTTTAAATGCCAGTAAAAGTGAGTTTTCTTGTAATGTCTTAAGGAATTATATAATATATTATATGAACAGATAGTATGTTGTAATTTCTTTTGGCAAGATTACAAATTTTTTTTATAAATTTCATGATTTTTTTTTTTTTTTTTTTATAAAAGGTATTTGAATATCCCCTCTAATAGGGAGGCAAATATGGGATATTTTAATATCCATTCATTCGAATATCTCCAAAAGTATTTGAATATCCCTTCTAATAGGACTAATATGGGATATTTGAATACACTTGAATGGATGTTCGAATATCAAAATAAATTAATTTATTACAGGTGATTACAACATTTTTTTTATTATGTGATTTTATTACAAATTATGTAATTTATTAGACAACATGATAAGATAATTATGTAATTATAACTTAAATAAATTTGCTTTCTAAATTACATATTTTTCTTAACAAGATATATTATACATAAAGATAATATATGTTGTAATTTATTTACACTTATGGCAAGATTAATTACAACTTCTTTTATAAAATTACATGATTTTGTTACAGATTACTGAAATTATTAAATTACATGATAACAAAATTATGTAATCAAAATTTACACTTTATTTTGAAATTGTATTTTTTCTTAAGGAATTTCAAGATATATTATACATAAAGATAATATATCTTGTAATTTAATTAAACTTCAAGATTTACATTATTAATTTTTTTTATCAAATTACGTAATTTTGTTACAGATTACTTAAATTATTATATTACATAATAACAAAATTATGCAATCAAATTTCAACATCTTTATTTTTGTAAATTACAATATTTTTTTTATCAAATTATATTATTTTGTTACAGTTTACTAAAAATATGACAGTAATTTAATTGATAACAAAATTATATAACAATAATCAATAATACTAAAAATTTTAAATATTTTAATAAAATTTGTAATTTAAAAAAATAAAAAATTCTCTTTTTAAAAAAAAATTATTTTCTATTCCAACTGAAAGAATTAAACAACTTTCTGATGCCACGTCATGAAATTCTCCAGAGAGACAAAATAGAAGAGAAAAAGTCAATAACAATTTTTTTCCCTTTGGAACAATTATTGAAAGCCACCATTTACTCATTCTTCTATGCAATAGCCAATAGGCCATAAGCTACCTATGTAATTAATCATAATCTATTTAGATTCTTCCGAACTTCCTATGTATCTTCTTTTTTATATAATATAAAAAGACATTATTGGTTTATTTTTAAATTAATATATATATTATACGCAGACATCATCTTATATTTTTCAAACTCGCCGGCTTTGCGTTAGATCAGTTGTCGTTTTCTCATAAATTTCTATAATTTCATTCTAGAAACATTCGAATAATTCTCCACTGGTTCAGTTTTTCAATCTTAAGATTATTAATTCCCATCTATATATGTTCCCTTTGGAGCATTTTTGTTCACAATTCCTTAGAAATTGAAGCGGAACTATAGAAAAAGATGCAACCAAAAACAGCCTGCATATCTTGTTTGCTAACGATTATAATATGGTGGGGGTTCCTGGAAGAGAGTACTGTTTCTGCTTCAGACCCACAGCTCAATCTGCTGAATTCAGGATGCAGCCAATACAACGTTACAAACTTCCAAGACTTCAGCAGCAATCTGAACTCAACCTTGATCCAACTGAGGGAGCAGCTTAACAGAGACCAATATTTTGCAACAGCTCAACAAGCAAGGGGTTCAGACCCAGCCTATGCCATGGTGCAGTGCAGGAACTACCTTTCCTCAGCCGATTGCTTGGCTTGCTTTGAAGCTGCTCTGACCCTCATCCGTAATTGCTCTGCTGCCAATGGTGCTCGTGTCATCTACGATGGCTGTTTCCTTAGGTATGCCTGGGAACTCATTTCTTGCATGCCCATGTGTTTTTGTTATTCAAACATATATATATATATATATTCCTGGCCAAAGTATTTCACTGCTGATGTATAGGATAATTTTCTTTCTAACAATACCCTATGCAACACCGATTTTTGAGTTTCAATCATGGCATTCAAGGAAGAAAATTTTCCAATGGAAAATTAACAGATTATAATTAATTTTAATGCGATATATAGAAACCCCAAAACGGTGAACACTTTGACTGGAAAGTGGTTATCCTGTTTCTAGAGATAAAAGGATCCTTCTGCAGTGAGCTTGCCTTTGACTTTGGTGTGCTTTTGATGCGCTCTGAGATTAATTTTAATAAAATTGAAAATAATAATGATAGTGAGATTAATTGTTACTGTAATAGTGAAATTAAACCAGTAGTTAGATATGTGTTTAGATGTAAAAACAGATGAAGATGAGATGAATTATAATTAGAAAAGAAAATGATCATAAAAAATATTAAATTAAAATTTGTATATATTTACAGAAATTAAAACTTAACAAAGTAATATTCAATTATTTATTATCTTTTCTATACTTTTATAATATTTTAATTTTATTTTACATTTTAAATTTTAAAATTAAAAAAAAAAATACTCAAAAATATTGACACGTTATTTTATAATTGATTGTATGTTTAATGATAATTTATTCAATTATTTATTGACTTATTTATATATTTATTTATATAATTATATATTTTATTTTATGTTCATATTTATAATATTTATAATATATAATTATTTTACGTAATTAATTATATGTCTAAATATATTATTTATGTATTTATTTATCATTTTAAATAAATTATTTATATGGTATTCAGAGACTTTAACCTTAATTATTAAAACTACAAGTATAGTTCTTTACTAACATATATACAATTATTAATAAAAAAACACATATATAACTTACATCAAAATATACATAATAATAATATATAAAAATGCATTTAAATAAAAAATAAAAAACTCATAAAGATATATCAAATTATGACATATTCATTATTGGGTGAAAGAGAAAAAAATAAGAAAATATAAAAGAAAAGTGAGAAAAAAATAGATAGAAGAAAAAGATGGATAGTATTTTAGTGATTTTTTCAATTGGTTGAAAGGAAATTACTTACATAATTTTTTATTTGTTTTGTATTTTTTATGGTTGGTGTTTTAGTCATTGCACCCAACTAATTTGATGTCACTTTAATGGTGACATTAAATTTAGTCAAACATTAAATTATCAATTAAATAAAATAAATGGAGAAAACTAATTGAAAACTATAAAATATGTAGACCATTGATTGTTATATATATATATATATATATATATATATATATTACCATGAAAGTTAAGATTAAAAAATGATAATTTAGGAAAAAGTATCAGAAATCATCTAAAAAAATTCTAAAATATATTCATTATTAAATTTGTTTAAAATAAATAAGTTAAGGTACAAAAAAACTATTCATTTTACAAGTGCATGTAAACTCTATCATATCTCAAGAATTACAAAATTTTATTTTTTTTACATCTCATTTATTATTGGATCATTAACTTGTTAACGGATAGACGTAAATGATAAAAAAAAAAAAGTAATATTATTATGACTTCAAGTTATATAATATATATAACATAATACGTACTATTAATATAATACATATATAAATGAATGATAACAAAAAAAGATAATATAGTTAAATGTTATTTAAAATAACTTATTGTGTTATTTTATAACAAATAAATGTAAACTATAAGAAATGTGATAATATCATTCATAAAGTGATAAAAATAAGAATTAAACGTTGATAAACTAATAATGTATAAAAGTAATTATAAATTGTAACTTTTATAATGAAATGCAATTTTTCTTTCTGTTCCAAATTAAAAATAAATAGAAAAACAAGTTAGTAAAGTTTTTTTTTTCCCCCGTCATTTAGTACTATACATTTTGGGTTTTTTTTTTTATCACAATATTGTTTTTTTTTTTTTTTTTAATTCTCAAATTACCGTTCTTCTTGTTTTAATTACCAAAATCCGCTTTTTTTTTTTAACCATGTTGAAAAATCGCAATAACCCATGACGATTTTCCAACATGTTTATCAATTATTTTTAAAAAATGATGAAAGAAAATCATCATGGGCCTTAGCGATTTGCCTTCATCATATTTAAAACAAAAAAAAAAAAGTTGAGAAATCGCCACCAGGGGTAACGATTTTTCAACATGAAGAATTCACCAACATGAATTCTCCATGTAAATCGCCACACCTAGTAGCGATTTCCCAACTTATAACTTTTTTTTTTCATATTAAATAATAAAATTTATATAATTTATAATTTAAAAAAAAATAAATTTTAATAAATTTTAAATTACAAAATTAAAAAAATAACAATTTTAAAAAATTTTATTGGTCCAAGAGCGGCCCGGTAAGCCCGGATCATATTGGTCCGGGCTTGGACAAGTGTTTTTGTAATTCGAGCCGACTGGCCTAGCCCGAATCATTATTTATTAAATAAAAATATTTTTTATTTAAATTTAATTACAAAATATAAAAATATATATATAAAAAAATGTATTTCTAATAGTTAAACGGGCTTTCGGGCTTACCGGGCCGGGCTTGGGCAAGGAAAATAAAACGTTGTGGATTAGGCAAGAATGAAGGTTATAGCTAGACCTATCCACGGGCCAACCCGAATTACTATTTATATATTAAAATAATTAAATTCGGGCCTGTGGGCCGGGCCTGGGCAAGGAAGTTGAAAAAATTTCGGGCCGTGGCCGGGCCCATGAGCAGGTCTAATTACGAATATAATTTTTAAAATTTTTATAAATTAATATTTTTTTAATTTTGTTTTTTAAATTTTAAATTTTAACTTTTAATAAATTTTTATTTTTTATTTTTTAAAATTTAAAATTATATATTTTTTATTTAAATTTTATTATTTAATAATTTTTAGATATATATATATATATATATAAAGTTGAAAAATCGCCACCATGGATATTAAAAATACATCCAGTCTGAATTACAAAAACACTTGTCCAAGCTCGGATCAATACGATCCGGGCTTACCGCACCCGGCGAACTACCTGGCTCGTGGGTAGGTCTAGCTATGACCTACATTCTTGCATAATCGACAATGCTTTATTTCGCTTGCCCAAGCCCATTTTGGGTTGGGCCGACCCAAAAGTCTGTTTCACTATTAAAAATACATTTTTATATATTTTATAATTAAATTTAAATAAAAAATATTTTTTATTTAATAAATAATAATTCGAGTTAGGCCGGCCGACCCGAATTATAAAAACACTTGTCCAAGCTTGGACCAATACGATCTGGACTTATCGGGCCGAGCTTGGACCAATAAAATTTTTTCAAATTTTTGTAAATTGTTATTTTTTAAATTTTATTAATTTTTGTTTTATAAAATTATAAATTATATAAAATTTATTATTTAAAATGAAAAAAAAAAGTTATAAGTTGGAAATCGCCATCCCACCCTTGGTGGCGATTTCCCAACTATTTTTTTTTTTAATCGTGATGGCCTATAACGATTTTCCTTCATCATTTTTTTAAAAAAATTTGATAAACATGTTGGGAAATCGTCATTGACCATGGCGATTTTTCAACATGGTTAAAAAAAACGAATTTTAATAATTAAAACAAAAAGAACGGTAATTTGGGAATTAAAAAAAAAAGCAATATTATGATAAAAAAGTCTTACATTTACTTCATTTAATATTGTTCTTCTTTTGTCTTTAATTGATGCCTACATTGATTTAACATAAAGATTAAAAGGAATTAGGCTTTAATGGTTTAGCAATATTGATATTTAAATTTTTTTAATTTTAAAATTTTCAAAAAATTAAGAAAATTTATCACAGAATATTAAAAAAAAAAAGATATATATATATATATATATATATATATATAAATGAGTACATAATTTTGAATAAATGTGTTGACTAGGTATGAGAGCAACAACTTCTACGACCAAAGCACTCAGGAAGGGCACTCCATGATCTGTGGGAATGAGTCTGCATCGGAGCCTAGTGCTTTTGAAGCAGCGGTGCAGGGGCTGCTAGCAGATCTTCAAGTTGCCACACCAAGGATTAACGGTTACTTCGCTGCAACTAAGAAGGAAGTGGTCGGCGGCGCTGGGGCTGGAAATGCAACCGTGTACGGCGTGGCACAGTGTATTGAAACCATTACCGAAAGTGGCTGCCGAGATTGCATGCAAGTGGTGACTACTGACATTCAGCGATGCCCTCCTAATACCAATGGTAGGGCTGTGGACGTTGGGTGTTTTTTGAGGTACTCAGACTCACCTTTCTTTGCCGATAACCAAACCACCGACATTACGCCCTTCCTGCGAACTGGTAAGCCCTCACCTTGTATCTTATCTATTCTGTGCTTGAAATATATGCTTACTTTTTACTTTTGAGGATAAAAAAGAATACAAAAGCAAATAACATTTTAAATATATATTTTTAAAAAAAAAAAATACAATTTTAATGTTTTACTTTTTGTATAGCATAGTTTTGTAGGATTGATTTTAATTTTTCACTATTTGTTCATTTTTATCAATGAAGTTTTATCATGCACACTCGTAATAAAACTTTTAAACTTTACAAACAAATTCACAAGTTGTTATCATGGACGAATCCAGTAATTATATTAGTAGAGACAAATTAATATATATATATATATATTATTACATCAAAAATATATAAATATAAATTAAAATTAAATACTCATTTGATTTTCAAACTATATCATTTGTCGACTATTTGACATGACAAAAGCAACAAATAAAATTCTGACACATGACAAAAATATGACACATCATTTGTATTTTTGATTTTCTTTTTAAATTTTAATTTTGAAATTAAAAAAAGAAAATAATTTTTTTTTTTTTTTACTTTTTTAATTTTTGAAAAAAAAAAAAAAGAAAAGTAAAGAAACAGTATCATGGAAAGATAAAAATGAGGGGAAGAGAGGAAAGAAGGAGAAAGAGAGAATAGAGGGGTTGAGATTGTCGTCGATTCTAATCTGTTGGTCCAAGGCAAATCAGCATCGATCTATTCCAGACTAGGTAGATTTTAATTTTTTTGGAATTTATTTTTAATTCTGAATTTGTTTGGAATTTGTTTTTAACAATTTTTCATACTTTGAATTTTTCAAAAAATAATTTTCCATATTTTTTATTTTTAAAAATTTTCAATTTTTTTTGATTTTTTTTTTTTTTAGAAATTTATTTTTTATTACTAACATAGCGATGGACCTATGGATGGCATGTTTGTTGACTAAGCAATTGCATGACAATGTTATACTAAATAATGTATCACTTAAATTCTTACACTTAATTATGATCGTTATTGAGTATAGTCGTAAGTAAGAATCGTATCCACAGAGATTGTTCTTAATTTATAAGTTATTGATGCAAAACTGTAATCTAATATGACTAAACACATTAAAACGATTTCACAAAAGACATGAGGGTTGAATTGTATTGAGATGTAAATAAATAAGAACGTAAAAGTAAAACTAAGATTTAAATACACAGAATTTTAGATATAACAAGTAACAATAGTGATGAAAAGTATGGTTAAATAATCATTCACCACCTCCAATCATGAAATATAGTCAATAATCATAATTATCTTTCACACTCTCTTTTAAAACTAATAATCCTAAAACAATCACAAGCTCGATTGTCTCGATCTTTCTTTACTTTATCGTTGAGAAAAAGATCAAGCGTTTTTACCAATCTCTTTTCACTGAACAACCCAAAAATAGCTCTCCAAATTTAGTTTAATGAAAGCATTCAATCTAGATAAATTATATTAAGCAATAAACACACAAGCTTGATTTATTTAACTTGAGTCATACTTTACATTGTATCAAACGAAATATCCCATAATCATTGATAACAATTTGCTACTTATGTTTAGAAATCTTAACAATTACACATCAAAACACTAAACTAGCAATCAAATGACTAATATTCATCTAATTGCGCACCTAAATAAACAAGATAGCAATTCTTCACATGCAATTAATAGAATATAACAAATTCAAAATAGAGTTGGAAGAATTCTGAAATTTATTAACTAATAATCATGTTTAGAGCTTTGAAATCACCCTTAATCACAAAAAGAATTTAGTTACACATTGTTGATGTGTTCAATAATAGATTCATAAATAAAAAAAAAGCCAGAACGAAAGTAAAAGAAAAGAAAGAAAGAAGAAACTCTGTTATGGTGGTTGATTGCAATCTCATTCTCTTCCTCTTAGTCTCCTCCTTTTTGTTCTCCTCTTGTTCACCTCTTTTTTCCTCTTGAATGCCAAGGTTTAGTCTCTATTTATAGTGGCAGAAGAAGAATCTTAGGTCTTCTTAAAAATAACAACTCCAAATAGAACTACGAAAGACTAAAAGACCTAGTCAAAGTAGGAGAATCCTAGTCAAAGTAGGATATTTGGTAGTCAACTTTCTCAGCAGATTTGGATGACCAAACATAATTTTTTTGGGGCAAGTGATATACGGTTGGAAAGGTTTAAGAGTCATCTTCAAAAGTCAAGAAGTAAGTTTCCTTAAATAAAGACTCTAATATCACGTTTTTCTAGCAACAAGCTCCATGAGTCAAATCTGTCTCTTTCTTGAATTGTAATAATCAAGCTTTGCATCGAAGAATTTGATCTTTTTTACTCCAATATCTCCTTCCATCTTGTGATTGTGATTTATAAGCTCAGTAACAATAACATTGTTTTGTTTTTGGATGATTTGGTGATATTAGGTAGTTATTTTTACTGAAATGTACATGATATATATATATATAAGATTTTTTATTTTATTTTGCATATAATAAGTATTATTTAAAGATCAAAGGAACAATTTCAGGTAGTTCAAGCAAGAAGAATGGCATTATAGGTGGAGTGGTGGGAGGTGCTGCACTTCTTTTGCTTATTATAGCCTTGCTTGTTTGGTTTAAACTATCAGCAAGGCAAAAAGGGACACTAATTAGAGGTAAAACAATTAATGCCTAGCAATTTATCCTCAGTTATTTTTCATTTCATTTCATTTCATTTCCTTTTTCTTTTCTTTTTTTTTTTTGCACTCAAATGCTATATATATATATATCCATAATTAATGCTATATATTTACTCTAAATAAAAAATGCAACCCAAATTGGACAAAGATTAGTCTGTATGTTAGTATAATTTTTTTGATGAAAAAATTATACATCTTAATTTCCTGATTTTAGACACACTGTTGCTCCAAAATACTTGTTTTTATTTATTACATAATAATTATATATCTATTCAATATTTGCATATATTGTGTATAAATAACTTCAATTTACGTAAATTTGTATTAACATATATGTAAAATTTATATTAAATTAGAATTTTTACTTATAAATTGAATCAATTTTATTAATAAAATAAATTTAATTTAATTTAATGAATGTATTTTTATAGAATTAAAATTCTTATATATAAATTGGATAAATTTTATTAAAATTTATAATATATCATAGCTTGCTTGCGTTTGTTTCCATCCGATTTTCACATGAAAATCGATAACTGGTTTGATTTTGATTTGAATCCTCAAATATAATGTTGGTAAAATTTTTCAATTTGCAATACATTCATCAAATTATTTCAAGCAATAAGTTTATGTTCTAAATTAATCAGTAATATATATATATATATATTTTTAATTTTTAGAACAGTTAGATCTTTGTTGTGGCATTTAATATTTTAAAATAATTTTTTATTGTTCAATATTTATAAGTGAATATTTGAAAATAAATAAATTCTAATAGCTTTCATTTGGAACAGGTGACATATTAGGTGCAACGGAGTTGCAAGGCCCAATAAACTACAAATACAAAGATTTGAATACTGCTACAAAAAACTTTAGGGACGAAAATAAATTAGGAGAAGGTGGTTTTGGTGACGTATACAAGGTAATATATAAGAAAACAAGTAAATAGTTTTATAAATTTTTATCCTAAACATCATCCGTAGAGTTTTTAAATCTCACAAATAAAATTAAAATGTTGTTATAAATATCATTAAGTTATATTTTATAAAATTAATAAATTAATATGATAAGTAAATATATAGATATATATATGACGATAATTTAATCAAGTTTGAAAATTCAACCATTATTGTATAAAATATTAATCTTAGATTTCCTTGTATGTACCCAAAAATAAAAAAAAATCTCTCGTTGTTGCAATTATGAATTTGATATAAACATGACAGCATAAATAAATTTGTTGAATTTGATCGGCTGATTAAGTATTGGTTTCTTGTATTGTATGGTGATGAGCATCAGGGTGTTTTAAAGAATGGGAAAATAGTTGCAATCAAGAAACTGGCGATAATGCAGTCCCGAAGAGCAAAGTTAGATTTTGAAAGTGAGGTGAAGCTGATAAGTAATGTTCATCAAAGAAATCTTATCCGTCTTCTCGGCTGTTGTAGCAAAGGACTTGAACTTCTCCTCGTCTATGAATACATGGCCAATAGTAGTCTTGACAAATTTTTATTTGGTAACTTTTCTTCATCCCTCTCTTCTCGGCTGATTTGTATTGTTTGTTAGTTTATAATTGCGAAGAGTGGAAATTTACTATATCTTTGTATTGTTTTTTTTGTAACCTTAATTACTGACAAGGAGGCTTTGGTTATTAGTTGTATTGCTTTTGGTGTTTGAATTTGTGATTGATCTTTATTCCCTGGATGGAAACAGGTGAAAAACGAGGCTCTCTAAATTGGAAACAAAGATTTGATATAATTTTAGGCACTGCCAGAGGCCTTACATATCTGCACGAAGAATTCCATGTATGCATCATTCATCGTGATATAAAGTCTAGTAATATCCTTCTGGATGATGGTTTCCAACCTAAAATAGCTGATTTTGGCTTAGCAAGACTTTTGCCTGATGATAAGAGTCATTTGAGCACCAAATTTGCTGGAACACTGTGAGTTCTTTTCTTTCCTTAAATTGTGTATAGTATTAATAGTGTTGTTTGCTGCTCCTCTGGGTCTGGGCTAATGAGTTTTGGTTTTGAGAGTTTGGTGGGTGAAAAAATGGAAAGTCATAACATGAAAAAATATGGTTTTAAGACGTGTTGTAAATGTCAATTTTCTTTAGGTTTATTTTGTTCCCATCATATATGATATGCAAGAAAGGTTTGTCAAATAATCATAGGACACAATGAAGCTTATGTTTGAAATCACTTTACATTAGTGAAATCAAACAACTAAACACTTCTTAATGATTGGCAAAATCATCTTTCTTATACTAAGTTTTCTGCAGCAAACAAAGTCTAAGGGACTTGTTTTAATTGAGAATGATAGGGAAGAGAAAATGATTCAGACAATTGTTCTTGTTTATGTTCATATCTCTCATATGTCTGATATATTTATTGGAAAATTCCAATAATTAAGAGTGGTGTCTCTTCAATTATGTTGTTTAATCCAATCAAATTATTTTTTCATTGAGTTCTCACCTTTTGAAACTCAATAAGTGTCGTTGACAACTTTTTACAAGTGAAAGATCAACTTATGAAAATGTATGAATAAGTAATAAAACTAGCCGTTACAGACAAATATGTCGAAATTTAAACTAAGATATTCGAATCCTCGAGTCAAGGGATTTAATCCTTCTTTGTTAAATTCTAACAGAACACCTTCAAACCTGGTACTCGAATTTCTTTAGATCGGTATTTGGATCTCCTTATATGTAAAATGTTACAGGAGCTTATTTTTCATTCTAAAACTCATGAAATTTGAATCCCATGAATGGGTATTCGAATCTCATCATATGTAAATTCGAATCTCATTATGTAAAAGCTTTTGCAATTGATTTCCTTTAATTGTCTTTAAATCAATTTCCTTAGTTTGAACTTAACCAAAACTATTGTATAACTTTTTATTTGCTAGTATCTCAGTAATTGATTATTTAATTAATTAATCTCTCATTTTTTTTTTTACTTTATTTTAAAAGTATTTCAAAAATTAAATATATAATTAATCGTTTGTTTTTAAAAAGGGGATACACATCACCAGAGTATGCTATCCATGGTCAACTATCAGAAAAGACTGATGTCTATAGCTATGGGATTGTTGTCCTTGAAATCGTAAGTGGTCAAAAAAGTAATGAGACCAAGGCCGATCCTGATGCTGAGTTTCTCCTCAAAAAGGTAAATTAATTAAGCCACCCTTTATCCTTCATTTCCATAATTCTCATTTATGTGCTGCTTGGAATATCCTTAACATTCTACCAAAAACTATGAATTATATATTGAATACTCAGGTGGTAGAAATTTCAATTTCACGAACGAATTTAGATAGGGTTATCACAAGTACATTTAATAATTGTATATATCAAATTAATTTTTTTTATTTATTTACTACAAATAACTTGTGTTAAACATACAACAACATTGCTATTTCCGAAAACATATTTTTTCATTACTGACTTTTTTTTTTTTGGATAAGTAAGATTTTTATTTATCCAGAAAATAGAATCTGCTACATGTTTAACAACTTGCTTCTAAGCAAACTAGAAATATTCCCTCTATGTTTGTACAATATCCCTTATACCCCATGAAGCACATAATTGGTTGTTTACATGGCTATTTACAAACTTTTTAGAACCTGTTAATCTATCTCGCACTGTACATAGTATCATCTCAAATAACACATGATCTTGTGTATCTGCTACCCCATGAAATCTTCTATTTCTTTCCTACCATATATGATAGATTTGTGCATTCCAGACTAGCCTCAAGATAACCGAGCTCAAAGCCTTCCCCTTAAATCTTCTTACTGCCCATTCTAGCTCTTCTTGCCAAGTTCCGACTTGCCTGTTGATTCCACAAGTGGCCACTACCCTTTCCCACAGTTTCTTTGAGTAACTACAATTGAAGAACAGATGATCTCTGGTTTCCTCCTCATTTTTGCAGAACATACACTCCAATGTTACTTGACAACACCAAGATCTCAGCCTGCTTTTAGATGGAAGTCTGTCCAATATGGCTAGCTAGGAGATTATAGAGTGCCTGGGAATGACAAACTGGCACCACACTAGTCTATGCCAAATTACTTTCTCTTGTTTGTGCCTTATTATTTTCCAAATATCAGCAGCCTTGTAGGTAGGCCCTAGCAGATTCCATACCCAACTATCTCTATGTTGCTGCATAAATATGATGGCTAAGCTTCTCAAACTTCCAACTTCCTCAAATTCCAACTAAATCTTTGGAGGGATGCCATATGCATAACACATCTACCCTTACAGTTATTTTTAATTTCATTGAAACTAATCTCACCGCTATATCAAATAAAGTCTCTTGGTTTTATTAAGGTATTTATAAATAATGTAATAGATATGCAATAATTGTATGAAGTGGCTTGACGAGTTTAAAATTCAAGCATTTGTGTATAAAATAATAAAAGAGTTCAAATAATTATTTAGTTATATTGAAACAGGCATGGACATTGTACGAGAACAACATGCACCTACAATTAGTGGACGTAAGCCTGGATCCAAATGAATATGAAGCAGAAGAAGTGAAAAGAATGATAGAAATTGGTTTGATGTGCACTCAATCAACAGCTGCGTTGAGGCCAAGTATGTCTGAAATTGTTGTATTGCTGAAAAGTAAAGGGTCAATAGAACGCAGACCACTTACTAGGCCGACCTTCATTGAATCAAATAAAAGGGTTGGAGATCAAAGAGAAGACACATCCACTTCAACTGCCTCCTCAGCATACAATGCCACACTCTCTATCACTCAACTCTCATCTCGCTAACAATATATAAATAGTACATATAATCACAATTTCTTGCAATTCAACTCAACTTTTGTTACATTTTATTCTACATCTATATATAGTAATCACGTTTTCATCAAAGTTAGGAATCTCTTTGTAGAAGGAGAACTTTTTATTAATTATAAATTGTCACATGTGAATTGAATTTTTTTTAATTAAGTATGCATCATTATCAATTTATCTTTAAATTAAACAAAAAAAAATTTAAAAATAAATTTAAATTCTGACCAATCAAATTGCAAGGATTCGTGGTCATCCAATTAAAGTTTTTTTAGAACTCCTTTGCAAAGATTTTAAATTCTTTTATAACTCGATCTCACCTAGCAGGTTAGTGTTAGTATATACCCTAGAGCCAATCAGATTAGGCTTGTGATATACAGTTAACAAAGCAAACCTTTCACTATTCTATAGTGATACAAGGTTTTCCTTCATGTTAGTACGACAATAAAGAGTTATTTAAGTACTAATTGGATGAAGCCCATGGAACTACTGACCTTGCCAAGGAATTATAAAGAGTTATAATTGTGAGATCCTTATGCATCAAAGCCTTGTTCCTTAAACTGTTCCTGGTCATTGTATTGCCAAGACGAGGTATTGGCAATGCTCAAAGACTAGTATATGTTAAGCCTTCTTACTTATGAAGTAAGCAACCGATCTCATAGCTTGAAGTATGAGGGATACTTGGGATAACATATAGGTGATTGTCTGTTGAACAAGTTCACTGAACATGGCCCGTGTGAGAACTCCATTCGGTATTGTCACTCAACTGTCTATGGAAATGTTCTCACGTGCCAGTCATGTAAATTAGTCCTCGGACTTGAGATACCAGGTCATCTTGTATGGGGTGTGTCATACTTTGATTCCATCACGAGCGGGTTCCAATAAGGGATGCTTATGGTATGAACCATACGAAGATAAGGATAAGTTAATGAGGATAACCATACTTCACAATATTTGGGTGGTCATGATGGATTGCTAGATCCCGCTCTTGAGCTATGAGGATAAGATAATGAGATTAACTTATGGTCATTGCCAACATATTGGGAACCTAAAGGGTCACACATATAAGAACAATGATGCATGGATGAAACATGTTATTCTATTGAGGTAAAACTTAATGGAATAAAAAGTCTATTTGGGAGGACTTGATTAAAGTGTTCAGTTAAGATTAATTAATACATAATTGAGATTTGTGAAAATCCAAAGATAATGACTTAATGAAATAAGAAGAATCGACTGGTCTTATGAAGACAAGTTTAAATGAGTATGCTAGAGAGATGTTCATGGATATATGAATGACTATGCAATAATTCGATAAAATATCATGTGATGATATTGATTGATCAAAGACATGAATCATTCATGATAAGAAATAAAATTAATTAAGAATTAAATTACTTTGCTTAATTATTCATCTAACCAAATGTGTGCATGAAATTAGAATAGGTCCACAAGGCTATTCTAATTTAAGTCTATTAACTAAGGTTGATTGGCCCAACTTAAATAGTTAAGTTAGTAGGCTTAATATTACTAAATGTTAGTATATTGGACCTCTTAATCCATATAGCACAAGCCTTAAGTGGATTAATGAAAGACTTGTAGCATAAGCTACAAGTGTTGGCCTACCACCCTTAGGGAGAGGGGTTAAAGTTTGCACTTGAATATATATGATATATTCAAGCCCTAGCCGTATAAGTGAGTGTTCTTTAGACATTAAACATTCTGATTTGGCTAAGGAAGAAAGTTGGTTAAAGAAAGAGTTTTCCCTAGCAAAATAACCTAGCCACCACCTCTCTGTGGCCTGTTCTTCTGGTTGCCGCAATTTCCCTTTGGTGTGCATCTTGTCGTATCTTCATTGTTTATTAGTGAGATTGGCATAGAGAGAGAAACACTGAGAGTTAGATCTTTTGATTTTGATATGAGGATCAACTTGCTAGCACAAGTGAATCACCATATCTTGGAGAAGGATCCATCACCTATTCGCGTGGACTAGCTTTAGAGGAAAGACAATTGTGCTTCTCGTGATCTTGTGGAACTAGCAAGAGATATTAAAGATTGGAGTCAGTGCTGATTAGATCTGCAACTTAAGACTACGAGATCTTAAGTAGGTAATCTCTAAACATATGGTTGATTTAAAAAAGTTTTATTAGCCATTAAACCCATTTTAATCACAATCCTTAGATCCTGTGTTATCTGGGTGCTTCTTTGTTTATCTTCCGTTGCTATATTTTGATATTTATGTTTAAGTATGAGCCCGAATTTCCCAACAGTGGTATCAGAGCAAGGATCTATTGATTATATGAGGTTTGAGCATGTCAATTCTTAGTGATTAACATATTGTCTGTTTTGTGCATCGATTTTACTAGTTTCGGTTCACATGATTTCTTGAAAAAATTGTTTTTCGTTTATCTAAAAAATATGGAAAGCTGCTGTAAATTGACTTTACTCATGTTTAAAATAGTTTAAAAGTTGACTTAAAATTGTTTTATTCAATCCGGATTAAAGCCATTACATGTCTAAGTGAAACTAAGTTGTTTTTTAGGCTTGAAACATTATTTTTGATGACCGATTATGGGGCTGATTTGGGGCTGTATAAAAATGTTTTTCTGGGTATTTTTAGTTATGGAAATTAAGTTTATATACTGTCATTGAATTTTCTAAAAATATTTGGGTTAAAACGGTTTAAACAAAATCATTTTCGGGCCTAAAACGATGTTACTACAATGCTAAAATTTTCGGGGCTGTTTTGTAAGTGTTTGCGTGCCTTAAAAATTCAAGCATGAGTGTGGAAATGTTCCACAAACTTGCTGTAAATTTTGAACAGCATCTAGGGTGAATATGATTCATTTTTTATGGCTGGTTCGAGCGTGGAACATGGCTGGAATAGCAGCAAACGTTGCTGCACATAGACCACCCGACCACGACACACCAAAAAGGTAATTGTTGCCGATTTGCTTGCTGCCATGAGGGGTGACTAGCAGGCCACTTTGGGGCATCCAGCAGCCAATGAAAGTGGTATACAACAGCCGTATCACGGACGGGCAACATCCATACGATGGCCAAAGAGGTTTCCTACGCTTAGGACACTATGTGTTAGAGTCTTACTCTAAAATGGAAATAGTTTCCTAGTGGGAGCGTGATTCCTAAAAGGTAGGAAAGAGTTTTAGTATGATTAGGTAATTGTTACCTAATGAGATTGCAGATTCTAAGAGTTAGGATAGGTTTCAAACCTTTTGATTCGGTTTAAGACAAGAAGGTTTCCTAAAATGAACATGTTTTAAAGAATTAAAATTTGGCAACTTGTTTTTTTTCTAAAATGTTTAGACAAAAATCATTTCCTTATTTTAATGTCTTAAAATGTTATTTTGGAAACTTAGTATCCTAAATGGTTTAGGATTGTTATATTGCTAGATGGTTTGTCCAAATTAAGACATAGTTATCTAAATTTTAGATAATATCTTAATTAAGACAAACAACCTAAAAGTTAGGTAGTGTCTGATTTTAAAACAACTTTCCTAAAAGTTAGGAGTTTAATTAGAAGTGATTTCATTTGAGAACCGAGATTGCTAAAATGATTTGATAAATCGTCTCAAACGAGTTGGTGACATTTATGCGAACGATACACAAGATCACCAAGTGATATTGGCTATGCATTTATATTTCATGCTTATAATATGATTATGTATGCATGAGGGAATATTATGGACTAGACCTTAGTATGACTAGGGCATGTATGGTTAATTTTTTTTATTGATATTTTAATAAAAAGGGTCTGCGAACCCTGTCTTCTCTTTTCAAATTCTGGATTGTAAATTCTTTTCTCATCTAATTCCCCTCGAATGTAACTCGAGGTTTCTATCAAAATGTAATTGTTATATTTTATAGATTTAGATTTATGATAAGATTTGAATTTATGTAATTCCAAGAATGTAAAAAAATTGGTGCCAAGAAGGAATAACCAAGGAGATCACCATCAAGCCTTGAGAAGACTATGTATGGTATCCCCTAGGAATTTGACCAACTAGTTTCCTAATGGCTCAAGGAAACTAGATTAGAATAAAGTCCATAATCATCCTAGTAGATAGCATCTGATAGATTTATTTTGAGTTTATATATGATATATTATTGAAAATAAAATACTATGCATGCCAAACAACCAAGCAAAGCAATGAGACCTAATAATTAAATAAAATCCCTCATTAAATAATATTGAGTCCATTCTTTGCATGATAAGTTACCTTCCACCATCTTAACAAGACAACTAGAGTTCTTCCAGTAGGAGGCTTGTTGAGTCACTCAAGTTCAAACTACTGTACAAACATGTTTGAGTTAAAAAAAGGTGGGTTTTACTCAACTAAAAGGTATGTTATCTGGATGCGTCAAACTTGATCACATGACATTTAGAGGCAATGGTTAGGCGAAATGCATATGATGCATTTAGGCAAAGAGTTGTCCCCTAACTGATCTAGGAGTTGCATAGAGATGCAATTGGTAAGCTAAGTTACCTACCCAATTAGTTTCATCATGGCCTATTGAGTCACTCAAGGTCAGGATGGGATGAAAGGGGTCCTAGATCATTAAGAAGTTTAATTGTTAAACTTCTCGAAATAGTAGTTGGGGGGCTATTATTTTGATAAAATAATGAGAATAATATTAGAATGTTAAAACTTGATATTAATGATTACTACATGCTATTATTAACTATTGAAATGTATTGGTTCATATAGCATATAAACCATGACTAGTAGTCTGTCACTAAGAAGCATACTTGATGCTAACAAGTTGACTGGGCCAAACTTTAGTGACTCGTTTCAAAATATCAAGATTGTCTTGACATAGGAAAAGAAGGCTTATGTTCTAGATTAGCCCATTCCAGAAGAGCCCGCTGCTGAGGCAACTGAGGAAGAACGGGCTGCCTATAGATTTCATAAAGATGATCTCGTTCAAGCCACATGTGTGATGTTGGCTAGTATGGCACCCAATATCCAAAAGCAGCATGAGGCTATGAATGCTCAGGATATTGTCCTAAACCTTAGAGAACTGTTCACTGAGGAAAATCGCACTGAGAGGTTCAACATTTCGAACGAACTGTTCTAAACGACAATGTCAGAAGGTATCCAATTTAGGCCTCATGTGCTGAAAAAGATAGGATATGTCACTCAACTTGAGACTCTGGGATGGACCATGGATCATGATCTAAGCATTGATCTAATCCTCTCTTCACTGCCTGAGAGCTATCTACAACTCGTGTTGAACTTCAACATGAACCATATTGATGTTGGGAAATCCGGGCTCATGCTAATAAAATTATATCAGAATATAACGCAGCGGAATGAAACATAGAAGCACCCAGATGCAACAGGATCTTTAGATTTCGATAAACATGGTGTTACAAGCAATTAAAAATTTTTAAACCACCCATATGATTTTACATTTTTACCTAATCAAGATATTGTAATCAAGAGTGTGCCAATCCAATGTGAGTACAGAAACGACGATCACTGTTCAATCTCTCCAACGGCCATAAGCAACTAAAACACGTTGCCTCTAACGGTGATCCACACAGATAGCAGTTGGAACCTTTGCAAGGCTAGGGGAGTCACCCGTGCTAGCGGATAGATCTCTTGATCTTAATCTAAAGGTTACTTCTCTTGTTTTCTCAATAATGCCGAAACTCAACAAGAACAATTCTGTTTTTGGTTTGCAATAAGAAAACACAACAAGAAAGAAAATGAGGAGAAGGTTCGGCTATTCTGTGTTGTTTCACTAAGAGAAAAACAACTTTTTCTCTTAGATTCTTACTCACCTTAAGAACAATTATAGGGTCTTGAGGAAGAAGAAACAAAACAAGGAAGAGAGCAAAAACTACAAGAGTGATTTGGTTGCCCCTCTCTCTACTCTTGGCCGAATTCTAGTGTTGTTTCATTAGCAAAGAATAGACTTATTATTCTTTCACGATAAACACACACTTTAATTATTATCAATGCCATATTTAATAGCGTTCATTTCATGTCTTTTTCTTTTATAAGTTTAGAAGACAAATCATCATGCATAAAGGAATGAATTCGGCTGCCCCTTTATGCCATGACCGAATATATGTGTCTAACCTAGAAAAAGATATTTTTATTCTTTTCTCATTGAAACATTACACCAACCTTTCATTGTCCAAAATAAAACTCCATCAATATGAACATTTATCATGGCCGACCACCATAAAGGAAATAGTAATGAAGCTGTAATTGCTTTGTAACTCCCTTTTAAAGAGTAACTCTTACACTTTAAATTACCCAGTATCGGTCAACTAGTAACTCTTAGTATGCTTGTTAGAATACATTATTTATAGTATTTAGGTTCAGTTTAGTTAAATATGATTTGCTAGAACTTAATTCGTAATTAAACTATTTGAATATGAGAAACTTTTTCCGACTTCGTATAACTCAAACAAGAAAAATTATCATTATTGTCTTGTTAAGACATCTTAATTTTGATTTCATAAATCAAATTATGTCTTAACTAATCATAATTGAATTTTATTCAATTAGTTCCTCCAATTTAACCTTTTATTCAATTAAGTCTTACTTAATCAAATCCCAAGTTTAATCCAACATATTTGTCCTATTATGTGTGACCCATTAGGTTTCCAACATGTTGGCAACGCGTATAAGTTAATTTCATTAACATATACTCATAAATCAAGAGCGGGATCTAGCAACCCATCATGATCACCCAAATGTTGAAAAGTCAATATGACCTTACTGAAACCTTTTAGTAACCAGCCTATTAGTGTAATACGGTCCTTTCACCAAATATCCTGGATAGCCCATGAGCATGGTGCAGTGTCTACTCATGTTCAATCCATATTAGTTCTTTCAGTTTATGTTTAACCTTATGAATTTAGAGAAATGGTTTCTCCCAAATCCATCATGCTTTGGCCGAAGACATCATTTAGTTAAACCAAGCTAAGAACAAATGAGATATGTCTTCAATATTACTTGGAGTGGTGAATCCTCTCTGGATCACTCATCCATCTTCGTATGGTTCATGTCATACCCAAAACCACCCTACCATAAGCATCCCTTACTGGAAAGATAGAATCAAAGTATGACACTCTCCATACAAGATGACCTGGTATCCAAGTCTGAGGACTAATTTACACGACTGGCACGTGAGAACATTTTCATAGACGTTGGAGTGATTATACCAAATGGAGTTCTCACAGCGGGCCATGTTCAGTGAACTTGTTCAATAGACAAGCACCTATATGTTATCCCAAGTATCCCACATATTTCAACCTATCGGTTGCTTAGTTCATAAGTAAGAAGGCATAACATATACTAGTATTTGAGCATTGTCAATGCCCTATCTTGGCAATACGATGACCAGGAACAGTTTGAGGAACAAGGCTTTGATGCATAAGGATCTCACAATTATAACTCTTTATAATTCTTTTGCAAAGCTAGTTTGTTCCATAGGCTTCATCCGATTAGTACTTAATAACTCTTTATTGTCATACTAACATGAAGGAAAACCTTGTATCACTAAGTAATAGTGATAGGTTTGCTTTATTAATTGTATATCCCATGCCTAATCTGATTGGCTCTAAGGCATATACCAACAATTGAGACCACCATTGCTGGGTTGTTCAATATGCTCACACAGGGTGAGCAAACCATCACAAAGGACAAGGCAACTGTCCATTTAGTTTCCTCTTCTAAGCCTAAAAACAACAAGAAGAGGAAGACTAGATGTGATGTACTTCCTGCTTCGAATAATTCAAAACCTGATGGTGAAATGAAGATAGACAAGATCAATGACAAGGGAACATGACATCACTGTGGTAAAACTGGTTATTGGAAGCGCAATTGCGAGGAGTAACTTGAATCAGTCAAGGTAAAGAAGCTGAATGGCGTTTCAACTTTAGGGACCAAAGGAAAGAAGCGGTAAAGATGGCAACCTAGTTTGATTCTGGATCAAAGTTTGCCTTCTTAATTGATGTTTATGAAACATTTACGATTTATTTCCAAACATTTGATGTTTATGTTTTTGCATTGTGGGCCAATTTTGGGGATGTTTTAAATTTATGTTATTGAACATATTTTGCTGGCATAAGGATGCCATGCTTATTTAAATTCCTCTTTAAATAAATCAATTATAGAATTGTTCAATTTAATGGTCTTTCATTCTTTTCATACAACTTGCCTAGTATAGAGAATACTAATGGGCTTAGTAATTTGGAATTCAAAATAGTTTTGAATTGATTCCCTCAACTTCTTCACATGTAGGATTTAGTGGGAGCCATTAATGACGCTTTAAAAGTTAAAGATCATAAGTGAACTTAGTGATAAAATTGTTGTTATGTTTTAAATGTAATTATTTGGAAACGTTCCAAACTAGAGAGGATTACATGTTTATACCCTAAAGGTTATAAAACAAACTATTTTGTTTTGGCTTGCAAAAAAGAGTTATATTTGGATCATTAGCTAGAAGCTAATAAGTAGATTCCAATAGTTGTTAAAGTAACAACTCTGTCATATGATTGGAATATAGGTCTCATTGTGATCTGAATTGTTAAATGATTTTGATAATGCGATTATCAAGAATATGACCAAAGCATATTCTCATGAGACACTTAAGCAATATGATTGTCTCAAGTGCAAGTGGGGGATTGTTAGTATATGCCCTAGAGCCAATCAAATTAGTCTTGGGATATAATAAAGCAAACCCTTCACTATTCTATTGTGATATAAGGTTTTCCTTCATATTAGTACGACAATAAAGAGTTATTTAAGTACTAATCGGATGAAGCCCATGGAACATACTGGCCTTGCAAAAGAATTATAAAGAGTTATAATCGTGAGATCCTTATGCATCAAAGCTTTGTTCCTTAAACTGTTCCTGGTCATTGTATTGCCAAGATAGGGCATTGGAAATACTCAAAGACTAGTATATGTTAAGCCTTCTTACTTATGAAGTAAGCAGCCGATCTCATAGCTTGAAGTATGACGGATACTTAGGATAACATATAGGTGCTTGTCTATTGAACAAGTTCACTGAACATAGCCCGTGTGAGAACTCCATTTGGTATTGTCACTCAAGTGTCTATGGAAATGTTCTCATGTGCCAGTCATGTAAATTACTCCTCGGACTTGAGATACCAAGTCATCATGTATGGGGAGTGTCATACTTTGAATCCATCACGAACGGGTTCCAATAAGGGATGCTTATGGTAGGGTGGTTTTGGGTATGATATGAACTATACGAAGATGGATAAGTGATTTAGAGAGGATTCACCACTCCAAGTGACAATGGAGACATATCTCATATGTTCTTGGCTTGGGTTAACTAAATGAAGTCTTTGACCAAAGCATGATGCATTTAGGAAAAATCGTTTCTCTAAATTCATAAGCTTAACCATAAGATACAAGAACTAATATGGATTGAACATGAGTAGACACTACACCATGCTCATGGGCTATCCAGGATATTTGGTGAAAGGACCATATTACACTGATAGGCTGGTTACTGAAAGGTTTCTAAAAGGTCACGTTGACTTCACAAAATTTGGGTTATCACGATGGATTGCTAGATCCCGCTCTTAATCTATGAGGATATGTTAATGAGATTAACTTATGGTCCTTGCCAACATATTGGGAACCTAATGTTAGGATTCGGCTCATGCTCAAATAGAGATAATGTATAATTTAATCAACAAGTTAAATATACAATGCAGCGGAATAAAATAAAACAAAGAGACACCGAATCCCTCCATGGATCTGCCTATGAATTCAAAACGACCAAGCCGTCAAGAACAGTTAACAATCAAAATCTCATACCTCTGTAATGGAGATTGTCAAACCACATCATAGATTCTTGAAGTTCTTGCTCTTGTACAGAATGCTAGCTTGTCGAAGACCAAAGTCGTCCAATTATCCGACCTCTAACGGTAATCCACACAGGTGATCTAAAAAGCCTTCACAAGGTTGAGATTATGTTTTGTGAAGATGATGCTAGTGGTCTAGGTTGTGAGAAACCTTCCTCCTCTTATTCTAGTTAGAAGAAAAGAAGCAGGCCAAAAGAAAACTAATTCATCCTCTTCTTTTCTCTATGCGCCAATTCTCACAAGGAGGTGAGAGAATGTGGCTACCAGGGCTTTTCTTCCTTAGGGGGAGGCGGCAACAACATAAGGCATATATATATTATCAGGTTTAGTGTATGCCAACTCTTGGACTTATTGCACTAAAGCCCTAACACATATATTATTAAATATTCACAATAAGCGCACAACACTTAATGAATATTTAATCTGGCCCAATCTCATTTTAATTTCAATAATCACCTTTTGTTTGTGACCCATTAGGCCCTTAACATGTTGGCAATAAATATAATAAATTCAATTAAGAATTTTTTCTTTATATTTATAGATCTTGAGCTGCATCTAGCAATGCATCATGACCACCCAAATGCCAAGAGAGTCATCAAGCTTCGACTAGCCTTTTGTGTACAATATGTCTGTGTAATTCGATCCCTTCATCAAATATCCGAGGATAGGAAAGAGCATGGTTCAGTGTCTACTCTTAACCCATTCCATATTAGATCTGTAGCTTTATATTAACTCCTTAAGTATTGCCTTGGCCAAGGACTTCAATAAGTTAATATAAGCCAGATACATGTGAGATATGTCCCCTTAATCACTTGGGGTGATGAATCCTCTCTGGACCACTCATTCATCTTCGTATGCTTCATGTCATACCCAATAACACCTTACTTTAAGCATCCTCGTGATTGGGACCCGTTCATGGTGAAATCTAAGTATGAAAGTTCACATACAAGATGACCTGGTGTCACAAGTCAAAGGATTACTTACACTATTGACACGTGAGAGTATTTACCATAGACACTTGAGTGAAATACCAAATGAAACTCTCATAGCGGGTCATGTTCAGTGAACTTGTTCAACTAACAAGCACCCATATGTTATCCCCAAGTATCTCTATACTTTCAACCTATGAGATCAATTGCATGCATCAAGTGCATGAAGGCTTAACATAATTTAGAAACACGGCATTGATGCATAAGGATCCTCATAATTGTAACATCTTACAATTCCTTTGCAATGCCATTGTGTCTCATGGGCTTTATCTTCACATGTCATTTATAACAATTATAACAATACTTATGGATAAAGAAATACCTCAATTATAATTAATAAAATATAATGTGCAATACATGAATATATAAATAGTGTTTTACAAGCCTAACTAGATTGGCTTGTAGGGCTTACACCAATAATCTCCCACTAGCACTAAAGCCAATTGCCCATGTCCTTCCATGTGAAAAATGTGTTTCTGCTGGGACAGAACCTTAGTAAAAAGATCAGCTATATTGTCCTCTGTGGGTACCCTTTCCATACTTATATCACCTCTTTGAATTATGTCTCTAATCAAGTGATATTGCCGTAATACATGTTTCGATTTGTGATGAGACCGTGGTTCCTTAGCTTGCGCTATGGCTCCATTGTTATCACAGTAAAGTGGTACTAGATCAACAATGCTTGGAACCACACCAAGTTCAGTTATGAACTTCTTAATCCAAACAGCCTCCTTTACTGCCTCACACGCAGAGATGTATTCAGCCTCTTTTGTTGAATCTGCAGTTGTAGTCTGTTTGGAACTTTTCCAAGTAACTGCAGCTCCATTTAAGGTAAATACGTAACCACCCTGTGATTTACTGTCATCCCTATCAGTTTGGAATCCAGCATCTATATAACCCCTTACTTGGAGTTCAGCCCCTCCAAAAACCAAGAAAATATACTTAGTTCTTTTGAAGTACTTGAGGATATTCATCACAGTAGTCTAGTGAATTTTACTAAGATTGCTTTGGTATCGGCTCATGACACTCAGAGCGTATGATACATCTGGTCTTGTGCATAACATGGCATACATGATAGATCCTATTGCCGAAGCATACAAGATCCTATCCATCCGTGTCCTTTCTTCATAAGTTTTAGGACACATCTCTTTCGAGAGTTGTACACCATGTACCATAGGCAAGTTACCTCTTTTGGAGATATCCATGCTAAATCTCTTCAGCACCTTGTCTATGTAATTAGATTGGAATAATCCAAGCAGCCTTTTCGATCTATCTCTATAGATCTTAATTCCCAGAATATATGTTGCTTCTCCCAAATCTTTCATGGAGAACTGTTTGGACAGCCAGACTTTGGTGGTCTGAAGCATAGGTACATCGTTTCCTATGAGCAATATGTCGTCGACATATAGCACTAGGAACACAATTGCATGTCCGTTTACCTTCCTGTAAACACATGGTTCATCAGGATTCTTAATGAAACCAAATTCTTTAATTGTTTCATCAAACCTGATGTTCCAACTCCAAGATGCTTGCTTTAGCCCATAAATGGATTTTTGCAGCTTGCATACCTTATTAGATATGGCCTTGGATGAAAAACCTTCAGGTTGTGTCATATACACTTCTTCTTGCAAATTCCCGTTAAGGAATGCTGTTTTTACATCTATTTGCCGTATCTCATAATCATGGTATGCAGCAATAGCAAGCATAATCCTAATGGACTTAACCATGGAAACTGGTGAAAAGGTTTCTTCAAAATCAATGCCTTCAACTTGATTATAACCTTTTGCAACCAATCTGGCCTTACACGTTTGTATATGCCATCCATGTCTGTCTTTATCTTGTAGACCCATTTACACCCTATGCGTTTTATCCTTTGAGGTGGATCAACTAAAGACTAAACGTGGTTAACTTCCATGGCTTCCATTTCGGATTTCATGGCTTCTAGCCATTTCTTGGAATTGATGTCCAACATCGCTTCCTCATAGGTAGCAGGTTCATTATCAATGGGCAAAACATCTCTTTCTAAAAGAAATCCATATCTTATTGGAGTTTGCCTCTCCCTACTAGACCTTCGGAGTACTTGTGTTTCTTGAGCATTAGTCCGAGCATCCAATGCCTCGACCAATGGCTTAGGTTCCACGGGAATGTTAGGTTGTGGTTCTTGAACTTCTTCAAGAACTATTTTACTCCCAATGAATCCTTCTAGTAGAAACTCTTTCTCTAGAAAAGCAGCGTGTTTTGACACAAACACCTTTTGATTAGTAGGATTGTAAAAGTAATATCCAGCAGTCTTTTTAGGATATCCCACAAACTTATATTTTTTTGATCTAGCTCCCAGCTTATCAGAAGGTACTTGCTTCACGTAAGCAGTACATCCCCAAATCTTTAGATAAGTTAAACATGGCTTCTCGCTATTCCATATCTCATATGATACCTTATCTACCGATTTGCTTGGAACCCTATTTAGAAGGCAAGCTGCAGTTTCTAAGGCGTATCCCCAAAAGGATATCGAAAGGTCAGCCTTAGACATCATGGACCGAACCATGTCCAACAAGGTTCAATTTCTCCTCTCGGATACTCCGTTACGTTGAGGAGTTCTAGGTGGAGTCCATTGCGACAGAATTCCATTATCTGTCAAATGATCCAAGAAATCATGGGTTAAATATTCTCCTCCTCGATCCGATCTAAGAGCTAGAATATTTTTCCCAGTCTGTTTCTCTACTTCAGCTATGAACTCTTTGAACTTTTCAAAAGCTTCAGACTTGTATCTCATCAGATACACATAACCATATCTAGAATGATCATCGATAAAGGTTATGAAGTATGAGTAATTATCTCTAGCAGCTGTGTTTAGTGGCCCACAAACATCTGAATGTATTAAGCCCAAAAAAACACCAGCTCTTTCACCCTTTCCAGTAAAGGGAGTCTTGATCATCTTACCAAGGAGACAATATTCATAAGTCCCATATGATTTATAATCAAAGGGTTCCAAATAACCATGTTTATGTAATTTGGAAATCCTTGTCTCATTGATATGACCAAGTCTACAGTGCCAGATGTAAGTCTTACTTGGATCATCCTTTCGTGCTTTCTTGACATTTATATTGAACATAGGCATCTCTGGATCCAAAACATATAATCCATTATGTAATGTTGCCGATCCATAGTGAATGTCTTTAAGAATGATGGAGCAACTATTGCCCTTCATTCTTATCTCGAAACCACCATTAACAGTGAGGTATGAAACCGAAATGATATTTCTAGACAATACTGGAACAAAGTAACAATCTTTTAGTTCCAATTTCATGCCAGACGGCAAGGAACGGCCAATGCTACAACTTTTGCACCATTGCCTACTCTAAGAACTACTTCATCTTTGCTCAACTTTCTACTTCCTTTCAACATCCTTATGTCATTACATAGATGTGAACCGCATCCTGAATCAATTATCCAGGAATTGGATTTAACAGTAGAAAGATTCAGTTCAATCGAAAACACAGTCAACCCAGAAACTTCTATAAGTTCTTCTTGACTTGTCAAGTGAGCAACCTTCCTTTCATTGAGAACGCTTCTCAATCTCATGTACCAATCCAAAATTGTTGGACTAATGGCATTCATAATGTCGCACAGTACAATTAAAGTATTAACCATTTTCAACAACCTAAGATGGAAAAAGTATATATCAGTTATATTCATGCATTTATACCAATTCAAGATTAAGTATTAAATCTCTTATTGGTTCTCCCACTAATTTTTCGAGATAATAGCCCTCACTATTATTCGAAAATCTCATCAAGGTATTTCTAGTGGGCTGGGATCCCTTTCAACATGTTGCAACCTTGAGTGACTCAACAAATTACAACAAGCCTAGTTGGGTAGATAACATAGCTTATCAATTGCATCTCTATGCAACTCCCAGATCAGTTAGGTGACAACTCTTTGTCTAAGAACATCATATGTACTTCGACTAACTTTGCCTCTAACACTATGCGGTCAAGTTTGTAAGCATTCGGACAACATAGCATTAGTTGAGTAAGACCAAACTTCATAACTCAAACATATTGGTATAGTAGTTTGACCTTGAATGACTCAACAAACCTCCTAGAGAAGAACTTTGGTTATCTTGTTATGATGATGGAAGGCAACTTTATCATGCGAAACATGTGACTCAATATTATAAAGAGGAATTTCTTTTTCTTTAAGTCTCATCATAATAAACATTCATAGCATTTATAATATCGCATAAAATAAATCTATAACATGCTTTCTACTTGGATGATTATGGACTTTCTAATCTAATTTCCTTGAGCCATCAAAGGAAATTAGTTGGTCAAATTCTTAGGTGATTACATACATAGTCTTCAAAGCTTGCTTGTAATCTCCTTTTCTTCATGGCGCCTTTCTTCATCTTCAAGTTACAAAAATTATTCCTAACTAATCCTAATTTTACACTTTGATGTAACTAATTACATTTGTAATAAAGAAACCTCAAGTTACATTTGAGGGGAGTTAGGTGAGGAATTTTTTTTTACAACTCCAGAAAATGAGAGATAAGGCAGGGCACGCAGTCCCTATTTAATTTAATAAAAACCATAAAATTAAATTCAACCATCCACAATCATATTGGATCTAAGTCCATAATCATCTCATACATTCACAAACAATTTATGAACATATAAATCATGCTTTCATCTCTAATTACCATCATTGATTATATTGATCCATAATTTAATTCAAAATAATAAACATTTATTCTAATCTCATTAGAATAAATCCTAATCCAATTAGGATTATTTCCTTTAATTAAATTATTATCCAATTAAATAATTTAATTGAATATTCATGTAAATTCTTATTTTGGTGATTTATTTAATTTAACAATATTACCATAATTACTAATTTTAGTGTTGTATCTCTACTAGGATACTACAATATTAGTAACTTAATATTGCTAAAATTCATAAGCTGTGAGAATCTGATAGAACCAAAAAACCCTAGCAAGGGAGGCGCAGGCTCTGGATACTAAGAGTAGCTGCCGCCCCCTATCTCCCTACAGGCTGTCTATCCGCTTTTCACAGCTTCCAACTTTTCAATGCTAAATCAGTTTTATGATTTTTCAGGCTTGCCAAGAACAATTCTAAGAAATTTTAAATCCTAAAAATCATTAAAACATGCATTAAAAATCAGCCAAGAAAAATCTACAAGTTTTTCTCACTAAAATCACCAAATTTATGCAAAGCAGGCTTAATAGTTTTCAATCGCTGCCAAACTTTCGCCAGTTGCATTAATCAGTTTAAAAAAAAATTAAACCAATTAATCAACAAGAATTCACCATGATTAAATGTTGCCTTCACTGAAACATTACAAGTGCAATTTCTCACAAATTCGGTTAGTGACAATCAAATCAGAATAACTCAAAGAACAAAACAATTTTGTTAAAGGTAACAATCAAAGCATAGATCGTATAGGAATAACATATGCGAGGCTCTGATACCACTGTTGGTATTCGGCTCATGGTCAAATAGAGCTAATGTATAATTTAATCAACAAGTTAAATATACAACGTAACGGAATAAAATAAAACAAAGAGACACCGAATCCCTCCATGGATCTGCCTATGAATTCAAAACGATCAAGCTGTCAATAATAGATAACAATAAAAAATCTCATACCTCTGTAATGGAGATTATCGAAACCACATCATAGATTCTTGAAGTTCTTGCTCTTGTACAGAATGCTAGCTTGTCGAAGACCAAAGTCGTCCAATTGTCCGACCTCTAACGATAATCCACACAGGTGATCTAAAAAGCCTTCACAAGGTTGAGATTATGTTTTGCCAAGACGATGCTAATGGTTTAGGTTGTGAGAAACCTTCCTCCTCTTACTCTAGTTAGCCGAAAAGAAGCAGGCCAGAAGAAAACTGATTCCTCCTCCTCTTTTCTCTATGCGTCGATTCTCATAGGGAGGTTGATGCACCCAAAAGAGTGTATCTTATTTAACCTTGCACTAAAAAGATCAATTGTAAGTATAGTAGTTAGCAAGGGTCGAGTCCTCAGGGATTGGGTTTTAGTTTATAAGTTGATAGTTTAAAACTTAAATTCAAGAACAATAAAAGAAAAGGGGTTTTTGAAGCCAGATTTAAACTAAAGTAAATAATAAGAATAAGATGCAAGGCGGTATAACCAGCCAATAAAAATATATATACTAAGCAAGGCGGTATAACCAGCCAATAAAAATATATATACTAAATTAGGCGGTATAACCAGCCAATAAAAATAAAACAAAATTAATATACAAATTAGGCGGTATAACCAGCCAATAAAAATAAATATACTTTTAAAAATAAGCAAACTAGAAAAGTAAGAAAACAAGTAAGAAGAATCAAAAATGAAAAATATGGTTAAGGTTTCATTCTCCACCACTAGACATCATTAAGAATCAATTTCAGATCTATCAATATCAACCAACTATCAAAGTTAACAACCGTAGATAACAACAAGCTCTGTTATCCCAATCTTTCCTTAGTTTGTCGTTAAATAGAACAAGCTCTCTATTTAATCTCTAACCATCAAACAACCTAGAATAAGCTCTCTAGATTCAATTTAATGGCAGCTTTATGATGAGAAAGATAGGTTGATCTAAGCAACAAACACATAAGCTCGGATTGTTCAACTTAGGTTATGTTCCACTTTGCAATTATTGAAAACTTGACCATAATCATTAATCACAAATTGCCACTTATGAATAGGAAATCAAGACAATTACACGGATCAAGACTCCTAAACTAGCAATAGATAATTATCAAGATCTATCTAGTTGTACACCTAAACAAATCAAGACAACATCATGAACAATTCTTGTAGAAGAACATAAGCAACTTTGATAGAAAATTAATGATAGATAGAATCTGAAAATCAATCACAAAACATGTCTAGGGCTTTGAAATCACCCTTAACCAAATAGAAGTTTAGCCTAGCATAGGCATTATAAACATAAAATTAAATAGAATCTAAGAAGAAAATAAAAGAAAGAAAGAAGAAGAAGAAGAATATTAATTATCCAACCTCTTGCTCTTTCTAAAGAAAAAGAAAACTAGAGAAAAGAAAGAAGAAGAAAACTTAGAAAATTTTGTTAAAATGGCTAATATCCTACCAATCTCCAATATGATCCCTTACAATCATCCAAGGCCCTCTATTTATACACATTTTGGAGGGCTAAATGACAAGAGACAAGGTTTACAAATTTCAAAGGTAGGTATATGACGATTTTGATCAGCCAACTTGATGGTCGATTTCGTCAATATTGGAGGCCTGATCTGATCACATGGTCTTCTAGAAAAAGGTTCCCCTATCAGTTACGGAACCATAGCCGTTGGAATCAGCTCATTTGCTGATGTGGTTAAGCAGATATGGGCAAAATACGAAAACATGTCAGCACAGACGTCATTACACATCAGCCACCTTGATGGTCGATTTCTTCAATATTGGAGGCCTGATCTGATCACATGGTCTTCTAGACAAAGGTTCCCCTATCAGTTACGGAACCATAGCCGTTGGAATCAGCTCATTTGCTGATGTGGATAAGAAGATATGGGCATAATACGAAAACATGTCAGCACAGACGTCATTGCAAATCAGCCAACTTGATGGTCGATTTCTCTAGGGAAAACGACTCCGTTTTAAGAAGTGTAAAACATGAAAAAGATAGATATGCCTCTTAGCTTTGCATGGCTACAAATTTCAGCCTTATTGCTTCAGTGAAACTCGAGATATAGCTGATATGGCAAAAGGTATCGGAACTGAAACTGAACTGGATTTGCCCTTAATTCTAGTAATCTGAAATCACTCAAAGAAACTTGTGAAAAACACCAAAATACATAAAAATATAAAAGATCATAAACACAATTAGACTAAACAATAATAACTCGTATTTGACACAAAACATTAATAAAACATAACTAAAAACTATATAATTATACGAGTTATCACACCCCCACACTTAGATTGTTGATAGTCCCTAGCAACGACTCAATAAAAATAAAATAAGAAAATCTAATCTAATCCATTTTCGTAGGAAATCACGGTGGCACTTAGCATGTGACACAAGCCTTTAAACCCCTAGGTGTCCCTAGTGGACGAGTTTAGTCTCGTGAGGGTTTACTAGAACGATACCCACAAACATTGAAAAACTAAAATATAAATAAACTGCATATACTAAAAATATTTACTCCTAATCCTTTCAATACAAATTAGATACAATATTTGAACAAGTCTTATAAACTAATCAATAGCTTAAAGAATTTCACAAAAAATCATGCTTGAATGTAAATTGTTTGAGTTAAGCCAATATTAGCATAACATATCTCAATCAAAATATTGCATGTTCAAATTTAATCTCAACTTCTCACATGGGATACCCTCATGATTTTCACTCTTTAAAGTAGTGGTGAAGTGTTTACACTCAATCAATCTCATGAAAACAGTTCTACCATATTCTTGCTTGTCCACCTATTCTCCACTATTTAGATCATACAACTTCATGAATCAAGAGGTCTTTAATCAAGGTTGTAATGGGGCCAAGGGGTTTGTAATGTGGTTGAAGAACAAAAGGATAAAGATATCACAAAGGTTCCAAAGAGTTCATAAAGTTTAGAGACATAAAAAGATCATACAAAGAAACTTCTCAAAACTCTTTACAAGTACATAGTCACCTAGGCCGGATATTTATGTTGGGCCTTTTCTTCATTCTGAACAACTTTGTAACATCTTTTTCTTTTTCCCAATTCAAGAGATGATTCATATTTTTTTTTGAATGTATTTGCCAGTATTCCATTTTTTTTTTTTTTTTTTTTTGACTTTTCTTTTCTTTCCCCCCACACTTATTTCTTGTTTCTAACCCAAATTTTTAACTAAAAATATCCCTTGTCTTTGCAACTTGTCTCAAAACATGCTAATTCATCTTTGGAACAAAGGTAAAGATATAAGTATATTTAGGTTAGGGACAAGTTATGGTTACCAAAGAGATAGCTTATTCAATGTAGGCTCAAATTGGTTCACTAAGGGTGTGTTCTCTTGGAACATCAATAAGGGATGGCTGTTTGGCTCTGGCTAAAAATCCTAATGCCTCTATCATATTCATGTTGTCACATGTATCAATATAGTCTCAAACGGTTTAAAGCAAGTTCTAGAGAATCCTGTAATCATAAGAGCACTCAAGAAAGAAATTAGATTGATTTGTATAATGCATCAATCATTATAGGCTCAAAAACTCACAAGGATGATTATACAAGTCAGATTAAGTCTAAACATGCTTCTTTCTCAATCAACATATCATATTAACATTGGCTCATAAAAAAAAAATGATATCAAGCTCAATTCTCATGAAAATCTTCTCACTAATAACTCTGTTTTAGACTTACGCAATTCATATCTCATCATTGTATTAAAAAGGAACTAAAACACACTAAAAATTATAATAAAGACTCATAAAAAAAAATAGTAGACAAAAATAAAAGAAATCCTAAATCATTCCCCCCACACTTAATTCTTACATTGTCCTCAATGTAAGTCTATTAACCCAAATGAAAGAATCATGTGTAAGAGAAAAGAACTAATAACATAAGAATAGGAACAGCTAAGACTCAAAACAAAACAAACTCATGCAACCTAAATAATCTTAAAATACTAAACAAAAATTAACAAGTAAACATAAAAAGATTAAAATCAAACTGACAAGGTGTGTCTCAAGTCTCCCTTACTCAGACCTTGTTCAGAATGAATACTTCTAAATTGCTTAAAACACAACAAACTTTTTTTTTTTTTTTTTGAAAAGAAGAAATCAAACTGACAAGGTATGTCTCAAGTCTCCCTTACTCAGACCTTGTTCAGAATGAATACTTCTTAATTTTTTTTTTTTTTTTTTTTTTGAAAAGAAGAAATCAAACTGACAAGGTATGTCTCAAGTCTCCCTTACTCAGACCTTGTTCAGAATGAATACTTCTTAAATATTTTTTTTTTTTTTTTTTTAAATTAGCAAAATATGTCCCTTACCCCCTACTAAAATATGACATTGTCCCCAATGTCAAATTTTAAAGGTAGAATTTAGGAGATATTACCTGCAGAGGTTGCTAACCACTTATTATAACTGAGACACAACAAGCAAAATGTTAGATAATGTCACAAAGACAAAGTGCAATCCACTCCTTGCTTGTCCATATCTCTTTTTCTTTTTCCGAGCGTTTGCGAAACAACCGTAGCAGATAAACACTCATAAGCTTGGAGCTTTTTAAGTAAATCTTCAATGGTTGTAGCAGAAATTATGGTTCTCCTTGCCTCTGAAAACATGAATCCATTATCCACAGCATTATCTAAATATAAAAGCAAATTACTAAAATAACCATTAATATTAAGCAAACCAATGGGTTTCTTATTTGTGACCAAAGATGACCAAGAAGCCACGCAAGCTATTTCTTCCAATGTACCCAGACCTCCTGGTAAAGCAATGAATGCATCGGCAGAATGGTACATGATTGTTATCCGTTCAGGGACACTCCAGACTTGTATTTCCTTACCCACGGTAGGTCCACAAAAACTTGTGAATAGTTTTGGCACGATTCCTAGAACTGGACTTCCTCCGGTGTGTGCTGCTGTAGCGACTGCTCCCATTAAACCCGTACTACCGCCTCCATAAATCAAGTGGATCTTTTGTTGGGCAAGTATTACTCCAACTCTTATGGCTTCATCAGCGAATATGTTATTTTTCCCTGGATAAGCACCTCCAAAGACACAAATTTTTTTAATGCGCTGGGATGAAGTACTTTCCATTTTTTTTTTCGAGTGCCTGAAAGAGAATGAGTACATGGTGTAATATATAGAGGACTGAGTAGTGAATCAGACAAGAGTAATAATGTCGCCGAAAGTGTATCTGACCTGTCAGAAGAAAATGTTAACCTAACAAAAGATTTTTGCGTGATTTCAGGAAGAAAATCAAAAAGAGAAGAAAAAATCAACCGTAAAAGACAAATAAAAAAAACGAGAATAATTACACAAATCGAACAACACGTAAATTAAAACAAAATAAAGTTATTGCAAATCAAACCAAAAGCTGAGAAGTCATTTATTGTAGTTGTGATTGTGGCTCACATCTTCCTCTGGTTTTACGTCCAGAAACGGCTTAAACGCCTTCTATGAGTCGAGGATATGCTTCCCATCCAGTTTTCTTACAAGCTGGCAAACAGGGTCTTTTAACATCAGATTCCCAAGATGTTGCCATTCCCTTTGGAATTGCGGCCATAAATCAAGAATTTCTCTTTGTACGTCTCCACTAGGATGCGTCTCAAGAGAAAGTTGGATATTACCCAAATTCTCCTTACTCAGTCCATCCTTAATGAATTCAATTTTATCATCTCGATTAGAAGACGGAATCCCAATAGAACGACATTTACCGTTACACGTCCATCGTGCACATTTGTGGCAATTTGAACTCATGCGCTTTGCTCGTCGCTTCTTTGCAAAAGTGCTTCTACCTGTACCTGGTAAATGCAAAACAGGAAGATATTCATCTTCACGTACCTTGGCTTCAATTATCCAACGTATGTCGTCAGGAATCCCTTTGTGCATAAGCATTCTTAATCTTTCAAGTCGAACTTGGTAAAGCTTCAGTAAAATATTTCGAGGAAAAGGAGGAAATCGTTTCTGCAATCTTGTGAGAATATCATCCATCCTGAAAAAAAAAATGAAAAAAATGAAAGAGAAATTGGAAGAGAAATTTATATACAATATCAGTTTTGTGGGTAGCTGATGGAACCGATTTAAATAATCACGGAGTACCGTTATCCGCCATTTAACTGGGGTTAAAAAAATTAAAAATTATATTTACATCTAGTTATTTTCAAAACAAGGATCAGAAAGAAAAACAACATAAAAAGACACAAAAACAAAACACTCTAAATAAAATCCTAAATTCTTCCCCCCACACATAATTCTTACATTGTCATTAATGTAATGCTATTAATCCCAAATGAAAGAATCATGTGTAAGTGAAAAGAACTAATAAACAAAATAAACCTATGCAGCCTAAATGAACTTAAAAACAGTAAACACAATTAACAAAGAAACATAAGAAATAAAAATAAAAACAATAAAAATAATAAAAGAAAAAGGAAAAGAAAGAGAAAGAGAAAGCAAATCTGAATATGGAAGGTTGGCAATTTCATCTTTAATTGGGCTGCCTTCCCAATTAACACTTGAGTTAGTGTTTTGAATCTAACCAACACCCCTTCTTGGCTTTTTAGGCTTGTCAGGCTCATGCATGAAATTTCCCAAATTTATGCGTTTGAGAGGAAGCTTTCTTTGCACAACAGTGGATGCATTCTCCATTACAAGTATTATTCCATCATCCTTGGTGGTGCATATCTCATCGAGGAATGGTGCATCTTTTGGTACTTGTTGAATGACATCCACAAACAAACTGTTTAAGGTTTCCAGCGTGTCTTGTTCATGGTCATCCTCCTTGAACTTTGCGAATCTACTAGGAAAAGGTGGAGAAGAAACATTAGTAAAAATTGGAATCTCAAACGTTACCTCAGGTGCCGAAATACTCTTATTTGGATCATTGGCTTCATTATCCTCAAGAATAGAATTCATCTCTAATTTTGTCTCATCCTCATCTTGTTCCTCATTCCTCAAGGTCATAATAGTAGTATTCTCCTTTGGGTTAATCATTGTTTGGGCAGGGAGTTCTTCAGATCTTTGTGCTACCCATCCCACCATACTACTAGTCATTTGGATCATTTGCTTTTCCAAACTCTGGATGCTTGCCCTTGTTTCCTGTTGAAATTGCAATGTATCAGTAACAAGAGAATAGACAAGATCTTCTAAAGAAGTACCTGAGTTTTGAGTCATATGTGGTGGTTGAAAAAGATCTGGTTCTTGGGACCATGATTGATTGAAGCTAGATGGATGAGTGTAATTGGCATAAGGATCTACTTCTTGGTAATTTTTCGAGTAGCCATAATTAGTATGATCCCACCATCCCTCATGGTAAGTGTTTGAGTAATGATCATACTGTTGGTCTTGGAACACTTGATGGCCTTGACATCCTCCCATGGCCAATTGTTGAACTGGGGAGGTGAGATTGGCTTGTTGATTCTCCATGTTCATGTATGCCACCAACTCTTCAAGTGTTAGATTGCTCAATTCCATTTTTTTTTTTAATTTGAAAAGAAAAACTTGTATGTACAAGAAAATAAAACTAATTAGAACTGAAAATAAGAATAAACCAAGTAACAAATAAACTAAAGAAAACAATCCCCGGCAACGGCGCCAAAAACTTGATGCACCCAAAAGAGTGTATCTTATTTAACCTTGCACTAAAAAGATCAATTGTAAGTATAGTAGTTAGCAAGGGTCGAGTCCTCAGGGATTGGGTTTTAGTTTATAAGTTGATAGTTTAAAACTTAAATTCAAGAACAATAAAAGAAAAGGGGTTTTTGAAGCCAGATTTAAACTAAAGTAAATAATAAGAATAAGATGCAAGGCGGTATAACCAGCCAATAAAAATATATATACTAAGCAAGGCGGTATAACCAGCCAATAAAAATATATATACTAAATTAGGCGGTATAACCAGCCAATAAAAATAAAACAAAATTAATATACAAATTAGGCGGTATAACCAGCCAATAAAAATAAATATACTTTTAAAAATAAGCAAACTAGAAAAGTAAGAAAACAAGTAAGAAGAATCAAAAATGAAAAATATGGTTAAGGTTTCATTCTCCACCACTAGACATCATTAAGAATCAATTTCAGATCTATCAATATCAACCAACTATCAAAGTTAACAACCGTAGATAACAACAAGCTCTGTTATCCCAATCTTTCCTTAGTTTGTCGTTAAATAGAACAAGCTCTCTATTTAATCTCTAACCATCAAACAACCTAGAATAAGCTCTCTAGATTCAATTTAATGGCAGCTTTATGATGAGAAAGATAGGTTGATCTAAGCAACAAACACATAAGCTCGGATTGTTCAACTTAGGTTATGTTCCACTTTGCAATTATTGAAAACTTGACCATAATCATTAATCACAAATTGCCACTTATGAATAGGAAATCAAGACAATTACACGGATCAAGACTCCTAAACTAGCAATAGATAATTATCAAGATCTATCTAGTTGTACACCTAAACAAATCAAGACAACATCATGAACAATTCTTGTAGAAGAACATAAGCAACTTTGATAGAAAATTAATGATAGATAGAATCTGAAAATCAATCACAAAACATGTCTAGGGCTTTGAAATCACCCTTAACCAAATAGAAGTTTAGCCTAGCATAGGCATTATAAACATAAAATTAAATAGAATCTAAGAAGAAAATAAAAGAAAGAAAGAATAAGAAGAAGGATATTAATTATCCAACCTCTTGCTCTTTCTAAAGAAAAAGAAAACTAGAGAAAAGAAAGAAGAAGAAAACTTAGAGAATTTTGTTAAAATGGCTAATATCCTACCAATCTTCAATATGATCCCTTACAATCATCCAAGGCCCTCTATTTATACACATTTTGGAGGGCTAAATGACAAGAGACAAGCTTTACAAATTTCAAAGGTAGGTATATGACGATTTTGATCAGCCAACTTGATGGTCGATTTCGTCAATATTGGAGGCCTGATCTGATCACATGGTCTTCTAGAAAAAGGTTCCCCTATCAGTTACGGAACCATAGCCGTTGGAATCAGCTCATTTTCTGATGTGGTTAAGCAGATATGGGCAAAATACGAAAACATGTCAGCACAGACGTCATTACACATCAGCCACCTTGATGGTCGATTTCTTCAATATTGGAGGCCTGATCTGATCACATGGTCTTCTAGACAAAGGTTCCCCTATCAGTTACGGAACCAAAGCCGTTGGAATCAGCTCATTTGCTGATGTGGATAAGAAGATATGGGCATAATACGAAAACATGTCAGCACAGACGTCATTGCACATCAGCCAACTTGATGGTCGATTTCGCTAGGGAAAACGACTCCGTTTTAAGAAGTGTAAAACATGAAAAAGATAGATATGCCTCTTAGCTTTGCATGGCTACAAATTTCAGCCTTATTGCTTCAGTGAAACTCGAGATATAGCTGATATGGCAAAAGGTGTCGGAACTGAAACTGAACTGGATTTGCCCTTAATTCTAGTAATCTGAAATCACTCAAAGAAACTTGTGAAAAACACCAAAATACATAAAAATATAAAAGATCATAAACACAATTAGACTAAACAATAATAACTCATATTTGACACAAAACATTAATAAAACATAACTAAAAACTATATAATTATACGAGTTATCAGAGGTGAGAGAATGCGGCTACCAGGGTTTTTCTTCCTTAGGGGGAGGCGTCAACAACATAAGGCATATGTATATTATCAGGTTTAGTGTATGCCAACTCTTGGACTTATTGCACTAAAGCCCTTTGTAGAAGGAGAAAATTTGTAACCAATTACAAATAGTCACATGTCAATTGGAATTTCTTTAATTAATTGGGTAAGGGAAGGGGTTGCTTGGGTTTGAACCCAAGTCAAAACAATCTCAAGAGACGAAATCTTCTCCTATCCAAGACAAAGGTAAAGGCAAGAGGATTTAGAGAGCGAGCTGGAGAGATCAATCTGGACTTTGTATGAGAACGAGTGCAAATTCTCCAAAATCTACATAAATCATCCACAGATCCAGAACGAATGTCTTCCTTAAGAGCTCCGGGAATATCTTGACAAAACCCAAATTGTACACACAAATTTTATGTCAAAAATATGAGAAGAAAAATTTGGAGTCAAATAAATAATTTTATTAATCAAACTTTGAGGTTACAATCTCTGAATATTCTTAAAGAAAGAAATCCTTTGATTCTTTTCTTCAGTAAAATTTTGATTCAAGGGTCTTCACGACTTGATCTTGAATCGGTGAGATCTGCTTCAAGGGTCTTCTAGACTTGGTCTTGAAAAACAGGAATTATCTCCTTTCCTTTGATGAACAAGATCGGAGAGCAGCTTCTTAGAGAATTCTCAAGAACAAGCACCGCGTTCTTAGAATTTCTCTAATTTCTTCTTAAGAATTTTGAGAGGATTTGGCTCTTCAAAATCTTCTTCTCTTCAGGCTTTCTGAATCGTGAATTTGTGTTAAGAGGAGGTCTCTATTTATAGTGGTAGCTAGCCAGGTGAAAGAGAGTTTTAAAAGAACTTAACCTCCTTATTTATCTCTCAATTAATTTAATTTAATTAGAGATAATATCTTCTTATTTATCTCTTAATTAATTTAATTTAATTAGAGATAAAATATTTATTTTTTATCACTTAATTAATTAATTAAATTAGAGATAAAATATTTATTTATCTCTCAATTAATTAATTAAATTAGAAATAAAATATTTATTTTTTATCACTTAATTAATTAATTAAATTAGAGATAAAAATATTTATTTATCTCTTAATTAATTTAATTTAATTAGAGATAAAACTTTATTATTTATCCCTTAATTAATTAATTAAATTAGAGATAAAATATTTATTTACCTCTTCATTAATTTAATTTAATTAGAGATAAAAATTTATTATTTATCTCTTAATTAATTTAATTTAATTAGAGATAAAACTTTATTATTTATCTCTTAATTAATTTAATTTAATTAGAGATAAAAATTTTATCTCTTAATTAATTTAATTTAATTAGAGGTAAAATAATTATGACACATGGGTGAAATTTGATTGGATAACCCATGAATCCTTGCAATTTGATTGGTCAAACCATGTGTACATATTTAATTAATTATAAAATAATTAATTATAATATGATATTATCAATTTCACATGGTAATGTATAATTTAATTAAAAATTTCTTAATTAAAGAAATTCCAATTGACATGTGGCTATTTGTAATTGGTTACAAATTTTCTCCTTCTACAAATGCCCCCTCAATACTTGGTTACGTACACGAATTTTTTTTTTAGTGTAGCAAGTGGACAAGTCTTGAAATTTATCTACATCAATTAATTATCCTCATATAATTTTGCATATGAGACGAAAAAAAATTAATTTAGCAAATGGATGATCGACCCACTCTAAATGATTTAGCACAAAATAAGTATCGGGCCAACATTGGCCTACGTAAAGAAAATATAGGCCAATGTTGGCCCACGTAACAAAAATGGTTTTAAGCAAAACTTAATTTTTTTTTTTTTTTTAGAGAGTTTGACTTGGTAAAAGAACCCAATAGTCCATGCAAAATATAGTTCACAGTTTGAAGACTTTCTGCAGCTCCAAAGAATTTGAGTTTGATCTAATCGCTTCTTTGCTCAAATTAATTTCAATTAAAACTCAACCTCCAGTTTTAAAGAAACTCTAATGCAATTAGAAGTTCTATTCCTTGACCACATGGGACTTATTTCCCCTATAAAAGCAACACCTCTCTACCCGCTTTTGCATATCGAAGGTTCCCAAACGTTGTAGAGCTTAGCAGGTGAGTTCCTTTTCTTTTTTTTCTTTTTTTTATCAGGTTATTCTCCTCGGTTAATGAAATCTAGCAAAAATAAAATCAGGCGTGCCAAAAAATTTCAAAGTGCACTGTCGATTTCATTATAAAGCTGTTAAAAGCACAGATACGAGAGCGAGACTCATTGAAACCGACGCTTTTGTGGCTCTCCTCTTATTTTTCTGTTCTTTCTTTGGACTGCGCAACCATCCCTAGCTCCCACTCGTAAGTAGTTTCCTTCACCTTCTTTGTCTTTGATTTTTTTCAGTGTCTTCATCCTCACTTTTTTAGCATCTTCATCTGCAGAAAATTCAATCAATGCAGTACCGCAGAAAAAACTTTTATCAGAAAGATAGTGAGGTAGCCTAACACTATTCACCTTGCCATAGTGAGCAAAGAAAGACTCCACATCTTCAATCTTGACATCATATCCGAAAGGTGAAGCTACTATTGTTCTTATATCAACTTGCTCTATAACTTCTTCAGGGTTAGAAAGCTCCTTAAATCTACCAACCTAAATTAGAGAAATTCTAAGAACGCGGTGAAATAATTTAACCAATTACAAATAGCCAATTACAAATAGCCAAATCCAATTACAAATAGCCACATGTCAATTGGAATTTCTTTAATTAAGAAATTTTCAATTAAATTATACATTACCATGTGAAATTGATAATATCATATTATAATTAATTATTTTATAATTAATTAAATATGTACACATGGTTTGACCAATCAAATTGCAAGGATTCATGGGTTATCCAATCAAATTTCACCCATGTGTCATAATTATTTTACCTCTAATTAAATTAAATTAATTAAGAGATAAAATTTTTATCTCTAATTAAATTAAATTAATTAAGAGATAAATAACAAAGTTTTATCTCTAATTAAATTAAATTAATTAAGAGATAAATAATAAATTTTTATCTCTAATTAAATTAAATTAATGAAGAGGTAAATAAATATTTTATCTCTAATTTAATTAATTAATTAAGGGATAAATAATAAAGTTTTATCTCTAATTAAATTAAATTAATTAAGAGATAAATAAATATTTTTATCTCTAATTTAATTAATTAATTAAGTGATAAAAAATAAATATTTTATCTCTAATTTAATTAATTAATTGAGAGATAAATAAATATTTTATCTCTAATTTAATTAATTAATTAAGTGATAAAAAATAAATATTTTATCTCTAATTAAATTAAATTAATTAAGAGATAAATAAGAAGATATTATCTCTAATTAAATTAAATTAATTGAGAGATAAATAAGGAGGTTAAGTTCTTTTAAAACTCTCTTTCACCTGGCTAGCTACCACTATAAATAGAGACCTCCTCTTAACACAAATTCACGATTCAGAAAGCCTGAAGAGAAGAAGATTTTGAAGAGCCAAATCCTCTCAAAATTCTTAAGAAGAAATTAGAGAAATTCTAAGAACGCGGTGCTTGTTCTTGAGAATTCTCTAAGAAGCTGCTCTCCGATCTTGTTCATCAAAGGAAAGGAGATAATTCCTGTTTTTCAAGACCAAGTCTAGAAGACCCTTGAAGCAGATCTCACCGATTCAAGATCAAGTCGTGAAGACCCTTGAATCAAAATTTTACTGAAGAAAAGAATCAAAGGATTTCTTTCTTTAAGAATATTCAGAGATTGTAACCTCAAAGTTTGATTAATAAAATTATTTATTTGACTCCAAATTTTTCTTCTCATATTTTTGACATAAAATTTGTGTGTACAAATTTTGGCACACCCAGTGGGACAATCTCTGCCTTTCATCTCTTTTCTTCAAAACTCAAGTTATCAAGTTGCAATGGCTCCCAAGAAGAACCTTGCTAACAAACCAACTCTCAAGCCTGCTCGAGCTAATCCTGTAGTCTACCCCACTTCATCATCAAGCGTTGATATCCCTACTCATCCTTATGGCACTAGGAGGAAGACCAAAGCTCTTACTGAATTGTATGAGCAAACTTTTCCAGTGCTCAATCAAAACCCTCTCTATGACACTTCTTCTCCAATTCAAAACTTAGAAGAAGTTTCCGCTGGACAAGTTGATTCTCCTCGAGGATCAAGTGCAAGTCGCCAGTTAACATATAAAGGACAAGATAGCTACTCCAGCAACAAGCCTATTCCATCCTCTGCTCCAAAATCAAGTTCTGGAGTAATGGCTGTCATGACAACTGGCACCACATCATTGGAAGAACAAGTTGCACTTCTGGCAAAATCTGTTGAAATCCTTTCAGCAAGTATCAAAGAGAAGGATAACCAGATCGCTTCCATGATGGACAAGATCGCCGGTCTCACTGGAAAAAGGAACGAAGCTTCAAACAGTTTTATCTCTAATTAAATTAAATTAATTAAGAGATAAATAAATATTTTTATCTCTAATTTAATTAATTAATTAAGTGATAAAAAATAAATATTTTATCTCTAATTTAATTAATTAATTGAGAGATAAATAAATATTTTATCTCTAATTTAATTAATTAATTAAGTGATAAAAAATAAATATTTTATCTCTAATTAAATTAAATTAATTAAGAGATAAATAAGAAGATATTATCTCTAATTAAATTAAATTAATTGAGAGATAAATAAGGAGGTTAAGTTCTTTTAAAACTCTCTTTCACCTGGCTAGCTACCACTATAAATAGAGACCTCCTCTTAACACAAATTCACGATTCAGAAAGCCTGAAGAGAAGAAGATTTTGAAGAGCCAAATCCTCTCAAAATTCTTAAGAAGAAATTAGAGAAATTCTAAGAACGCGGTGCTTGTTCTTGAGAATTCTCTAAGAAGCTGCTCTCCGATCTTGTTCATCAAAGGAAAGGAGATAATTCCTGTTTTTCAAGACCAAGTCTAGAAGACCCTTGAAGCAGATCTCACCGATTCAAGATCAAGTCGTGAAGACCCTTGAATCAAAATTTTACTGAAGAAAAGAATCAAAGGATTTCTTTCTTTAAGAATATTCAGAGATTGTAACCTCAAAGTTTGATTAATAAAATTATTTATTTGACTCCAAATTTTTCTTGTCATATTTTTGACATAAAATTTGTGTGTACACCCTTACACATATATTATTAAATATTCACAATAAGCCCACAACACTTAATGAATATTTAATCTGGCCCAATTTCATTTTAATTTCAATAATCACCTTTTGTGTGTGACCCATTAGGCCCTTAACATGTTGGCAATAAATATAATAAATTCAATTAAGAATTTCTTCTTTATATTTATAGATCATGAGCAGCATTAGCAATGCATCATGACCACCCAAATGCCAAGAGAGTCATCAAGCTTCGACTAGCCTTTCGTGTACAATATGTCTGTGTAATTCGATCCTTTCATCAAATATCCCATGATAGGAAAGAGCATGGTTCAGTGTCTACTCTTAACCCATTCCATATTAGATCTGCAACTTTATATTAACTCCTTAAGTATTGCCTTGGCCAAGGACTTCAATAAGTTAATATAAGCCAAATACATGTGAAATATGTCCCCTTAATCACTTGGGGTGATGAATCCTCTCTGGACCACTCATTCATCTTCGTATGCTTCATGTCATACCCAATAACACCCTACTCTAAGCATCCTTGTGATTGGGACCCCGTTCGTGATGAAATCTAAGAATGACAGTTCACATACAAGATGACCTAGTGTCAGAAGTCAAAGGATTACTTACACTATTGACACATTAGATTATTTACCATAGACACTTGAGTAAAATACCAAATGGAACTCTCATAGCGGGTCATATTCAGTGAACTTGTTCAACTAACAAGCACCCATATGTTATCCCCAAGTATCTCTATACTTTCAACCTATGAGATCAGTTGCATGCATCAAGTGCATGAAGGCTTAACATATGCCACTCTTTGAGCATTGTCAATGCCATGTCTTGACAATACAATGACCAAGAACAGTTTAGAAACACGGTATTGATGCATAAGGATCCTCATAATTGTAATATCTTACAATTCCTTTGCAATGCCATTGTGTCTTATGGGCTTTATCTTCACAAGTCATTTATAACAATTATAACAATACTTATGGATAAAGAAATACCTCAATTTTAATTAATAAACTATAATGTGCAATACATAAATATATAAATAGTGTTTTACAAGCCTAACTAGATTGGCTTGTAGAGCTTACACCAACACCTAAAGGGTGACATGCATAAGAACAATGATGCATGGATGAAACATGGTATTCTATTGAGGTAAAACTTAATGGAATAAAAGATCTATTTTGAGGACTTGATTGAAATGTTCAATTAAGATTAATTAAAATGTAATTGAGATTTGTGAAATTCAAAGATAATGTCTTAATGAAATAAGAAGAATCGCCTGGTTTTATGAACACAAGTTTAAATGAGTATGCTAGAGAAATGTTCAAGGATTTATGAGTGACTGTTCAATAGTTCGGTAAAATATCATGTGATGATACTGACTAATCAAAGACATGAATTGTTCATGATAAGAAAATAATTTAATTGAGAATTAAGTTACTTTGCTTAATTATTGATCTAACTGAATATGTGCATGAAATTAGAATAGGTCCATAAGTCTATTCTAATTTAAGTCTATTAACTGAGGTTGATTGGCCCAACTTAAAGAGTTAAGTTGGTAGGCCTAGTATTACTAAATGTTAGTATATTGGACCTCTTAATCCATATAGCACAAGCCTTAAATGGATTAATGAAAGACTTGTAGCATAAGCTACAAGTGTTGGTCGACCACCTTTAGAGAGAGGGGTTAGGGTTTTCACTTGAATATATATGATATATCAAGCCCTAGCTGCCTAAGTGAGTGTTCTTTAGACATTGAACATTTTGATTTTGCTAAGGAAGAAAGTTGGTTTCAAAAGAAAGATTTTTCCCTAGCAAAATTACCTAGTCGCCAGCTCCTTGTAGCACGTTCTTCTAGTTGTCGCAATTTCCCTTTGGTGTCCATCTTGCTGTATCTTCATTGTTTCTGAGTGAGATTGACACAGAGAGATAAATACTGAGCATTAGATCTTTTGATTTTGATCTGAGGATCAACTTGCTAGTACAAGTGAATCACCATACCTTGGAGAAGGATCCATCACCGGTTCGTGTAGACTAGCTTTAGAGGAAGGACAATTGTGCTTCTCGTGATCTTGTGGAACTGGCAGGAGATCTTAAAGATTGGATTCAGTGCTGATTGGATCTACAACTTAAGACTACGAGATCTTAAGTGGGTAATCTCTAAACATATGGTTGATTTAAAAAAGTTTTATTAGCCTTTAAACTAATGTTATCACAATCCGTAGATCCTGTGTTATCCGGGTGCTTCTTTGTTTATCTTTCGCTGCTATATTTTGATATTTATGTTTAAGCATGAGCCCGGATTTCCCAACAGCTAGCACTATAAATAGGGTACTCCCCAAAGTTAAAATTCACAATTCTTGAAGAGAAGAAGATTTTGAAGATACCAAGCCTCTCCAAAGTCTTGAGTATCAAGCTTTGAAGAATTAAGGAAATTTTAGAAGAACGTCGTAATTGGGTCTCAAGAAAGTTTAAGAAATTGCTCTTCGGTCTTGTGTTGATCCAAGAAAAAAGTAATCATGTTTGCTCAAGATCAAGTCGCCAAAAACCCTTTAAACAAGTCATGTGTGTTCAAAATTAAGTCATCAAGACCCTTGAAGAACAATTTGGGAAAAGAAGACCTGAAGACAATTCGGAAAAAAAGATCTGAAGAATTAAAGTCTCCAAAGTTCCAGCAAATAAATCCAAGAAGAAAGATCTGAAAATCAAAGTCTAAAGATCTAAGAATCCCTACTTTGGGACCAAATTCCAAGAATCTTTAAATTTGGGACCAAATTCTAAAATTTTCAAGACTCCCTAAATATGAAATCAAATTCCAAGATTTCCACGGCCACCTATATTTGGTATCAAATTAATTCAATTCAAGATCAAGTCTCAAAGACTCTTGAAGCAAATTTCAAGGTCAAGTCATCAAGACCCTTGAAACAAATTCCATTGATTTAATAACAAGTGATAAAGACTCTTGAAGCAAAGATTCTTTGTGAAGAAAATAATCAAAGGATTTTCTTTAATTTTAAAAATTAACAGAGATTGTAATTTTCTCATCTGAAAAATAAAATTATTATTTGATTCTAATTTTCTTTGTCTTATTTTCAGATACGAAATTTGAGTATACACACTTCCTCTGTTGGATGTGCACTTAATTTGGATTTGACAGTTTATATGGATCTTATCAATCAATTAAGTCTGGTATCCAAACCTGTTTTCTTTTTATTTTTTCTTTTAAAAGATAATAAAAAGTTTTATTAAATTAATAGAATAGGATTTTTATAATTAAATAGGATACAAATTAAATTCATCGTGGCATAATCAACCAAAATCATCGTCGTCCCAAACTTAGCACCTCTACATTCTTTTATGACCGTAATGAGACAAAGAAACAAAACGACAGCCAAAACTATTACTACACGTTTGGTTGAATGTAATACCTATTCCATTCAGGTCTATTCAATCGAATGGCCTATTTCACCGTTTGGTTTAGTTTTTTGCGCTGAATAGCCATTCCACCGAATGGCCTATTCGATGAAACCAGCAAATGGCCATTCTTTATTCCCACCCAAAAATGGCTATTCCTTGTCCATTCCTATGACCACAAATAGAGGAAAATATTTTTGGACAAGTTTGCCCACGGACAAAAAAGTCATGACAATAACCAAAAAAAAAGTCAAAATTATTTTTTCAACATCATCCCTAAATAGGGAAGCTAACGAAAAATCATAAAAACAACAAAATGACAACAAAAATCAGAAAAAATGAAAGAGAGAGAAGGGTTTTTTTCTTCTTCTTTTTCAATGTTTTATTTGACGAATGCTGATTATAGAGAATCAACAAAGTAACATGCATTATATATGCAATTAAAAATGGAGTTGACAATTTAGATTGCAAAAAGTCAAATTGAGATATAATTAGCAAAGACAAAGTAAGGGTTGTTAAAAAGTCAATTAAAAGCATTATTTAACAAAGTCTTATTTTGTTTGCAACTTTAATTAATTTGGAGGATGCATTGGGACTTAAACCTAATAACTGGTTGTTTATTGTAATTGTAATCGTCTTTAATTATATATATATATATATTATTGAGATAATAAACTTTTACACAACTTCGCTTGGCTTATTTTTTAATAAGTTTGTTATACATAATTCAAGATCAAGTCTCAAAAACTCTTGAAGCAAATTTCAAGATCAAGTCATCAAGACCCTTGAAACAAATTCCATTGATTCAATAACAAGTGATAAAGACTCTTGAAGCAAAGATTCCATGTGAAGAAAATAATCAGATGATTCTTTTTATCTTTAAAAATTCACAAAGATTGTAATTGTCATGTTTGATTAATAAAATTATTATTTGACTCCAAATTTTTTAGTCTTATTTCAGAAAAAAATTTTGATTGTACATTCTTCCTCTGCTGTATGTTCACTTAATTTGGATTTGATAGTTTATATGGATCTCATCAATCAATTAAGTCTGGTATCCAAACCTGCTTTCTTTTTATTTATTTTTCTTTTAAAAGATAATAAAAAGTTTTATTAAAGTAATAGAATAGGATTTTTATAATTAAAATAGGATACAAATTAAATTCATCATGGCATAATCAACCTGTAGACACCTAATTTTGTCCGGACCACTAAACAGGTATGTTTTCTTCCTATATTGATGTTTCCGAGTGTAAAAAGACTTTTTTCATCCTGCAGGTGATACTCCGAGACTTGGTTTAAGAGGGCGAGCATAAAAAGTCAAACGTGAAAAAAGTCAACCCCGAAAAAAGTCAACCCCAAAAAGTCAACTACTGAAAAAGTCAACCCACTTTCAAAATCAAGATTTTAAGTTCAATTGAAAAATGGCGAAAGAATTTTGATAATCCGAGGTCTACATTGAAAGATATGGAGTTCGGAAGTTGGCATTTGGAGATTCAATATAAAGGAAACCCTAATCCGAGAAATTTGGGGAAAGGTGCTTAAACGATCAAATTGGTCAAAATTGAGGGTTCCAAATGAAAGATAAGCACTGACTACGGGTAATGGAGAAGTCACTTGCAAGAAAAACCGAAAGAAATGTCAATCCGGGAGAAAACCGAGAATTAGGGTTTTTAGTGGATTTCGGTGAAATCGAGAAGAATCACAGAAATGGCCCGAATTGGTAAGACCAAAGCCCCAATGGATGAAGAATGATTAAAAAGGATAGCCCAAGGCTCAGATTGAAGAAAATCTGAAAATCGGACTTGTTTTGAGCAAAACCGTGTTTCGGAGGCAAAAGGGCAAAATTGGAAATTTTGGGAAAAATAGCAAATGGACTCCGAAAATTCTGAAATTTTTTCAATCTCATTCTTAAATCATTTGAAAGAGATTGGCGAAAGAAAATCTTGATTCGGAGTTCGTTTGCACAATGGCCAAATCCTGGGCTTCTTATGTAGTAATTCAAAAAGGAAAATCCCGGAAAAATAGCAAATGAGCTCCAAATCTTTTGAAATTTTGCAAATCTGATTTTTAAATTATTTGGAAGAGATTGGCGAAATAAAATCTTGATTCGGAGTTCGTTTGCAAAATGGCCAAATCCCGGGCCTCCTATACAATAATTCAAGAAGATAAATCCCGGAAAAATAGCAAATGAGCTCCAAAAATTCTGAAATTTTGCAAATCTCATTTTTAAATTATTTGGAAGAGATTGGCGGAATAAAATATTGATTCGGAGTTCGTTTTCAAAATGGCCAAATCCCGTGCCTCATATGCAGTAATTCAAGCCGATAAATCCCGAAAAAATACCAAATGAGCTCCAAAAATTATGAAAACTTCCAGATCACACTTTTTAATTATTTTGAAGAGAGTGGTGAAGAAAAATCTTGATTTAGAACTCGTTTAAAAAATGGTAAAATGTAGGGGCATAAAAGGGCATTTTTGGAAGAAAAAATCCAAATAAATAGCAAACGGACTCGAATAATTTTGAAAACTTCCAGAACTCAATATTTTATTATTTTGGAAGTATTAAAAAAAGAAAAATTGAATTTGGAGTCCGTTTGATATTTATTTGCATCCGGGGGGCAAAACAGTCATTTCACCCAAGCAACCGAAAAGGGCTTCTTTGGGCCTTTCAAAAAATCAGAGTTGAGCTGGAAAAGAGAAGTGTTGGCATGCCCAAGCCCAAAGGAAGGAGGAAGCTTCTGATTTTTTAATCAAATGGCTAAAAATCAAGAATTAGTTAGATATTCTCTTTGATCAAGCCATGGTGATTAAGCCACATAGGCCAAGAGAGATGTCAACATTATTCTTTAACAGCTGTAATTTGAGAGATCTGAGATGCTAATCTAAAGGTGGTAATTTCATGATTTTTCTCCTTGAATTATTAGCCATTTGATGGAAAATTGGTTACACAAAAAATGACAACATCCTAGGGGAGGAGAGAGATAAAATTCTGCCAACATTAAGGGGAGGTCAGAATTTTGAATTTTGAACTTCATTTTTGCTGATTTCTCTTAGTTTTTCTTAGTTTTTCTCTTCTTGGTTGAAAGCAAAAAAGAAAAGTTTAGAAAAGAAATGAAAGTTTGAAGAGATAAAGCTTGAAATATAGCTTCTTGAGGTTGCTCTTGAGCACCAACTCTTGCACTTTCTTGATTTTCCATTCTTGTTTTTGCTATTTTGATTTCTATTTGGTGAGTTTCCATTTTAAATAAATGTTTTTTTTTGTTCTTTTCAAGTTATTCCTTCATCTCTTTCTTAAAGATATTTTTTTACAATTTTTTCTACAATAAACTCACCATGGCCAAATGGCCTACATTATTTGTTTTAAATTGCTGTTTTGGTTTATTTTACCATATTGTTTATGTTGTTTTCTTTGATTTTGATGTTTTAAATGTTATGTTACTTCATATTCTTGAGTTATATTTTGATTTGGTTGCTTTGTTTGTTGCCATTTATGTTTTAAATATCATGTTTTTGCATTTTTAATTTTCTGTTTTCATGATGTTTAAATTTGAGCATGTTTTAGATTTAGTATATCAAGTGTTTGTGAAAATGCTTGTGTGGTCTTTGTATGATTTGAGTTTTATAGCTTAGTTGAGCATGTTTTAGATTTAGTATACCAAGTGTTTGTGAAAATGCCATGCTTGTTGGAGCTTGAGGCCATTTGGCTACTCCATGTGTTTTGCATTGTGTGATTGCATTTTTGTCATGTTAGTTGGTAGGTTTTTGCATTTGCATGTCATTTGATTTAGTTTTGCATGCTAGTATCCAAGTGTTTGTGAAAATGCCATGTTTGCTTGTTACATTATGCTATTCGGCCCTCTTGGAATTTTTGCATTTTTTGTGCATTCTTGCCATGTTAGTTGATAGGTTAGCATTTGCATGATATTTGATTGAGTTTTTGGATTAAGCATGCTTTGTGTTTGTGAAAATGCCATGCATATTTTAGTTATTAAGTTAGGTTTATTTGCCATGCATGTTCATGCATTTTAGGTCTATGTTGCATTAAATGCCATGCAAGTTCATTTAGGTCTAGGTCATTATATGAATGCCATGCATTTTTTCATGACATTTAGATTTAAGCTCATGCATTTCAAGCATTATGTTTGCTGTATTGTTTCATGCATTTCATGTTCATGCCACTTGAATAATGACTTGAGCCAATTAATGGTTCAAAGTCATGCTCTCTTGAGCACACTTGTGGAAAATTAAGTTTGTCAAGTTGATTATTCTACCTTTGTGATTTTTTTTACTTACCAATTTTTATCTAACTTTCAAAAAGTCCTAGCTACTGTTTATAAGCCATTTTATGAGTTTCAAATATTTTTACTTTGATTTTTAAATGATTTTATCAAAGGCAAAAATGTGTTTTGGCAAAGCAATTTTATTTTTTCACCCAGTTTTCGTAACTTTCTGATTTTTCTGGGCATTCGTCTTTAATCAGAAAATTAAGACGATTTTTTTCCGTGTATTTTTATATTTCCTGAGTCTCCAGTATGTTTTTCAGAATTTTTTGAATTTTTAAAAATAGGATAAAAAATCGTGGCTTAAAACTGGACAGTGGATTCAGAATTGAATTTAAAGAAAAATCATTTTTCTGTTTTGGTTAAGTCACTTAGAGTGGGCTGATTAGGAGGGTTAGCTACTGACTTAGGGTAGTTTCTAAGCCTTTTTAAACTCTAAAAATGGTTTTTCAAGTCTCGGGTTAAGGGTAGTGAAGTCCGGATTTTTAAACTTGGAAAATTAGAGCCATTTTAAAGAAATTAGCCCAGTTTTTATTTTTAATTCAAGCTTTTCAAAATTATTTTCAAACAATCACAAAGTATTTTGGTTTTAGAATATTTAATTTGACATATTTTCCTAAGGTAGCCGGATATCTTTTTAGATATACGGATTTCCTTAATTAAAGGAAAAAATACATTTCATGTATTGCATTTTCCATATTCATGCATTTTATATAATATGTGATTCTTCCCATGATAATTTCTATGATATTGTTATGATTTTGAGTTATGTTATATTGTTTATTTTATGATTTGGACTATTTCATGATATCCTATGCTTTTTATTTAGTTATTTTTTTGTCATATTATTTAGCATATACTATGTTCATGCATTATTACTTTCATTTTTATGCATATTATATGATAACATTATTTCATATCCCATCTCATTTAATTTATATGCCATATCATTCATGTTTGCCATGTCATTTAAATTATTTCATTTCATATAGAATATGTTATGTTACTTAGGTTATTTTATTTCATTTAGAAAATATCATGTGACTTAGGTTATTTCATTTCATATAGATTATGTTATGTTACTTAGGTTATTTTATTTCATTTAGAATATATCATATGACTTAGGATATTGCATCTCATATAGAATATATTATGTTACCTAGGTCATTGCATTTTATTTATAATATGTCATATAACTTAGGATATTTTATTTCATTTAGAATATGCTAAGGCATTTATTTCATTTCATTTAGAATATGCTAAGGCATTTACATTATATCATATCATTTAGGAAGCATTATATTATTTAGATTTTGCTATGTCATTTTATTTATGTCATGCATATACATATTCATATCTTTTAAAATGTTTTCAAAAGGATAATGGTTTTTCAATAAAAAAAATAAAGATATTCTCGAGTTAAAATAATTAATGAGTTCTCTACCGGGTTTGCTGGAGGGAATATCATCAATTATTATTAATAAAGGAATATCTTTCTTTCAAAAAAAGAGAATGATTCGGAAAGTTTTCCAAAAACTAATAAAAATTTCTATATTTTGTCACGTTTGTTGGGAAATATAGGAAAATTTTGAATTTATAAATTCCGGATCATTTTCAATAAAAAAAGGAATTATTTTTCTTTAAATTGGGAATTAACTTGAAATGCTAAATTTAAAACCAATTTTTACTGAGACTTGAGATAACACACGATTAATAAGGTACCGATTTATACGGGCGTTGTGGGGGTGCTAATCCTTCCCCGTACGTAACCGACTCCCGAACCCGCTTCTTTGATTTCTCTGGTTTAAAACGCAGACTTGAAATTGGTTTTTAAAATGTTTTAATTAATTTTTAAAATATTTTATAAAATCGGTTTTAATAGGTGGCCGATCACACCTAGCTAAAAAAGATTGGTGGCAACTCCATGTCTTTTTCAAGGTCATTTTCAAAACCTTCATTTTTCTAGAGGAATTAAGCTGACTTTTCCTCGGTTTTTTTTAATGTCACGCTGAACGAATAATAAAGTCTTGCGATGAGACTCGTTATTTTTTTAGGTTGCGACAGCTTGGCGACTCCACTGGGGACTATTAGAGAGTCAGGCCTAGAATTAGTCGTGTGTTATCAAAGTCTCGGTTTTGTTGGTTTAATTGGTATTTAATTTTAATTCCCACATTTTTTAATAAGGAGAATTTTGAAAATAATAAAATGTTTTTAAATATGTTCATTCTCATGTGCATGCATTTTATTATTGTTCTCTAGTTATTTAAGGTTGTATATTATAATTGCTTGTTGATTAATGCATTACACTATTCTTGAATGTTTTAATTGCTAGGGCATTTAAAATAAGGTTTGTAGAATAGGTGGTGAAAGGTTTGTTATTCCTCCGCACACACTGTATTTACATTTGCATAACATGAATCCTCTACCCGGGTTCCGTCCTTTTAAGTGGGAGTAAAGTAACTACGCCTTCGTGATGATCCTCTGTATGGGCATAGGAAAATATACTCTAACGAATTGAACCCGCTTTTATCGGGGTGCCTTACTAGCCTTCACCGGAGACAATGAGGAACAATTAGGGGCCTCAGAACCGATTCACCCTCATATAGTGAACCTAGGCGAAGCCATGCCGGATTTCCGTTAGATATACCGAAAATAGGAACACATGGAGGGACATTTCTAAACCTTTTGTTACCTATTTTGCACTCCGAATAAGTGTGGTAGATCTAGCAACGATGTATGTACATCGCCCGTAATAAATGTCATACTCCGCCTCGAAGGCATCGTGATGCCTAAATAAGCAGATATTGTTGGGGCAAATATTCATTAATCATTTGAAAAAAAATAAAAATCTTTTTCCAAGCATTTTTGTATTTTGCACATTTCATACATGTGTGAATAGAGCATGTACATTTTTGGTTGTGTTATTGATCTCATTCTTTGCAATAAACAGTTGGTAATTTTATTTGATGGTTTCTATAAACCGGTAGTGTTGCATGAACATTTGGATATTGTACCATAGTAGGATCCACTACCCCGAATTTCTTTTGAAAATAATATGATTGGTTTTTCATAGAGAAAAAACATGTTTAAAAAAAAATCATAAGTTTGGAGGCAAATCTTGCATAATGAGATTGTTGAATAATCAAGATTTAGGTCCCACAAATTTCATGTAATCATTGATTTCTTTGTATATACCTTGGTGTTAATTCATTTATTCTTTATTTGTATCATTTTGACAGCATGTCACAGTCCTAACATGCATGATTATTCATTGTAGAATACATTTGTGATATACATGGTCATTATTTGTAACTACCTTTGGATTAATTCATTTATTCGTAGCATGTATCATTTTGACATCATAGCATGCATGGTCATTCATTGTAGAATACATACATGGTCATTATTTTTATATACCCATGCATCAATTTATTCATTTTTTAAATCTATCATGTTGGCATTAGATTGCATCCATAGCATACATAGTCATCATAATTTCTCTGTATATGTTCATGCATTAATCATCAGTATATTCATGCACATAGGAATAGAGCATGTACATTCATAATTGTATTCTTAATCTCATGACATTTTCATGTGCATGAAAGGGGTTCGAGATATGAGGAATGAATCGGAGGAACGATTGGGTGCTTTGGAACGCAACCAAGATGAATGTAGGCATGAAATCCGAGAGGTGAAGGAACAGCTGGCCAAATTGCTGAAAATGGTTGGGGATATGGGTAAAAGTAAAAAGGAACTTTCTCAGGGCTCTGTATCGCCTTCGGATCAACCAAAACCATTAGGTCCAGAACATACAACCCTTGATGGATCTTGCACTTGTCAATGCCACAAAGGTTGCAATCCTAATGAAATTATGGACAAAATCATGAAAATGATTAAACCTGAGAGCCTGATACCAAAAATAGAAACCTCGGATCCAGTACCATACCTCCAAACTGTTCTAGGTCCAAACCAGTATCCCCACCCTACTATGGTCCAATCGTCCATTGGGATGACCACTACGGGATTCCTGAATCCCACTCCATCACCACCAACTGCCAGTTCATACTATTTTCCTCATCAATCACCTTATCCAGTATCTGGGATAGGAACCTTGAGCTATGTACAACCTCCAAAGGCCCCGTGTCCAAATCCATACCCTTACCATGCTGTTCTGCCACATCTCCATGTAAACACTCCGGTTCGGACCTTAGTGCCACCACCAAGTGCCCCAACTCTTAGGCCATGTGTGACTAAGAAATGAGCCCAGAATAAGACCCAAATGCATTTTGATCCCATTCCAATCAGCTACCGAGAGCTTTTCCCTATACTGATCCAAAATCACATGGTTGCCTGTATCCTATTGAAACCCCTGTTACCACCATATTCAAATAGGTATAATCCAAAAGCAAGATGTGATTATCACTGTGGAATTGTTGGCCATAACATTGAAGACTATCTAGCATTCAAAAAGAAAGTGCAAACTCTTATAAATGCCAAGTGGTTGGATCCAACGACATTGATTGATAAAGGACTGTGAAAGCGCTATTAGGATTGGGAGATTTACAGCATTGAGATGGAAAGACTTCGGTCTTATATGATGTAATAGGATTTCACTTTTTCAGTAGCCGGCTCTTATAGCCTTAAGATGCTAGGAAGAATAAAGTGCTTGTAAAAGACAGTTTTAACTACTGCTCAAATTTTGTAAAACATGGTTTATACCATTGTGAACATTGATATGGGAATGAATTGACTATGCTTCAAATTTATGAGATGTTGATGATTAAGTTCCTCCGATTCTTATTTTCTCCGTGATATCTTCCCCTTTGCATTTTGCATCCGATCAATTATTTGTCAGGTTGCATTGATGCATTCATAATCAGCATGATTTTTCTGTATATATCAATGCATTAATTTGCTTATTACATACATCATGATTAGTATTAGGTCGCATTCATGACACACATGGTTAGCATGATTTTCTTTGTATATACTCTGTATCAACCGTTCATTGTTTGCATCATGTTGCATTCATAGGGTATATGATCATTCATTGGGAAATACGCTAAAATGTACATGATCATTCATTGCATATATCCATGCGTTAATTTGTTTATTCTTTTCTTAAAACATGTTGGCATCGTGATTGCATTTATTACATGGTCAGCATGTTTCCATTGTACATGTCCATACATAATATTTTTCAGGCTTCACATGCATCAAATTGCATTCATGGGGAAATAAAACAGAAGTTGGCTTGGCTTTAAGAGTCTTTGAAAGAATTTCTATTTCGAATCAGAGGTATCAGAAGTACTGAGTATACTTTTAATACAGGCTAGTGCTATGGAGGATGAACAAGTTGCCCGAATGGAAAAAATGGAAAGGGAACAGAAAGAATTACGAGAACAGCTAGCAAAGTCTCAAGCAGAATCTAAGGATCAGATGACTAAATTGATAGAGCTGATGTCTGCCATAATCAAGGGAAAAGGATACACCAAAAACTTTGTCGCCAGAGAAAGGTTAGAAGCACAAAAGGGCCAGGATGAGGTCGTAATAAGTGATGCCCAGAACACTGTTAACCCCATCAATGTTCTAAACTCAGATGATCCAGCTGAACAGGCAAAGTTGAAAAAGGTTGCAGTAAATGAGGTTGAGTTGGCAGATTCCCAAGGGAAATATCAGTTGCTAGATGAAAGGCTCCGGGTAGTAGAAAATACAGATGTATTTGGGAGTTTAGATGCGAAAGAACGATGTTTGGTCTTCGATCTAGTCATTCCTCCTAAGTTCAAGATCCCTGACTTTATGAAATATGACGGGACGACTGATCCATCAGCACACATCACTATGTTCTGCCGGAAGATGACAAGTCAGATAGATAATGATAAGCTTTTGATTCACTGCTTTCAGGATAGCCTCAGCGGGTCCGCAATTAGGTGGTATAGTCAGTTGAGCAAGGATCAAATTAGCTCTTGGAATGACCTGGCTAGGGTTTTTCTAAACCAGTACAAGCATATGGCTGACATGGCGCCTGACCGTCTCACCTTTCAAAATATGAAGAAAAGAGCTCTGAGAGCTTCAAAGAATATGCGCAACGGTGGATGAGCCTGGCCGTCCAAGTACAACCGCCCTTAACTCAGAAGGAAACCACTGTCATTTTTGTGAATACACCTGCAGGCCCTGTACTATGATATACTTGTCGGCAACATCACAAAGAATTTTTCGGACATGGTAAATTCAGGGGAGATGATTGAGAATGCTATCAAGGATGGGAAAATTGAAGGAGAAAGAACATCCAATACCAAGAACAATGGGGCATCTGAAAAGAAAAAGGAAGATACCCAAGTCATGGAAGACTTTGCCCCACCTCCCCAATTCTCCTCGTATCAGCCATTTTACTCTACCCTGAACAATGTCTCTCAAGGTTTTTATCCCTACCAACCAATGACTGCAACTACACCAGAATTTACATCTGTCTATCAATCGAATACCCTTGGGAATAATCGAAGGGGGCATAAAAAGCGAAAAAGAAATCAGGTTGACCCGATTCCTGTGACATACAGTGAGCTATTACCTCAACTCATCCAGAATCACCTTGTAACACCCATGCAATTAGAGCCTTTGAAGCCCCCTTATCCGAGCTGGTATGATGCTAATGAGTGTTGTGGTTATCATTCTGGAAATCAAGGACACTCAACAGAGAACTACCTCGCTTTGAAGTACAAGGTTAGAGATCTCATCAAGGCTGGTTCGATAAGTTTGGAAAAGGGGGAAGCCAAGTGTCATAAGAAATATTGTGCATGATCATATTAGGGTTTTGACGCATGTAGTTCTATACACTGTGATGATGAAAGTATTTGTCTCATGTTAACATCTACATGAATTAAATGAATTTTGAATTTTAAATGCTTTGTGTTTGTTGTGTTTTAACAATAACGTGAATTTGCAAAAACAAGCATTAAGAAAGTTTTAATAATGGATAGTCTCGAGAATATTTTTGATCATTGTTAGAAATGACCCAACACCCTCCCCCTCTTTTTTGGGCTTCTCTATACCTAAACCTTGATTCAAGAACACTTGAAAAACCTAATGCTTCAAGGAATATGAATGATTGAACTTCAAAAAAAAAAAAAAAAAAAAAAGAGAGAGAAGCATTGTCATTGCAGAATAAGCAAGGATGTAAATCCTAGTCTAGGCTATGAACAAAGGAACGAACTTTTTGAAATTTTTTGAATTCCTTGAAATTCAAACAAATGAGACATTCTTTCAAGAATCTAGATTTTGGTAATTTGATTTGTGTCAAGGTTGTGCCAAAACCGTTCATGTCATTTTCAACAAACCACAAAACACTAATTGCCCAAACATCACTTCATGATTGACACCCTGGGGCACAATGACTAAACCAGATTACCCCATATCCCAGAGAAAACCCATTTTAGGTCATATTTTCCTTGTCTCTTCAAAGAACTCAGATTTGAAGCTCAGCCTTTTCAAAATAGACCTAGACTTGCTATGTTCCTCTTTGATACAAATTCTCATGGTTAATCAAATTGGGGCATCATATGTGAAGATGATGGTTATATGGTGAAAAAAAGGATAAGACTAACGCATGAATCAGTGGGGCATGCGATGAAAAATGAAAAAATGAAAAATTTGTAATATCATGCATATGAGAATTCGGATGATTCCAAAGTGCAAAATGAAATTCTGAATATCTATTTCCCTTGGGGATTGCTTTTCAATATGAATATTTGTGCTTGACATGAGAAATGGCCATCTTTCATATCCCTTTCGCATAAAAAAGAAATTATCCATAGTCACCCCTTTTTAGCCAAAAGAATTCTTTCTTCTTTGAACCCTGATCAAGGATTACCCTCTACACTAGGGGGCCAAACGCGAGGAAAGATCTTTTCAAAGATCATTGAGAAATGAGTGACAGCTCAAGGACAGACACAAAGCAAATGGAGCCCCGAATAAATACGGGCTCACTCTGTCAAAGAAAAAGAAGAGGAAAAGATGGCGACATGAAAGCCAAAAAAAAAAAGTGTGTGAAAGACATGGCAAATTGAAAGCCAAAAGCAAAGAAGAAAAAGAGCAAAGTCAAAAGGAAAGAAATGTCCAAGAAGGGACAAATGCTTCAAAGAGAATCCTCCTCAAGAAAGGATCCTTGATCTGATTACTCTCAAACACATATTTTGGGCCTATTTATCCTTTCTTTTTGAACCCTGAGCCATGGCCTACATTACGTGCTTTAAAAGTCCATTTTGATCAAGCATGAATATTTAATTTGAAAGGTTTTTTTTTCCTCAGATTTTATCCCATCTCATCAAATTATCATTTCACTAAGGAAGAATTTAGAATTCTCAAGTGTATGGTAGAACGAAAAAATTGAGAAAGAAAATTGGAGAGAAAAGGGACTCTAGGGCGAAAACCCAGAAACGAGCGGTCTAGAGTAGAATGGGAATTTTCGATGCCATCAATGATAGTGCCGATACCACAAAAGAAAAGATCTTCTTAAAAAGTGGTCATCGAGGAATATCTAGGAATTCTTGAACCCCAAATTGCCAACTCTCATTCAGAGGATTGTCTTCAAGAAACTGAAACTTTTTCTCCAAGATTAAACTTTTCGATTTAAACATCCCGGCCAATCTTGATGCTTGTCAAAATTGCTTGATATGGAAACTAAAAGAATGTTGAATTTGCTTGGTTCTCAACGAATTCATGATTTATAAAACCTGTTCCATTTGTGAGCCTAGAAGGGATATACATTTTTGTCATGAAGTTTTCCTGGAAAAGACAAAATTTTGTTATACCAAGCCTTGCCAATCCTAGTTAAAAAAACCCAGATGGACACTTAGAGAAATTTCTAACAATGATCATCAGTCTTCAAAAGATTTGTACATCACACATTGTGGGGTTAATATATTTTTTGTTCAGAAGTTTTCAAAATAAGAAAACAAATAAAGAGATTTTTTGAAATACCCATTTTGATGTTGACATGAGACAAGGATTTTTTCTAACCCAAAGGTATAGAACTGCCAGGATAGGTCCTGACTTCCAGATATGAGAAGAAGATATCGAACCCAGTTCAGATCTCTGTTGATGAAAGTTTGAAAACTGTTGGGGCAAAGAGAATAGCCAAAATGAATTGAAGATATACTCTGATTTGAAGAGGAAAAATGAATTTGAAAGGCTAAGCCAAAGTCTAGAAAAACAACCGGGGGCATTTGCATCACTCATGAGCACTCATCTCTTTATCGAGCTTTTGCATGTGCACAGTGTCAGCAAGCATTTGCATCATTCATGGGTATTTGCATTGGCATTATTCCATAAGCATCTGCATTTTACATTTACATTCTTCATGGAATTCGTTTTTGTGTCATCTCAAGCAATTGCATCATTTCTAGAATCATTGCATTTTCATTATTGTGTGGTAATTGTAGTTACACCATTCATAAACCAGTTACATGAACACAATTAGTAGGGGCATCTGCATCATGAAACATGGGCATCAATCCAGGCCATTTGCATTTGCATTAAGAAATATTTTGCATTTGCACCATGAAGCATGAGCACCTTGTTAAAAGACATGTGCATCTGCATCATTTCTCAAAGCTTCTGGTGGGGATATCTAGAATTTTACAGTTTTAAAGTGAACAAGTCTTTGGTGGTGATAGCTGAAGCCTCTGGTGGAGATATCCAGGGTTTTATAATTTTGAAAAATGAGAAATCTTCTTATGGAGGAGTTATCCAGAATTTTACAATGAGCAAGTCTTTGGTGGTGATAGCCAAAGTTTCTGGTAGGGATATCCAGAATTTTACAGTTTTAAAAGTGAACAAGTCTTCGGTGATGATAGCTGAAGCCTCTGGTAGGGATATCCAGGGTTTTATAATTTTGAAACATGAGAAATCTTCTTCTGAAGGAGTTACCCAAAATTTTACAATGAGCAAGTCTTTGGTGGTGATAGCCCAAGCTTCTGGTGGGGATATCCAGAATTTTACAGTTTTAAAAGTGAACAAGTCTTCGATGGTGATAGCTGAAGCCTCTGGTGGAGATATCCAAGGTTTTATAATTTTGAAAAATGACAAATCTTCTTTTGGAGGAGTTATCCAGAATTTTATTCAACATGTGCATCTACATCAAGAAGCATTTGCATCAATCTAAGTTAGTTGAATCTGCATCAAGAAAATTTGCATCAAATCAAGTCATTTACATTTGCATCAAAGACATTTGCACCAATCTAAGTCATTTGCATCTACATCGAGAAGCGTTTGCATCAACAAAAGACATTTGCATTTGCATCATGAAGCATTTGCATCATCTCTTAAAGCTTTCAGGTAAAATTGAATTCGTTTCCTTAAGACGAGTCGAGCCCCGAGATCATCGTCGAGGTACTTTTTATTATTATTATGAACAAGTCTTCGGTGGTGATAGCTGAAGCCTCTGGTGGAGATATCCAGAGTTTTAAAATCCTTTGAAAAGGTAGAAAGTCTTTGGTGGTGATAGCTGAAGCTTCTAGAGGTGATACCCAGAATTTTTACAGTTTTAAAAATGAGCAAAACTTTGGTGGTGATAGCCGAAGCTTCTAGATACCCAGAATTTTAAACACAACTAAGAACAGGACAGGTTAAGGCCCCGAGACCATCGTCGAGGTCATTTCCTTTCTTGCAAATCGAATTCGTTTCCTTAAGACGAGTCGAGCTCCGAGATCATCGTCGAGGTACTTTTTTTTATTATGAACAAGTCTTCGGTGGTGATAGTTGAAGCCTCTGGTGGAGATATCCAGAGTTTTAAAATCCTTTGAAAAGGTAGAAAGTCTTCGGCGGTGATAGCTGAAGCTTCTGGAGGTGATACCCAGAATTTTTATAGTTTTAAAAATGACCAAGACTTTGGTGGTGATAGTCGAAGCTTCTGGAGGAGATATCCAGAATTTTAAACACAACTGAGAACAGGACAGGTTAAGGCCCCGAGTCCATCGTTGAGGTCATTTCCTTTCTTGCAAATCGAATTCGTTTTCTTAAGACGAGTCGAGCCCCGAGATCGTCGTCGAGGTAGTTTTTTTTTTTATTTATTATTATGAACAAGTCTTTGGTGGTGATAGCTGAAGCCTCTGGTGGAGATATCCAGAGTTTTAAAATCCTTTGAAAAGGTAAAAAGTCTTTGGTGGTGATAACTGAAGCTTCTGGAGGTGATACCCAGAATTTTTATAGTTTTAAAAAAGAGCAAGACTTTGGTGGTGATAGCCGAAGCTTCTGGAGGAGATATCCAAAATTTTAAACACAGCTGAGAACAAGACAGGTTAAGGCCCCGAGACCATCGTCGAGGTCATTTTCTTTCTTGCAAATCGAATTCGTTTCCTTAAGACGGGTCGAGCCTTGTTTAGGCATGTAATTCAATTTAAGGACAAAATCTTCAATTTACTGTTTAAAAAAAGAAATGAAAAAAATGAAAAAAGAGAAAAAAATAGAAAAAAAGAAAAAAAAAGAAAATGAAAAAAGAAAAATGCAAAATGCAAAAATGAATGAAGAAATGAAAAAGAAAACCCCTTTCCCTTTCCTTCACATGTGATTTCACTGACCATACAAAATTAGTGTTGGTTTATCTTTGCCTGATTCCTGATTCTCAGCAATAGCCAAAGAGGGGCAGCTGTAGACACCTAATTTTGTCCGGACCACTAAACAGGTATGTTTTCTTCCTATATTGATGTTTCCGAGTGTAAAAAGACTTTTTTCATCCTGCAGGTGATACTCCGAGACTTTGTTTAAGAGGGCGAGCACAAAAAGTCAAACTTAAAAAAAAAGTCAACCCCAAAAAGTCAAATACTGAAAAAGTCAACCCACTTTCAAAATCAAGATTTTAAGTTCAATTGAAAAATGGCGAAAGAATTTTGATAATCCGAGGTCTACATTGAAAGATATGGAGTTCGGAAGTTGGCATTTGGAGATTCAGTAGAAAGGAAACCCTAATCCGAGAAATTTGGGGAAAAGTGCTTAAACGATCAAATTGGTCAAAATTGAAGGTTCCAAATGAAATATAAGCACTGACTATGGGTAATGGAGAAGTCACTTGCAAGAAAAACCGAAAGAAATGTCAATCCGGGAGAAAACCGAGAATTAGGGTTTTTAGTGGATTTCGGTGAAATCGGGAAGAATCACAGAAATGGCCCGAATTGGTAAGACCAAAGCCCCAATGGATGAAGAATGATTAAAAAGGATAGCCCAAGGCTCAGATTGAAGAAAATCTGAAAATCGGACTTGTTTTGAGCAAAACCGGGTTTCGGAGGCAAAAGGACAAAATTGGAAATTTTGGGAAAAATAGAAAATGGACTCCGAAAATTCTGAAAATTTTTCAATCTCATTCTTAAATCATTTGAAAGAGATTGGCGAAAAAAAATCTTGATTCGGAGTTCATTTGCAAAATGGCCAAATCCTGGGCTTCTTATGTAGTAATTCAAAAAGGAAAATCCCGGAAAAATAGCAAATGAGATCCAAATCTTTTGAAATTTTGCAAATCTGATTTTTAAATTATTTGGAAGAGATTGGCGAAATAAAATCTTGATACGGAGTTCGTTTGCAAAATGGCCAAATCCCGGGCCTCCTATGCAATAATTCAAGAAGATAAATCCCGAAAAAATAGCAAATGAGCTCCAAAAATTCTGAAATTTTGCAAATCTCATTTTTAAATTATTTGTAATAGATTGGCGAAATAAAATCTTGATTCGGAGTTCGTTTTCAAAATGGCCAAATCCCGGGCCTCCTATGTAGTAATTCAAGCCGATAAATCTCGAAAATATACCAAATGAGCTCCAAAAATTATGAAAACTTCCAGATCACACTTTTTAATTATTTTGAAGAGATTGGTGAAGAAAAATCTTGATTCGGAGCTCGTTTAAAAAATGGTAAAATGTAGGGGCATAAAAGGGCATTTTTGGAAGAAAAAATCCAAATAATTAGCAAACGGACTCAGATAATGTTGAAAACTTCCAAAACTCAATATTTTATTATTTTGGAAGTATTAAAAAAATAAAAATTGAATTTGGAGTCCGTTTGATATTTATTTGCATCCGGGGGGCAAAACGGTCATTTCACCCAAGCAACCGAAAAGGGCTTCTTTGGGCCTTTCAAAAAATCAGAGTTGGGCTGGAAAAGAGAAGTTTTGGCCTGCCCAAGCCCAAAGGAAGGAGGAAGCTTCTGATTTCTTAATCAAATGGCTAAAAATCAAGAGTTAGTTAGAGATTCTCTTTGATCAAGCCATGGTGATTAAGCCACATAGGCCAAGAGAGATGTCAACATTATTCTTTAACAGCTGTAATTTGAGAGAGCTGAGATGCTAATCTAAAGGTGGTAATTTCATGATTTTTCACCTTGAATTATTAGCCATTTGATGGAAAATTGGTTACACAAAAAATGACAACATCCTAGGGGAGGAGAGAGGTAAAATTCTGCCAACATTAAGGGGAGGTCAGAATTTCGAATTTTGAACTTCATTTTTGCTGATTTCTCTTAGTTTTTCTTAGTTTTTCTCTTCTTGGTTGAAAGCAAAAACGAAAAGTTTAGAAAAGAAAGGAAAGTTTGAAGAGATAAAGCTTGAAATATAGCTTCTTGAGGTTGCTCTTGAGCACCAACTCTTGCACTTTCTTGATTTTCCATTCTTGTTTTTGTTATTTTGATTTCTATTTGGTGAGTTTCCATTTTAAATAAATGTTTTTTTATTGTTCTTTTCAAGTTCTTCTTTCATCTCTTTCTTAAAGATATTTTTTTTACAATTTTTTCTACAATAAACTCACCATGGCCAAATGGCCTACATTATTTATTTTAAATTGCTGTTTTGGTTTATTTTACCATATTGTTTATGTTGATTTCTTTGATTTTGATGTTTTAAATGTTATGTTACTTCATATTCTTGAGTTATATTTTGATTTGGTTGCTTTGTTTGTTGCCATTTATGTTTTAAATATCATGTTTTTGCATTTTTAATTTTCTGTTTTCATGATGTTTAAATTTGAGCATGTTTTAGATTTAGTATATCAAGTGTTTGTGAAAATGCTTGTGTGGTCTTTGCATGATTTGAGTTTTATAGCTTAGTTGAGCATGTTTTAGATTTAGTATACCAAGTGTTTGTGAAAATGCCATGCTTGTTGGAGCTTGAGGCCATTTGGCTACTCCATGTGTTTTGCATTGTATGATTGTATTTTTGTCATGTTAGTTGGTAGGTTTTTGCATTTGCATTTGCATGTCATTTGATTTAGTTTTGCATGCTAGTATCCAAGTGTTTGTGAAAATGCCATGTTTGCTTGTTACATTATGCTATTCGGCCCTCTTGGAATTTTTGCATTTTTTGTGCATTCTTGCCATGTTAGTTGATAGGTTAGCATTTGCATGATATTTGATTGAGTTTTTGGATTAAGCATGCTTGTGTTTGTGAAAATGCCATGCATATTTTAGTTATTAAGTTAGGTTTATTTGCCATGCATGTTCATGCATTTTAGGTCTAGGTTGCATTAAATACCATGCAAGTTCATTTAGGTCTAGGTCATTATATGAATGCCATGCATTTTTTCATGACATTTAGATTTAAGCTCATGCATTTCAAGCATTATGTTTGCTGTATTGTTTCATGCATTTCATGTTCATGCCACTTGAATAATGACTTGAGCCAATTAATGGTTCAAAGTCATGCTCTCTTGAGCACACTTGTGGAAAATTAAGTTTGTCAAGTTGATTATTCTACCTTTCTGATTTTTTTTACTTACCAATTTTTATCTAACTTTCAAAAAGTCCTAGCTACTGTTTGTAAGCCATTTTATGAGTTTCAAATATTTTTACTTTGATTTTTAAATGATTTTATCAAAGGCAAAAATGTGTTTTGGCAAAGCAATTTTGTTTTCCACCTAGTTTTCGTAACTTTCCAATTTTTCTGGGCATTCGTCTTTAATCATAAAATTAAGCCGATTTTGTCCCGTGTATTTCTACATGTCCTGAGTCTCCAGTATTTTTTTCAGAATTTTTTGAATTTTGAAAAATAGGATAAAAAATCGTGGCTTAAAACTGGACAGTGGAGTCAGAATTGAATTTAAAGAAAAATCATTTTTCTGTTTTGGTTAAGTCACTTAGAGTGGGCTGATTAGGAGGTTAGCTACTGAATTAGGGTAGTTTCTAAGCCTTTTTAAACTCTAAAAATGGTTTTTCAAGTCTCGGGTTAAGGGTAGTCAAGTCCGGATTTTTAAACTTGGAAAATTAGAGCCATTTTAAAGAAATTAGCCCAGTTTTTATTTTTAATTCAAGCTTTTCAAAATTGTTTTCAAACAATCACAAAGTGTTTTGGTTTTAGAATATTTAATTTGACATATTTTCCTAAGGTAGCCGGATATCTTTTTAGATATACGGATTTCCTTAATTAAAGGAAAAAATACATTTCATGCATTGCATTTTCCATATTCATGCATTTTATATAATATGTGATTCTTGCCATGATAATTTCTATGATATTGTTATGATTTTGAGTTATGTTATATTGTTTATTTTATGATTTGGACTATTTCATGATATCCTATGCTTTTTATTTAGTTATTTTTCTTGTCATATTATTTAGCATATACTATGTTCATGCATTATTACTTTCATTTTTATGCATATTACATGATAGCATAATTTCATATTCCATCTCATTTAATTTATATGCCATATCATTCATGTTTGCCATGTCATTTAAATTATTTTATTTAATATAGAATATGTTATGTTACTTAGGTTATTTTATTTCATTTAGAAAATATCATGTGACTTAGGTTATTTCATTTCATATAGATTATGTTATGTTACTTAGGTTATTTTATTTCATTTAGAATATATCATATGACTTAGGATATTGCATCTCATATAAAATATATTATGTTACCTAGGTCATTGCATTTTATTTATAATATGTCATATAACTTAGGATATTTTATTTCATTTAGAATATGCTAAGGCATTTACATTATATTATATCATTTAGGAAGCATTATATTATTTAGATTTTGCTATGTCATTTTATTTATGTCATGCATATACATATTCATATCTTTTAAAATGTTTTCAAAAGGATAATGATTTTTCAATAAAAAAATAAAGATATTCTCGAGTTAAAATAATTCATGAGTTCTCTACCGGGTTTGCTGGAGGGAATATCATCAATTATTATTAATAAAGGAATATCTTTCTTTCAAAAAAAAGAGAATGATTCGAAAAGTTTTCCAAAACTAATAAAAATTTATATATTTTGCCACGTTTGTTGGGAAATATAGAAAAATTTTGAATTTATAAATTCCGGATCATTTTCAATAAAAAAAAGGAATTATTTTTCTTTAAATTGGGAATTAACTTGAAATGCTAAATTTAAAACCAATTTTTACTGAGACTTGAGATAACACACGATTAATAAGGTACCGATTTATACGGGCGTTGTGGGGGTGCTAATCTTTCCCCGTACGTAACCGACTCCCGAACCCGCTTCTTTGATTTCTCTGGTTTAAAACGCATACTTGAAATTGGTTTTTAAAATGTTTTAATTAATTTTTAAAATATTTTATAAAATCGGTTTTAATAGGTGGCCGATCACATCTAGCTAAAAAAGATTGGTGGCGACTCCATGTCTTTTTCAAGGTCATTTTCAAAACCTTCATTTTTCTAGAGGAATTAAGTCGACTTTTCCTCGGTTTTTTTTAATGTCACGCTTAACGAATAATAAAGTCTTGCGATGAGACTCGTTATTTTTTTAGGTTGCGACACAACCAAAACCACCATAGTTCCAAACTTAGCACCTCTATGATAAGTTCATAAATTACACATTTTATGCCCTTTCTATTATTAGTTTTCATTATGTTTTCTATTTTTATTTTGATTACTTATCTTATGTTTTTGAATATAAGGTATATTTAAGGGAATGGATCAAAAACATGTCAATTATGATGTTAAAGAGCTTACAAAATCACAATCACAAGATGGAAGAAGACTTGAGAGTCAAAAAGATCAAATTCTTAGTGCAAAGCAAGAATGCAGATTTGACCTCCTCTAGAGCTCGTTGCTAAGAAAACATGATGTTAAAGTCTCTCTTCAAAAACACTTCCTTATTGACTTTTGAAGCTGACTTGAAGAGCTATCCATCAGTATATCATGCACCCAAATCGAATAAGAAATGGTCATCCAAATCGGTTGAGAAAATGTGAGAAGATCATCAGAAAAAAAATATTTCGAGAGCCCGGCGCTGCGTCGCCAGGAAACTTGCCAAAATAAAATTTTCTGCCTCCTAACTTTACTTGCACGGTAAGAAAGGGTTCTCAGGGTTTTGAAACTCTATAAATAGCATGTTTTGAGCCACAAAGTAGACATGTTTTGGTTATTATTAATTTTCTTCTTCTTCTCTAGTCTCTTATTTTCTTTTTAGTTTTATGTTTATGTTATCCATGCCTATGCTAGGCTAAAATTTTCTTTTGGTTAAGGGTGATTTCAAATCCCTAGACATGGTTGTGTAATTAATTATCAGATATTATCTTTAATTGATTATCTATTAAGATTGCTAATGTTCTTCTATTAAAATTGTTCAAGATGTTTGTCTTGATTTTTTATGTGTACAACTAGATAGATCTTGCTAATTATATATTGCTAGATTAGGAATCTTGATCCGTGTAATTGTCTTGATTTCTTATTCATTAGTAGCAGTTAGTGATTAATGATTACGGTCATGTTTTCAGTAATTGCGATGTGTAACATAACATAAGTAAAACAAACCGAGCTTGTGTGTTTGTTGCTTAGATCAACCTATCTTTCTCATCATAAAGCTGTTTTCAGGTTAAATCTAGAGAGCTTATTCTAGGTTATTTGATGGTTAGAGATTAAATGGAGAGCTTGATCTCTTTAACGATGAACTAATGAAAGATTAGGGTAGAAGAGCTTGTTGTTATGGTTGATAGTTTTGATAGATAATTGGTGTTGATAATTCTGATATTGATTCTCAATTATGTTTAGTGGTGGAGAATGATTCCTTAACCATGCTGTTACTTATTTGATCTTACATTATTTATTTGAATCTTACTTTTCTTGTTTTCTTTAATTTTCAAAACAACTCAAACCCCTTTTTTTAATTAGAGCTAGAAGTTATAAATCAATAACTTATAGATAAACAATCTCTGTGGATTCGACCCTTGCTTACTATTTTACTAAACATCGATCATACTTAGTGCAAAGAGTTAATAGATACACTATTCTGAGTGCATCAAGTTTTTGGCGCCATTGCCAGGGATTTTTTTTTTTTTAATTTATTTGTTAATATATTTGTTTTCTAATTTTAGTTTTTTAGTTTTTTTTTTTTTTTTTGTTTTGAGGTTTTCTTTTCCATCCGAGCAAGGGGAGATGGCATGTGTTACATCAAACATTGAGAGACAACCAGCCAATCTCACATCCCTAATTCAACAAATGGCCATGGATATTGTTTAGCAATCAAAGAAGCAAGGAGTGTGCTTTATGATGGATCATCCAATCAATATGTACCCATCTTTAGAAGAAGATAATTGGGGAACAAGTCAATGCTTTATAAGGGTTTCAAGACCAACAAGGGTTCCAAAGACTTGATATTTTCTCAAACATTTACAATCTAGGATGGAGGGATCATCAAACTTTAATTATGTAGGGAATCAACCATCAGTTGCTCCTCCACCCATTATTAATCGACCACCGGGTTTTCAGAGAAGAATGCAACAACCATATCAAACCCGACAACAATTACCACCACCTCAAAACTCAGGTACATCTTTAGAAGATATTGTAAAATCCCTTGCAACTAATACTTTGCAATTTCAATAGGAAACAAGGGTAAGTATCCAGAGTTAAGAGACTCAAATGGGAGAATTGGCAACAACAGTGAGTCAATTGGAAGAAAAGGATTCAGGCAAGCTACCTTCTTAAACTATAGTGAATCCTAGAGAAAATGCAAGTGCCGTAACTCTAAGAAGTGGGAAACAGCTCGAGACACCACTTAAGACACTACCATTGGTGCCTACCAAGGAGAGTGCTCAAAGGAAAGAAAACACCAATGCATCATCACAACCCGATGAGCTATCTACTAAGGTAAGCTCTAAACCTTCTTTTCCTTCTTATATTTCTCCTCCAACCTTTCCAAGTAGGTTTGCAAAGTCCAAAACAGAGGAGCAAGAGAAAGAGATTTTAGAGACCTTCCGGAAGATAGAGGTCAACATTCCTCTATTAGATGCAATAAAACAAGTGCACCATTATGCGAAGTTTTTAAAAGAATTGTGCACCTCTAAATGGAAGCTCAAGGGCAATGAAAAGGTAAGTGTAGGAGAGAATGTCTCAGCAGTTCTCCAAAGAAAGCTCCCACCCAAGTGCAAGTGTCGCAACCTAAAAAATAACGACGAAGTCTCATCGCAAGACTTTATTATTCGTTAAGCGTGACATTAAAAAAACCGAGGAAAAGTCGACTTAATTCCTCTAGAAAAATGAAGGTTTTGAAAATGACCTTAAAAAAGACATGGAGTCGCCACCAATCTTTTTTAGCTAGGTGTGATCGGTCACCTATTAAAACCGGTTTTATAAAATATTTTAAAAATTAATTAAAACATTTTAAAAACCAATTTCAAGTCTGCGTTTTAAACCAGAGAAATCAAAAAGCGGGTTCGGGAGTCGGTTACGTGTGGGGAAGGATTAGCACCCCCACAACGCCCGTATAAATCGGTACCTTATTAATCGTGTGTTATCTCAAGTCTCGGTAAAAGTTGGTTTTAAATTCAGTATTTCAAATTAATTCCCAATTTAAAGAAAAATAATTCCATTTTTTTATTGAAAATGATCCGGAATTTATAAATTCAAAATTTTCCTATATTCCCCAACAAACTGGCAAAATATAAAAATTTTTGTTAGTTTTGGAAAACTTTCCGAATCATTCTCTTTTTTGAAAGAAAGATATTCCTTTATTAATGATAATTGATGATATTCCCTCCAGCAAACCCGGTAGAGAACTCATGAATTATTTTAACTCGGGAATATCTTTATATTTTTTTTATTGAAAACCATTATCCTTTTTTGGAAACATTTAAAATAAATGAATATGTATATGCTAAATAAAGATAACTAAATAAAAGCATAGGATATCATGAAATATTCGAAACCATATAATAAACCATGTAACATCAAAAAATATAAATCAAAATAACAACAATATCATAGAAATTATTATAGCAAGAATCACATATTATATAAAATGCATGAATATAAAAATGCAATGCATGAAATGTATTTTTTCCTTTAATTAAGGAAATCCGTATATCTGAAAAGATATCCGGCTACCTTAGGAAAATATGTCAAATTAAATATTCTAAAACCAAAATACTTTGTGATTGTTTGAAAACAATTTTGAAAAGCTTGAATTAAAAATAAAAATTGGGCTAATTTCTTTAAAATGGCTCTAATTTCCTAAGTTTAAAAATCCGGACTTGACTACCCTTAACCCGGGACTTGAAAAACCATTTTTAGAGTTTAAAAAGGCTTAGAAACTACCCTAAGTCAGTAGCTAACCCTCCTAATCAGCCCACTCTAAGTAAATTAACCAAAACAGAAAATTGGTTTTTTCTTTAGATTCAATTCTGACTCCACTGTCCAGTTTTAATCCACGATTTTTTACCCTATTTTAAAAAATTCCAAAAATTCTAAAACATTTACTGGAGACTCAGGACATGTAAAACTACACGATAAAAAATCAGCTTAATTTTCTGATCAAAGATGAATTCCCAGAAAAATCAGAGATGTACGAGTTTTTGGAGGAGAAAAAACTGCTTTGTTTTTCTTTAAATTCAATTCTGACTCCACTGTCCAGTTTTAATCCATGATTTTTTACCCTATTTTTAAAAATTTCAAAAATTCTGAAACAATTACTGGAGACTCAGGACATGTAAAACTACACGATAAAAAATCGGCTTAATTTTCTGATCAAAGATGAATTCCCAGAAAAATCAGAGATGTACGAATTTTTGGAGGAGAAAAAAACTGCTTTGTTTTTCTTTAAATTCAATTCTGACTCCACTGTCCAGTTTTAATCCACGATTTTTTACCCTATTTTAAAAAATTCCAAAAATTCTGAAAAAATTACTGGAGACTCAGGACATGGAAAACTACACGATAAAAAATCAGCTTAATTTTCTGATCAAAGATGAATTCTCAGAAAAATCAGAGATATACGAGTTTTTGGAGGAGAAAAAAAAACTGCTTTGCCAGCACATTTTTTTGTCTTTGATAAAATCATTTAAAAATCAAAGTAAAAATATTTGAAACTCATAAAATGATTTCCAAACAATAGCTAAGACTTTTTGAAAGTTAGATAAAAATTGGCTAAGTAAAAAAATCACAAAGGTAGAATAATCAACTTGACAAACTTAATTTTCCACAAGTGTGCTCAAGAGAGCATGACCTTGAACCATTAATTGGCTCAAGTCATTATTCAAGTGGCATGGTCATGAAATGCATGAAACAATGCAGCAAACATAATGCATGAAATGCATGGATCTAAACCTAAATGTAAGGAAAATGCATGACATAAATAATATGGCCTAGACCTAACATGAACTTGCATGGCAATAAATGCAACCTAGACCTAAGACATGCATGGCATTTTCACAAACACAAGGCATGCTTAATTCAAAAATCCAACCAAATATCATGCAAATGCAAAAACCTAACAACTAGCATGACAAAAATACAACACACAATGCAAAACACATGGAGTAGCCAAATGGCCCCAAGCTTCAACAAGCATGGCATTTTCACAAACACTTGGTATGCTAGTATGAAAAACTAAGTCATAACACAAAAATCACACAAGCATTTTCACAAACACCTAATATACCAAATCTAAAACATGCTCACTAAGATATAAAACAAGAATCATGCAAAGAATCACATAAGCATTTTCACAAACACTTAATATGCTAACTCTAAAACATGCTCAAATTTAAACAACATGAAAACAGAAAATTAAAAATGCAAAAACATGATATCTAAGACATAAATGGCAACAAATAAAGCAACCAAATTAAATATAACTTAAGAACATGAAATAACATAATATTTAAAACATCAAAAATAAAGAAAATAGCATAAACAATGTGGTAAAATGAATCAAAAACAACAACTTAAAATAAATAATGTAGGCCATTTGGCCATGGTGAGTTTATTATAAAAACAAAATAAAAAAAAAATATACTTAAGAAAGGAAATGAAGGAAGAACAAGAAACATTATTTTAAAATGAAAACTCACCAAGTAGCTTTTGAACGGATTAAGCTATAAACCCTCAGAGTAGCTTTTGAACGGATTAAGCTACGAACCCTCAGAGTAGCTTTTGAACGGATTAAGCTACGAACCCTCAGAGTAGCTTTTGAACGGATTAAGCTACAAACCCTCAGAGTAGCTTTTGAACGGATTAAGCTACAAACCCTCAGAGTAGCTTTTGAACGGATTAAGCTACAAACCCTCAGAGTAGCTTTTGAACGGATTAAGCTACGAACCCTCAGAGTAAAACGCTATGACTCACCACCCGGATAATCCTAATACAAGTGTATAGACTATCTCACAAGGGGTAGTGGGTGGTCTCAACCAAAGGCCAAGACTCCTTATTTATAAGGTGAGCACCTCCTTGGCTTGACATTACAAAGGGATGTGGGATTGGGACTTAGGCTCAAAAATGAAAATCTCTAACTTAACTCTTGATTTTTAATCACTTGATTGAAAAAATCCTAAGCTTCCTCCTTCCTTTGGGCTTGGGCAGGCCAGCACTTCTCTTTCCCAGCCCAGCTCTGATTTTTGAAAGGCCCAAAGAAGCCCTTTTCGGTTGCTTGGGTGAAATGACCATTTTGCCCCCCCCGGATGCAAATAAATATCAAACGGACTCCAAATTCAATTTTTCTTTTTTTAATACTTCCAAAATAATAAAATATTGAGTTCTGGAAGTTTTCAAAATTTTCCGAGTTCGTTTGCTATTTATTTGGATTTTTTCTTCCCAAAATATCCTTTTATGCCCCTACTTTTTACCATTTTTTAAACGAGCTCCAAATCAAGATTTTTCTTCAACAATCTCTTCAAAATAATTAAAAAGTGTGATCTGGAAGTTTTCATGATTTTTGGAGCTCATTTGGTATTTTTTCGGGATTTATCGGCTTGAATTACTGCATAGGAGGCCCGGGATTTGGCCATTTTGCAAACGAACTCGGAATCAAGATTTTCTTTCTCCAATCTCTTCCAAATAATTTAAAAATGAGATTTTCAAAATTTCAGAATTTTTGGAGTCCATTTGCTATTTTTCCGGGATTTTCCTTTTTGAATTACTGCATAAGAAACCCGGGATTTGGCCATTTTGCAAACGAACTCCGAATCAAGATTTTCTTTTACCAATCTCTTTCAAATGATTTAAGAATGAGATTGACAAATTTTTCAGAATTTTCGGAGTCCATTTTCTATTTTTCCCAAATTTTTCCAATTTTGCCCTTTTACCTCCGAAACCCGGTTTTGCTCAAAACAAATCCGATTTTCAGATTTTCTTCAATCTGAGCCTTGGGCCATCCTTTTTAACCATTCTTCATCCATTGGGGGCTTTGGTCTTACCAAGTCGGGCCATTTCTGTGATTCTTCCCGATTTCACCGAAATCCACTAAAAACCCTAATTCTCGGTTTTCTCCCGGATTGACTTTTCTTTCGGTTTTTCTTGCAAGTGACTTCTCCATTACCCGTAGTCAGTGCTTATATTTCATTTGGAACCTTCAATTTCGACCAGTTTGATCGTTTAAGCACTTTTCCCCAAATTTCTTGGATTAGGGTTTCTTTTCTACTGAATCTCCAAATCCCAACTTCCGAACTCCATATCTTTCAATGTAGACCTCGGATTATCAAAATTCTTTCGCCATTTTTCAATTGAAATTAAAATCTTGATTTTGAAAGTGGGTTGACTTTTTCAGTAGTTGACTTTTTGGGGTTGACTTTTTTGGGGTTGACTTTTTCGGGGTTGACTTTTTTTCAAGTTTGTGTTTTTGTGCTCGCCCTCTTAAACTAAGTCTCGGAGTACCATCTGCAGGATGAAAACAGTCTTTTTATACTCGGAAACATCAATATGGGAAGAAAACATACCTGTTTAGTGGTCCGGACAAAATTAGGTGTCTACAGCTGCCCCTCTTTGGCTATTGCTGAGAATCAGGAATCAGGCAAAGATAAACCGACACTAATTTTGTACGGTCAGTGACATCACATGTGAAGGAAAGGGAAAGGGGTTTCTTTTTCATTTTCATTTTTTCATTTTCTATTTTTCATTTTTTTCTTCTTTTTTCTTCTTTTTTTCTTTTTTTCTTTTTTCCTTTTTTCTATTTTCTCTATTTTCATTTTTTTTTATTATTTTTTTTAAACAATAAATTGAAGGTTTTGTCCTTAAATTGAATTCCCTGCCTAAACAAGGCTCGATTCGTCTTAAGGAAACGAATTCGATTTTCAAAAGAAAAATTTATGCTCGAAGGGCTTTAAAATTGGTGCCCGAAGGTCTTAAAATGGTGCCCGGAGGTCTTACCCCTGAAAAAAGTTATGCCCGGAGGTCTTAAAGATGTTGCCCGAAGGTCTTACCTGTGATTTGAAAAAAATTAAGCCCGGAGGTCTTAAAAATGGTGCCCATAGGCCTTACCCCTGAAAAAAAAAGTTATGCCCGGAGGTCTTAAAGATGTTGCCCGGAGGTCTTACCTGTGATTTGAAAAATTATGCGCTGTATGCGACTTTATAAATGATGCCCGGAGGTCTTAAGAATGGTGCCCGGAGGCCTTACCTGTGATTTGAAAAAAATGCGCTGTATGCGACTTTAAAAATGATGCCCGGAGGTCTTAAGAATGGTGTCCGGAGGCCTTACCCGTGATTTGGAAGAAATGCGCTGTATGCGACTTTAAAAATGATGCCCGGAGGTCTTAAGAATGGTGCCCGGAGGCCTTACCCATAATTTGGAAGAAATGCGCTGTATGCGACTTTAAAAATGATGCCCGGAGGTCTTAAGAATGGTGCCCGGAGGCCTTACCCATAATTTGGAAGAAATACGTTGTATGCGACTTTAAAAATGATGCCCGGAGGTCTTAAGAATGGTGCCCGGAGGCCTTACCCATAATTTGGAAGAAATGCGCTGTATGCGACTTTAAAAATGATGCCCGGAGGTCTTAAGAATGGTGCCCGGAGGCCTTACCCGTGATTTGAAAAAAATGCGCTGTATGCGACTTTAAAATGATGCCCGGAGGTCTTAAGAATGGTGCCCGGAGGCCTTACCCGTGATTTGGAAGAAATGCGCTGTATGCGACTTTAAAATGATGCCCGGAGGTCTTAAGAATGGTGCCCGGAGGCCTTACCCATAATTTGGAAGAAATGCGCTGTATGCGACTTTAAAAATGATGCCCGGAGGTCTTAAGAATGGTGCCCGGAGGCCTTACCCATAATTTGGAAGAAAATGCGCTGTATGCGACTTTAAAAATGATGCCCGGAGGTCTTAAGAATAGTGCCCGGAGGCCTTACCCCTGAAAAAAGTTATGCCCGGAGGTCTTAAAGATGTTGCCCGGAGGTCTTACCTATGAATTATGCCCGGAGGTCTTAAAAATGGTACTGAAGAATTGTTGAAAATTAACCTAAAGATTTTGAGAAGATGCGAATGCTTTTTGATGCAAATGCATATGTTGAATAAGATACGAAATGACTTAAACTGGTGCAAATGTCTTTAATGCAAATGTAAATGACTTGGATTGATGCCCATGTTTCATGATGCAGATGCCCCTACTAATTGTGTTCATGTAACTGGTTTATGAATGGTGTAACTACAATTACCACACATTAATGAAAATGCAATGATTCTAGAAATGATGCAATTGTTTGAGATGACACGAATATGAAGAATGTAAATGTAAAGGTAAAATGCAGATGCTTATGGAATAATGACAGTGCAAATACCCATGAATGATGCAAATGCTTGCCGACACTGTGCAGATGTAAAAGCTTGATAGAGAGATGAGTGCTCATGAGTGATGCAAGTGCCCCCGGTTGTTCCTCTAGACTTTGGCTTAGCCTTTCAAATTCATTTTTCCTCTTCAAATCAGAGTATATCTTCAATTCATTTTGGCTATTCTCTTTGCCCCAACAGTTTTTCAAACTTTCATCAACAGAGATCTGAACCGGGTTCTATTCCTTCTTCTCATATCTGGAAGTCAGGACCTATCCTGGCAGTTCTATACCTTTGGGTTAGAAAAACCCTTGTCTCATGTCAACATCAAAAATGGGTATTTCAAAAATATTTTTATTTGTTTTCGCATTTTGAAAACTTCTGAACAAAAAATATTAACCCCACAATGTGTGATGTACAAATCTTTTGAAGACTGATGATCGTTGTCTAAGTATCAATCTGGTTTTTTTTCAACTGGGATTGGCAAGGCTTGGTATAATAAGATTCTGGCTTTTCCAGGAAAACTTCATGACAAAAATGTATATCCCTTCTAGGCTCACAAATGGAACAGGTTTTATAAATCATGAATTCATTGAGAACCCAGCAAATTCAACATTCTTTTTTGTTTCCATATCAAGGCATTTTGACAAGCGTCAAGATTGGCTGAGATGTTTAAACCAGAAAGTTTAATCTTGGGAACAAAAGTTTCAGTTTTTGAAGACAATACTCTGAATGAGAACTGACAATTTGGGGGGTTCAGGAATTCCTAGATGTTCCTCGATGACCACTCCTTTAATAAGATCTTTTCTTTTGGGGTATCGGCACTATCATAGATGGCATCAAAAATTCCTATTCTACTCTAGACCGCCCATTTTTGGGTTTTCGCCCTCGAGTCCCATTCTTTTCAATATTTTCTTCTTCTTTTTTTTTTTACCATGCACTTGAGAATTCTAAATTCTTCCTTAGTGAAATGATAATTCGATGAAATGGGATAAAATCTGAGGAAAAACCTTTCAAATTATATATTCATGCTTGATCAAAATGGACTTTTAAAGCACGTAATGTAGGCCATGGCTCAGGGTTCAGAAAGAAAGGATAAATAGGCCCAAAATATGTGTTCGAGGGTAATCAAATCAAGGATCTTTTCTTTGAGGAGGATTCTCTTTGAAGCATTTGTCCCTTCTTGGACACTTCTTTCTTTTTGATTTTGCTCTTTTTCTTCCTTGCTTTTGGCTTTCAATTTGCCATGTCTTTCACACACATTTTTTTATTGTGTTTTTCTTTTGTTTTTCTTGGCTTTCATTTCACCATCTTTTTCTCTTCTTTTTCTTTGACAGAGTGAGCCCGTATTTATTCGGGGCTCCATTTGCTTTGTGTCTGTCCTTGAGCTATCACTCATTTCTCAATGATCTTTGAAAAGATCTTTCCTCGCATTTGCCCCCCAGTGTAGAGGGTAATCCTTGATCAGGGTTCAAAGAAGAAAGAATTCTTTTGGCTCAAAAGGGGTGACTATGGATAATTTCTTTTTGTGTGAAAGGGATATGAAAGATGGCCATTTCTCATGTCAAGCACAAATATTCACATTGAAAAGCAATCCCTAGGGGAAATAGATATTCAGAATTTCATTTTGCACTTTGGAATCATCCGAATTCTCATATGCATGATATCACAAATTTTTTTTTTGTTTTTTTTTTCGTTGCATGCCCCCAATAATTCATGCATTAGCCCATCCTTCTTCACTATGTATCTATCATTTCCACATATGATGCCCCCAATTTGATTAACCATGCGAATTTGTATCAACGAGGAACATGGTAAGTCTAGGTCTGTTTTGAAAAGGCTGAGTTTCCAATCTGAGTTCTTTGAAGAGACAAGGAAAACATGACCCAAAAACAGGTTTTCTCTGGGACAAGGGATAATCTAGTTTAATCATTGTGCCCCAAGGTGTCAATCATGAAGTGATGTCTGGGCAATTAGTGTTTTGTGGTCATTGGGAAAGGCCATGAATGGTTTTAGCACAATCCTGACACACACCAAATTATCAAAATCTGGATTCTTGAAAGAATGTCTCATTTGTTTGATTTTCAAGGAATTTGAAAATTTTCAAAAAGTTCGTTCCTTTGTTCATAGCCTAGACTAAGATCTAAGTCTTTGCTTATTCTGTGATGACAATGGTTTTATGAAGTCAAATCATTCATATTCCTTGAAGCATTAGGTCTTTCAAGTGGTCTCGGTTCAAAGGATTTAGGCTTAGGAAAGCCTAAAAGAGAAGGCTGAAGGTATTGGGTCATTTCTAACAATGATCATCAATATTCTCAAGATTGTTCATTATTTCATGTGAAAACCACTTATTTATTGTGTACCACAAATTTTCTCAAAGTTTCATTTGTTTTTTTTTTTTTTTTTTTTTTTACAATTTCAAATTTATTGCTAAAATAAAATGAACACAAAATATTAAAATTCAAAATTTATTTATTTCATGTAGATGTCATCATGAGACAAGAGCTTTCATCATCAAAGTGTATAGAAAAATATGCATCAGAATGCTCCTATTGACATGCTTTCAAAGATAACAAATCTTATCCTCAAAATTCTTCAAGAGGAAATCAATCTATGGTAAAACAGATTTCCAATGTTCGATAAGCTCTGGAATTCAAATGCCATTGTGGACAAGACCCTCAATTCTTTCCTTCAGTTTTCTGCATTTTTAGTCGAATGCCCAATTGCCCCTAGGTGATAATCACACTTGCTGTCAGGGTCATAACTCCTTGCTGATGGATTCGGAGCTATTTTCAAAGGTACCGGGGTAAGGTACTGATTCTTTATTAGTAATGGCAGTAAGTCAGGGATGGGGATTGGAATTCTTTCTTGATTTTCCCGCAATCGTTTTCTGGAAGTAGGCCTTGTTGCAAGGGCTGGTATAGGATTAGATATTTGGGTAGGTAGGTAAGGATAAAGGCTTGGAGATACCTCAGTAGGGTAACATGATTGGTATGAGGGAAATTGGGAATATGGGATGAAATCTCCCATAGTTTGGACATCTTCCTCTTTCTTTCTTGGTGCTTTATTTCTCTCGGTATTGGATGTTCTTTCTCTTTCAAGTTTCCCACTCTTGATAGCATTCTCAATCATCTCCCCTGAAATTACCATGTCCGCAAAATTCTTCGAAGCATTGCCGACAAGTCTGTCATAGTACGGGGCGTGCAGTGTATTCACAAAAAGGATAGTGATTTCCTTTTGTGTCAAGGGCGGTTGTATTTGGGCAGCCAGGCTCATCCACCGTTGTGCATATTCTTTGAAGCTCTCAGTAGCTTTTTTCTCCATATTTTGCAAAGTGAGACGATCAAGTGTCTTGTCGGTCATATGCTTGTACTGGTTTAGAAAAGCCCCAGCCAAATCATTCCAAGAGCGAATCTGATCCTTGCTCAACTGACTATACCACCTAATTGCGGACCCGCTGAGGCTATCCTGAAAGCAGTGAATCAAAAGCTTATCATTATCTATCTGACTTGTCATCTTTCGGCAGAACATAGTGATGTGGGCTGATGGATCGGTCGTCCCGTCATATTTCACAAAGTCAGGGATCTTGAACTTAGGAGGAATGACTAAATCGAGGACCAAGCATCGTTCTTTCGCATCCACACTCCCGAATACATCTTTTCTTTCTATTGCCCGGAGCCTTTCATCTAACAACTGATATTTCCCTTGGGAATCTGCTAACTCAACCTCATTTACTGCAACCCTTTTCAACTTTGCCTGTTCAGCTGGATCATCTGAGTTTAGGACATTGACGGGGTTAACAGTGTTCTGGGCATCACTTATTGCGACCTCATCTTGGCCCTTTTGTACCTCTAACCCTTGTCTGGCGACAAAGTTTTCGGTGTATCCTTTTCCCTTGATTACAACAGACATTAGCTCCATCAGTTTAGTCATCTGATCCTTAGATTCTGCTTGAGATTTTGCTAGCTGTTCTCGCAATTCTCTCTGTTCCCTTTCCATTTTTTCCATTCGGGCAACTTGTTCATCCTCCATAGCACCAGCCTGTATTAAAAGTGTACTCAGTACTTCTTCTGATTTGAAATGGAAATTCTTTCAAAGACTCCTAAAGCCAAGCCAACTTCTATTTATTTCCCCCAAATGTATGTCATGATGAATGAGCCATGAATGCAATTTGATGCATATGAAGCCTAAACAATATGATGTATGGATATGTACAATGGAAACATGCTGACCATATATGTGATAAATGCAATCACAATGCCAACATGTTGCAAACAAAGAATAAACAGATCAACACATGAATATATGCAATGACTGATCATGTATTTTAGCATGTTTCCCAATAAATGATCACATACACTATGAATGCAACACGGTGTCAATTATGCAAACAATGAATGATTGATACAGAGTATATACAAAGAAAATCATGCTAACCATGTGTGTCATGAATGTGACCTAATGCTAATCATGATGTATGTAATAAGCAAATTAATGCATGGATATATACAGAAAAATCATGCTGATTATGAATGCATGAATGCAACCTGACAAATAATTGATGGGATGCAAAATGCAAAGGGGAAGATATCACGGAGGAAATAAGAATCGGAGGAACTTAATCATCAACATCTTATAAATTTGAAGCATACTCAATTCATTCCCATATCAATGTTCACAATGGTATAAACCATGTTTTACAAAATTTGAGTAGTAGTTAAAACTGTCTTTACAAGCACTTTATTCTTCCTAGCATCCTAAGGCTATAAGAGCCGGCTACTGAAAAAGTGAAATCCTATTACATCATATAAGACCAAAGTCTTTCCACCTCAATGCTGTAAATCTCCCAATCCTAATGGCGTTTTCCCAGTCCTTTATCAATCAGTGTCGTTGGATCCAACCACTTGGCATCTATGAGAGCTTGCACTTTCCTTTTGACTGCTATACAATCTTCGATGCTATGGCCAACAATTCCACAGTGATAATCACATCTTTCATTTGGATTATACCACATTGGATATGGTGGTAACAGGGGTTTCAATGGGACACAGGCAACCATGTGATTTTGGATCAGTATAGGGAGGAGCTCTTGGTAGCTGATTGGAATGGGATCATAATGCAATTGGGTCTTATTCTGGGATCGTTTCTTAGTCACACATGGCCTAGGAGTTGGGGCACTTGGTGGTGGCACTAAGGTTCGAACCGGAGTGTTTACATGGGGATGTGGCGGAACAGCATGGTAAGGGTATGGATTTGGACACGGGGCCTTTGGAGGTTGTACATAGCTCGAGGTTCCTATCCCAGGTACTGGATAAGGTGATTGATGAGGGAAATAGTATGAACTGGTAGTTGGTAACGATGGAGTGGGATTCAGGAATCCCGTAGTGGTCGTCCCAATGGACGATTGGACCATAGTAGGGTGGGGATACTGGTTTGGACCTAGAACAGTTTGCAGGTATGGTACTGGATTCGAGGTTTCTGTCTTTGGTATCAGGCTTTCATGTTTAATTATTTTCATGATTTTGTCCACAATTTCATCAGGATTGCAACCTTTGTGGCATTGACAAGTGCAGGATCCAGCAAGGATTGTATGTTCTGGACCTAATGGTTTTGGTTGATCCGAAGATGATGCGAAGCCCTGAGAAAGTTCACCTTTACTGTTACCCATATCCTCAACCATTTTCAGCAATTTGGCAAGTTGTTCCTTCACCTCTCGGATTTCATGTCCATATTCATCTTGATTGCGTTCCAAAGCACCCAATCGTTCCTCCGATTCATTCCTCATATCTCGAACCCCTTTCATGCAAATGAAAATGTTATGAGATTAAGATTATGAATGTACATGCTCTATTCCTATGTGCATGAATAAACTGATGATAATGCATGAACATATACAGAGAAATTATGATGACTATGTATGCTATGGATGCAATCTAATGCCAGGTATATACAGATAATGACTATGCATGTCATAAACGTGTCCTACAATGAATGACCATGCATGCTATGATGTCAAAATGATACATGCTAAGAATAAATGAATTAATACAAAGGTAGGTACAAAGAATGACCATGTATATCACAAATGTATTCTATAATGAATAATCATGCATGTTATGACTGTAACACGATGTCAAAATGACACAAATAAATTAACCAATGATTACACGAAATTGGTGAGACCTAAATCTTGATTATTCAAAAATCTCATTATGCAAGATTTGCCTCCTAATTTATGATTTTTTTTAACATGATTTTTTTTTGTGTTTTTTTTTTTATTTATGAAAAACCAATCACATTATTTTCAAAAGAATTTCAGGGTGGATCCCACTATGGTACCATATGCAAATGTTCATGTGACACTACCTGTTTTATGAAATCATCAAATGAAATTACCAACTGTTTATTGCAAAGAATGAGATCAATAACACAACCAAAAATGTACACACTCTATTCACACATGTATGAAATGTGCAACATGCAAAATGCTTAAAAAAGATTTTTTTTTTTTAAAAACGGCTAATGAACATCTGCCCCAGCAATATCTGCTTATTTAGGCATCACGATGCCTTCGAGGCGGAGTATCACATTTATTACGGGCGATGTACGTACATCGTTGCCCGATCTACCACACTTATTCGGAGTGTAAAATAGGTAACAAAAAGTTTAGAAATGTCCCTCCATGTGTTCCTATTTTCGGTATGTCTAACAAAAATTCGGCATGGCATCGCCTAGGTTCACTATATGAGGGTGAATCGGTTCTAAGGCCCCGAATTATTCCTCACTGTCGCCGGTGAAGGCTAGTAAGGCACCCCGATAAAAGCGGGTTCAATTCGTTAGAGTATATTTTCCTATGCCCATGCGGAGGATCATCACGAAGGCATTAGGTACTTTATACTCCGAAAGTGTTTCACTAGCCCATACGGAGGATCAATCACGAAGGCTTAGTTACTTTACTTCCACTTAAAAGGACGGAACCCGGGTAGAGGATTCATGTTATGCAAATGCACGTGTAGTGTGTGTGGAGGAATAACAAACCTTTCACTACCTATTCTACAAACCTTATTTTAAATGCCCTAGCAATTAAAACATTCAAGAATAGTGTAACGCATTAACCAACAAGCAATTATAATATACAACCTAAATAACTAGAGAACAATAATAAAATGCATGCACATGAGAATGAACATTTTTAAAAACATTTTATTATTTTCAAAATTCTCTTTATTAGAAAAATGTGGGAATTAAAATTAAATACCAATTAAACCAACCAAAACTGAGACTTTGATAACACACGACTATTTCTAGGCCTGACTCTCTAATAGTCCCCAGCGGAGTCGCCAAGCTGTCGCAACCTAAAAAATAACGACGAAGTCTCATCGCAAGACTTTATTATTCGTTAAGCGTGACATTAAAAAAACCGAGGAAAAGTCGACTTAATTCCTCTAGAAAAATGAAGGTTTTGAAAATGACCTTAAAAAAGACATGGAGTCGCCACCAATCTTTTTTAGCTAGGTGTGATCGGTCACCTATTAAAACCGGTTTTATAAAATATTTTAAAAATTAATTAAAACATTTTAAAAACCAATTTCAAGTCTGCGTTTTAAACCAGAGAAATCAAAAAGCGGGTTCGGGAGTCGGTTACGTGTGGGGAAGGATTAGCACCCCCACAACGCCCGTATAAATCGGTACCTTATTAATCGTGTGTTATCTCAAGTCTCGGTAAAAGTTGGTTTTAAATTCAGTATTTCAAATTAATTCCCAATTTAAAGAAAAATAATTCCATTTTTTTATTGAAAATGATCCGGAATTTATAAATTCAAAATTTTCCTATATTCCCCAACAAACTGGCAAAATATAAAAATTTTTGTTAGTTTTGGAAAACTTTCCGAATCATTCTCTTTTTTGAAAGAAAGATATTCCTTTATTAATGATAATTGATGATATTCCCTCCAGCAAACCCGGTAGAGAACTCATGAATTATTTTAACTCGGGAATATCTTTATATTTTTTTTATTGAAAACCATTATCCTTTTTTGGAAACATTTAAAATAAATGAATATGTATATGCTAAATAAAGATAACTAAATAAAAGCATAGGATATCATGAAATATTCGAAACCATATAATAAACCATGTAACATCAAAAAATATAAATCAAAATAACAACAATATCATAGAAATTATTATAGCAAGAATCACATATTATATAAAATGCATGAATATAAAAATGCAATGCATGAAATGTATTTTTTCCTTTAATTAAGGAAATCCGTATATCTGAAAAGATATCCGGCTACCTTAGGAAAATATGTCAAATTAAATATTCTAAAACCAAAATACTTTGTGATTGTTTGAAAACAATTTTGAAAAGCTTGAATTAAAAATAAAAATTGGGCTAATTTCTTTAAAATGGCTCTAATTTCCTAAGTTTAAAAATCCGGACTTGACTACCCTTAACCCGGGACTTGAAAAACCATTTTTAGAGTTTAAAAAGGCTTAGAAACTACCCTAAGTCAGTAGCTAACCCTCCTAATCAGCCCACTCTAAGTAAATTAACCAAAACAGAAAATTGGTTTTTTCTTTAGATTCAATTCTGACTCCACTGTCCAGTTTTAATCCACGATTTTTTACCCTATTTTAAAAAATTCCAAAAATTCTAAAACATTTACTGGAGACTCAGGACATGTAAAACTACACGATAAAAAATCAGCTTAATTTTCTGATCAAAGATGAATTCCCAGAAAAATCAGAGATGTACGAGTTTTTGGAGGAGAAAAAACTGCTTTGTTTTTCTTTAAATTCAATTCTGACTCCACTGTCCAGTTTTAATCCATGATTTTTTACCCTATTTTTAAAAATTTCAAAAATTCTGAAACAATTACTGGAGACTCAGGACATGTAAAACTACACGATAAAAAATCGGCTTAATTTTCTGATCAAAGATGAATTCCCAGAAAAATCAGAGATGTACGAATTTTTGGAGGAGAAAAAAACTGCTTTGTTTTTCTTTAAATTCAATTCTGACTCCACTGTCCAGTTTTAATCCACGATTTTTTACCCTATTTTAAAAAATTCCAAAAATTCTGAAAAAATTACTGGAGACTCAGGACATGGAAAACTACACGATAAAAAATCAGCTTAATTTTCTGATCAAAGATGAATTCTCAGAAAAATCAGAGATATACGAGTTTTTGGAGGAGAAAAAAAAACTGCTTTGCCAGCACATTTTTTTGTCTTTGATAAAATCATTTAAAAATCAAAGTAAAAATATTTGAAACTCATAAAATGATTTCCAAACAATAGCTAAGACTTTTTGAAAGTTAGATAAAAATTGGCTAAGTAAAAAAATCACAAAGGTAGAATAATCAACTTGACAAACTTAATTTTCCACAAGTGTGCTCAAGAGAGCATGACCTTGAACCATTAATTGGCTCAAGTCATTATTCAAGTGGCATGGTCATGAAATGCATGAAACAATGCAGCAAACATAATGCATGAAATGCATGGATCTAAACCTAAATGTAAGGAAAATGCATGACATAAATAATATGGCCTAGACCTAACATGAACTTGCATGGCAATAAATGCAACCTAGACCTAAGACATGCATGGCATTTTCACAAACACAAGGCATGCTTAATTCAAAAATCCAACCAAATATCATGCAAATGCAAAAACCTAACAACTAGCATGACAAAAATACAACACACAATGCAAAACACATGGAGTAGCCAAATGGCCCCAAGCTTCAACAAGCATGGCATTTTCACAAACACTTGGTATGCTAGTATGAAAAACTAAGTCATAACACAAAAATCACACAAGCATTTTCACAAACACCTAATATACCAAATCTAAAACATGCTCACTAAGATATAAAACAAGAATCATGCAAAGAATCACATAAGCATTTTCACAAACACTTAATATGCTAACTCTAAAACATGCTCAAATTTAAACAACATGAAAACAGAAAATTAAAAATGCAAAAACATGATATCTAAGACATAAATGGCAACAAATAAAGCAACCAAATTAAATATAACTTAAGAACATGAAATAACATAATATTTAAAACATCAAAAATAAAGAAAATAGCATAAACAATGTGGTAAAATGAATCAAAAACAACAACTTAAAATAAATAATGTAGGCCATTTGGCCATGGTGAGTTTATTATAAAAACAAAATAAAAAAAAAATATACTTAAGAAAGGAAATGAAGGAAGAACAAGAAACATTATTTTAAAATGAAAACTCACCAAGTAGCTTTTGAACGGATTAAGCTATAAACCCTCAGAGTAGCTTTTGAACGGATTAAGCTACGAACCCTCAGAGTAGCTTTTGAACGGATTAAGCTACGAACCCTCAGAGTAGCTTTTGAACGGATTAAGCTACAAACCCTCAGAGTAGCTTTTGAACGGATTAAGCTACAAACCCTCAGAGTAGCTTTTGAACGGATTAAGCTACAAACCCTCAGAGTAGCTTTTGAACGGATTAAGCTACGAACCCTCAGAGTAAAACGCTATGACTCACCACCCGGATAATCCTAATACAAGTGTATAGACTATCTCACAAGGGGTAGTGGGTGGTCTCAACCAAAGGCCAAGACTCCTTATTTATAAGGTGAGCACCTCCTTGGCTTGACATTACAAAGGGATGTGGGATTGGGACTTAGGCTCAAAAATGAAAATCTCTAACTTAACTCTTGATTTTTAATCACTTGATTGAAAAAATCCTAAGCTTCCTCCTTCCTTTGGGCTTGGGCAGGCCAGCACTTCTCTTTCCCAGCCCAGCTCTGATTTTTGAAAGGCCCAAAGAAGCCCTTTTCGGTTGCTTGGGTGAAATGACCATTTTGCCCCCCCCGGATGCAAATAAATATCAAACGGACTCCAAATTCAATTTTTCTTTTTTTAATACTTCCAAAATAATAAAATATTGAGTTCTGGAAGTTTTCAAAATTTTCCGAGTTCGTTTGCTATTTATTTGGATTTTTTCTTCCCAAAATATCCTTTTATGCCCCTACTTTTTACCATTTTTTAAACGAGCTCCAAATCAAGATTTTTCTTCAACAATCTCTTCAAAATAATTAAAAAGTGTGATCTGGAAGTTTTCATGATTTTTGGAGCTCATTTGGTATTTTTTCGGGATTTATCGGCTTGAATTACTGCATAGAAGGCCCGGGATTTGGCCATTTTGCAAACGAACTCGGAATCAAGATTTTCTTTCTCCAATCTCTTCCAAATAATTTAAAAATGAGATTTTCAAAATTTCAGAATTTTTGGAGTCCATTTGCTATTTTTCCGGGATTTTCCTTTTTGAATTACTGCATAAGAAACCCGGGATTTGGCCATTTTGCAAACGAACTCCGAATCAAGATTTTCTTTTACCAATCTCTTTCAAATGATTTAAGAATGAGATTGACAAATTTTTCAGAATTTTCGGAGTCCATTTTCTATTTTTCCCAAATTTTTCCAATTTTGCCCTTTTACCTCCGAAACCCGGTTTTGCTCAAAACAAATCCGATTTTCAGATTTTCTTCAATCTGAGCCTTGGGCCATCCTTTTTAACCATTCTTCATCCATTGGGGGCTTTGGTCTTACCAAGTCGGGCCATTTCTGTGATTCTTCCCGATTTCACCGAAATCCACTAAAAACCCTAATTCTCGGTTTTCTCCCGGATTGACTTTTCTTTCGGTTTTTCTTGCAAGTGACTTCTCCATTACCCGTAGTCAGTGCTTATATTTCATTTGGAACCTTCAATTTCGACCAGTTTGATCGTTTAAGCACTTTTCCCCAAATTTCTTGGATTAGGGTTTCTTTTCTACTGAATCTCCAAATCCCAACTTCCGAACTCCATATCTTTCAATGTAGACCTCGGATTATCAAAATTCTTTCGCCATTTTTCAATTGAAATTAAAATCTTGATTTTGAAAGTGGGTTGACTTTTTCAGTAGTTGACTTTTTGGGGTTGACTTTTTTGGGGTTGACTTTTTCGGGGTTGACTTTTTTTCAAGTTTGTGTTTTTGTGCTCGCCCTCTTAAACTAAGTCTCGGAGTACCATCTGCAGGATGAAAACAGTCTTTTTATACTCGGAAACATCAATATGGGAAGAAAACATACCTGTTTAGTGGTCCGGACAAAATTAGGTGTCTACAGCAAGGATCTAGGTATGTTCACTATTCCTTGTAAGATAGGTAACACTAGATTTGAACATGCTATGTTAGATTTAGGAGCATCCATTAATGTTATGCCATATTCGATTTATGCTTCTTTGAATCTAAGACCATTAGAGGAAACTGGTGTTATTGTAAAAACTCGCTAATTGTTCTAATACTTATGCAAAAAGAGTTGTAGAGCATGTTCTTGTGCAGGTAAATGAATTGGTCTTTCTAGTTGATTTTTATGTTCTTGAGATGGAAGATGAGATGTCTTCCAATCCAACACCTATTTTATTAGGAAGACCGTTCTTAAAGATGGCCAAGACCAAGATTGAAGTTCATGATGGCACCTCATTATGGAATTTGATGGCGAGGTGATTGGTTTCAATATCTTTGAGGCTATGAGGGATCCTAGTGATTTACATTCTGTTTTTACAATTGATATATTTGACTCTTTAGTGCAGTAAGCTTTTGAGTTAGGTGGCAAAGACAGTTTGGAAGTAGCCATTAACAAGCACCTTGGAATGGTGAACTCTAAATGCAAAGAGGAACTAACTTTGAATGAACATGTGGAGGAGGTAGTGGCGTCTCTACACTTGTTGCCACCTAGTGATAAAAGTTTGACTAAACCGAAGATCACCAAGTGGTTGTGTCGATACGTGATCCCGTCGCGAGGACCCGTTCGAGTGAGGGGGGAAATAGGCAGAGGAAAAGATGACTTAATTCCTCTTAACTCAAAAGGTTGAGGGTATGAAAACAACCTCAGAAAAAGAAATGGAGTCGCCACCAATATGTTTTTTGCTAGGTGTGATCGGCCACCTATTAAAACCGATTTTTATAAAAAAAAAACATTTTAAAATTAATTAAAATATTTTTAAAACCAATTTTGTAGTCTGTGCTTTGAACTAGAGAAAACAAGTGCGGGTTCGAGAGTCGATTACGTGTGGGGAAGGATTAGCGCCCCCACAATGCCCGTATAAAACATACCTTATTAGTCATGTGTTATCTCAAGTCTCGATGAAAAGCCAGTTTTAGATTTGGTATTAGAAAATAATTCCCATTTTAAAAACAATCCTATTTTTGTTCGAGAATGATCCGAAATTTGTTATTGCAAAATTTTTCTATATTCCCCGGCAAATCGGTAAAATATGGATTTTTTATTGATTTTAGAAATCTCTGCATCATATTATTTTTAAAAGGGTATTCCTTCATTAATATAGTTGATGAAGACTTCTCGGTAATTCGAAAGAGAATTCATGAATTATAATAACTAGGGGATATTGTCTTATTTTATTAAAAAAAAAATCTCAATTTTCAAAAAGTTGGATGATCATGAAGGTGCAAATTAAAATTAAAACTTGAAGGTATAACATGCATGATTAGCATGGCATGACAAATAAGTTATTATGACATGACAAAATTTAAATGACATAGCCAAAGAATAAATGACATGAAATATGAATGACATGGCGTAAGAATGAATGAATGTCATGTGAATGAAATTGACATGGCATACAAAATGTCATGGAATATGAATGACATGGGACATGAATGAATGTCATGTGAATGAAATCGACATGACAAACTAAATGACATGGCGTACGAATGACATGGCACATGAATGAATGTCATGTGAATGAAATCGACATGGAAAATAAAATGACATGGCATATGAATAACATGGCATGTGAATGAAATAACATAATGAATGACATGGCACATGAATGACATGGCATATGAGTGACATGGCACGTGAATGATATGGAAAATTTTGATGACATGGTATGCTAATGACATGGCATATGAATGAATGTCATGTGAATGAAATTGACATGGCATACAAAATGTCATGGCATATGAATGACATAGGACATGAATGAATGTCATGTGAATTAAATCGACATGGAAAACTAAATGACATGGCGTACGAATGACATGGCACATGAATGAATATCATGTGAATGAAATCAACATGGCAAATAAAATGGCATGGCATATAAATGACATGGCATGTGAATGACATGGCATATGAATGACATGACAAAATGAATGACATGGCATGTGAATGACATGGCATATGAATGACATGGCATGTGAATGACATGGCATATGAATGACATGGCATATGAATGACATGGAAAATGAATGACATGGCATAATGAATGACATGGCATGTGAATGACATGGCATAATGAATGACATGGTATGTGAATAACATGGCATATGAATGACATAGCCTAATAAGTTATAGCATGGTAATGAATGTCATGTGAATGAAATCGACATGGCAAACCCAAAATGAGATAAACATAATGTCATGACAAACCAAGTGACATGGCATGAGAATGTTGTGTCATGAAAATAGAATGACTTGAGTGAAATGTCATGGTAGCCAAATGGTCGTAATGGCATGAATGGCGTGACATGCTTAATCATGGTATGAAATGGGCTCAAACACTAAATGACATGGCAAATGACATGCTATATGAATGATATGGCATAAATGACATAGATCCTAAATAAAATGTCATGGTGGTCGAATGACATAGTGATGGCATATGAATGGCCGAATGCAAGGTGATGACATGTGGATGGCCGAATGGCATGTAATGATAACATGGCACGAATGACATGGCATGAAAATGCACCTAAACTATACATGACATGTTATATGGACGACGTGGCATTGGTGACATGGCATGTTAATGACATGACAAATTCTTGATGACATGGTATGTGAATGACATGGCATTCTTGATGACATGGCATGTGAATGACATGGCATTCTTGATGACATGGCATGTGAATGACATGGCATGTGAATGGCATATGAATGACATGGCATTGAATGACATATGAATGACATGGCATTGAATGACATGACATGTGAAGGACATGGCATAAAATGACATGGCATGTGACATGGCATATGAATGACATGGCATTCTTGACATGGCAAAATCACAAAATGATATCATCATAAAATATTCATAATCACAACATGATCACATGCACATAACATTAATTGGAATGTATTATTCATGTGAGGAATCATATAAATAGCATATGTCGAAAAATATTATCGTGCTTCCCTGCAAACCCGGCAAAGCTTGGAAAATAATTCATTCATAAGATATTTCAATGGTTCCAAGTAAAATGAAAACCATACATTTCGATTCCATAAACACGTGCGTTTAATAGTTCTCTAACTTCCCTGGCAAACCCAGCAAAGATCGGGAACTAATTCACTTCAAATGTTTAATAAATCGAAACATACGTTTTTATGAAAAATTAAATAAAAACATTTTTAAAATGCAATGCATGGAAATGTATTTCTTCCTCAAAGTAAGGACATCCGTATACCTAAAAAGGTATCCGACTACCTTAGGAAGAGACCTAAATCAGATTTTCAAAATCAAAAGTCTTTGGGCTCGATTTTATAAAAATGGAAATTTGGATAAATTATGACCTCTTGGCCGAACCCCTCATTTAAAATGGCCTTATTTTTCTAGTATTAAAATCGGGTTGACTGCCCTTGACCTGACTTTTATAAAATCAAATTTTGTGATTGAAATGACTTGGAAATTAACCTAAGACAGTAGCTAATGCCCCAAATTAGCCCCCTCTTAATATCCTACCAAAACAGAAAATTAGTGTTTCTAAAAAACAAAACTGACTCTCACTGGCAGTTTTGGAAACCGATATTTTTGCCCTTCCAAAAAATTTCAAAAACTTCTGAAAAAATTATGGGAGACTTAGAACATGTCGACCTCTATAGGAAAAATCAGCTTAATTTTTGGAGCATGGATACTATGACCAATTTTTACCAAAAATCAAGAGAGTGAGTTAAAAACTGTTTTGTCAAAATCCATTTTTAAACCTTTGATAGAGAAATCAAAAAATCGAAACAAAAATACTAGAGGCTCCTTAAAGGGTCTACAACCTATGGTTAAAAAATATTTAAATTTGGACAAGGAATACATGGTGAGAAAAATAAAAAAATCCAAGTTGCACAACCTTTCATTTTTCCACAAGCATGCTTGATAACTCGTATAATTATATAGTTTTTAGTTATGTTTTATTATTGTTTTGTGTCAAATACGAGTTACTATTGTTTAGTCTAATTGTGTTTATGATCTTTTATATTTTTATGTAATTTGGTGTTTTTCACAAGTTTCTTTGAGTGATTTCAGATTACTAGAATTAAGGGCAAATCCAGTTCAGTTCCAGTTCCGACACCTTTTGCCATATCAGCTATATCTCGAGTTTCACTGAAGCAATAAGGCTGAACTTTGTATCCCTGCAAAGCTAAGAGGCATATCTATCTTTTTCATGTTTTACACTTCTTGAAACGGAGTCGTTTTCCCTAGCGAAATCGACCATCAAGTTGGCTGATGTGCAATGACGTCTGTTCTGCACCGTTTTGGTATTTTGACCATATCTCCCGATCCACGTGCGCAAATGATCTGATTCCAACGGCTATGGATCCGTAACTGATAGGGGTATATTTTTCTAGGAGACCATTTGATCAGATCGAGCCTCCAACATTGACAAAATCGACCATCAAGCTGGCTGATCAGAATTGTCATACAATATGACGAAAATTGTTAGAAAAATGCACCCACCTATTATACCTACCTTTGAAATTTGTAAAGCTTGTCTCTTGTCATTTAGCCCTCCAAAATGTGTATAAATAGAGGGCCTTGGATGAGTATTGGGATACATTGATACATTGGTAGGATAGCCATTGTAATAAAATTCTCTAAGTTTTCTTTTTCTTTCCTTTCTCTAGTTTTCTTTTTCTTCTTACATTTCTTTTCATTTTATTCATATCTAGTATGTGTTTCTAATCATATTGTTGAGGTGATGAGGTGAAGCTCTTGGTAAATGCTAAGGTTAGTCTCTTAAACATGAGCTAAAATGAATCATCATTTATAAGCACTAGCATAGATAATATTTTCTTTTGGTTTAAAATCATACTTGCAAAGTAGAGATCTTGATTCATTATTGACAATGAAAATGGCACAGTAAATGCTTGGTTTCATAACCTTGATTTGTTGTAGACATATACCTTGGCATAAGGAATGCTTGGACTCTTTTTATGAGTTTTGAGGACACCAAATGAACATAATATCATATGCTATGGACGTTGGACAATTTGGACTGAATTGCTAAACCTTCCGATTGGAACCTCCCTTATGTGTGGATTTCAATTGTGTAATAAAACAAGATTAATCTTAGCATAACACCAAGAGTGGATTCTCTACCTCAACATCCTTTCTTATTGTTTTTTATATTTTGTTTAATTTCTTTTATGTTATTTTATTTATTTTGTTCTCTAATATCTTGTTTATTTTGTTTTGTTGTTGATTCCCTAATATCTTGTTTACTTTCTTTTTCTTATATATTTATAAACTTATACTTACTAATACGCTTCCCTGTGGTTCGACTTCGGACACCCGAGAATTTATTACTTGAACATAACCTGCACTTGGGTTTACAACTCTTAATTGAGTTTCTATCAAGTTTTTGGCGCCGTTGCCGGGGAGTCAATACTAAGTATATAAGTTTATAAGTATATTTATTTTTATTTTTATTGGCTGGTTATACCGCCTAATTTTCTATATATTTATATTTATATTGTATATTAACTTTGTTTTATTTTTATTGGCTGGTTATACCGCCTAATCTGTATATTAACTTTGTTTTATGCTTGTTTGGCGACGTGATTTTAGATCTCGTCGTTTAGTTAGATTTTATTGTGAAACTTTTTCAGGTAATCTTTCTAATACAACTCCTACCATGGCTGACAATGAAAGTGTTCATGCTGAAGATGAGAACAGACAAGTACGCACCATGCGTGACTACTTGCAACCAACTCGAAGCTCATCACCCTCTTGTTTTATTTTTCCTCTCAATGCAAACAACTTTCGTTTTAAACCAGGTATGATAGCTTTGCTTCCAAATTTCCATGGGTTAGAATCGGAAAGTGCTTACTCGTTTCTAAAAGACTTCGAAGATGTATGTGTCACCTTTAATGACCAACAATGTACAAATGAAATTGTCAAGCTAAAATTATTTCCTTTTTCTTTAAAAGATAAAGCAAAAATTTGGCTTCATAATTTAAAACCAAGGTCAATTGGCACATGGCAAGAATTACAAACTGAGTTTCTAAAGAAATTTTTCCCAGCACATAAAACTACTGCTTTGAAAAGACAGATTCAAAATTTCAATCAAAATCAAAATGAAGCATTTTTTCAGTGCTGGGAGCGTTTTAAAGATTTGTTAAGTTCTTGTCCACATCATGGTTTTGAAAAATGGCGTCTTATTAGTTTCTTTTATGAAAGTTTAACTCCCGAAACTAAACAATTTGTTGAAACAATGTGTAACGGTGAGTTTCTAGAAAAAGAACCTGAAGAAGCCTTTGACTACCTAGACCATTTGGCAGATAACTCTCAAGCCTGGCACACAGATAATTCCTCTGAAAGTTCCAATAGATCTAATCTTGTTTCTAACAGAGGTAAATATCATTTTAGTCAAGAAGATGAGATAAAAGCTAAAGTAGCCAATTTGGCTAGAAAGATTGAAGCCATGGAACTTAGAGAAGTAAAAGAAGTCAAAACGGTTAAAAATGAAGAAAGTTGTGGAATTTGTGAAATCATGGGACACCCCACTTCTGAATGTCCAAACATTCCCATTCTTAAAGAAGCGTTGCATGATCAAGTAAATTCCATAAACACATTTAAAAAGCATTTTCCTTCTCCTTACTCTGAAACGTATAACCCTGAATGGAGAAATCATCCCAACTTCAGTTGGCGGAATAATAATCATGTTCAGGTACCACAATCTCAAAAGCCGGGCAACACTTTTTCCTATCAACCTTCACGTGTACAAACCTTGGAAGAGACATTGCAAGCATTCATGCAAACACAAGCAAATGTGAATAACCAAACTTCACAGGACATCAATGAGATCAAAAACACCTTGTCCACATTGACAGCTTCATTACGCACTCAAGAAAAAGGTAAGTTTCCTGCTCAACCTCAGCCTAACCCTTCTACTCAATGTCTTGTTTCTTGCTCCAATGAAACTCGACAGGAAAATGCCAGTTCTATCACAACTCTTCGAAGTGGAAAGGCAATTGACAAAAAGATTCCATCAAAAGACCAAGATCCTCTTTCCCCTCCGAAAAGTAATGGTAAGGATGATGGTAAGTCTGAACTTCTTGAAAATTTGGACAAAGAAAAAGGTATGCATCCTGCTCCTTTTCCTCAAAGGTTGCAAACAATAAAGAATTTGAATCAAAATGCAGAAATTTATGAACTTTTCAAACAAGTTAAGATTAACATTCCTTTATTGGATGCAATCAAACAAGTTCCATCTTATGCTAAATTTTTGAAGGACATGTGCACAGTTAAAAGGAAACATAATGTACAAAAGAAAGCATTTCTGACGGAAAGTGTGAGCTCAATCATTCAGCACCTTACTCCACCAAAATTCAAAGATCCTGGATGTCCAACAATCTCATGCATCATTGGAAACACTAGAATAGAACGTGCATTGCTTGATCTTGGTGCTAGTGTTAATCTTTTGCCTTTTTCTGTTTATTAACAGTTAGGTTTAGGTGAACTCAAGGAAACACCTGTTACACTTCAACTAGCTGATCGTTCTGTAAAAATTCCTCGAGGGATAGTTGAAGATGTTTTGGTTCAAATTGATAATTTTTACTTCCCTGTTGATTTTATTGTTTTGGACACACATCCTGTTTCAAATCCAAATGTTCAAATTCCTGTTATATTAGGCCGTCCATTTCTTGCAACTTCTAATGCTCTGATAAATTGCAGGAATGGTATGTTGAACATTTCTTTTGGAAATATGACTTTAGAATTAAATGTGTTCAACACTTGCAAGCAACCTGGTGATGATTCAGAAGTACATGAAGTGGATTTCATTGAAGAACTTGTTCATGAACATCTCACCACTACCACATTCCATGATCCTTTAGAAGCTTATTTAATTGAATGTGAGTTTGATAATGCTTCAGAAATTTCACACACTGATTCTTTGTTAAATTCTTTTCAGGTTAAGCATTGTTGGAAACAAAAGTTTGAGGAACTTCCATCACTCACAAATGTCACTGTACCATCAACTATTGAACCACCCAAGCTAGATTTAAAACCATTGCCATCCGAGCTAAAATATTCCTTTTTGGGTGAGAATGAAACTTTTCCAGTCATAAATGAACTTGAGGAACTCAGAAATGATGCATATGAGAATTCTAAAATTCATAAAGAAAGAACTAAAGCCTTTCATGACAAGTTAATTTCAAGAAAAACATTTGATGTTGGGCAAAAAGTTCTACTTTATAATTCTAGACTTCACATATTTCCTGGTAAGTTGAGATCAAGATGGACTGGCCCATTTGTGGTTAAGCATGTGTATCATTATGGAGCAGTTGACATTGAGAATCCTCAAAATGGTAACGTATTCAAGGTAAATGGACAAAGACTCAAACTCTTTTTGGAAAATCATGTTACTCAAGAAGAGGTTGTTTTTCTTTCTGATCCTTGTTTTGAAAATAACTAGATGTAAATATAATTTTTACTAATCTTCAAAAAAAAAAAAAAAAAAAAAAAATTTCCCGGTTAAATGGCGGATAACGGTACTCCGTCATTATTTAAGTCGGTTCCATCAGCTACCCACAAAACTGATATTGTATATAAATTTCTCTTTCAATCTCTTTTTCATTTTTTTTTTCAGGATGGATGATATTCTCAAAACATTGCAGAAACGATTTCCTCCTTTTCCTCGGAATATTTTACTGAAGCTTTACCAAGTTCGATTAGAAAGATTAAGAATGCTTATGAACAAAGGGATTCCTGAAGACATACGTTGGATAATTGAAGCCAAGGTCAAATACACTTTCGGCGACATTATTACTCTTGTCTGATTCACTACTCAGTCCTCTATATATTACACCATGTACTCATTCTCTTTCAGGCACTCGAAAAAGAAAAAAAAATGGAAAACACTTCGTCCCAGCGCATTAAAAAAATTTGTGTCTTTGGAGGTGCTTATCCAGGGAAAAATAACATATTCGCTGATGAAGCCATAAGAGTTGGAGTAATACTTGCCCAACAAAAGATCCACTTGATTTATGGAGGCGGTAGTACGGGTTTAATGGGAGCAGTCGCTACAGCAGCACACGCCGGAGGAAGTCCAGTTCTAGGAATCGTGCCAAAACTATTCACAGATTTTTGTGGACCTACCGTGGGTAAGGAAATACAAGTCTGGAGTATCCCTGAACGGATAACAATCATGTACCATTCTGCCGATGCATTCATTGCCTTACCAGGAGATCTGGGTACATTGGAAGAAATAGCTTGCGTGGCTTCTTGGTCATCTTTGGTCACAAATAAGAAACCCATTGGTTTGCTTAATATTAATGGTTATTTTAGTAATTTACTTTCATATTTAGATAATGCTGTGGATAATGGATTCATGTTTTCAGAGGCAAGGAGAACCATAATTTCTGCTACAACCATTGAAGATTTACTCAAAAAGCTACAAGCTTATGAGTGTTTATCTGCTACGGTTGTTTCGCAAACGCTCGGAAAAAGAAAAAGAGATATGGACGAGCAAGGAGTGGATTGCACTTTGTCTTTGTGACATTATCTAACATTTTGCTTGTTGTGTCTTAGTTATAATAAGTGGTTAGCAACCTCTGCAGGTAATATCTCCTAAATTCTACCTTTAAAATTTGACATTGGGGACAATGTCATATTTTAGTAGGGGGTAAGGGACATATTTTGTTAAAAAAAAAAAAAAAAAAAAAAAAAATTTTGTTGTGTTTTAAGACATTTAGAAGTATTCATTCTGAACAAGGTCTGAGTAAGGGAGACTTGAGACATACCTTGTCAGTTTGATTTAATCTTCTTCTTCAAAAAAAAATAAAAAAAAAAAAAAAAAAAAAAAAAAGCATGTTTAGACTTAGTGTGTTTTTTTTTTTAGTTACTTTCAATACAATGATGAGATATGAATTGCATAAGTCTAAAACAGATTTATTAGTGAGAAGATTTTCATGAGAATTGAGCTTGATGTCAACCTTTTTATGAGCCAATGTTAATATGATATGTTGATTGAGAAAGAAGCATGTTTAGACTTAATCTGACTTGTATAATCATCTTTGTGAGTTTTTGAGCCTATAATGATTGATGCATTATACAAATCAATCTAATTTCTTTCTTGAGTGCTCTTATGATTACATGATTCTCTAGAACTTGCTTTAAACCGTTTGAGACTATATTGATACATGTGACAACATGAATATGATAGAGGCATTAGGATTATAACCAGAGCCAAACAGCCATCCATTATTAATGTTCTACGAGAACATCCCCACTAGTGAGCCAATTTGAGCCTACATTAAATATAATGTTTTATTGGTAACCACAACTTACACCTAGCCTAAATATGCTTATATCCTTACCCTTGTTCTAAAGATGAATTTTATATTTTGAGACATATTGCAAAAAAACAAGGGATATTTTTATTTGAAAATTTGGGTTAGAAACAAAAGATAAGTGTGGGGGAAAGAAAAGAAAAGAAAAAGTCAAGAGAAAAAGAAAGGGATCATTGTCAAATACATTCCCATATTAAAAAAAAAAAAAAAAAAAAATCTTCTCTTGAACTTCTAGAAAAAGATGTTACAAAGTTGGTTAGAATGATGCAAAGGCTCAACATGAATATTTAGCCTATGTTATTATGTGCTTTATAAGAGTTTTGAGAAGTTTTATTTGTATGATCTTATTATGTCTCTAAAATCTATGAACTCTTTGGAACCTTTGTGATATCTTTATCCTTTTGTTCTTTAACCACATTATAACCCTTTGGCCCCATTACAACCTTGAATAAAGACCTCTTGATTTATGAAGTTGTATGATCTAAATAGTGGAGAATAGGTGGACAAGCAAGCATATGGTAGAAGTGTTTTCATGAGATTGATTGAGTGTAAACACTTTACCACTACTTTAAAGAGTGAAAATCAAGAGAGTATCCCATGTGAGAGGTTGAGATTAAGTTGAATATGCACTATTTTGATTGAAATATGTTATGTTAATATTGGCTTAACTCATTTATATACATTCAAGCAAGATTTTTTGTGAATTTCTTTAAGCTATTGATTAGTTTTTAAGACTCGTCCAATGATTATCTCTAATTTATATTGGAAGGATTAGTTATAATTATTATTTTTAGTTTTTCTTATGTCTTCAATGTTTGTGGGTATCGTCCTAGTAAACCCTCACGAGACTAAACTCGTCCACTAGGGACACCTAGGGGTTTAAAGGCTTGTGTCACATGCTAAGTGCCACCGTGATTTCCTACGAAAATGGATTAGATTAGATTTTCTTATTTTATTTTTATTGAGTCGTTGCTAGGGACTAGCAACAATCTAAGTATGGGGGTGTGATAACTCGTATAATTATATAGTTTTTAGTTATGTTTTATTATTGTTTTGTGTCAAATACGAGTTACTATTGTTTAGTCTAATTGTGTTTATGATCTTTTATATTTTTATGTAATTTGGTGTTTTTCACAAGTTTCTTTGAGTGATTTCAGATTACTAGAATTAAGGGCAAATCCAGTTCAGTTCCAGTTCCGACACATTTTGCCATATCAGCTATATCTCGAGTTTCACTGAAGCAATAAGGCTGAACTTTGTATCCCTGCAAAGCTAAGAGGCATATCTATCTTTTTCATGTTTTACACTTCTTGAAACGGAGTCGTTTTCCCTAGCGAAATCGACCATCAAGTTGGCTGATGTGCAATGACGTCTGTTCTGCACCGTTTTGGTATTTTGACCATATCTCCCGATCCACGTGCGCAAATGATCTGATTCCAACGGCTATGGATCCGTAACTGATAGGGGTATATTTTTCTAGGAGACCATTTGATCAGATCGAGCCTCCAACATTGACAAAATCGACCATCAAGCTGGCTGATCAGAATTGTCATACAATATGACGAAAATTGTTAGAAAAATGCACCCACCTATTATACCTACCTTTGAAATTTGTAAAGCTTGTCTCTTGTCATTTAGCCCTCCAAAATGTGTATAAATAGAGGGCCTTGGATGAGTATTGGGATACATTGATACATTGGTAGGATAGCCATTGTAATAAAATTCTCTAAGTTTTCTTTTTCTTTCCTTTCTCTAGTTTTCTTTTTCTTCTTACATTTCTTTTCATTTTATTCATATCTAGTATGTGTTTCTAATCATATTGTTGAGGTGATGAGGTGAAGCTCTTGGTAAATGCTAAGGTTAGTCTCTTAAACATGAGCTAAAATGAATCATCATTTATAAGCACTAGCATAGATAATATTTTCTTTTGGTTTAAAATCATACTTGCAAAGTAGAGATCTTGATTCATTATTGACAATGAAAATGGCACAGTAAATGCTTGGTTTCATAACCTTGATTTGTTGTAGACATATACCTTGGCATAAGGAATGCTTGGACTCTTTTTATGAGTTTTGAGGACACCAAATGAACATAATATCATATGCTATGGACGTTGGACAATTTGGACTGAATTGCTAAACCTTCCGATTGGAACCTCCCTTATGTGTGGATTTCAATTGTGTAATAAAACAAGATTAATCTTAGCATAACACCAAGAGTGGATTCTCTACCTCAACATCCTTTCTTATTGTTTTTTATATTTTGTTTAATTTCTTTTATGTTATTTTATTTATTTTGTTCTCTAATATCTTGTTTATTTTGTTTTGTTGTTGATTCCCTAATATCTTGTTTACTTTCTTTTTCTTATATATTTATAAACTTATACTTACTAATACGCTTCCCTGTGGTTCGACTTCGGACACCCGAGAATTTATTACTTGAACATAACCTGCACTTGGGTTTACAACTCTTAATTGAGTTTCTATCAATGCTCATGAGAGCTTGGCTTTGAGCCATTGGTTGGCTTAAGTCAAAAATCAAGTGAGGATGAGATGAATGCATGAACATGAAGCAACAAATAAGGGGATCTATCCTACCACAAATCAGTCAAGAGTTAAGAACTTGAACACAACCAACCAAGCAAGTGTTGGAATTCAGCTTATGCTCAAACAGAGATAATGTATAATTTAATCAACAAGTTAAACATACAACGCAACGGAATAAAATAAAATAAAACATAGAGAAAACCAAATCCCTCTAAGGATCTACCTATGAATTCAAAATGATTAGCCTGTCAAGAACATATAACAATCAAAATCTCATACCTCTGTATTGTAGATTGCCGAAACCTCAAGCAGATTCTTGATATTCTTGTTCTTGTAGACAAAGCTCGCTTGTCGAAAACCAAAGCCGTCCAATTGTCTGACCTCTAACAGTAATCCACACAGGTGATTCGAAAACCTTCACAAGGTTGAGATTATGTTTTACCAAGATGATGCTAGTAGTCTAGGTTGTGAGAAACCTTCCTCCTCTACCTTAGTTAGCCAAAATAAAACAAGAAGAATCGAATTCTCTCTTCTCTCTCTTGCTATTCGGCTGAACCTCACTTGGGATAGCGAGAGGCGTCGATTTCAGGTAATTCCTCGAGGGAGGCAGCAACAACATAAAGCATATATATATAAGTAGGTTTAGTGTATGCCAACTATTGAACTAACTGCACTAAAGCCCTTATACATATTATCAAATATTCATGCTAGGTCCACAACACTTAATGAATATTTAATCTGGCCCAATCTCATTTTAATTTCATTAATCACCTTTTCTGTGTGACCCATTAAGCCTTTAACATGTTGGCAATAAATATAATTAATTCAATTAAGAATTTCCTATTTATATTTAAAGATCATGAGTGGCATATAGCAATGCATCATGACCACCCAAATGTCAAGAGAGTCATCAAGCTTCGACTAGCCTTTCGTGTACAATATATCTGTGTAATTCGATCCTTTCATCAAATATCTCGGGATAGGAAAGAGCATGGTTCAGTGTCTACTCTTAATCCCATTCCATATTAGATCTGCAGCTTTAATATTAACTCCTTAAGTATTTCCTTGGCTAAGGACTTCCATAAGTTAATATAAGCCAAATTCATGTGAGATATGTCCCCTCATATCACTTGGGGTGATGAATCCTCTCTGGACCACTCATTCATCTTCGTATGCTTCATGTCATACTTAATAACACCCTACCATAAGCATCCTCGTGATTAGGACTCGTTCATGATGAAATCTAAGTATGATAGTTCACATACAAGAGATGACCTAGTCTCACAAGTCAAAGGATTATTTACACTATTGACACATGAGTGTATTTTCCATAGACACTTGAGTGAAATACCAGATGAACTCTCATAGCTGGTCATGTTCAGTGAACTTGTTCAACTAACAAGCACCCATATGTTATCCCTAAGTATCTCTATACTTTCAACTTATGAGACCGGTTGTATGCATCAAGTGCATGAAGGCTTAACATATTCCAGTCTTTGAGCATTGTCAATGCCCTATCTTGACAATACGATGACCTAAAACTGTTTTAGAAACACGGCATTGATGCATAAGGATCCTCATAATTGTAACTCCTTACAATTCCTTTGCAATGCCCTTGTGTTTCATGGGCTTTATCTTCACAAGTTATTTATAACAATTATAACAATACTTATGGATAAAGAAATACCTCAATTATAATTAATAAACTATAATGTGCAAGACATGAATATATAAATAGTGTTTTACAAGCCCAACTAGATTGGCTTGTAGGGCTTACATCAACAATCTCCTACTATTACTAAAGCTAATCGCCCAGGTACTGAAGCCCATGACCTTCCATGTGACGATTGTATTTCTACTGGGACATAACCTCAGTGGGTAACCTTTTTCATATTAATGTCACCTCTTTCAATGATTACATTAATCAGGTGAACCTGCCGTAATATATGTGTGGATCTATGATGAGACCTTAGTTCCTTAGCTTACGCTATGGCTCCATTGTTATCACAGTTAAGTGGTACTGGATCAACAATGCTCGAAACCAACCAAGTTCTTTAATGAACTTCTTAATCAAAACAACCTCCTTCGTTGCCTCAAACGAGGAGATATACTCAGCTTTGGTTGTTGAATCTACAGTCATCTCTAGTTTGGAATCTTTCCAACTGACTGTACCAAGATTCAAGGTAAATATATAATTACACTATGATTTATTGTCATCCTAATCAGATTAGAAGTCAGCATTTGTATAACCCCTAACTTGGAGTTTAGCCCCTCCATAGACCAAGAAAGTATCCTTAATGCTTCTCAAGTACTTAAGGATATTCTCCACAGCAGTCTAGTGACTATCACCAGGATTTCCCTTTTGTATCTGCTCATGATTGAGCATATGATACATCTAGTCTAGTGCATAACATAGCATACACGATAGAACCAATTGTCGAAGCATATGGAATCCTATCGACCTGTGTCCTTTCATCTAATGTTTTAGGACACATCTCTTTCGAGAGAGGTATGCCATGTAACATAGGCAAGTTTTCTCTTTTGGAGGTATCCATGCTAAACCTTGTCGCAACCTAAAAAATAACAAGTCTCATCACAAGACTTTATTATTCGTTAAGCGTGACATTAAAAAAATCGATGAAAAGTCCACTTAATTCCTCTTAAAAAATGAAGGTTTTGAAAATGACCTTGAAAAAGACATGGAGTCTCCACCAATCTTTTTTAGCTAGGTGTGATCAGCCTCCTATTAAAATCGGTTTTGTAAAACATTTTAAAATTAATTAAAATATTTTAAAAACCAATTTCAAGTCTGCGTTATAAACTAGAGAAAATCGAAGAATCGGGTTCGGGACTCGATTACGTGTGGGGAAGGAGTTGCACCCCCACAACGCCCGTATAAAACGATACCTTATTAATCATGTGTTATCTCAAGTCTCGGTAAAATGTCAATTTTTAATTTAGTATTTCAAGTTAATTCCCAATTTAAAGAAAAATAATTCCATTTTTAAATGAAAATGATCCGGAATTTATAAATTCAAAATTTTCCTATATTCTCCAACAAACGTGGCAAAGTATAGGAATTTTTATTAGTTTGGAAAACTTTCCAAATCATTCTCGTTTTAAAGAAGATATTCCGTTATTAATGATAATTAATGATATCCTCTCCAGCAAACCCGACAGAGAACTCATGAATTATTTTAACTCGGGAATATCTTTATTTTATTGAAAATCATTACAAAACATTTTAAAAAATATGAATATGAATATGTGTGACATAAATAAAATGACATAGTAAAGTCTATATAATATAATGCAACCTAAATGGTATGATATAATTTAAATGTCATAGCATATTCTAAATGAAATAAAATTTCCTAAGTCATATGATATATTCTAAATGAAATGAAATGACCTAGGTAACATGATATATTCTATATGAAATGTTAGATCCTAAGTCATATGATATATTCTAAATGAAATGAAATATCCTAAGTGACATAATATATTCTATATGAAATGAAATATCCTAAGTCACATAATATATTCTAAATGAAATGAAATATCCTAAGTGACATAATATATTCTAAATGAAATTAAATGACCTAGGTAACATAATATATTCAATATGAAATGAAATATCCTAAGTCACATAATATATTCTAAAAGGAATAAAATGATTTAAATGACATGGAAAATATAAATGATATGACATATAATCTAAATGATATGAAATTACATGAAACATAAAATAATGCTAACATATAATATGCATGAAAATAAAAATGAAAATAATAATGCATGAACATAGTATATGCTAAATAATATGACAAAAATAACTAAATAAAAAGTATAGGATATCATGAAATATTCAAAACCATATAATACACAACATAACATAAAAAATATAAATAAAAAATAATAACAACACCATGGAAATCATCATAGCAAAATCACATATTATATAGGATGCATGAATATGGAAAATGCAATGCATGAGAATGTATTTTTTCCTTTAATTAAGGAAATCTGTATATCTAAAAAGATATCCGGCTACCTTAGGAAAATATATCAAATTAAATATTCTAAAACAAAAAACTTTGTGATTGTTTAAAAACAATTTTGGAAAACTTAGATTTAAAAAAAAAAAATAAATAATTAAACCCTTTTTAAATGGCTCTAATTTCCTAAGCTTAAAATCCCGGACTTGACCACCCTTAACCCAAGGTTTATAAAATTATTTTTAGAGTTTAAAAAAACTTAGAAACTACCCCTAGACAGTAGCTAAACTTCCTAATCAGTCCCCTCTAAGTAACTTAGCCAAAACAAAAAAAGGAATTTTCTTTAAATTTAAATCTGACTTCACTATCCAGTTTTAGAACATGATTTTTAACCTATTTTTAAAAATTCAAAAAAATCTAAAAAAAATACTAGAGACTCAAAACATGTAAAAATACACAGGAAAAAATTGGCTTAATTTTTTGGATAAAGATGACTGCCAGAAAAATCGGGAAAGTACGAGTACTGGGTGAAAAAACTGTTTTGCCAAAACACATTTTTTTTTACTTTTGATAAAATCATTTAAAATCAAAGTAAAAATGTTAGAGACTCTCCTAAAGGCTCACAAATAGTAGCTAACACTTTTGAAAAGTTAAGCAAAAATTGGCTAAGTAAAAAAAAATTACAAAGGTATAATAATCAATTTGACAACTCTTTAATTTTCCACAAGTATGCTCAAAATGAGCATGACTTTGAACCATTGATTGGTCTAAATTATAAATCATGTGGCAATTAAATGAAATTCATGAAAATACAACAAATATAATGTATGAAATGCATGATTTAAAACCTAAATGACATGGAAAATGCATGGCATCAATAAAATGACCTAGACCTAACATGAACTTGCATGGCATTTAATGTAACCTAGGTCTAAAATGCATGAAATGCATGATAATCTAAACACAACCTAAAGCAAAAAGATGCATGGAAAATACACAAACATATAGCATACTTAAACAAAATACACAACAACATATCATGGGAATGCAAACCTATCAACTAGCATAATAAAAATGCAAACACAAAGCTTAAAAAGGGGGGTAGCCGAATGGTCCAATGAACAAGGTCATTTTCACAAACACTTAACACAATAACATGCATAGCTAAAGAATAATACTTAAATCATGCAAATATAAAGTAAAGGCATGAAAACCAATAGGCATTTTCACAAACACATGGATTAACAAATTGCAAATCATAAACAAACTTAAACACTTTGAAAATAGATAATCCAAGATGCAAGACAAATAAAATAAACATGATAACAAGATAATAACCTCAAAAATGGAAACAAGCAAGCAACCAAATTAAAACAAGCTTCATATTTATGTATTTTAAGAAGATTTAAAGCATTAGAACTTGTTAAATACCACTAATAACATGAAATAAAAAAGTATAACAGCAACTATACAAAAAAATGAGCCATTCGGCTACTCCTTTAAATCAAGAGAAAAAAAATTCAAAAAGCTTTTTACAAGAAAGTATCAAGCAGGACTTGAAGAAGAAACTTAAAAACACTTATTTTAAAAAAGAAAAATCAAAAGAAACTTACCAAAATATCAATGAAAATAGCAAATCCAGATTAGAAAATCAAGGAAAGTGCAAGAGTATGGTGCTTAAAGCAACCTCTAGAAGCTATGTTGCAAGCTTTTTCTCTTCTAACTTTCTTTTCTTTTCTAAAATTTTCTTTTTTCCTTTCAAAAATGGAGACAAAATCAGCCAAACAAGAGTGTGAATGAGTGAAAAATGAAAGAGAGAGCCCTCCCCCCTTATAGTGGCCGGTTGGCCTCCTTCTAGAAGCTAGGTGGTTATTTTTTTATCTCATCCAATGGCTATCCCTTCAAGATGCCTTCTATGTAAAATTTTCACCATTGGATCAGATCTGATCAGCCCTTGAATTATGATGTCATAAAGATGTCATAAATAGTATATCTCTCTAACTATTGGTCCATGTGTTGCAAATTCAAAGGTTTGATCACTAAAATAACTACCTTCCTCTTCATTGTTGGCTTTTTGATTAAAAATCAAAAAATATCTACCCACCATTGGGCCTTGGTCGGCTGACCCTTCCTCTTCCAGCCCATGCTTCAATTTTTTTAAAAACAAGAAAAGACTCTTTTCGATTTCTTTGGTAAAATGATCATTTCCCCCCCTAACATATATAAATAGAAAACGGACTCCAAATTCAAAAATTCTTTTATTAATGCTTTTGAAATAATAAAAAATTGAATTTTGAAGGTTTCCAAATTTTTTCGAGCCCATTTGCTATTTATTTGGATTTTTTCTTCCAAAATTGCCCTTTTGTGCTCCCAAACTTTACCATTTTTTAAACGAGCTCCAAATCCAGTTTTTTCTTCACCAATCTCTTCCAAATAATTAAAATGTATGATCTAGAAGTTTTCATAATTTTTGGAACTCCTTTGGTATTTTTTTGGGATTTATCTGCTTGAATTACTACATAGTGGGCTTGGGATATGGCAAATTTGGAAACGAACTCCGAATCCATATTTTATTTCGCCAATCTCTTCCAAATAATTTTAGAATGAGATCTGTAAATTTTCAAAATTTTTAGAGCTCATTTACTATTTTTTTCGGGATTTATCTTCTTGAATTTCTACATAGGGGACCCAGGATTTGGCCATTTTGCAAACGAACTCCGAATCAAGATTTTTCTTTGCCAATCTCTTCGAAATGATTTAAGAATGAGATCTAAAAATTTTCAGAATTTTTGGAGTTCATTTGCTATTTTTTCCAAATTTTCTAATTTTGGCCTTTTGCCTCTGAAGCCCGGTTTTGCTCAAAACAAGTTCGATTTTTAGATTTTCTTCAAATTGAGCCTTGGGCTATCCTTGTTTAATCACTCCTCATCAATTAGGGGCTTTAGTCTTACCGAATCGGTCCATTTTTGTAAGTCTTCCAAATTTCACCGAAATCCACTAAAAACCCTAATTCTCGGTTTTCTTCCAAATTGACTTTTCTTTCAGTTTTTCTTCCAAGTAGCTTCTCCAATACCCGTAGTCAGTGCTTATCTTTCATTTGGAACCTTCAATTTTGGCCAATTTGATCATTAATGCACTTTTCCCCAAATTTCTCGAACTAGGGCTTCCTTTCTACTAAATCTCCGTAGCCCAACTTCCAAAACTCCATATCTTTCAATGTAGACCTCAGATTATCAAAATTTTTTCGCTATTTTTCAATTGAACTTCAAATCTTCATTTTGAAAGTGGGTTGACTTTTTTAGTAGTTGACTTTTGGCTTTGACTTTTTGGGGTTGGCTTTTTCAAGTTTGACTTTTTATGCTCGTCTTCTTAGACTAAGTCTCGGAGTACCACCTGCAGGATGAAAAAGTCTTTTTACATTCAGAAGCATCAATTTAGGAAGAAAACATACTTGTTATAGTGGTCCGGACAAAATTAGGTGTCTACAACTGCCTCTCTTTCGCTATTGCTGAGAATCAGGAATCAGACAAAGATAAACAAACACTAATTTTGTTCGGTTAGTGAAATCACATGTGAAGAGAAAGGAAAGGGGTTTTCATTTTTTCATTTTTCCATTCATTTTTTTTGTTTGAAAAAGCTGTAAATTGAAGATTTTGTCCTTAAATTAAGTTTCCTGACTAATCAAGGCTCGACCCGCCTTATGGAAACGGGTTCAATTTGTAAAAGAAGAAAATTATGCCCGGAGGTCTTAAGAAAGGTGCCCGGAGGTCTTAAAAATAATGCACGGAGGCCTTACCCGTGATTTGAAAAATTATGCCTGGAGGTCTTAAAAGTGGTGCTCGGAGGCCTTACCCATGATTAAAATACCTTGACGACGGTTTCAAGGCTCGACTCATTTGATAAACAGAATGAATTCGATTTAAAACAAAAAAAAAAAATACCTCGACGGTGGACTCAAGGCTCGACTCATTTAATAAAAACAGAATGAATTCGATTTAAAACAAAATGAAATACCTCGACGGTGATCTCAAGGCTTGACTCATTTGATAAAACAAAATGAATTCAATTTAAAACAAAAGAAAATACCTCGACGGTGGTCTCAAAGCTCGACTCATTTGATAAAACAGAATGAATTCGATTTAAAACAAAAGGAAATACCTTGAAGGTGATCTCAAGGCTCAACTCATTTGATAAAACAGAATTAATTCAATTTAAAAGGAAATACCTCGACGATGGCCTCGGGGCTCGACTCGTTTGATTAAAATAGAATGAATTCGATTTAAAACAAAAGGAAATACCTCAACGGTGGTCTCGAGGCTCGACTTATTTGATAAAACAGAATGAATTCGATTTAAAACAAAAGGAAATACCTCGACGGTGGTCTCGAGGCTCGACTCATTTGATAAAACAGAATGAATTTGATTTAAAAAAAAAGGTAATACCTCGACGATGATCTCGGGGCTCAACTCACTTGATAAAATAGAATGAGTTCGATTTAAAACAAAGGAAATACCTCGACAATGGTCTCGAGGCTCGACTCATTTGATAAAACAGAATGAATTCGATTTAAAACAAAAGGTAATACCTCGATGATGATCTCGGGGCTCGACTCATTTGATAAAACAGAATGAATTCGATTTAAAACAAAAGGAAATACTAAGAGTGATTCTGGGTTTGATTCATTTGGAAAAGATAAATTTAACTTGAAAATGAAAGGAATATACCTCGACGACGGTCTCGGGGCTTGACTCATTTGAGAAGCAAAACGAGTTCGATTTGGAAAGAAACGTACCTCGACGGTGGTCTCGGGGTTCGACTCATTTGAGAAGAAAAACGAGTTCGATTTGGAAAGGAACGTACCTCGATGGTGGTCTCGAGGTTTGACTCATTTAAGAAGCAGAATGAGTTCAATTTGGAAAGGAACATACCTCGATGGTGATCTCGAGGCTCAACTCATTTGAGAAGCAGAACGAGTTTGATTTGGGGAAGCCAAAGTTTTCTTGATTCCTGCAATGTTAGCTAAATGCAATGATAAGAATGACATGCTTTGTAAATGCTTGTATGTTTCCTAAGAATAAATGCAATCAAATGATTTTGTCATGATTTCTAATCCGTGGTTTCTTTGAGGTTCACAGATTATTTGACTTCATGATAGATTCTTCAATTGTTCACTGATGCCCCACTTAAGGAACCTTTCACTCAGGATATCTTGCCAAACAGTCCTAGTTTTTGACTTTCGCTGAAATTCACAAATTTTTTGACTTCATGACGGAATCTCCAACACATTCACTGTTTTCTTTTACTTGGTGAATTTTCCATCAAGATTAGTGGTTTCCAAACTTTTTCTAAGATTTAAATCTATTCCTTAGTAATACTCCAAATTTATTTATTTAAAGATTTTTATGCTTACTAATCATCATTCAATCTTATAACAAACAAGATGCAATCTCAAAAATGTATGAAAGAAGTATGAAACAAGCAAAATGTTATGAAAAGGATAACAAGAATTTATTAGAAGAAATGTTTTTAAAATAGTAAAAGTGAATATCAAGGATATAAGAAACAAATGTAAAGTTATGGGTTGTAGATGCCCCGGATGCGGAATATCTTGGACCTTGCTTTTTCAAACCATCTGAAATTTCTTTTGAATGAGCAATTTACTTAGGTAACCCCTCGACTTCCGTAGTTACGTCAGACTGAGTTGTTCCCCTTTCATCTGATTTTCAGATACTTTCTCCCCCTTTACACGGAGCATTGATTCAAACCTTAGTCAGTACTTGAGCCGCCCTTTGCGGGTTTTCAACTCAAGTGTCCTTCTTTCGGAATTAAGTCGCCCTTTGCGGGTTTTCGGCTTAAACCTCTCCTTTTACATTCTTTTTCATTTTCATTTTTTTGTTTTCTCTTTTTTCTTGTATTCTACCATGCATCTGAGAATTCTAAATGCTTCCAAGGTAAAAATGTCAATTCAAGAGATGGAATAAATTCTGAGAATAACCTTTCAAATTAAATATCCATGCTTGATCAAAATAGGCTTTTAAAGCACGTAATATAGGCCAAGGCTCGGGTTTAGAAAGAAAGGATAAATAGGCCCAAAATGTGTTTAAGGATGATTGGATCAAGGATCATTTCCTGAGGAGAATTCATTCTTGTAACATTTGTCCCTTTTTAAGACTTTCTTTTCTTTTTCTTTTTTTTTTCTTTTTTTGCTGGCTTTCATTTTCCATTCTTTGATTTCACATTTTTTGATGGCTTTCTTTTTTCCATATTTTTGTTTATTTTTCCTCACATTTGCCCTTCAGTGTAGAGGGTGATCCTTGATCAAGGTTTAAAGAAAGAAATAATTCCTAAGGCTCAAAGGGGTGACTAAGGATAATTTCTTCTTAGTGAAAGGAATATGAAAGATGGCCATTCATCATATCAAACATGAATATTCTCATTAAAAAGCAATCCACAGGGGAGATAGATATATAGACTTTCCATTTTTACGCTAGGAACCATTCGAATTTCCATGTGCACAGCATCACATTTTTTTTTCTCTTTTTTTTTCAAGCATAATACTTCTTCAGTTCATCAGCATTCATGGGATTTCTAAAATCCTCCCCATCCATCCGGGTTAAAATCAATGCTCCTCCAGAAAAAGCTCTTTTTACCATATGGGGTCTTTCCCAATTCGGAGCCCATTTTCCTCGTGGGTCCTTTACAATAGGGAGAATTTTCCTTAGTACTAAATCTCCTTCTCAGAACTGTCTAGGACGAATCTTCTTGTTGTGGGCTCGAATCATCCTTTTTTGATACAACTACCTCTGACAAATTGCTTTCAATATTTTCTCCTCGATGAAATTCAGCTATTCATAACGAGTTCTAACCCATTCTGCATCTTCTAGGTCAATCTCCATCAAAACCCGAAGTGAAGGGATCTCAACTTCAATAGGTAGCACTGCTTCCATCCCGTATACCAAAGAAAATGGCATTGCCCCTGTAGATGTGTGGATTGAAGTACGATATGCATGAAGAGCAAAAGGAAATATCTCATGCCAATCCTTGTAGACATCAGTCATCTTCTCAACAATCTTCCTGATGTTCTTATTGGCTGCTTCTACTGCCCCATTCATCTTCGAACGGTAAGGTGCCGAATTATGATGTGTGATCTTAAACTAAGTACACACTTCTCTCATCATCTTATTGTTCAAATTAAGAGCATTATTCGAAATAATTCTTGCTGGCAATCCATAACGACATATGATTTCTTTCTTAACAAATCTGCATACCACCGACTTTGTTACATTCGTATAGGAAGCAGCTTCTACCCACTTTGTGAAATAATCTATGGCCACCAAGATGAAAGGATGTCTATTTGAAGCTTTCGGGGTAATAGGCCCAATCATATCCATTCCCCACATTGAAAATGGCCATGGTGAAGTCATGACATACAATGGCGATGGCGGCACATGGATCTTATCCATATATATCTGGCATTTATGGCACTTTCGGGAAGAACTGATACAATCTTCTTCCATTGTCAGACAATAATACCTTGCCCTCATAATCTGCTTAGCAAGCATATGACCATTGGCATGGGTACCACATATCCCTTCATGGACTTCTTCTATAACTCTCCGAGCTTCGGCAAATCTGACACATCTCAATAAGACTTGCTCTTTCCCTTTCTTGTAGAGAATCTCACTGTCTAGAACAAAACCCATTGCTAGCCTTCTCAGAGTCCTTTTGTCATTTTTTGTTCCTTGTTATGGATACTGTTGACTCTTGATGTACTGCAAGATGTCGTTATACCAAGGGAGACCATCTGCTTCTTCTTTGATACTCAAGCAGTGGGCAGGAGACTCATATATACTCATCTTTATCGGCACAACTTCAGCCCCTTCATTCACTTTGAGCATTGATGACAAAGTAGCCAAAGCATCTGCCATTCGATTTTCTTCTCGAGGGAAGTAATTGAAATTCACTTCTTCAAATTCCTCCAATATACTCAGTATGAGTTCTCGATATCGGATTAGCTTTGTATCTCGAGTTTCCCATTCTCCCCGTAGCTGGTATATCACTTGGGCTGAGTCTCCAAAAATTTCCAATAGTACATGCTTCATACTCGGTAGTATTGTTTGTACAATCAAAATCCAATCTAGCAGTGAAAGGATAATAATAATATTCCGGGGATATAAGGATTGCACCAATTCTGTGCCCCATGGCATTGGATGCACCAATCAAAGTACATTTTCCATACTTTCTTCTTCAGGAGAGCCTCATCTGCTTGCGAAACATACATCAAATCTTCATCTCGGAAGTCAAAGTTCAACGGCTCATAATCTTCCACTGCCCGACTTGTTAAGAATTTAGCCACTGCACTGCCCTTGATAGCTTTCTAACATACATATACAATATCGTATTCTGACAATAAAACCTGCCATCTTGCTGTTCTCCCTACTAAAGAAGGGTCTTCCAACATGTACTTGATTGGATCTAGCTTGGCCATCAACCACGTTGTGTGGTACAACATGTACTGTCTGAGTCTTCGAGCAGTCCAAGCTAAGGAGCAGCACAACTTTTCTACCTACGAATATTTCAACTCATAATCTGTGAACTTCTTGCTGAGGTAGTAAACTGCCTGTTCTTTCTTTCCTGTCTCATCAAGCTGCCCCAAAACACAACCCATGGATCTCTCAAATACTGATAAATACAGTATCATTGATTTATCCAGAACAGGTGGCATTAATACTGGTGGGTTTGATAGATAATGCTTAACCTTTTCAAAAGTGATCTGGCATCCTTCATCCTATTCTCCTGGATCACGTTTTCGGAGTAACTTAAATATTGGATCACATTTGTCGGTTAATTGAGAAATAAATCGAGCAATGTAATTCAATCTCCCTAGAAAGCCTCTTACTTCCTTTTGAGTATAAGGTGGTGGCAAATTCTAAATGGCTTTCGCTTTATCCGGGTCAATCTCAATTCCCCTTTTGCTGACGACAAAACCCAGCAATTTTCTCGAGGTGACTCCAAAAGTGCATTTTGTCGGATTTAGCTTGAGTAACTACTTTCTTAGTCGTTCGAAGAGCTTCTTAAGATTCAAAATATGCTCCTCTTCTCCTTGTGACTTTGCAATCATATCATCAACATAGACCTCAATTCCCTTATGCATCATATCATGAAACAAGGTCACCATGGCTCTCTGATATGTTGCCCTAACATTCTTCAACCCAAACGACATTACCTTGTAGTAGAATGTTCCCCACATTGTGACAAATGTGGTTTTCTCCATATCTTCCGATGCCATTTTAATTTGATTATATCCCGAGAATCCGTCCATGAAAGAAAATAAAGAACTCTTCGTCGTATTATCCACCAGAGTATCGATATGGGGAAAAGGGAAATTATCTTTAGGGCTGGCCTTGTTCAAATCTCTATAATCAACGCACATCTGCACCTTGCCATCCTTCTTTGGTACTAGAACAATATTTGCCACCCATTCTGGATATTTTGCCACCTCTAAGAATCCAGCATCAAATTGCTTCTTCACCTCCTCTTTTATCTTTAACAGCATGTCCGGCCTCATTCTTCTTAACTTTTGCTGAATTGGCTTGCATTCTGGACTTAAAGGGAGCTTATGAACCACAATATCCGGATCCAACCCTGGCATGTCTTGGAAAGACCATGCAAATAAAACTACATATTCCCGGAGCAAAGCTATCAATTCACCCTTTATTGATGATGACAATGAAGTCCCGATTTTGACCTCCTTTATCTACTCACCATTTCTTAGATTTATCATTTACAATAATTCCTTATGAGGAAGTACTTGTTTCTCCTTCTATTTTCCTTAATAGATTCAGAGGTAGACCATAATCCTCAGTATCTTCGTTAGCCTCAAAATCACCTGTGCAAATGGGTCTTTCAAAATCAATTTCAGAATTATTGTTAGGAAGGTCCTCATATTCCGCATCCGTACACCTGTAAATAGGTGGAGAAGAAACAATATAGAAAAATATATATAATAAAAGCAAACTAAATATCATAAATGAAAGAATATAGACACATCAATATGAATAAAATGCATCGTGCTTGTTATTTATTGAATGAAAATGTTTAAACAAAAAGCCCATTACAGAAAAAGACTCTTAATATCTCTGGGTAAAGATAATTAAGATTGTTTTTTTTTAAAGTATTACTTTGGAATAGACTTAAAAACTATGGGCAACTCAGTCGCACTCCAATTGGTCAGTCTATATCTTGGTGGACAAGGTCGCACCATCTAGTTCGCATTGTCACTTTCCATTCCTTCCTTCTTAGTCATGCAAATCACCATATCCTGTATCTGTGCACCCTTATTCACATGGAACTTTTCAAAAGCTTGCTCGATCATTATGAGCACATCTTCTGAATTCTTTTCTCCGAATACAAAACCAGCAGAGCAAAAGCTGTGAAGGATTGGTGGGAAAGTCATAGGCTCCCACTCAATAACCATACTCGCGAGACGGTCCATCCTCCTTTGTTGGTTCTTTTCAACTTGTTTCCTCTTCTCATGGGCCTTCGAAAGATACCCTAAGCCAAACTAGTATTTATTTCCCATTACTTTCATTGCCCGGGCCATCCCTTGAAGATATTTTCCAAGACCTTTTCCAGCCTTGCAGCCCTTTCCCACTATAGTTCTTACTCCCAGTCTTGTGTTCTTGGACAACATTGGTTTTGGAATTTTTTGTCCTTCAGCGACGAAAATCGCATTTACGAATTCCAAAGATTGAAAGGAACATTCTATAGCATCTTTATTGGGTTCAACATAAGGAGATTAAGTAGATGCAGAGGCTATTATGTCCTCTTCTCCTGATACAATGACCAAATGACCCTACATCACAAATTTCAACTTTTGGTGGAGAGATGAGGGTACAACCCCTACTGAATGTATCCACGGCCTTCCCAACAAGCAATGATAGGACGAATTAATATCCATGACCTGAAAGTTCACAAGTATAGGTGCATGGGTCTATCTCCAGAGGAACCTCAATAGTTCCCATTACCTCTCTCCTGGTACCATCAAAAGCTCTGACTACTGTGTAACTCTGCAGCATATAAGAAATATCAATTGGCAACTTAGACAAGGTTGCCAGGGGCATTACATTTAATGAAGAACCATTATCCAGAAGCACCCTTGGTAGCATATGCCCCTTGCAAGTGGTTGTTATGTGAAGAGCCTTTGTGGACCCAATACCATTGGGTGGTATTTCATCATAGCTGAAATATATATGATCGTCTGACGCAATGTTTCCCACTAGCCTATCTAATTTTTCTACCGATATGTTGTTAGCCACATATGCCTGATTCAACACTCTCAACAGGGCATTTCTGTGTGGCTCCAAGTTTAATAGCAAAGATAAGATGGATATTCTTGCTGGCTGACGCTGCAATTGCTCAACCACACTATACTCACTATGTCTTATGAACTTTAAAAACTCGCAAACCTCCTTTTCATTCACTGGCTCTTTTATCTTGTTAACCGGGGCTAATCCCCTGTTTGGTTCTTTTGACAAATCCATCTCAATATGGATTGGTTCAGCTGCTTTCTTCCCTTTGTCCATTCCTCCATCCTTTCTTGTTGATCTCTGTTCAACAACCTCAAGGGCATAACACCTTCCACTTTGTGTTAAGTGCCCCACACCTGTAATATCTTGCTGGCTTGAAGACCCTGGCATAACCATGCTACAGTCATATTTCCATGGTGCAGCTTTGTTTTCCTTGTATGAAAAGGAAGAAGGCAAATCTATGATTAGCTTAGGTGTAATTTCCTCAACAATCGGAGTAGTCTTCTCTGGTTCATCGTAATAGATGATCAAAGGTCTTTCTATTTCGTAGTCAGCCGCATTCTCAATAACCTCTACTTCATCCTCTATTTCTTCATAAAACAGGGCTTCCCCCTCATCCATCATCTTTTGGACTTTAGCCAGACAGTCCCCGCATTCCTGTATGATATGACCTTTACACCTATGGAATGGGCACCAATCCTCCGCCCTGTTTGCAACCATTTTTAAACTGTCACCATCCTCCACCATTCCCGCTTTTACCATTTCGACCCACACTTTTATCATTGGAGTTTTGACTCCACTGACATGTTTTTTCAACCTTCTTTCTTCCCCTGTCAATACTGTATTTACCCAATTTTTAGCATGATCGGGTAATGGATGTTCTGCTACATTCGGCCCATTCCTTGTCCCTACTTCACCACCCCAGTATTAATCAAACTTTGGACTTTCTTCTTAAAGGCAATACAGTCCTCAGTTGAATGCCCTTGGATCCCTGCGTGATATGCGCAGCTAACATTTGCGTTGTACCACCTTGGATATGGTAGTGTCAGAGGTTTGAGGTATACAGGTGCAACAAGTTGACTCTGCAACAGTTTGGGATATAGCTCATTATAGGTGGTAGGAATAAGATCAAATTAGGGTTTTTGATCATTCCTTTGTGAACGTTGATCATTGCATCCAGCACCTTGAATGTTTGGGACAGTGTTTCGGGGAAGATTTATCTGTGGGGATATGCCAGTTGGAAAAGGCTGTTGTGGTATATTGGTATAGGGAAATGGATTTTGGTTAAGATGGTTCACATTGGGTTAGTACGAATTATACCTTGGGTAAGGTGTGTAGGGTGTAAGAGATACATAAGATGTAGGAGAAGTATAAGGCCTGAGAGGTGTATATGGTGCAAGAGGTGCATAGGGGTATTGATTGAAGCTAACTGCATGGGTCTCCTCTTTCTTCTTTGCGGGAAAAACCCTCTTCGGCATAACAGACTCATCCCCTTCCATTTTCCTATTTTTAATGGCAGACTCTATCATCTCCCTGGATATCACCATATCGGCAAAATCCTTGGTGGCACTTCCCACCAATTTATCATGATAAGGTGCTTTCAGGGTATTGATGAAAAGCACTGTAGTTTCCATGTTGGTCAAAGGAGGTTGTACTTGTGTTGCCAGGTCTCTCCATCTCTGATAATATTCTTTAAAGCTTTCAGTAGCTTTCTTTTCCATGTTTTGCAGAGTTAGACGATCAGGCACCATGTCCATCACATGCTCGTATTGTTCCATGAAAGCTTTGGCTAGATCCATCCAGGAACGGATATTAGTACGGGTAAGCTGGTTATACCATCGAGTTGTGAACCTTGTCAAGCTATCCTGAAAATAGTGGATAAGCAATTTTTCAACTTCATCATGTCCGGTCATCTTCCGGCAGTACATGGTCAGATGTGCTGATGGATTGGTAGTTTCGTTATATTTTTCAAAGTCTGGTACTTTGAACTTTGGAGGAATCACCAGACCGTGCACTAAACTCATCTATTTGGCATCTAGACTGTCAAATAGCTCTACCCCTTCAACTGCCCTCAATCTTTCCTCCAGTAGCTGATTTTTTTTTGGGATTCTGTCGTTTCAACCTTCTTTAGCTCGGCCATCTTTGCCTTTTCCTTTTCAGCCAGTTCCTCAAAGTCTGGAACGTCCACATCAATTTGATCAACCCTAATGTTACCCTTTTTAGGACCAAAATTCTGTATCTCAGCCGCTGGTTGGATGTAAACATAGGATGCTGCCCCAGTTGGAAGTTCATTTCCCACATGCTGGGATGTCTGGCCATTCTAATGTACTACCTCAGGTCGGCCTTCCTGGTTTACTGCCCATATTCTTGTAACTGAATTTTCCACTGGCCATTTCTGCCTCATCATGGCACTCATCATTTCCATGGGTTTAGTCATCTGTTCTCGTGACTCCTCCTAAGACTTAGCCAACTGTTCCTGCAGTTCTTTCTGAGTTCTTTCCATCCTTTCAATTCTAGCAAGCTGATCATTCTCCATAGCTCTAGCTTGAGATTGAGTATTGTAAGGGTGTCGAAAATCCGATTCTTTATGAGTGCAACCAATTATACCTTTAGTTTTGAAAACCATGAATTAGAATTTACTGACACATTTTTTTATTTTATAAAAAATAAATGAATGAATAACTAAATGTTAATGAATGAACAAATAAATAAATGACTAAGTGTATGAATATGAATGAATAATTATAACAAATTAATGGACAAATAAATAAATGGCTAAGTGCATGAATAATCTTATAGTATAAATGTATGAATGACTATAAATATGAATGAATGAATGAACAAACAAAATATATAAAGGAAAGAACAAATGAATGATTAATGCATTTAAAAGTATTGGCCACGGGATAATTCCAACCAAACGGTCTTTCATTGATTTTCTAGAACTAAATACATCAAAGATAAAAGATCACTACTTAAGACAATCTGATAATCTGTCTATCCTAATTCAAAATGCTATTACAAAACACCGGTCCTATAGTAACTCCCTCGGATCTTGGAATTTTTTTTACTGTCCTCTTTTGATTGCCTTGCTCTTCAATCTGACCCCTACTTGTTCACGGCCCTTTGACATGTCAGCAGAAGCATTACCGTGTAAACTTTCCTTAGCTTGTTTCTCCAGTTGATTGGCTCGGGCTTCCTCATGGTTCGCTCTCTCTTTCCAATAGTTATTCTCCTTCTTGAGGTTTTTGACCTCTTGCTCCCATTCCCCGGAAGTCTTGAGGATCCCCTCAAATCTGAGCTTGAAGCGGTTACCTCTTGTTCTCCAAATGTAATTCCTGAATATCGCTTTTAGCAGTGTCCTTTTCTCTCTTCATCTTTTCCTTTTCTCTTTCTCGAGCTGATTCCCTATTTTTCATGTCCTCAAGCTCTTCTTGCAGTCGGGCAATATCTTTACTCATTTGGGCCTTTTCTTTTTTGAATTCTGCCCTTGCAATTTCTAACTCTGATGGCGCTTCCTTAGGTGGTGGACTCATGAACTGGACCTCTTTTCCATCTGATGTCAACAACCTATCATTAACCCTCAATTCCCTCCACACCAGGTAATCAGGTGTGACGATGTTGGCATATCTAGCTACCTCCACTGATGAGTTTACTTCCATGCTACTACAATCTCACGTACCTTTCTCGAGTATCCATCTTCTCCATAAGCAAATTCCAAATCACTAAGGTCATGGGTCGTAGAAGTAAACTAACGGGATTTCGATTGTCTTAGTACCGGCAGTGATGCATAGCTCACTCCTCCCCATACTCCCAATAATGCAACAGAAGCTGTATCTCCGAACTTGTACAACGTCGGCATAGGAGTTATCCATGGAGCCCTCTAAATTACCATCTCAGCCCTGATATTCCGGAATATGTTGATCCATTGTTCCTCAGTCCTATTTTCAAGCCAATCCCTCTTAAGAAATTCACCAATTGGTGCAAAAGACTTCCAATACGAGCGAAGAGGGAAATTCTCCTGTTTAAAAAACGGCTCTGAACCCATAGGTAAAGAAGCTGTATACAACCTATAGAATGCGCTTTTCCTTCCCGTCTAAGAAATTCAGAGATCGGATTGTTTCTGCTACAATTGTCGGGGCTGGGTTTATCCTCTGCTCAAGCCTCTCAAAAATATCAAATACCGCAACATCCGCATACCCTAATGTCTTTGGGAAGATAACTAAACCTTAGATAGCCAAAGCAAAAATATTCCTAACTATCTCCTTACTTGAATGGCTTTGGATTAAGGTCCGTAAAATATCCCATGATATACAGTAGCTTACCTCTTTTCGAACAACATGACTTTCGACCCAATTTCTTTCCACTCCTAGAATCTTAGACACTTTTTTCTTGAAACCCGGTGTCTTTGTATCTTTCAAATAAATATGGTCGAGAATAACATTCTCAATATACAGCAAGGTTGAATATTCCTCTATGGTTGGAGTCATATCCTCTCGGTTGAAAGTAAAACACCGGTAAGCGGGATACCATAATTGCACCATAGCCCGGATTACTTCATTATTGACCTTAACTTGAACTAACAGTGCTATGTCCCCATAAGTTTGAGTGAAGGCTTCTTTTTTTGATATATTCCATTGATTCCATATATCCATCAATTTTCGGAGACCATTTTGCCTTATAATAAGATCAACCTCAGCTGGCAATACTGACACATATCCCGTTTTCAAACAATCCCCATTATCCTGCTGACATTTCTCAAACTGTTTCCTAACCTCTAAATGCTTCTTGACCACTGAGACATTCTGACCTTCCATGGAAGCCATTTTGGTTGAATATTATCTAGAGACCAATAACCTTCCATGTGCAAAAATGATGACAAGAATGCAAAAAAAAACAAACAACAACAAAAAGAAAATGAATTAGTAACGGGAATAAATTTGAATAATACAAAAAAAAACATATAATTCAAAACAATAATTATCCCTGAGGATGCCAACAAAATTTCGGCATTATAACACCCCTGGGATGAAACACCAACACTTATTATAGGCATTGTGATGTACATTCATCATTGCCCGATTTTCAAAATTAAACTTAGTCGAAAAGTAGAATAGAAGGTAAAAGGATTGGAAATATTCCTCCATGTTTTCTTAACTTCGGGATATCTAATTGGAAATCCGGAATGGCTTCACCTAGGTTTACTATATGAAGGTGAATTAGTTCTAAAAGCCCCGAATTGTTCCTCACTGTCGTTGGTGAAGGCTAGTAAGGCACCCCGATAAAAGCGGGTTCAATTCGTTAGAGTGTATTTCCCTAGCCCATGCGGATTGTTAATCACAAGGCTTAGGTAATTCAGTACTCCGGAAGTGTTTCACTAGCCCATGGGGATTGTTAATCACGAAGGCTTAGTTACTTTGCTCCCACCTAAAAGGAAGAAACCCGGGTATAAGGCTCATGATATGCAAATGCACGTGTAGTGTGTGAGGAGAAATAACGAACCTTTTGCCATCTATTCTACACCCCTTATTCTAAATGCCCCAACAAGATTAAACAACATAAATCATCAATTAATCAATAAATAAATATATGCACCAAAATAACCAGAGAACAATTATAATATGTATGCACATGAATATGGACATATTTAAGAGCATTTTATTATTTTTGAAATTCTCCTTATTTTAAAAAAAATATATGGGAATTAAAATTAAATACCAATTAAACCAACAAAATCGAGACTTTGATACCACATGACTAACTCTAGGCCTGACTCTCTAAAGATCCCCAGCAGAGTCGTCAAGCTGTCGCAACCTAAAAAATAACAAGTCTCATCGCAAGACTTTATTATTCGTTAAGCGTGACATTAAAAAAAATTGAGAAAAAGTCGATTTAATTCCTCTTGAAAATGAAGGTTTGAAAATACCTTGAAAAAAATATGGAGTCGCCACCAATCTTTTTCAGCTAGGTATGATCGGCTACCTATTAAAATCAATTTTGTAAAACATTTTAAAATTAATTAAAACATTTTAAAAACCAATTTCAAGTCTGCGTTATAAACAAGAGAAAATCGAAGAACCTGATTCGGGACTTGATTACGTGTGGGGAAGGATTAGCACCCCCACAACGCCCGTATAAAACGGTACCTTATTAATCATGTGTTATCTCAAGTCTCGATAAAAAGTCGATTTTTAATTTAGTATTTGAAGTTAATTCCCAATTTAAAAAAAATAATAATTCCATTTTTAATTGAAATGATCCGAAATTTATAAATTCAAAATTTTCCTATATTCCCCAACAAACGTGGCAAAATATAGAAATTTTTATTAGTTTGGAAAACTTTCCGAATCATTCTCGTTTTAAAGAAGATAGTCCGTTATTAATGATAATTGATGATATCCTCCCCAGCAAACCTGGCAGAGAACTCAGGAATTATTTTAACTCGGGAATATCTTTATTTTATTGAAAATCATTATGTTTTTCAAAACATTTTAAAAATATGAATATTAATATATGTGACATAAATAAAATGACATAGTAAAGTCTAGATAATATAATGCAACCTAAATGGTATGATATAATTTAAATGTCATAGCATAATCTAAATGAAATGAAATATCCTAAGTCATATGATATATTCTAAATAAAATGAAATGACCTAGGTAACATGATATATTCTATATGAAATGTAATATCCTAAGTCATATGATATATTCTAAATGAAATGAAATTTCCTAAGTGACATAATATATTCTATATGAAATGAAATATCCTAAGTCACATGACATATTCTAAATGAAATGAAATATCCTAAGTGGAATAATATATTCTAAATGAAATGAAATGACCTAGGTAACATATTATATTCTATATGAAATGAAATATTGTAAGTCACATGATATATTCTAAGTGGAATAAAATGATTTAAATGACATGGCAAATATAAATGATATGGCATATAATCTAAATGATATGAAATGACATGAAACATAAAATAATGCTAACATATAATATGCATGAAAATAAAAATAAAAATAATAATAATAATGCATGAAGATAGTATATGCTAAATAATATGAAAAAAATAACTAAAATAAAAAGCATAGGATATCATGAAATATTCAAAACCATATAATAAACAACATAACATAAAAAACTAATAACAACACCATGGAAATTATCGTAGCAAAATCACATATTATATAGTATGCATGAATATGAAAAATGCAATGCATGAGAATGTATTTTTTCGTTTAATTAAGGAAATCCGTATATCTAAAAAGATATCCGGCTACCTTAGGAAAATATATCAAATTAAATATTCTAAAACAAAAAACTTTGTGATTGTTTGAAAACAATTTTGGAAAACTTAGATTTAAAAAAAAATTAAAAACCTAACTAAACCCTTTTTAAATGGCTCTAATTTCCTAAGATTAAAATCTCGGACTTGACCACCCTTAACCCGAGATTTATAAAATTATTTTTAGAGTTTAAAAAGACTTAGAAACTACCCCTAGACAGTAGCTAAACTTCCTAATCAGTCCCCTCTAAGTAACTTAGCCAAAACAGAAAAATGAATTTTCTTAAAATTCAAATCTGACTCCACTGTCCAGTTTTAGAACACGATTTTTTAACCTATTTTTAAAAATTCAAAAAAATCTAAAAAAAATACTGAAGACTCAAAACATGTAAAACTACATGGAAAAAATGGGGCTTAATTTTATGGTTAAAGATGACTGCCCAGAAAAATCAGGAAAGTACGAGTACTGGGTGAAAAAATTGTTTTGCCAAAATACATTTTTTTGCCTTTGATAAAATCATTTAAAAATCAAAGTAAAAATGTTAGAGACTCTCCTAAAGACTCAAAAATAGTAGCTAACACTTTTGAAAAGTTATGAAAAAATTAGCTAAGTAAAAAAAATCACAAAGGTAGAATAATCAATTTGATATCTCTTTAATTTCCACAAGTATGCTCAAAATGAGCATCACTTTGAACCATTGATTGGTCTAAGTCATAAATCATGTGGCAATGACATGAAATGCATGAAAGTACAGCAAATACAATGTATGAAATGCATGATTTAAAACCTAAATGACTTGGAAAATGCATGGAATCAATAAAATGACCTAGACCTAACATGAACTTGCTTGGCATTTAATCTAACCTAGGTCTAAAATGCATGAAATGCATGATAATGCAAACACAACCTAAAGCTAAAAGATGCATGGCAAATACACAAACATATAGCATACTTAAACAAAATACACAACAACATATCATGGGAATTCAAACCTATCAACTAGCATAATAAAAATGTACACACAAAGCTTAAAAATGGGGTAGCCGAATGGTCCAATGAACAAGGTCATTTTCACAAACACTTAACACAATAACATGCATAGCTAAAAAATAATACTTAAATCATGCAAATATAAAGTAAAGGCATGAAAACCAATAGTCATTTTCACAAACACATGGATTAACAAAATGTAAATATAAACAAACTTAAACACTTTGAAAACAGAAAATCAAAGATGCAAGACAAATAAAATAAACATGATAACAAGATAATAAACTCAACAATGGAAACAAGCAAGCAACCAAATCAGAACAAGCTTCATATTTATGTATTTTAAGAAGATTTAAAGCATCAAAACTTATTAAATACCACTAATAACATGAAATAAAAAAGCAAAATAGCAATTATACAAAAAAATGAGCCATTCGGCTACCTCTTTAAATCAAGAGAAAAACAATTCAAAAAGCTTTTTACAAGAAAGTATCAAGAAGGACTTGAAGAAGAAACTTAAAAACACTTATTTTACAAAAGGAAAATCAAAATAAACTCACCAAAATATCAATGAAAACAACAAATCAAGAATAGAAAATCAAGGAAAGTGCAAGAGTATGGTGCTTAAAGCAACCTCTAGAAGCTATATTGCAAGCTTTTTCTCTTCTAACTTTCTTTTCTTTTCTAAACTGTTTTTTTTTCTTTCAAAAATGGAGAGAAAATCAGCCAAACAAGAGTGTGAATGAGTGAAAAATGAAAGAGAGAGCCTTCCCCCCTTGTAGTGACCGGTTGGCCTCCTTCTAGAAGCTAGGTGGTTATTTTTTTATCTCATCCAATGGCTATCCCTTCAAGATGCCTTCTATGTAAAATTTTCACCATTAGATCAGATCGGATCAGCCCTTGAATTATGATGTCATAAAGATGTCATAAATAGTATATCTCTCCAACCATTGGTCCATGTGTTGCAAATTCAAAGGCTTGATCACAAAAATAACTACCTTGCTCTTCATGTTGGCCTTTTGATTAAAAATAAAAAAATATTTGCCCACCATTGGGCCTTGGCCGGCTAACCTTTCCTCTTCCAGCCCATGCTTCAATTTTTTAAAAACAAGAAAAGGCCATTTTGATTTCTTTGCCCGAACATAAATAAATAGAAAACGGACTCCAAATGCAAAATTCTTTTTTTAATACTTCTAAAATAATAAAAAATTGAATTCTGGAGGTTTTCAAAATTTTTCGAGCCCATTTGATATTTATTTGGATTTTTTCTTCCAAAATTGCCCTTTTATGCTCCCAAACTTTACCATTTTTTAAACGAGCTCCAAATCCATATTTTTATTCACCAATATCTTTTGAATAATTAAAAAGTATGATCTGGAAGTTTTCATAATTTTGGAACTTATTTGGTATTTTTTCGGGATTTATCTGCTTGAATTACTGCATAGTGGGCTCGGGATTTGGTCATTTTGCAAACGAACTCCGAATCTAGATTTTCTTTAGCCAATCTCTTCCAAACAATTTAATAATGAGATCTGCAAATGTTTAGAATTTTTGGAGCTCATTTACTATTTTTTCGGGATTTATCTTCTTTAATTTTTGCATAAGGGACCCAGGATTTGGCCATTTTGCAAACGAACTAAGAATCAAAAATTTTCTTCGCTAATCTCTTCGAAATAATTTAAGAATGAGATCTGCAAACTTCAAAAATTTTGGAGTTCATTTGCTATTTTTTCCAAAATTTCCAATTTTGCCCTTTTGCCTCCGAAGCCCGATTTTGCTCAAAACAAGTCCGATTTTCATATTTATTTCAATCTGAGTCTTGGGCTATCCTTGTTTAATCACTCCTCATCAATTAGGGGCTTTAGTCTTACCGAATCGGGCCATTTCTATAATTCTTCCAAATTTCACCAAAATCCACCAAAAACCCTAATTCTCGGTTTTCTTTCGGATTGACTTTTCTTTCAGTTTTTCTTCTAAGTAGCTTCTCCATTACCCGTAGTGAGTGCTTATCTTGCATTTGGAACCTTCAGTTTTGACCAATTTGATTGTTTAAGCACTTTTCCCCAAATTTCCCGAACTAGGGTTTCTTTTCTACTGAATCTCCGTAACCCAACTTCCAAACTCCATATCTTTCAATGTAGACCTCGGATTATCAAAATTCTTTCGCCATTTTTCGATTGAACTTCAAATCTTGATTTTGAAAGTGGGTTGACTTTTTTAGTAGTTGACTTTTTGAGGTTGACTTTTTAGAGTTTACTTTTTTAAGTTTGACTTTTTATGCTCGTCTTCTTAGACTATGTCTCAGAGTACCACCTGCAAGATGAAAAAGAGTCTTTTTACAGTCTGAAACATCAATTTAGGAAGAAAACATACCTGTTTTAGTGGTCCGAACAAAATTAGGTGTCTACAAACCTTTTAGCACCTTGTCTATGTAAGTGTATTGGGAGAATTCAAGCAGCCTTTTCGATCTATCTCTATAGATCTTAATTCCCAGAATAAATGCTGCTTCTCCCAAATCCATCATGGAGAATTGTTCGGATAGCCAGACATCAATCGTCTGCAGCATAGGTACAACATTTCCTATAAGCAATATGTCGTCGACATGTAGCATCAGGAAAACAACTACCAGTTTGTTTAACTTCTTATAAACACATGGATCATCAGGATTTTACATAAAACCATCTTCCTTGGATCATTTCATCAATGCTGATGGTTTAGCGTTGGGATGCTTGCGTTAATCAATATGCAATGCATCATATTCCAGTAGAAAACCATATCTCACTGGATCATGTCTATCCTCACTAGACATTCGGAGTACTTGTATTTCTTAAGCATTAGTCTGAGCATCCAATGCCTCGACCAATGGCTCAGGTTCTGAGGGAATGTTAGGTTGTGATTCTTGAACTTCTTCAAAATCTACTTTACTTTTACTGAATCCTTCTAGTAGAAACTCTTTCTCTAGAAAAGTAGCGTGTTTTGACACAAACACCTTTTGATCAGTAGGACTGTAAAAGTAATATCCAATAGTCTCTTTAGGATATCCCACAAACTTACATTTTTTTGATCTAGCTCCCAGCTTATTAGAAGGTACTTGCATTACATAAGCAGTACATCCCCAAATCTATAGATAAAATAAGTATGGCTTCTTGCCATTCCATATATCATATGGTACCTTATCTACCGACTTGCATGGAACCCTATTTAGAAGGTAAGCTGCAATCTCTAAGGCATATCCCCAAAAGGATATCGGAAGGTCAGCCTTAGACATCATGGACCAAACCATGTCCTACAAGGTTCGATTTCTCCTCTCGAACACTCCGTTATGCTGAGGAGTTCCAGGTGGAGTCCATTGAGACAGAATTCCATTGTTTTTTAAATGATCCAAGAAATCATGGGTTAAATATTCTCCTCTTCGATCCGATCTAAGAGCCAGAATATTTTTTCAGTCTGTTTCTCTACTTCAGCTCTGAACTCTTTGAACTTTTCAAAAGCTTCTGACTTGTATCTCATCAGATACACATAACCATATCTAGAATGATCATAAAGGTTATGAAGTATGAGTAATTACCTCTAGCAGCTGTGTTTAGTGGCCCACATATATCTGAATGTATTAAGCCCAATAAAACATAAGCTCTTTCACCATTTCCAATAAAGGGAGTCTTGGTCATCTTACCAAGGAGACAACATTCACAAGTCCCATATGATTCATAATCAAAGGGTTCCAAATAACCATGTTTATGCAATTTGGAAATCCTTGTCTCATTGAAATGACCAACTCTACAGTGCCAAATGTAAGTCTCACTAGGATTATCCTTTCTTGCTTTCTTGACATTTATATTGAACATGGGCATCTCTGGATCCAAAACATATAATCCATCATGTAATGTTGCCTATCTATAGTGAATGTCTTTAAGAATGATGGAGCAACTATTGCCCTTCATTCTTATCTCGAAACCATCATTAACAGTGAGGTATGAAACCGAAATGATGTTTTTAGACAACACTGGAATAAAATAACAATCTTTCAGTTCCAATTTCACGCCAGACGACAAAGATAAAGTACATGTTCCAACGGCCAATGCTACAACTTTTGCACCATTGCCTACTCTAAGAACTACTTCATCTTTGCTTAACTTTCTACTTCCTTTCAACATCCTTATGTCATTACATAGATGTGAACCGTATCCCGAATAAACTATCCAGGAATTGGATTTAACAGTAGAAAGATTCAGTTCAATCACAAACACAGTCAACCCAGAAACTTCTATAAGTTCTTATTGACTTGTCAAGTGAGCAACCTTATTTTCATTGAGAATGCTTCTCGATCTTTTGTACCAATCCAAACATTGGACTAATGGCATTCATAATGTCGCGCACTGCAGTTAAAGTATTAACCATTTTCAACAACCTAATATGGAAAAAATATATATCAGTTATATTCATGCATTTTTACCAATTTAAGATAAGGTATTAAATCTCTTATTGGTTCTCCCACTAATTTTTTGAGATAATAGCCGTCACTATTATTCGAAAATCTCATCAAGGTATTTCTAGTGGGCTGGGATCCCTTACAACATGTTGCAACCTTGAGTGCATTAATAAATTACATCAACCTAGTTGGGTAGATAACATAGCTTATTAATTGTATCTATATGCAACACCCAGATCAGTTAGGTGACAACTCTTTTTCTAAGCACATCATATGTACTTCGCCTAACTATGCCTCTAACACCATGTGATCAAGTTTTTCCCATCCGGACAACATGGCATTAGTTGAGTAAGACCCAACTTCATAACTCAAACATATTCATACAGTAGTTTGACTCTGAGTGACTCAATAATCCTCCTACTGGAAGAACTCTAGTTATCTTGTTATGATGATGGAAGGCAACTTTATCATGCGAAACATGTAACTCAATATTATAAAGAGTGATTTCCTTATTATTTATAAGTCTCATCATATCAAGCATTCATTGCATTTATAATATCGCATAAAATAAATCTATAACATGCTTTCTACTTGGATGATTATGGACTTTTCTAATCTAATTTCCTTGAGCCATCAAAGGAAATTAGTTGGTCAAATTCCTAGGTAATCACATACATAGTCTTCAAAGCTTGCTTGTAATCTCCTATTCTTCATGGCGCCTATCTTCATCTTCAAGTTACAAAAATATTCCTCGCTAATCCTAATTTCACACTTTGATGTAACTAATTACATTTGTAATAAAGAAACCTCAAGTTACATTTGAGGAGAATTAGGTGAGGAAAGAATTTTTACAACTCCAGAAAATGAGAGATAAGACAGGGCATGTAGTCCCTATTTAATTTAATAAAAACCATAAAAATAAATTCAACCATCCACAATCATATTGGGTCTAAGTCCATAATCATCCCATACATTCACAAACAATTTATGAACATATAAATCATGCTTTAATCTCTAGTTACCATTCAATGATTCTATTGATCCATAATTTAATTTAAAGAAAATAATAAACATTTATTCTAATCTCATTAGAATAAATCCTAATCCAATTAGGATTATTTCCTTTAATTAAATTATCATCCAATTAAACAATTTAATTGAATATTTATGTAAATTCTTATTTTGGTGATTTAATTAATTTAACAATATTACCATGGTTACTAATTTTTAGTGTTGTATCTCAACTAGGACACTACAACATTAGTGACTCAATATTTCCATAAGCTCTGAGAATCTGATAGAAGCGAAAACCCTAGCAAGGGAAGGCGCAGGCTGTGGCTATCAAATGTAGCCGCTGGCTCCTTCTCTCTCTACTAGCTATCTATCCGCTTTTAACAGCTTCCAATTTTTCAATGCCAAATCAGTTTTATGATTTTTCAGGCTTGCCAAGAACAATTCTAAGCAATTCTAAATCCTAAAAATCATTAAACCATGCATTAAAAATCAGCCAAGAAAAAACTACAAGTTTTTCTAACTCAAATCACCAAATTTGCGCATAGCAGGCAAATACAGTTCTCAATTGCTGCCAAGCTTTCGCCAGTTGCATTAATCAATTTAAAGCAATTTTAAACCAATTAATCAACAAGAATTCACCATGATAACCTACTGTCTTCACCGAAACACTACAAGTGCAAATTCTCACAATTTCGGTTAGTGACATTCGGATCAAAACAACTCAAAGAACAAAACAATTTTGTTAAAGGTAACAATCAAAGCATAGATCGTATAGGAATAACATAAGTAGGGCTCTGATACCACTGTTGAGATTTCGCTCATGCTCAAACATAGATAATGTATAATTTAATCAACAAGTTAAACATACAACGCAATAGAATAAAATGAAACATAGAGAAAATCGAATCCCTCCAAGGATCTGCCTATGAATTCCCTGTTAAGAACAGATAACAATCAAAATATCATACCTTTATATTGTAGATTTTCGAAACCTCAAGACAGATTCTTGATATTCTTGTTCTTGTAAACAAAGCTTGCTTATCGAAAACCAAAGCCGTCCAATTGTCCGACCTCTAACAGTAATACACACAGGTGATTAGAAAACCTTCACAAGGTTGAGAATATGTTTTGCCAAGACGATGCTAATAGTCTAGGTTGTGAGAAACCTTCCTCCTCTACCTTAGTTAGCCAAAATAAAACAAGAAGAATCAAATTCTCTTTTCTCTCTCTTGCTATTCGGTCGAACCTCACTTGGGATAGTGAGAGGGGTCGATTTCAGGTAATTCCTTAGGGGGAGGCGGCAACAACATAAAGCATATATATAAGTAAGTTTAGTGTATGCCAACTATTGAACTAACTACACTAAAGTGCTTATACGTATTATTAAATATTCATGCTAAGCCCACAACACTTAAAGAATATTTAATCTGGTCCAATCTCATTTTAATTTCATTAATCACCTTTTGTGTGTGACCCATTAGGCCCTTAACATGTTGGCAATAAATATAATTAATTCAATTAAGAATTTTCTATTTATATTTATAGATCATGAGCGGCATCTAGCAATGCATCATGACCACCTAAATGTCAAGAGAGTCATCAAGCTTCGACTAGCCTTTCATGTGCAATATGTCTGTGTAATTTGATCCTTTCATTAAATATCGCGGGATAGAAAAGAGCATGGTTCAGTGTCTACTCTTAATCCTATTCCATATTAGATCTGCAGCTTTAATATTAACTCCTTAAGTATTGCCTAGGCCAAGGACTTCCATAAGTTAATATAAGCCAGATTCATGTGAGATATGTCCCCTCATATCACTTGGGGTGATGAATCCTCTCTGGACCACACATTCATCTTCGTATGCTTCATGTCATACCCGATAATCCTACCATAAGAATCCTCGTGATTGGGACCCATTCGTGATGAAATCTAAGTATGACAATTCACATACAAGATAACCTGGTGTGACAAGTCAAAGGATTACTTACACTATTGACACATGAGAGTATTTTCCATAGACACTTGAGTGAAATACCAAATAGAACTCTCATAGCGGGGTCATGTTCAGTGAACTTGTTCAACTAAGAAGCACCCATATGTTATCCCCAAGTATCCCTATACTTTCAACTTATGAGGCCGGTTGCATGCATCAAGTGCATGAAGGCTTAACATATGCCAGTCTTTGAGCATTGCCAATGCCCTGTCTTGACAATACGATGATCAGGAACAGTTTTAGAAACACAGCATTGATGCGTAAGGATCCTCATAATTGTAACTCCTTACAATTGCTTTGCAATGCAATTATGTTTCATGGGCTTTATCTTCACAAGTTATTTATAACAATTATAACAATACTTATGGATAAAGAAATACCTCAATTATAATTAATAAACTATAATGTGCAATACATGAATATACAAATAGTGTCTTACAAACCCAACTAGATTGGCTTGTAGGGCTTACACCAACAGCAAGTAGTATCAAGCAAGAACAAGCACAAAATCATCATACACCATTCGACCAAGCATGGAGCATGTAAGAAAAAAATTTGACAAACTTGGTTATTTGATAAAACATGAAGAAATCTTTTGGAACTTGTTTTGAAAAATAATTTTATTTCATGAAAGAAAATAAAATGAAAATCATAAAGGAATAAAAAAATCATTTGAACAAAGCATGGAGGAGAGCATGAAAGAAAATAGCTACCTTGCTTTAGCTTTCCAAATCAAAGAGTAGTAAGAAAATGCCTTCTTTTTTTTCGTTTTTCTTTTTCCCCTCCATTTTCTCTCTACTTTTGCTACTGCCCTTGTGAAAAATCTGACACCCTTCCTTGAATGGCCGGCTGCCCCCCTTGGTGTAAAGAGTGTGCTATCTTCTTTTTCTATTCTAAGCCCTTGGATTATTTGCTCATCTTTTTCTCCAACAATATAGGCCATTAGATCAAGATATTTTCATGACAGTAAAAATGCTATCTTGCATTTTGATCTTGGCCATTGAAGGATGTACTCATCTTTCTACAAATCACCTAGGCCATTAGATGGACAAGATATTTTCATGACATTAAAAATGGCATCTTGCAATTTGATAGCGACCATTGGATGAATTTAATCAAATCTCAACCTTCATTCATGAGCTGACTAGTCAAGGGCCTGGAGTATCTCAGCAATTCCTTCATCTTTCATATTTTTTTAATAGCAAATTGGCCCTTTTCGGTTTCTTCGATAAAATTACCTTTTAGCCCCCCGAACATAGTTTATTTGCAAATGGACCCCAATTTTGGATTTGTCTTTCCAACTCATCCCATTCAATGTAAAACTTGGTTCTGGAAGTTTTCACAATTTTCCGAGCTTATCCTCTATTTTTCCCGGATTTATCTTTGAAATTTTGGTTTAGTGCCTCCCAAATTTAGCCTTTTTCAAATGAACTCCGATTTCGAATTTTTCTTCACCAATCTCTTCCAAAAATTATAAAACTCAGATCTGGAAGTTTTCATAATTTTTTGAGCTTGTTTACTATTTTTCCCAAAATTTTCTTTTGGAATTTTCGGATTAGTTCACTCGAAATTCACCTTTTTCATTTGAGCTCCGATTCCATATTTTTCTTCACCAATCTCTTCCAAAAATTATGAAACTCAGATCTGGAAGTTTTCATAATTTTCCAAGCTCATCTGCTATTTTTCCCGAAATTATTTCTTGGAATTTCGGGTTAGTGCACCCGAAATTCACCTTTTTCAATTGAGCTTCGATTCTGGATTTTTCTTCACCAATGTCTTCCAAAAATTATAAAACTCAGATCTAGAATTTTTCATAATTTTTGGAGCTCGTTTGCTATTTTTCCCGGACTTATCTTCTGGAATTTCGGCTTAGTGCACCCGAACTTTGCCATTTTTCAAATGAGCTCCGATTTTGGATTTTTCTTCACCAATCTCTTCCAAAAATTATGAAACGCAGAGTTGGAATTTTTCATAATTTTTCGAGCTCGTTTTCTAATTTTTCGGAATTATCTTTGGAAATTTTTGAGAATGCCCTTCAACCTCCGAAACCTCGGTTTTACTCAAAACGGGTTTGATTTCTTGATTTTCTTCTTCCACTTCCTTTGTCCTATATTGAATTTGAGTTGGTTCGAGAACACCCAGTTTTTACGATCAAATTCCCCTTCGATTTAGTTTTCCCCTTTTCAAACTCGAGAATTTTCTCGTTTTTCCATTTTTGCTCTAATCGGCTTTTCCTTGGGATCCATTTCAGAATGGGCCTTGGGCTATTTTTCTTTATTCATCCTTTGTCAACTGGGGGCTTCAATTTCACCGAATTGGGCCATCTTTGTAGTTTTCCCCAAATTTATCGGATTAGGTCTTCCCCTACACTGTATTTTCGCAATCCATCTTCCAAACTCTTTATCTTTTGTTGTAGATCTCGGATTGTCAAAATTCTTTCGCCATTGTTCAATTCAACTTTGAACCTTGATTTTGACTAGGAATTGACTTTTTTGGTGGTTGACTTTTTAAGGTTTACTTTTTTGAAGTTGATTTTTTTCGAGTTGACTTTTTGTGCTGACCTCCGAAATAAAGTCTTGGGGACCCATCTAAGCAATGGTGGAAGTCTTTCTGCATTATGGGAAGTTAAAAAGGGAGAACCGACCTGGTTCAGGGGGCTTAGACAAAATTAGGTGTCTACAGCTAATTTTACTGAGAATCAGGAATCAGGCAAAGATAAACTAGACAATAATTTTGTCCGGTCAGTGAAATCATATGTGCAAGATAAGAGGGGGAAATTTCCATTTTTTCTTTCATCATTTTTTGGTTTTTTATTTTTTCTAAAAAAAGTTGTAACTAGAAGATTTTGTCCTTAAATTGAGTTCCCTGACTAATCAAGGCTCGACCCGTCTTAAGGAAACGAGTTCGATTTGCAAGAGAAGAAAATACTTCGACGGTGGTCTTGGGGCCTTATCTTGTCTTGGTGTCAACTGTGTTGGGTTTAAACAGAAAATACCTCGACAGTGGTCTCGGGGCTTGACTCATTTGAGAAATAGAACGAATTCGATTTAAAAACAAAAGGAATGCCTTAACGTCAATCCTGGGTTCAACTCATTTAGAAAACAAGTTCGATTTGAAAAGGAAAAAAACCTCGACGGTGGTCTCGGGGCTCAACTCATTTGAGAAGCAGAACGAGTTCAATTTAAAAACAAAAGGAATGCCTTAATAGCAATCCTGGGTTCAACTCACTTAGAAAACAAGTTCGATTCGAAAAAAAAAATTACCTCGATAGTGTTCTCGGGGCTCGACTCATTTTTAAAAACAAGTTCAATTTAAACAAAAGAAAATACCTCGACGGTGGTCTCGGGGCTCGACTCATTTGAGAAGCAGAACGAGTTCAATTTAAAAACAAAATACCTCGATGGTGTTCTCGGGGCTTTGTCTTATCCTGGTCTGGGTATTTCCTCCAGAAGCTTCGGCTATCACTACCAGAGCTTGGTCTCTTTCTTTTAATAAAATTTTGGGTATCTCCTCCAGAAGCTTCGGCTATCACCACTAAAGACTTGTTCATTTTTAAAACTGTAAAACTCTCAATATCTCCACCAGAGGCTCTGGCTATCATCACCAAAATACTTATTCATTTTAAAACTGTAAAACCCTGGATATCTCCACTGGAGGCCTCGGCTATCACCACCAAAGACTTGTTCATTTTTAAAAATGTAAAACTCTGGATATCTCCACCAGAGGCTTTGGTATCACCACCAAAGACTTGTTCATTTTTAAAATTGTAAAACTCTGGATATCTCCACCAGAGGCTTCGACTATCACCACCAAAGACTTGTTCATTTTTAAGACTATGGGCATCGGTTCTTGAAAACGTGTTGAAAATTATACTCGAAAGCTTTGAGAAAGGATGCAAATGCTTCATGATGCAGATGAAAATGTCTTTAACAAGATGCACATGCTTCATGGTGCAAATGTAAATGGCTTGGATTGATGCAAATGCTTCTTGATGCAGATGTAGTGGTTGAAGAAGATGCAAATGCTTCATGGTGCAAATGCAAATGGCTTAGATTGATGCAAATGCTTCTTGTTGCAAATGCATATATTGAATAAGATGCAAATGCTTCATGGTGCAAATGCAAATGTCTTGGATTGATGCAAATGTAGATGTCTTTAACAAGATGTATATGCTTCATGGTGCAAATGCAAATGTCTTAGATTGATGCAAATGCTTCTTGATGCAGATATTAAATAAGATGCAAATGTTTCATGGTGCAAATGCAAATGTCTTGGACTAATGCAAATGCTTCCTGATGCAGATGCAGAGATCGACATTATGCAAATGCCTCTGAATGATGCAAATGCAAAGATCAATATGGACGCAACTACTTCATGGAATGATACAGATGCAAAGATCGACATTGTGCAAATGCTTCTGACTGAAGCAGATGCAAACATTAGTAGTGTGCAAAATGCTTCTAAATGATGCAAATACAGAGATCAATAGTGATGCAAATGCTTCATGAAAAGATACAGATGCCTCTATGAATCGTGTTCATGTGATTGGTCCATGAATGGTGTAATTGCAGTTACCACACAATAATGAAGATACATTGATCCTAGTAATGATGCAATTGCTTGAGATGATGCAAATGCGAATATCCATGAAAGATGTAAATGTAAAGGTAAAATGCAGATGCTCATGGAATGGTGAAAATGCAAGTACCTGTAAATGATGTAAATGCTTGCTGACACGATGCAGATGCAAAGCTCAATAAAGAGGTAAGTGCTTATGAATGATGCCAATGTCCCCGATTATTTTCTAGACTTTGACTTAATCTTTCCTTTCCAAATCAGAGTGTATCTTGAATACTCGTGCCCCATAAGAGATCATTTTCTTTCCAATCCTTGGCTATCTCTTTGCCCCAACAGTTTTCAAACCCTTATCAATAAAAGTCTAAACCGGGTTCTATTTCTTCTTCTCATGTCTGGAAGTCAAGAACTACCCTAGTAGCTCTATACCTTTGGGTTAGAAAAACCCTTGTCTCATGTCAACATTAAAAATGGTTATTTCAAATATATTTTTATTTGTTTTCCCATTTTAGAAAGAATTGAATGAAAACTTATGAGTCAAAAATATTAACCCCACAGTGTGTGATGTACGAATCTCTTGAAGATTGATGATCACTGTTAGGAATTTTCTGAATGTCAATTTGGGTTTTCCAACTTGAATTGAAAAAGTTTGGTACAACAGGATTTTGGTTGATCGAAAAAAAATTCACAACAAAAATGTATGTCCCTTCTAGGCTCACAAATGGAACAGGTTTTATAAAACACGAATTCCTGTAGAATCAAACAAATTCAACATTCTTTTAGTTTCCAAATCATGGCGTTTTGACAAGCGTCAAGATTGGCCGGGATGTTTAAACTGGAAAGTTAATTTTGGAGGGAAAAAATGTCTTAGTTTTTTCGAAGTCAATCCTCTAAATGAGAGCTGGCAGTTTAGGAGGTTCAATAATTCCTAGATGCTCCTCGACTTCTTCAAGATGACCTTCTCTTTTGTGGCATCGGCACTAACATAGATGCCATCCAAAATTCCCGTTTTACTCTAGACCACCCATTTTTGGATTTTCACCCTAGAGTCCCATTCTTTCCATTTTTTTTTTCTTCTTTTTTTATTATTCTACCATGCACTTGAGGATTCTAAATTCTTCTATAGTGAAATGATAATTCGATGAGATGGGATAAAATCTGAGGAAAAACCCTTCAAGTTAAATATTCATGCTTGATCAAAATGGACTTTTAAAGCACGTAATATAGGCCAAGGTTCAGGTTCAAAAAGAAAGAATAAATAGGCCTAAAATATGTGTTTGAGGGTAATCTGATCAAGGATCATTTCTTGAGGAGGATTCCCTTTAAAGCATTTGTCTCTTTTCGACTTTTCTTTCCTTCTTTTGACTTTTGCTCATTTTCTTCTTTGTTCTTGGCTTTCATTTGCCATATTTTTCCACATACTTTTTATTTGTTTGTGTGTGTTTTTTCCTTTTCTTTTGTTTTGTTCTTGGCATTCATTTTTTCCATCTTTTTCTTCTTTATTCTTTTTGTTTTGGTCTTGGCTTCATTTTGCCAATTTTTCTATATTCTTCTTTTCGACATAGTGAGCCCTTATTTATTCGGAAGCTCAATTTGTTTTGTATCTATCTTCGAGTTGGGACTCATTTCTCCGTGATCTTAGAGAAGATCTTTCCTCGTATTTGCTCCTTAGTGTAGAGGGTGATCCTTGATCAGGGTTCAAAGAAGAATGAATTCTTTCGGCTCAAAGGGGTGACTATGGATAATTTTTGTTTGTGAAAGGGATATGAAAGATGGTCATTTCTCATATCAAGCAAAAATATTCTCATTGAAAAGCAATCCCCAGGGGGAATTATCAGAATTTCATTTTGCACTTGGAATCATATGAATTCTCATATGTATGATATCACAATTTTTCCTATTTTTTATTTTTATTTTTTATTATCGCATGCATTCATGCGTTAGTTCCATCCTTATTCACCATGTATCCATCATTTCCGCATATGATACCCCAATTTGATTAGCCATGAGAATTTGTATCATTACGAGGAACATTGCAAGTCTAGGTTTACATTGAAAAGGCTAAGTTTCAATCTTGGCCGTTTGAAGTGACAAGAAAAATATGACCCAAAAATAGGTTTTCTCTAGGACATGGGATAATCTAGTTTGGTCATAGTGCCCCGAGGTGTCAATCATGAAGTGATGTTTGGGCAATTGGTGTTTTGTGGTCATCGGAAAGGCTATGAATGGTTTTGGCACAACCTTGACATAAACCAAATTACCATGATCTAGATTCTTGAAAGAATATCTCGTTTGTTTGAGTTTTCTAAGAGCTCGAAAAATTTTCAAAAATTTCGTTCCTTTGCTCATAGCCTTTACTAGGATCTACATCTTTGCTTATTCTGCAATGATAATGTTTATGAAGTTCAATCATTCATATTCCTTGAAGCATTAGGTCTTTCAAGTGGTCTTGGCTCAAGGGATTTAGGCATAGGGAAGCCCAAAAGAGAGGGGGAGGTATAGGGTCATTTCTAACAATAATCATCAATATTCTCAAGATTGCCCATTACTTCATGTGAAAACCCCTTATTATTGTTTATCACAAATTTTCTCAAAGTTTCATTTGTTTTTGCAAATTCAAATTATTGCTAAAATATAATGAACACAAAACATTTAAATTCAAAATTTATTTATTTCATGTAGATGTCAACATGAGACAAGTGCTTTCATCATCAAAGTGTATAGAACTATATGCATTAGAATGCTCCTATTGACATGCTTTCAGAGAGAGTAATTATCCTCTTTAAAACCCTAAGAAGATACTGATTTATGGCAAAGCGGACTTCCACTGTTCGATCAGCTCTGAAGTTAAAATGCCATCGTGAAAAAGACCTTCAACCATTTCCTTCAGTTGTCTTCATTTTTCAGTCGAATGCCCAATTGCCCCCATGTGATACTCAAACTTGCTGTTAGGGTCATAACTCCTTGCTGATGGGTTTGGAGCTGTATTCAAAGGCACTGGGGTAAGGTACTAATTCTTTATCAGCATTGACAGCAGGTCAGGGATTGGGATCGGAATCTTCTCTTGGTTATCTAGTGGTTGTTTTTGGGAAAAGGGCCTTTCATGACACTTGGCCTTCCCTTCTTCAAAACTCAGTAAACTGTATGACATAGGAATCGGGTCAACTTGATTTCTTTCTTGATTCATAAACCCATGTATGCCTTTGTTTCCCATCCTCCATCCCTACTTGTCTTACCATGAACGAACAGTGGCTTCTTCCCGTTATCTAATTTTTGTTTTTCCTCAAGATCTATCTGCCCGTTACTGATTAGTTCTTGAACCTTTCACTTTAGAGACAAATAATTTTCTGTGGAATGACCTCGAATCCCGCACTGATAACCACAAAATGCATTTTCATCATAACAGCTTGGGTATGGGGGTCGGATAGACTTTACTGGCACTCGAGTGAGAAGTCGATTTTCAACAAGCTGGGGCAACAACTCGTAGTAAGAGATGGATAGTGGCTCAAACTGATCTCTTTTTTGAATATTCTTTGACTTTCCCTGGCTGGCCTGAGGTTGGAGATTTGTCAAATAATTACATTGAGAGGACATCGGGTATAAGTAAGGATCCCGATATACATTGTTCACGGAAGGGTAGAACTGATGGTACATGGGTTGAGGAGGATATGGGACAAAGCTTCCCATCTGTTGCCCATCATAGGTCATAGATTGGATATCTTTTACTTTTCTCTGGGGTCCCCAATTTCTCTTTCTACCGGATGTCTCACCTACTTTGAGCTTTCCATTCTTGGTTGTCTCCTTCATTATCTCTTTTAGGATTATCCTGCCCGTGGAGTCCTTCATAGCATTACCAGCGAGTTCATCATAGCATGGGGCCTGTAGTGTATTTGCAAATAGGACAACAACTTCTTTTTCAGTTAAGGGTGGCTATACCTGGGCCGTTATATCTCTCCATCTATGAGAATACTCCTTGAAACTTTTAGTGGCCTTCTTCCTCATACTTTGCAAAAAGAGATGGTCCGGTGCCATTTCAGTCATATGCTTATATTGGTTATAAAAAGCTTTAGCCAAATCACTCCTAGAACAAATCTGATCCCTACTCAGCCGATTATACATCTGCTTGCAGGCCCACTGAGGCTATCAAGAAAACAATAAACTAATAACTTATCATTATTCGCATCGCTCACCATCTTCTGGCAGAACATTTTGGGGTGGGTCATTGGATCAATTGTCACGTCATAAATCTCAAAATTAGGGACCCCGAATTTAGGTGGAATGACTAAATCAGGAACCAAACTAAATTCTTTCGAATCCCATTCCCAAATATCTCTATTTCCCCCAATGCACAAAGCTTCCTTTTCTAACAGCTGGTACCTTACTAGTAGTGTATCTTGTCGCTGTGTATCTTGAGAACTCTGCCCTTTTATTACTGCTACCCCAAACGGGCAAGGGAGGCAATTCTCCGAATCATTTCCCAAGGCTTTCAATTTTCCTTTTACATTTTAATTCTCAACCTACCCCTTTTCTTTGATAGTGGCAGGCATCAGCTCCATCAACTTAATCATTTGCTCTTGGACCTCTTCCTGAGTTCTAATCACTTTTTCCTTCATCCCTTGTTGAACCTATCTTATTCTCTCTATTCTAGCCAAATACTTGACCTCTATGATTCTTTCTCTCTCAGTAGAGTCCTCAATATGCCCTTTGCCTTTCACAGTGGCGGACATTAATTCCATCAGTTTAGCTATTTGTTCCGTTAATCTTCCTGATTTCTAATTAGCCTTTCTTGTGTCCCCTACAGAGCCTGTCTCATTCTTTCCATTTTATCTGAGTTCCCACCTTCCATGATTCTTGACTAGTGTTGTACAGGTTCTTAGTGATTCTTTTACCTCTAATTTGAAAAAAGAATTCTTTGAAAGCTCTTAAAGCTAAGCCAATTTCTATTTCATCTCATTAACGTATTTCATGATGAATGAGCCATGAATGTCGTAAATGTAACACAATGCCAATATGATGCATGCAAAGAATAAACAAGTCAATGTACGGATATATATATATTGAATGACCATGCATGTCCCAAATGCACTCCCCTATGAGTGATCATATATGTTATGAATGCAACACGATGTCAATATGATGCATGTAAAGAATAAATGCATTAACACACGGGTATATACAAAGAAATCATTTCGACAATGTCATGAATGCAACCTGATGCCAATATGACAAATTAATGCATGATCATATACAGAGAAATTATGATGACTATGTATGCCATGAATGCAACCTGATGCCAACATGATGCATGTAAAGAAAAAACAAATTAATGCATGGTTATACAGAGAAATCATGCTGACTATGTATGTTATGAATACGACCTGATACCAACATGATGCATGTAAAAAATAAATAATCAATGCATGAACATATACAAAGAAATCAAGTTGACTGTGTTTGCCAGGAATGCAACCTGATGTTAACATGATGCATGTGAAGAATAGACAAATTAATACATGGATATACAGAGAAATAATGATGATTATGCTTGCCATGAATGCAACCTGATGCCAACATGATGCATATGAAGAATAAGAAAATCAATGCATGAACATATACATAGAGATCATGTTGATTATGTTTTTCATGAATTCAACCTGATGCCAACATGATGCATGAAAAGGATAAGCAAATCGATGCATGAACAAAGAAATCATGCTGACTATGTTTGTCATGAATACAATCTGATGCCAACATGATGCATGTGAAGAATAAGCAAATAAATGCATGAACATATACAGAGAGATCATGCTGATAATATTTGTCATAAATGCAACATGATGCCAACATGATGCATGAAAAGGATAAGCAGATCGATGCATGAACAAAGAAATCATGCTGACTATGTTTGTCATGAATGCAACCTGATGCCAATATGGTGCATGTAAAGAATAAGCAAATCAATGCATGAAAATATACAAAGAAATCCTGATGATGCATGCAAAGAATAAACAAATCAATGCATGAACTGTGCAAAAATGCGAAGATGCTTGAGGTGATGAATTTTCACATTTACAACTGCTTGAATAATGTGTATGTTATGCAAAAAAAGCAAATGAAGAGATCAAGGAAAAGAATATCTTAATATCACTTTTTATTTGATTTTTTCTTTATTTTCTTTTTTCAAAGAAGGAAATTTTTCAGGGAATAAAACTCTTTTTTTTTTTAAATATCTAAAAAGGTACATGTATAAGAAGAATTTTCAAAATAACCCAGAAACAATAGGATTTGGTATTATCACAAATGATGTGTGGAAAAAAGAAGCAAAGCAAGTAAAAAGGGTAAAATCATCCATGCAAAGTGAGAAAATTAATGAACATGTGCCCCAACAGTATCTACTTATTTAGGCATCATGGTGCCTTTGGGGCGGATTATCATACTTATTACGGGCGATGCACGTACATCGTTGCCCGATATACAATACTTATTCAGAATATAGGAAAAAATGGCAAAAGATTAGAAACATTCATGTGTTCCTAGCTTCGGTACCTCTAACAGAAATTCGACATGGCTTCGCCTAGGTTCACTATATGAGGTTGCATTAGGTTCTAAAAAGGCTTCAAATTGCTCCTCACTTCGTCGGTGAAGGCTAGTAAGGCACCCCGATTAAAGCGGGTCCAATTCGTTAGAGTACATTTCCCAGGCTTATGCGGAGGCTATTGCCACATGAAGCGTAGGTAATCTGACACCCCAAAAGTGTTTCCCTAGCTTATGCGGAGGCTATTGCCACACGAAGCGTAGGTACTTTACTTTCACTTAAAAGGACGAAACCCGGGTATAGGGCTCATGATATGCAAATACAAGTGTAGTGTGTGAGGAGGAACAATAAACCTTTCACCACCTATTCTACGACCTCTATCCTAAATACCCCAACAATTTATTAAAATAAAGATCAAGAATAGTGTAATGCATTAACCAACCAGAGAGCAGTAATAGTATGCATGCAAATGAACATATTAAAAACATTTTCTTATTTCCAAAAATTCTCCTTACTTACAAAAAAAAATAAAAATTGAGAATTACAATTAAACCCGACAAACCAAGACTTTGGATAACACATGACTAATTCTAGGCCTGACTCTCTATGGTCCCCAACAGAGTCGCCAAGCTGCCGATACGTGATCCCGTCAACAGGCAGAGAAAAAAATGACTTAATTCCTCTTAACTCAAAAGGTTGAGGGTATGAAAACAACCTCGGAAAAAGAAATGGAGTCACCACCAATCTTTTTTTTTCTAGGTGTGATCGGCCACCTATTAAACCGATTTTTATATAAAAAAAAACATTTTAAATTAATTAAAACATTTTTAAAACCAATTTTGTAGTGTGCGCTTTGAACCAGAGAAAACAAGTGCGGGTCCGAGAGTCGGTTACGTGTGGGGAAGGATTAGCACCCCCACAATGCTCGTATAAAACGGTACCTTATTAGTCATGTGTTATCTCGAGTCTCATTGAAGATTCAGTTTTAGATTTGGTATTAGAAAATAATTCCCATTTTAAAAAAAATCATATTTTTGTTCGAGAATGATCCAAAATTTGTTATTGCAAAAATTTTCTATATTCCCCAACAAACCGGTAAAATATGGATTTTTTATTGATTTTAGAAATCTCCGCATCATACTCTTTTTAAAAGGGTATTCCTTCGTTAATATAGTTGATGAAGACTCCCCGGCAACCCGAAAGAGAATTCATGAATTATAATAACTCGGGAATATTGTCTTATTTTATTAAAAAAACTCTCAATTTTCAAAAAGTTGGATGATCATGAATGTGAAAATTAAAATTAAAACTCGAAGGTATAACATGCATGATTAACATGGCATGGCAAATAAGTTATTATGACATGACAAAATTTAAATGACATAGCCAAAGAATAAATGACATGAAATATTAATGACATGGCGTAAGAATGAATTTCATATGAATGAAATGGACATGGCATACAAAATGTCATGGCATATGAATGACATGGGACATGAATGAATGTCATGTGATTGAAATAAACATGACAAACTAAATGACATGGCGTACGAATGACATGGCACATGAATGGAATGTCATGTGAATGAAATCGACATGGCAAAGAAAATGACATGGCATATGAATAACATGGCATGTAAATGAAATGACATAATGAATGACATGGCATATGAATGACATGGCCTGTGAATGACATGGCATATGAGTGACATGGCACGCGAATGACATGGCATATTTTGATGACATGGCATGCGAATGACATGGCATATGAATGAATATGATGTGAATGAAATCGACATGGCATACAAAATTTCATGGCATATGAATGACATGGGACATGAACGAATGTCATGTGAATTAAATCGACATGGAAAACTAAATGACATGGCGTACGAATGACATGGCACATGAATGATTGTCATGTGAATGAAATCGACATGGCAAATAAAATGACATGGCGTACGAATGACATGGCACATGAATGAATGTCATGTGAATGAAATCGACATGGCATATGAATGACATGGCATAATGAATGACATGGCATATGAATGACATGACAAATGAATGACATGGCATATGAATGACATGGCATGTGAATGATACGGCATGTGAATGACATGGCACACGAATGACATGGCATAATGAATGACATGGTATGTGAATAACATGGCATATGAATGACATAGCCTAATATGTTATAGCATGGTAATGAATGTCATGTGAATGAAATCGACATGGCAAACCCAAAATGAGATAAACATAATGACATGACAAACCAAGTGACATGACATGAGAATGTTGTGTCATGAAAATAGAATGACTTGAATGAAATGTCATGGTAGCCAAATGGTCATGGTAATGGCATGAATGGCTTGACATGCTTAATCATGGTATGAAATGGGCTCAAACACTAAATGACATGGCAAATGACATGCTATATGAATGATATATAATAAATGACATAGATCCTAAATAAAATGTCATGGTGGCCGAATGACATGGTGATAGCATATGAATGGCCGAATGCATGGTGATAACATGTGGATGGCTGAATGGCATGTAATCATAACATGGAATGAATGGCATGAAAATGCGCCTAAAGTATAAATGACATGGCAAATGACATGGCATGACATGTTATATGGACGACGTGGCATAGGTGACATGGCATAATGAATGACATGGCATGTGAATGACATGACAAATTCTTGATGACATGGCATGTGAATGACATGGCATATGAATGGCATGGTATGTGAATGACATGGCATATGAATGGCATGGCATAATGAATGACATCGCACTGAATGGCATATGAATGACATGGCATAATGAATGACATGGCATTGAAGGACATGGCATATGAATGACATGGCATAATGAATGACATGGCATGCTTGACATGGCAAAATCACAAAATGATATCATCATAAAATTTTCATAATCACAACATGATCACATGCACACAACATTACTTGGAATGTATTATTCATGTGAGGAATCATATAAATAGCATATGTCGAAAAATATTACCGTGCTTCGAGGCAAACCCGGCAAAGCTTGAAAAATAATTCTTTCAAATGATATTTACATGGTTCCGAGTAAAACGAAAACCATACGTTTCGATTCCATAAACACATACATTGAATAGTTCCCTAACCTCCCCAGCAAACCCAGCAAAGATCGGGAACTAATTCATGTCAAATGTTTAATAAACCGAAAAATACCTTTTTATGACAAATTAAATAAAAATGTTTTTAAAATGCAATGCCTGGAAATATATTTCTTCCTTCGAGTAAAGACTTCCGTATACCTAAAAAGGTATCCGACTACCTTATGAAGAGACCTAAATTGGATTTTCAAAATCCAAAGTCTTTTGGCCGAACCCCTCATTTAAAAAGGCCCTATTTTTCTAGTTTTGAAATTCGGATTGACCGCCCTTGACCCGACTTTTATAGAATCAACATTTGTTATTGAAATGACTTGGAAATTAACCTAAGACAGTAGCTAATACCCCAAATCAGCCCCCTCTTAACATTCTAACCAAAACAAAAAATTAGTATTTCTTAAAAACAAAACTAACTCTCACTAGCAGTTTTGGAAACGGATTTTTTTACCCTTAAAAAAAAATTCAAAAAATCTTGAAAAACTTATGCGAGATTTAAAACATGTCGACCTATATGGAAAAAAATCAACTTAATTTTTGGAGCATCGATACTATGATCGATGTTTACCCAAAATCAAGACAGTGAGTTAAAAATTGTTTTGTTAAAATCCATTTTTAAACCTTTGATAGAAAAAATCCAAAAATCAAAACAAAAATACTAGAGGCTCCTTAAAGGGTCTACAACCTGTGGTTAAAAAATCTTTAAATTTAGACAAGGAATGCATGGTGAGAAAAATCAAAAAATCCAACTTGCACAACCTTTCATTTTTCCACAAGCATGCTCATGAGAGCTTGGCTTTGAGCCATTGGTTGGCTTAAGTCAAAAATCAAGTGGCGATGAGATGAATGCATGAACATGAAGCAAAAAATAGGGGGATATATCCTACCACAAATTAATCAAGAGTTAAGAACATGAACACAACCAACCAAGCAAGAACAAGCACAAAATCATCATACACCATTAGGCCAAGGATGGAACATGGAAGAAAAAAACTTGACAAACTTGGTTATTTGATAAAACACGAAGAAATGTTTTGGAACTTGTTTTGAAAAACAATTTTATGTCATGAAAGAAAATAAAATGAAAATGAAAATCATAAAGGAATAACAAAATCATATGAACGAAGCATGGAGGAGAGCATGAAAGAAAATAGCTACCTTGCTTTAGCTTTCCAAATCAAAGAGTAGTAAGAAAATTCCTTCTTCTTTTTTCCCTTTTATTTTTCTCCTCCATTTTTTCTCTCATTTTACTTCTACCCTTGTGAAAAAATCTGACCCCCTTCCTTGAATGGTCGGCTGCCCCTCTTGGTGTAGACAGTATGCTCTCTTCTTCTTCTATTATAAGCCCTTGGATCATGTGCTCATCTTTTTCTCCAACAATATAGGTCATTAGATCAAGATATTTTCATGACAATAAAAATGCCATCTTGCAATTTGATCTTGGCCATTGAAAGATATACTCATCTTTCTACAAAGCACCTAGGCCATTAAATGGACAAGATATTTTTATGATATTAAAAATGGCATCTTGCAATTTGATGGGACCATTGGATGAATTTAATCAAATCTCAACCTTCATTCATTAGCTGACTAGCCAAGGACCTGGAATATCTCAGCAATTCCTTCATCTTTCATTTTTTTAAATTGCAAATTGTCCCTTTTCGGTTTCTTCGAACCTTGATTTTGACTAGGAGTTGACTTTTTTGTGGTTGATTTTTTAAGGTTGACTTTTTTAGAGTTGACTTTTTCTGAGTTGATTTTTTGTGCTGACCTCCGAAACAAAGTCTTGGGGACCCATCTATGCAATGGTGGAAGTCTTTTTTGCATTCCGGGAAGTTGAAAGGGAGAATCAGCTTAGTTTAGAGGGCCTGGACAAAATTAGGTGTCTACAGGTTGGATACAGGATGATGAATAGGAGAAAGTAAGGCTGAGGACACTAAACCAAGAACTTATTAGGAGGCAACCAATGGACAGAGAGCACACAATAAACTGATTTAATACTTCTTACTCTCCATCATTCTATCTGTTATTTTTTTCTTTAGTTATTTTTATTATTCTATTTTTAGTTCGTTTCTCTAGCACATAATTCTTTCATTGAGAGTGATAGTTTGACATTGAGGAAAATGTAAGAATTAACTGTGGGGGGGAAGGATTTAGGATTTCTTTTTGTTTAGTGTTTTAGGTTTATTTAAGTTGCATCAGTTTGTGTGTTTCAGTTCCTTTCAATACAATGATGAGACATGAATTGTGTAGGTCTAAAGCTGGTTTATTAGTGAAAACATGTGAATTAAGCTTGAAATATCATTTTTCATGAACTAATTGTTAATATGATATGTTGATTGAGAAAGAAATATGTTTAGACATGATATCAACATGCATAAATATCCTTGTGAGTTTTGAGCCTATATGATTGATACATTATGCATATCAATCCAATTTCTTTTCTTGTGTGCTCACATGATAACATGTTTCTCTAGAGCTTTCTTTAAACCGTTTGAAACTATATTGATACATGTAATAACATGGATGTGATAGAGGCATTAGAATTTTACCACCTAGGCCAAATCAGCCAGTTCTCTATTGATGTTTTAAGAGAACATTCCCCTAGTGAGCTAATTTGAGCCTACATTGAATAAGTTATTTCATTGGTAACCACATCTCTCACCTAGCCTAAATATACTTATATCCTTACCCTTTTCTAAAGATGAATTTGAATATTTGGAGACATATTGCACAAGCAAATGATATCTATTGAAAATTTGGGTTGGAAACAAGAGATAAGTATGGGGGGGAGAAAGGCAAAAGTTAAGAGAAAAATAAGAAAGGGAGCATTGTCAAAACACATTCCCATAAAAAAAAAAAATCAATCATCTCTTAATTTTTTGGTTAAAGAAAAGATGTTACAAGGTTGGTTAGAATGAAGCAAAGGCTCAACATAAAATATTTAGCCTATATTATTATGTAATTCTTAGGAGTATTGAGAAGTTTTCTTTGCATAATCTTATTATGTCTTTAAACTCTATGAAGTCTTTGGAACCTTTGTGATATCCGTTACATTTTATTCTTTGACCACATTACTATCCCTTGGCCCCATTACAGCCTTGAATAAAGACCTCCTGATTCATGAAGTTGTATGTTCTAAATAATGGAGAATGGGTGGAAAAGCAAGCATATGGTAGGACTGTTTTCATGAGATTGATTGAGTGTAAACACTTTACCACTAGTATATAGAGTGAAAATCATGAGAGTATCCCAGAGAAGTTGAGATTAAGTTTCAATATGCACTATTTTGATTGAGATATGTTATGTTAATGTTGGCTTAATTCAAACCATATACATTCAAGCATGATCCTTTTTGAAATTCTTTAGCTATTGATTAGTTTATAAGACTTGTCCAATGATTTTCTCTAATTTATATTGAAAGGATTAGGAGTAATTATTTTTAGTATATTTTAGTTTTTCTTATGTTTTCAATGTTTGTGGGTATCATCCTAGTAAATCCTCACGAGACTAAACTCGTCTACTAGGGACACCTAGAGGTTTAAAGACTTGTGTCACATGCTAAGTGCCATCGTGATTTACTACGAATATGGATTAGATTAGATTTTCTTACTTTATTTTTATTTTGTTTTGCTCGAGGACTAGCAAAAGCTAAGTGTGTGGGTATTTTATAAGTTCATAAATTACACATTTTATACTCTTTCAATTCTTAGTTTTTGTTATGTTTTCTATCTTTATTTTGATTACTTATGTTAAGTTTTTTAATATTAGGTATATTTAAGAGAATGAATCAAAAAACATGACAATTATTATGTTAAAGAGCTTACAAAATCACAATCACAAGATGGAAGAAGACTTGGAAGTCAAAAAGATCAAATTCTTGGTGCAAAGCGAGAAGCAAGATTTGACCTCTAGATCTTGTTGCTAAGAAAACATGATGTTAAATTCTTTATTCAAAAACACTTCCTTCTTGACTTTTGAAGCTGACGTGAAGAGCTTTCCAATGGTATATCATGCTCCTAATCGGATAAGAAATGGTCATCCAAATTGGCTGATGAAGTGCAAGAAGATGCAACAGCAAAAAAAAATTATTTCGAGAGCCTGGCGCCGCAAAACTTGCCGAAATTGAATTTTCTACCTCCTAACTTTACTTGTGTAGCAAGAAAGGATTCTTAGGGTTTTGGAACTCTATAAATAGCATGTTTTGAGCCAAAAATTAGATATATTTTGGTTATTATTAATCTTCTTCTTCTTCATTCTCTTATTTTCTTTTTAGTTTTATGTTTATGTTATCCATGCCTATGCTAGACTAAAACTTTCTTTTGGTTAAGGGTGATTTCAAATACCTAGACATGGTTGTGTAATTTATTATCAGATATTATCTTTAATTGATTATCTATTAAGATTGCTTATGTTCTACCATTAAAATTGTTCATGATGTTTGTCTTGATTTGTTTAGGTGTACAACTAGATAGATCTTGATAATTATCTATTGCTATATTAGGAATCTTATCCGTGTAATTGTCTTGACTTCCTATTCATTAGTAGCAGTTTATGATTAATGATTGTGGTCAAGTTTAAGTAATTGCGATGTGGAACATAACATAAGTTAAACAATTCGAGCTTGTGTGTTTGTTGCTTAGATCAACCTATCTTTCTCATCATAAAGCTGCTGTCAACTTAAATCTAAAGAGCTTATTCTAGGTTATTTGATGGTTAGAGATTAAATAGAGAGCTTGTTCTATTTAACGACGAACTAAGGAAAGATTGGGGTAGCAGAGCTTGTTGTTATCTACGGTTGATAGTTTTGATAGATAATTGGTGTTGATAATTATGATATTGATTCTCAATTATGTTTAGTGGTGGAGAATGACTCCTTAACCATGCTTTTACTTATTTGATCTTACATTATTTCTTTAAATCTTACTTTTCTTGTTTTCTTTAATTTTCAAAACAACTCAAACCCCTTTTATTAGATTAGAGCTACAAGTTATAAATCAATAACTTATAGATTAAAAACAATCTCTGTGGATTCGACCCTTGCTTACTATTTTACTAAACATCGATCATACTTAGTGTAAGGATTTAATAGATACACTATTCTGAATGCATCACTCTAACTTCAGTATGATCAAATCTAACCCCAATGAGAAAAAGTAACAGAAGGACGATCCAAAACTATTACAACACATTTGGTTGGTGTAATACCTATTCCTTTCAAGGTCTAATCAATCGAATGGCCATATTTCTTCGTTTGGTTTAGTTTTTTGCCTCGAATAGCCATTCCCCAGAATGACCTATTCGGTGAAACAAAAACATAGCCATTCTTGACTCCCACCCAAGAATGGCCATTCCTTGTCCATTCCATATGACCAGGAATAGAAGAAATTTTTTTTGGACAATTTGCCCATGAGCAAAAAAGTCATGACAACAACAAAAAATAAGTCAGAATTATTTTTCCAACATCATCCCTAAAAGGGGAAGCAACACAAAAATCATAAGAAAAGCAAAATGACAACAAAAATATAAAAAAAATAGAACAGAGAAACTTTCTCTCTCTTCGGGGTAGGCTAGTTATAGAGCGATTTAAGGCTCCAAATTTTTGAAGAAGGAAGATAACACAAAGAGGACGAACATATCAAGAAATGGAGGCATTTGGAGTAGAGAAGGATGACAGAAATGGATTGGAAGCCGCGGGATAACTTTGTAGATCTAGGTTTCTCCAGAGGTTTTTAGGGAAAACGAAATGAAAATAGGAAATAGGAGGTTTAGAGGAAGTTTTTGGATGAAATTTGGGGAATTTTTGGGTTAGACGGCGATGGCGACAGTTGACGGCCGAATTTGGATTTAGTCGGCTATTTTGGGTTTCTATGAGTTTTCTAGTTGAAACCCATGAATTTTTGAGAAAGGAAGATGTTGAGAGAGAGAGAAAAGAGAGGGAAAATGGGAACAAATTGTTGTATTTATATAATTTGAAAAAAATGTTTTAATAAATTATATATAATAATTTTTAAATGTAATTTATTAAAATATTTCTATATTTTATTATAATACTTTTAAAATAATGTTCTATGCAAATATTAATATAATATATTAAAATAATATCAATAATATATTTTTAAATATAATATATTAAGATATTATTATTTTATTTTAAGATTTTTATAATATATTTAAATAGTTTTATATATTAATAATAGTTTATAAGAGATTCAAGAAATATGTTTAATTTTTATAAATAAAATATTATTATTTAATTCAAGGGTGAAAAAATCATTTTATACATATTCCTTTACATAATTTAACCTTCAGTATTCCTCCTTTATCTTATCCAACAAATCAAACTATAAAATACATATTCTCCTTTATTCCATTCCTTCGGAATAGCTATTCAATTCTCCTTTTATTTCATTCTCCCTTTATTCCATTCAGTGAACCAATTATAACGTTAGAGTTCACAAGATTATAGGAGCAGCAAAGACATTTTGACAAATACCTCTTGAACATAACCAATCAACCCACTAAAATGACCATAGAAGATGCAAGATTTCATCCCAAAACGATAGCCAACCTCAAGAGTAAGTCAGCAAGCTTCATTAGCAACATGTTTCAACAAAATTTTAATGCTCACTAGAACTAGAATTAGAACTGGAGGTTCAGCTCAAATGATTCACTCACTTCTCTTAAAGAGATGGATTCCTGTAAAATTGGGATTCAATCTTCAATATTGCAATTCCCTTTCCCCTATCTTCTTAGGCTTGGGCCTCTCTTATACTTTAAGAAAAAAACTAGAACTAGAATTAAGCAAGGTGTTAATTTTGTTTACCTATTCTTTCTATAGTTGGATACTTCAAAACTTTCAAGCGAAACAAAGCTCAATTAATTAGTAAAAAATGAAATTATTTTTTATCATCTTACATTATAAGAGATATGACTTTTTCAAAAGGAAGTTTCCTTCGTAAATATTAGTTTTTTTCGTCAAAAAAAAAAATTCGATGGAAGTTTTTGACAAAATTTTTCGTCGGCTTATATGAGAACGATAAAAGTATTTCGTCGAAATTGATAATTTCCATAAAAAAATGGAAGAAGCATTAGCGATGCAAAATTCCATTGCTAATTTATTAAAAATCCATCGAAAATTTTTATTAACACTTTCAAAATTTTATATATTTGTATTAGTTATGGTAGAAAATTCATCGAAAATTTTGTCAAAAAAGATTATTTATTTCCATCGATAACGTAAAAATTCCAGTAGAATTCCATTGAAAAAGCTATTACTCACAATGAAATTCCGTCAAAAATAAAAAATGACAATTTTTTTAGACCTAAAAATTTGGACACTGCACAAAAAAAAAACTAAAACATGACAGAAAACATGACACAACACGAAAAAGGTAAAATGAATAAAACACGAATACACAAACGTGTCAAAATATATATATAACTAATTATTAACTTGTCAAATTTATATAAATATATAATACCTTAAACATGATTATGACATGTAAAAATAACACGAACACGACACGAATACACGAATTACCAAGTCTAGAATTTTTCACCTAAATTAGCTTAATTTTAAAATAAATCTAAATTATAATATTTTTCCAGCCAAATTACTGACGAGAATCCATCGATAATGGTAGAAATGCCAACGGAGTTCCGTCTGGAATGATAGAAGCACTAACAAAATTCTATCGGTAATGCTTATAGATTGCCATTAAATTCCATTGGAAATTATTATATTCTAATGAAATTTAATGAATTTTCTATGGAATTTCATCAATAATTATTCAAATTCGTCAGAAAAAAGTTTTGCCATTTTATTTTTGTAATCTTTTGTAAATTTTGATCTAAAATTTGTTGTCTTTTTATCCAAAACTGAAATGGAGATAACCATTTTCGTAGGTAATGAGCTAACTTTGTTAATAAATCGATGGTAATAATATATACTATTAGCATAAAAATAATATTATTGCAATTTAATTAGCATAAAAATACCTCAATTTATATACTAATTTCTAAATAACCATGTTGCTTAGTCTGACCATGTAAATCCATATCTGATAACATAAATATAAAGTAGCAATATTCAGAAAAATGAAATACCCCAAGTTCAAAATCCTATCTCAATTAGTCCCTCTGCCCTGCATCGCCTCCTGCTCTTTGGTCTACAACACTACTTCCTGGTTGAGAAGTTCCAACTTTATCAAATGGTGAATGAAACACACCAGCATCAAATATCTGGCTCATCCTAAGCAAAACATTTTCATTTCCTCTTGTAATTGCACAACATTAATAATTTGTTCTTGTAATTGTTGCACCTTTTGATATAGGTTTTGAACTTTATAAGATGAACCTGAACCAGGATTATTAGTCGTAGGACTACAAATAGAATAGGACATTTCTATACTGGAGAATGATGAATCAAAAATATCCTTCGCAGGTGGCCTTGTCCCAAATCCATACACATGAGTCTGAGTAGTTTAGAAGCCTCCAATTGCTTAAGACTAGGCATACGGATCGAATTTCAGATGAACAGATGAATACTATAGTTTTCTTACAAGTTGAAGCATAAATAAAATTAACTCAAACAATTATATTTGACATTGGAATGAGTAAGGAAAAAGTATTGAAAATATGGTGATTATGCAGAACCTAATCATAAATAAAGTGAATTTCACATAAGCTAACATATTTGAACCTATTGTTCATGGAATGACTGCGCCTCCTTGCACGTCTATGGGTGTGATCAAATACTTTCTTAAAGTTAACTAGTCGGTTCATCTCTTATGACTACATCGACACGAAACATAGTAGTTAGCATAAGATTGTAATATTAATATCATTAGCAATTTAATACTTCTTATCATCATGTGTGCATGAACTAGAAAGGAGTTGATCCCTCTGTGTGCTTCATAATACTTCATTCCTTCTCCATTAATCGATTTTGCTTGGTTTTTTTTTTTGGGACCTTAATTTCCACTCAGGTGTATTCCATACCGTATCAATCAATTCATATCAAATATTGACCTAATCCATTGACATGTATAACCTTTGCACTCTTCTATTTTATTAGTATGAAATTGTGCCATTGCCTCGCTCCTTTCAGTTTCCAACATGTTCTTTAATTGTGCTTTACATGTTTGCCCCCATATATATTTGATAAGAGGTGTCAGCTCTGGAGACCACATACATTTTTCCTAGCATATTTGTCAAAACTACCATCTTCAATTAAGTAAATTAAAAGAAATAAATGAAAATATAGAGAACAAATTATACTTGAATTTTTCCCATATCATATGGAACTTTTTTCCACGTCGACCACGCTCTTTTGTAGTGATATTTCGTGGGGAAAGTTATTGTTGTGGTGATTTCGATTTTGAAGAAAATACTATCACAATTGAAAAAAGTCAATCGACAATATAATATTAGTTATTCAATGGACTCAACAAATTAAGTAAACAAATTATAATGAACTCACTTGTCTCATAGACAAGTAATTCGCACCCTGTTGGCCATATTTTCTAGCATGGGTAAGCTTTGACTAAGCCCTTTAGTTCGTTTTCTTGAAGTGTCAACTAGATACATAGTATTTGATACAACCAAATCGACAGCACCGATGGATCGAGGCTCCATGGATAGGTGCTCTATGGCTAGAGGTTCTTGGAAAAAAAAATCTTGGATAAGTATTCTATGGTTGAACGCTGGATAGATAAAGGCCCAGTGGATGGGAGCTTTGTTACTAGATGCTCGATGGATGAAGGTTGTGGTCAAAAAGTAGCTTTGAATCCACCTTTGGATTTTTTAGAATCCTTTCCTTTGGCATTATAACTGTAATATAACATCAACAAAATATATCAATAACTTAACATTTCACATGATGCAAACTTAAAAATACAGTAACTCAAAAATATAAAAACAACATGAATATAAAGCAAGGCTTTGATTATATTGTACATTATATAATATCTCAATAAAAGTAACAATTAACTAAGTTAAACAGACATAAATAGAAAGCAAAGTATGAAAATAAATTAGGTTGCTAATCACATCATCATATTCTTCATATTTTTTTTTGTTGTTGTTCTTCGACATAAAAACTTACCTCTTCAGAATCACCATGAACAAGAACTTCATGATTGTCAAGTTCCTTTAAATATGTAAAATTTCTCTTACACGCTTTCATTTCTTGATATCTATCAAAATATTCTATCAAAATCACATTAGTAATCATTATAACATCTCCCTTTCATGCATACACCATTATTCATTATTTTCGAGTCTACCTATAATCTATTGTATGAAACTTAAAACAATTGACAAAGTATCATTGGTAAGACCATGCCAAAACATCCTGGATCATGAGAGAGCTTAATGATACATTAGTCAGTTTTAGTAGTACGATCCTGAACCTAAGAAAAATTACATAGATTATCAATAATAGTTTATTTTGGACTAAATAAATGTAGTTTCACAATGACTACTCTTTCTATTTAGATAGCAAGTACTTACAACTTGTCTAAAGCATTTCGTATATCTTGATTCATGTATTTTATCCAATTCCTCATCAACCATGTACGATGTATTTCTTTTCATCATCTAATCAAATATCCTATTATTGTGGTGTAAAAATTATGATAATTATTATATTAATCATTAATGTCAAGCTAAAAAAAACTATTTATTCATTGTACAGGAGCATTTCCTTGCAATTCAACACAAAAATTTATGCTACATCAAACTCATCTTCATCTAAATGTTGAGCCTTATTTTTTCCCAACACGAAGGCTCGCTCGGGATGTTTGAAAGATGTCACATAGGATCCACCTCTCCCCCATCATCGTTACATGACAATTATGAATTTTCATCCATAAAATTTACCCTCGACTGTGTTTACACACCGAGATATGTCGACGCAGAACCATCAGAAAGTCTTAATTGTTTTACCCAAGCACAAACTCTTTAAAGTGTACGAGACTTTAGGCTTGAATGATTTTTTATTGCTTTCCATCAATTCTAATTCCGACCATTTACAAAGAAACACCAAATATATTCTAACCTTTTTTTTTTTTTTTACCTTTAACATCCATCATTGTGTTGAATGTATTGTCGAACATATTTTTTAATATATATCACATCCAAAGTCTTAAAAATCATATTGGTATGCCAATAAGGCAAATCCCAAAATATACTCTTCTTCACCCAATTATGAGTTTCATCGAAATCCCTTAGTTTTTGTTCATCGTGTTTTGTGCCAAATATGATATTCTCTATACAATCTATCCGTCTCAAAAAAGATTCACATGAAAATCTCTTAATCGAAGAGTCATGCTCAACTCTTCTATTGAATTAATCTTTTGCCTTCTAAAAGGATTATTAAGGGTAAGAACTAGCGATGACAATCACAAAAACAAAATTTCGTGCCATAATACAATATGAATGACTTTGCATGTTCCATGCAGTAAGGACAAGATAATCTTCTATCAGTGCTCCATCCGAATAACATATCATACGTAGGAAAGTCATTAATTGTTTATAATAGTATTGCCCTTAATAAAAAAAAAATTGTTTCCTATACCCATCATAAGTCGTAGCACCATCATTCCACAATATTTTTAGCTCATCCATTAATGGGCTCAAGAAAATATCTATGTTTTGCGATGGACTATTTTTTCCAGGATGAGCATAATAAGGAACAAATATGACTATTTCATACACATCCATGAAGGTAAATTGTACACTTCGAGCATTACTACCAACAAGAGTAAGGTTTTTTCATTTAGGTCAAAAGGACAAAAACCACCAACATACAAATTCAGTCTCACATTTCAAGATTTAGCTATAAAAGATCGATGAGTACGATTGAAGTGCAGCCAAGCCTCACCATCGACGGGGTGAATGAGCATTCCATCAGGATTTCGATTATGCGCATGCCATATCATATGCTCAACAGTTATTGTTGACATATAAAGTCTTTAAAGTCTAAGTATAAATGGAAAGTAACGCAAAAATTTGTAAGGAATTGTTTTTACCTCCTACCACTTCTGATCAATTTATATCGAGAATGGCTACATAACGAATAAAATGTTAACCTGGCAAATTCATTATAAACACCATGCAGTTGTTCTCACATGCATGTATTTAACATAACCAAATCCAAATTTGGCCATATCTTCTTCATTTTGTAAAAGTTTTCAATAAATGATCATCTGTCAATAGAATATCTTTTATAATCATCATGAAACGATCAAAACATGCTTCAGTCATGTTAAACTTTGACTTGCAATTTAAAAATTGTGACACAACAGATAATTTTGTTGCTTGGTGCAACCAAACTACAATGATTCATCCGCATCATTCAAAAAAGAAAAAAGTTTGTTGCCGTAGAATAATTTGATTCTTCCCTTCAAACATTGACTTGTTACCATAATTAATATTCGAGTCAACATTCGAATTTAGAGCATCCATAACCATTCTAACATATGGATTTTCTGTTTCTACATGACACATTTGATCAACCTCATCTCTACTTCTTGATTATTGCCCTTGTTGAAGTTCCCCATGTGCATCCCAATTCGTGTAACCACTACGAAAACTTTTGTAATAAAAGTGCTTACATACATCATTGACTGCTAAAACTCACTTGTTTTCACATTCGATGCAAGGACATCTAATTTTATCTTCACTAACAAATTTTATCTAAGAAAATGCAAATTTTATAGAATTTTCAACTTCGTTCAAAACCTCAATAGTAATATACTCATTTCTGTGGTTAAAATACTTAAATAGTCCTTATACTATAGTTAAAAGTGCATTTTAGTCCCTGTACTATAGAAGTGAGTAATTCAATCCTTGTACGTTTGAAATTTGTGCAGAGAAATAAAATTGGTAACACTGTTAATGGAAAACCATCAAAATGTTGACATGAACATGTGAAACTGACAGAAAAGATCACTTGATAAAAAATGATGACGTGTCAAATTTTTTTACTCAAGTGAAATTTAGAAAAACATAATTTTTTTATCCAAACCCCTCCTTTACCCATAAAAACATGTCATCATTTTTTTTTCTATATCATTAATTCTGTCAGTTTCTAAATTCCAACTGAGCAAAAAAATTTGACACGTCATCATATTTTTTTTCAAGTCATCTATTCTGTCAGTTTCACATGTCCACGTCAGCATTTAGACGGTTTTCCATTAACATTGTTACTAATTTTACTTCTTTGCACCAATTTCAAACGTACAATAAGGATTAAATTACTCACTTTTAGAGTATAGGGACTAAAATATACTTTAAACTATAGTACAAGAACTTTCTAGATACTTTGTACTATCACTAACGAATTTTCAACGAAAATATGTTGAAATTTTAAAAAATATATATATTAAAAATGATTTGTGAATTAAAGGTTATTAACGAAGAATTCTGTGGATTAAAAGATATTACAGATGAAAATTCTAACGAAATTTCTCAATTTTTTTTTTTTAAATTTTTGAAAAATTAAAATTTTATCAAAAAAATTGTCGAAAATTCTATTGAAAATGCGTAGAATTAATGCATCATTTTCAACGAAATAATTCTATCGAAAATGGTGCGTTTTCTTAAAACGCTAGCCGACAAATATTAATACCAAATTAAAATGAAAGTAAATTATAGCTATCTGAAAAAAATATCTTAAAAAATTTGCTCACTTATGATCAAAATAAGATGGCTACAAGTTTTTAGTATTAGTTGGAAAAGAACATAACAGGAACAAAGGGGAAAAAAAACTCTTTGCCTGCGCACGCAACATACACAATGGTACATTTTTTTTTTTTAATGGTACATCTTTTTCTTATACATCAAAATCTTGAGTTTCGAATTATATATATATATATATATCCCATCGAATGTAATGACCATTTTTTTTCTCAAAATTTGAATAAAAACTTTCAAAGTAACAATCTCAAAATTTACCAATTGAAATGTCCCTAAGAAAATAACCATATTATTTCGTTCATTTTGGTATTCATCGAAGTATTGGAATCTAAAACTTAAATTAAAACAATAACAAAATGTCATTTCAATAAATGTCCAAATATTAACCAAAAATTCACACCTACTGCAATCAGAATAATAGAACAAGCACCTTATGTTTGAGTTAAACAAGAGGAAATACGGCAATGCAGTATATTTGGATTTTTCATTTGATTTCATTACTGAAGCTGTTGGATATCATCTACTTCAAAAAGAATGATATGAGAGATACCTATCCTACAACTACAAGACCCAACTGCTGATTTCTTTCGGATTGTGAGGGGGGAAAGCGAAACATAAAAGAATTCAGACAATGGTTGGTTCATATCCAAAACTGACCAGCATTCGTGTCTCTCAAACTCAATCCCTGTGTACATCTACTACTCATTCTCTTTATAATTACAGCATTGAGGACAAATAATATTGATACAAATTGTAATTACAACTCAACATTGTTATTGCCTGTAAAGAATATTACAACACAAAAGCTAGCTACTCCACAACAAGTTAAGCCAAGATATATAGCCGGTCCGGTCCGGTCTTCAAATAGCAAGGTTTCTAACTGAGCTGCACAGTGAGTAAACCATGTACCTTACTTGTTACAGAATAAACCCTCTTCTTCCCTTTCCTTCTCTCACCAGCCTGCAATAGCTTATAAATCTCTTGTTAACACAAAAGGGAAGGATTACAAAAATTTTAACCCAATAAAACCTGTCATCAAAACAGTAAATAACAACAAAAAAACCAAAAATAAAGGAAGTGGAAAAGTTTAAGTTAATGTCATTACTCATTAGAGAGATAATGCAAGGGTTTGAAGTCTTGTACGACTACTTCGGGTGCTAAAATGATAAATAAGATTAGTTGTTTGGTCAGAGCCCCATACGATTACTTTGGGAGTTAAAATCGATGATAAATAAGATTTTAGGTGTTACTGTCAAATTTGAGCCAAATCGAAAACAACAAAAAAGGGAAAGCATCATCCTAGGACTGAAAAGACTATAATACACAGATCCAAATCTATGCAATTTTGCAGGCATAGACTTGAGTTGCTTTAAATCTTCTATTTAACATTAGAATGACAGCCAACTATTCCAGAATGACAAAGGGTATAACCAAGGCAATGACCAAGAAATATAGGCAAGTAAATGACAAGGCAATATCAAGAGCAGATGTATGCAACTGAAGCAGAACATAAGTTCTACTCGTAGAAATTTTGAAAAAAATTTGGAAAATCATCCTTGGATCCCGAAGTAACTATCAATTTTATTCTGTCTGTAAATATGGAATAGATATCATAAGCTTTTATTTAAAATTTAAACATCAAAATAAAAGCCCGTACATAAAATCTTGAGTTCACACTTGAAGGTCTGAAAGTAGATATACAGATCCAGGATGCAGGAAAACAACTAGTTTGAAGCTCTTAATCGATTAGATTTCTATGGGGTGCATGTGAGCATAAAAAAGTCACATGTTTCTACTCTTTCACATCGAAAGAAAAATGGATAAAAGTGAAGAGTAATACCCGTATGTTAAATAATCTCAAGGTGAGCACAATTGTATCTCTTGAACTGCAGAAATGAAATGTAAATATAAAAAAACTACCCTCTACACACCCGCTGTGGATGAAAAATAAATATAATATAATTTTAATTAAAATATAGAAGAAAAAATCTTGAAAAACAAAATAAAATAGTTGTAACTTCTACAAAGTTCTATCTATCTAAAGAGATAAAGAGACGAAAAGTATGGATGTACAACACATATAGTTGTTTAAGAGAGAAAAGCGGGAATAAATGAAGTTTAGATTATAAAAAAACAAAAGTCTAAGTTTTTAATTGAAAAGACACCAAGTTGGCATGCACCAATTTCAAGCACAGGCATTATATATTAGAATAGAAGATGAATCACAGCCGAAACAATGTCCAGAAAGGAATGAAACACCATAGGAGATTTTTAATTTTGACTGCAAAAAAAGAATTACATACACAACTTTTGGCCTTTGACCCCTCCTTAATCTTACAATAGAATCTGAAAAAGCATGCCAGAAGCAGGTTCCCAAGGACCTTTCAAAGGTTTGCCAAAGCTTGTTCTCAGCCCCGAGCTTTAATTCAGCACACGTCTAACAATGAAGGACAGGAGTTAAGAGCTTGAATAGTCAATACTACACAAATGAGCCTTATCTCTATGTAATCTATCTTTACGACAAAAAATAGCTGTCTTTACTTATCAATGTTGTTTTTGTCTTTTAAAGTCAAAATCTATTAGCAGTTTTTGCTGTATGTGATCAGTTTACCTTTCTTCCATTTATATATCGAGCCATTCTATATTTTTAGGCCTCCATAAGGCAAGTTTAGTGTTAGACATTCATAAGATAGATCTTTGTGTCCTCAGAGTGCTAAGAATCCATTCAGATCAATATTTTCTCATATTTAATCAGAGCTCCATCTCCAAAGACTTTTTCAGCGGATTGCCATAATAAGTTCATAATGGGAATAACCTTAGGCATCACATCTAGGAAATCTACATGGAATTGTGGACTTCTTATTTTCTTTCTCTTGCTCTGTAATTCAGATCAGTAACTGTAGACACCTGATTTTTTCTGAGACTTTTAAATTAACTAATTTTTGATTAAGGCTAGCATTCGGGTCGGGTCCCATGACCCGTGCATGGTCCGCTGGGCTCGACCCAGATGCAACCATTCTCTTTTATATTTTCATTTGGTTTTTTATTTTGGTTTTTCTTTATGTTTTTATTTGTTATTATGATTTTAACATTATTTTAGTTCTTAGATATTTTATTTATTATTGTTTAGTTTAATTATTATTTATTTATTTATTTCTGACTAATTTTATTTAGTTTGATTATTGCAGGTATATATTTATAACTAACCTTTTATTTGTTTGGATTTATAATGATTATTTATTATTTATTTATCACTTGTTTATTATTTATTTATTATCTGTTTATTATTTGTTTTGATTATTATTTTTTTATTATTTGTTTATTATTTGTTTTGATCATTATTTGATTATTATTTGTTTTGATCATTATTGAATTATTATTTGATCATTATTTATTTGATTATTATTTGTTTATCATTTCTTATTTGTTATTAACTCTTATTTATTGATTAGTTTTAATTAATGCTTATTTGTTTATTTTTGTGAATATCTTTATGATTAATTTGTTAATTGATTTTCTTTAAGTTTTGCATTTTGTGTAAATTGTTATAGATTGATTATTTAATTATTACTTGTTTATTTTTTTTATTAGGGTAATTGAAATTAGGTTATGAAAATTTTAGATTTTTTTATTATTAATGATTTGATGCTTATACCTTAGGTAAATTTTAATATAAAATTAGGATAAATGAAGACCATTTAGATAAGACCAATTTAAGATAATATGTGATTAATTTGATACTATCTCTAGATAGGCGTTGTGAGGGTGCTAATCCTTCCTCACATGTAACTGAACTCCCGAACCTAGTTCTGATAAGTAGACCAGAACTATTCTTTTTAAGGTGCCTTAGTCAAACTTAGAATTATTTTAAAGAGGATAGATTCGTATAGGTGACTAATCACACCTAGTAAGATGATTAGTGGCGACTCAATGATTTGTGTTTAGCATGTTGAATTCTATTTGGCACCTATGACAGTTTGGCGACTCCAATGGGGAATTAAAGAGTCGAGCCATAGGTTAGTCATATGTTATTTTTAGTCTTAAAATTGGTTTTAAATGTTTTATTTTTTTTATTATTTGTTTTGATTTCTAACATTTTAATCAATTTTCTTTTTAGTCTATTTTGCTTATTTATTTGTAGGAAATTTCGTGAGTCAGAGGTTTGTTATGTTCCTTCGCACACACCACACTTTCATGAACATAAGCCATATACCCGGGCTCGTCCTTTTAGGGGGGTAAAGTAACTACGCCTTCGTGGGGTAATAACCTCCGTATGAGCTAGCGACACACTCTCAGGGTGTAAAGTACCTATATGCTTTCGTGGGGTAATAACCTTCGTATGGGTTAGGAAAATACTCTCACCCAAATTGAACCCTTTCGATTGGAGCCTATTATGGGTGAAGATTAGGGTGCTTTACTCATCCTCCATGGATGAAGTTAAGGAGCAATTTGGGGACCTTTTTGCTTGATCGAATATCCTAAGCCCAACATATAGATAACACTTAAAAGGCCAATCTTAAGATAGAGCCATGCCAACCTTATATACAGAATGACCCGAAATAGGACACATGAAGGAATGTTCCTACCTTTTGACAAATTTTTTAATTTTGTGAATATTATTTGTATTTCTCTAATATGTATCTAACTATTGAATTTTGTGAAATCTATGTGGCCATTACTTGAATTAACTTTATTCTTTCATTTATTTTCATGAATTTGCTTCATTTAAATATTTTCATCATGCATACATTTTTCATAATGCTCATGCACTCACCATGTACATTTTTCATAATGATCATTGTAAACACCTAATTTTGTCCGGACCCCTAAATTAGGTAAAATTCCTTCCTTGTGATGTTTTAGAATGCAAAAAAACTCTTCTTATCCTACAGGTGGTACTCCAAGACTTTGTTTAAGAAGTCAAGCATGAAAAGTCAATTTGAAAAAAGTCAACCTCAAGAAACTCAACTCCAAAAAGTCAATCATTGAAAAGTCAACCCTCATTCAAAATCAAGATCCAAAGTTTAATTGAACAATGGTGAAAGTATTTTGATAATCCGAGGTCTAGAATGAGAGATATGGAATCCGAAAGATGGGTTACGGAGATTTAGTGGAAAGAAAATCCTAGTTTGGTAAATTTGGGGAAAAGTGCTTGAACGATCAAATTGGTTAAAATTAGAGGTTCCGAATGGAATATAATCAATGACTACGGGTATTGGAAAGGCCATTTGGAAGCAAAACCAAAGAAAGAGTCAATTTAGAAGAAAATTGAAAATTAGGATTTTTGGTGAATTTTGGCAAAATTGGGGAAAACCACAGAAATGGCCCGACTCGGTAAAATTAAATCCCTTAATTGATGAAGAGTGGGTAAACAAAGATAGCCCAAGGCTCAGTTTGATGTAATTCCGAGAAAAGAGTCGTTTGGAGGAAAAACGGAGCAACGAGAAAATTCTCAACATTGGAAAAAGGAAAAATCAAATTGGAGGGGAATTTGATCGTAAAAATTGGGCATTTTTGGAACAACTCCAATTCAATATATATAGAAGGCCTGGAAAAAGAAAATCTGGAAATCCGACTTGTTTTGAGTAAACTGAGGCTTCGGAGGTTAAAGGGCATTCTTGGAAATTCTAGGAAAAATAGCAAATGAGCTCAAAAAATCACCAAAACTTCTAGATCTCAATCTTATGTCATTTGGAAAAGATTGGCGAAGAAAAATCCGGAATTGGAGCTCGTTTGCAAAATGGTAAATTTCAGGCCCACTAAGCTGAAATTTCAGAAGATAAATCCCGAAAAAATAGCAAATGGGCTTGGAAAATTATGAAAAGTTTCAAATCTTAATTTTAACTTATTTGAAAGATATTGGCGAAGAAAAATCCAAAATCAGAGCTCGTTCGCAAAAGGGCAAATTTCGGGCCAACTAAGCTGAAATTTCAGAAGATAAATCCGGGAAAAATAGAAAATGAGCTCGAAAAATTATGAAAACTTCCAGATCTCAATTTTATATTATTTGGAAGAGATTGGGGAAGAAAAATTCAGAATTGGAGCTCGTTTGAAAAATGGCAAAAGTTCGGGTGCATTAAGAGCAATTTTGGAAGATTATGAAAACTTTCAGAACTCAATTTTATATTATTTAGGAAGTATTGGAAAAATAAAATTGGATTTGGAGTCCGTTTGGTATTTAATCAAGTTTGGGGGGATAAAGTGCAATTTTATCGAAGAAATCAAATAGGGCCTTTTTTGCAGTTTAAAAAATAGGGGCAGGGCTGGAATATGAAGGGCCATTCGGCCAAGCCCAAGGGGAGGATAAATTTTTCTAAGTTCTTTCACCAAAGGCCAAAATTGGATAGTAAGTTAGTTATTTTTTTTATCAAGTCTTTGAGATTTTGCCACATGGTCAAATGAATGAAGAGGAAAGATGTCAACATTATGGTTACATATTTTAGAACAGCTGCATTTGTTAGGGGCTGATCACTTAATCTAAAGGTGGTAAATTCACATTTTTAGCATCTTTGATTAATGGCCTTTGGATCAAATTAGCTAGAAAAAAATGACAATATCCTACACCAATAGTGACCATTTGGCTACCATTAAGAGGGGAGGGTTTTCATTTTGCTAAGGTTTCTTTTGGCTGATATTTTTCATTTGGAAGCCAGAGCTAAGTGTAGAAAAGCAAAGAAAATTTAAAAGAGAAGAAAAGCTTGAAAGATAGCTTTGAAAGGTAGCCTTTTGGCACCTAACTCTTACATTTTCTTTCTTTTTCCATGCTTAATTTGTTGATTTTCCTTGAGATTTTGTGATTTCTTGTAGTTTTTGGTTATGAAATAAAGGTTTTTAAACTTCTTTTGAAAACTCCTATATTATGTTTTCAAGAAAAAATCAAAAACAAAATTTTTCATCAATTTTTTTTTTGTGTTGGCCTAATAGCCCCTTTTTGTGCATGTCTTGTGTTTGAATTATTTTCAATGTTGGTTGTGATATATTGGCTTGTTTTGATGTTCTAGCCTTTTAAAATAATCAAGATATGGAGCTTGTTTTTAACCTTCTTTACTTGTTCTTATTTTGCTGATTTTATCATTTATTTTCATGTCTACTTACTTTATTTTCTATTTTTAATTTTTTGTTTTCACTATGTTAAGTTGTTCATGCTTTGTGCCATTGCCATACTATGTGTTTGTGTATTTTCCTAGCTACATCTTTGTATTTGCATCATGATTGTTTGGCTATCATGTTTCCATTTATGTTTTGCATATCTACCATGCCATGTGTTTGTGTTATTGCCTTGCTACATTTCTTACACATGCTCATGTCCATTCGGCTACCACTATGTTTTTTGCCTTGTGTGTGCATTTTCGTCTTGTTTAGTTGAAATGCTTTCATCTTTATGCCATGATATTGTGTATTTGATCTACTATGCTATGTGTTTGTGTTATTGCCTTGCTACATTTCTTACACATGCTCATGTCCATTCGGCTAACACTATGTTTTTTTGCCTTGTGTGTGCATTTTCATTTTGTTTAGTTGACATGCTTTGCATCTTTATGTCATGAGATTGTTTATTGGTTGTGCCATGTTCATGCATTAGTATTACGTTCATTTGGTCATTATATGTTCATGTTTCTTCCATGCATATCTTATGTTCATATTAGGTCATAGGTCATTTTGTATTGCCATGCATCTTCATGTCCATTAGGTCTAGGTCATCTTTGTATGCCATGCACATTTCCGTGCTTGTTAGGTCTTAGGTCATATTTGTATTGCCATGCATTTTCATGTTCATTAGGTCTAGGGCATCTTTGCATTGCCATGCATATTAGGTCTAGGTTTGCATTAATTGCCAAGCACAATTTCATGTTAGGTATTAGGTCATCTTTTATGCCATGCATTTTCTATGTCATTTAGGCCTTAGATCATGCATTTCATGCATTTAACTTACTGTTTGTTCATGCATTTCATATCATCCCACTTGATTTTTGACTTAAGCCAATCAATGGCTCAAAGTCAAGCTCACATGAGCATGCTTATGGAAAATTAAGAAATTGTCAAGTTGGATTTTCAACCTTTGTGATTTTTTTTTTCCATCAGAAAATCCTTGTCCAAATTTTTAGAAATTTTTACTACTGTTTGTAGGTCCTTAGAGGAGTCTCCAATATTTTTATTCTGATTTTTGAATGACTTTATCAAAGGTTTAAAAATGTATTTTAGCTAAGTAGTTTTTCACCCAGTGTTCTGACTTTCACGAATTTGCTGGTAGGTCATCCTTAATCTAAAAACTAAGCCAATTTTTTCCCATAGGTTTCGACATGTTCTGAGTCTCCTATAATTTTTTTAGATTTCTTTTTGAAATTTTAAAAATAGGTAAAAAAAAATACGTTTTAAAACTGGACAGAAAAGTCAGATTTGATTTCAAGAAGAAAATAATTGCCTATTTTGGCTAAGGCATTAAGAGAGGGCTGATTTAGAACCTTAGCTAATGTCCTAGGTTGATTTTTAAGTCATTTTAATCCTAAAAAATGATTTTATAAAGGTCGGGTCAAGGGTGGTCAAGTTCGGGTTTTCAAAGTTAGGAAAATAGAGCCTTTTTCAAGGGGGGGTTCGGCCATGGTGTTGTTTTTCATCCAAAATTTTTAAAATATTTTCAAACTAATCACAAAGTATTTTTGATTTAGAAAATTTAATTTGATGTCTTTTCCTAAGGTAGTCGGATATCTTTTTAGATATACGGATTTCTTTATTTAAAGGAAAAAATACACTTTCATGCATTGGATTTTCCATGTTCATGCATATTGTATAATATATGATTTTTGCTATGAATATTTCTATGACTATGTTATTGTTTTGATTTATATTCATGGTGTTATATTGTTTGTTATATGGTTGTGAATATTCTATGTTATCCTATTCTTTTTGCTTAGTCATTTATTTTTGTTACATCATTTAGGATTTATTATGTTCATGCATTATTTTTTTATTTTCATGCATATTTCATGGTAATATTATCTTATATTTTATATCATTTCAAGTTATTAATTATATTGCTATGTCATTTAATTTATGCCATGTCATTTAGAATATACCATGTCATTTAGAATATGCCATGTCACTTAGATTTTTCCAAGTTATTTAGATTATATCATGCCATCTAGAATATAATATGTTACTTAGATTATATTATGTCATTTAGAATACACTATGTCACTTAGATTATATTATATCATGTAGAATATACTATGCCACTTGGATTATATCATGTCATTTATATTATATTATGTCATATATTTTCATGTTATCTCTTTTAAAATGTTTTAAAAAAGGGATAATGATTTTAAATAAAAATAAAGATTTTCCCCAAGTTAAAATAATTCATGAGTTCTCCGCACGGGTTTGCTAGGGAGGATATCATCAATTATTATTAATAAAATAATATCTTTCTTTGAAAAAATGAAAATGATTCAGAAATTTTCCAAATAAATAAAATTTTTATATTTTGCCGGGTATGCTGGAAAATATAGAAAACTTTTGAATTAATAAATTCCGGGTCATTTTCAATAACAAAATGGAATTATTTTTCTTTAAATTGGGAATTATTTTAAAATGCCAAATTTAAAACTAACTTTTATCGAGACTTGAGATAACACACGATTAATAAGGTATCGTTTTGTACGGGGGGTGCTAATCCTTCTCCACACGTAACCGACTCCCGAACCCGCTTCTTTGATTTCTCTGATTTAAAAACGCAGACTTTGACATTGGTTTAATAAAAATGTTTAATTAATTTTAAAATGTTTTTACAAAACCGGTATTAATAGGTGGCCTATCACACATAGCCAAAAACATTGGTGGCAACTGCATTTTTTTCGAGGTCGTTTTCAAAATCTCATTTTATTTCAAGAGGAATTTAGTCGTCTTTTCCTCTGTTTACCCCAATGTCACACTTAACGAATAAAGTATCGCGATGATACTTGTTATTTTTTATGTTGCGACAGCTTGGCGACTGCACTGGGGACATTTAGAGAGTCAATCCTAGAATTAGTCGTGTGTTATCAAAGTCTCGGTTTTGTTGGTTTGTTCGGTATATAATTTTAATTCCCACATTTTTTTAATAAGGAGAATTTTGAAAATAATAAAATATTTTTAATATGTCCATACATATTGATGTGCATGCATATTATTATTGTTCTCTGGTTATTTTGGTGCATTTTTTATTGCTTAATTAATGCTTTACATTGTTAATCATATTTGGGCATTTAGAATAAGGGTTGTTGAATAAGTGGTGAAAGGTTTGTTGTTCTTCCTCACACACTACACTTGCATTTGCACAACATGAGCACTATACCCGAGTTCCGTCCTTTTAAGTGGAAGTAATGTAGCTACGCTCTCGTGATGATCATCCGCATGGGCTAACAAAATACTTCTAGAGTATAAATTACCTAAGCTCTCGTGATGATCCTTCGCATGGGCTAGGGAAATATACTCTAACGAATTGAACCCACTTTTATCGGGGTGCCTTACTAGCCTTCACAGGCGACAGTTAGGAACAATTTGGGGCCTTTTTAGAACTTCGTTCACCCATATATAGTGAACCATAGAGCCAACATAGGCGAAGCCCTGCCAAATTTTTGATACATATACCGAAGTTAGGAATACATGGAAGGACATTTCTAACCTTTTGTTACCTATTTTATATTTCGAATAAATTTTGCAAATCGAGCAATGATGAACGCACATCGTTTAGCCCATAATAAGTTCAATACTCCGTCCCAAAGGCGTCGTAATGCCAAATTTTCATTGGGACATCTGTTTACTTTATAGTATTTGTTATTATTTGATTTCTTCACTTTTAGTGACTTGTTTTTTTTTTTTTCCTTTTTCATGCATTTTTTGTCATCATAATGCATAGGGAAAGTTATTGGTCTCGGGATAATCTTCAATGAAAAGGGCTTTCATGGAGGGTCAGGTTACTTCGATATTGGAAGAGCATGCAGTGGTATGAGAACGTTCGGAATCATATCAGCAAAGAAATGGGGATTGTTTAAAGGAGGGATATATATCAGTATTGCCAAAACGGGTAGAGTTAGATTGTCGGTAAAATGATCTCCGAGGGTTGATAGATATTTGGAATCAATGGGATATGTCAGAAAAGAGAACTTTCACTCAGATATAGGGAGACATAGCATTGTTGATACCGGTTAGAATTGATAGCGAGTTGATTCGGACTATGATATATTTCTGGAATCCTGCTTACCGATGCTTCACTTTCAACAAAGAAGATATGACATTGACCATAGAGGAATATTCGGCTTTGTTGCGTATTAAAGATGCCATTCAAGATCAGATTTATTTGAAGGATTTGAAGATATTAGGGTATAAAAAGAGGTTAGCTAGGATTGTGGGAATGGACAACAAGTGGGTCGATGCTCATGTGGTTAAGAAAGGGAAAAGTAAGTGTATCCCTTGGGACGCCCTCCAATCTTTGATCCGATGCCATTCGAATAGAGAGATCACTAAGGATATCTTTGCCCTAGCTATATATGGTTTGGTTATCTTCCCGAGGACACTAGGACGTGTCGAGTTTGCCTTAGTTGACTTTTTTGAGAGGTTAAGACAAAAGATAGATTCGTCTCCAACCATCTTAGCAGAAACAATATGGTCTTTGATTTTTTGCAAGCGATCAGGAAAAGAGAGATTCAGGGGATGTGTGAAATTCCTCTATGTTTGGATTCAGAGTCATTTCTGGAAAAGGGAGGATGTTTCTTTCAAACCATACTTGAGATCCCTTGTACTGATCAGTGAGTTCCTTAAAATAGATTGGCCTAAAGAAAGAAATGAAGAGAAATGGATCAACATATTCCGAAACCTTAAAGGAGAAATGGTAACTTGGAGAGCTCCGTGGATGATTCCTATGCCAATTTTGTATAAATGTGGAGACAAGCCACGGGTTCCACTACTTGGGATTTGGGGAGCCGTGAGTTACGCACCTCTGTTGGTGCAAAGACATGTTGAGTCTCAGCAATTCACACCAGCGACTCACAGACTGGGTTTGTTAGAGTTCACCTACGGAGAAGAGGGGTACTCTGGAAAGGTGTAGGAAATAATTGATGCATGGAAGAAGACTCATCGGATAAAGGTGGCTCGATATGCCGACCTTATCACACCCAACTACATGGTATGGAGGGAAATAAGGATTAATGATAGATTGTTGACATCCAATGGGGAAGAAGTTCAATTCGTGAATTCACCACCAAAGAAAATGCCATCGGAGCTAATGATAGATTGTTGACATCCGATGGGGAAGAAGTTCAATTCGTGAATTCACCGCCAAAGAAAATGCCATCGGAGCTAGAAATTGCAAGATCAGAATTTGGAAAAGAAAAGACCCAAATGAGCAAAGAGATTGCCTGACTTCAAGAAAAGATTGAGGACCTAAAAAATAGAGAATCAGTCAGGGAAAGAGAAATGGAAAAGGTCAAGAGAGAAAGGGACACCGTCAGGGGTAATTTCAAGGAATTACACTTGGAAAATAAAAAGTTATGTTTCGAGCTAAAATTTGAAGGGACCATCAAGACTTCCAGGCTATGGGAGAAAGAAGTCAAAGACCTCAGGAAAGAGAATAGCTATTGGAAAGAGAGAGCGAAGCAGGAAGAAGCCCGTGCTAACAGACTTGAGCAAGAGAAGCAAGGTAGGGAAAGCTCACACAGTACTGTTTCTGCTGATGTATCAAGAGGCCAGTTGGAGAGTGAATGATCACGGGCCAGATTGAAAGGCAAGGCAATCCAAAGAGGGACAGGACTGTGAAGGAAAGTCCGAAATCCGAGGGGGTTACTCTAGGACCGGCACTTTGTAATGACACTTTGAGATATACGGGCAAATTTTTTGATTGCTTTAGGCAGTGATCTTGTTATATCTTTAATGTATTTAATTCCATAAATCAATGAAAGACTGTTTGGTTGAAATTATCCTGGGGCCAATACTTTCAAATTCATCCATACATTTATTTGTATTCATTTATTCTTTCCTTTGTATATTTGTTCATTCATAATTTATAATCATTCATTTATTATTTCCTTTGTATATTTGTTCATTCATATATTTAAAATCATTCATTTATTCTTTCCTTTATATATTTGTTCATTCATGCATTTTGTAGACACCTAATTTTGTCCGGACCACTAAACAGGTATGTTTTCTTCCTATATTGATGTTTCCAAGTGTAAAAAGACTGTTTTCATCCTGCAGGTGGTACTTCGAGACTTAGTTTAAGAGGGCGAGCATAAAAAGTCAAACTTGAAAAAAGTCAACCTCGAAAAAAGTCAACCCCGAAAATCTCAACCCCAGAAAGTCAACTACTGGAAAAGTCAAACCACTTTCAAAATCAAGATTTTGAGTTCAATTGAAAAATAGCGAAAGAATTTTGATAATTCGAGGTCTACATTGAAAGATATGGAGTTCGGAAGTTGAGATTTGGAGATTTAGTAGAAAGGAAATCCTAATCCGAGAAATTTGGGGAAAAGTGCTTAAGCGATCAAATTGGTCGAAATTGAAGGTTCCAAATGAAATATAAGCACTGACTACGGGTAATGGAGAAGTCACTTGCAAGAGAAACCGAAAGAAAAGTCAATCTGGGAGAAAACTGAGAATTAGGGATTTAGTGGATTTCGGTGAAATCAGGAAGAATCACAGAAATGGCCCGACTTGGTAAGAACAAAGCCCCCAATGGATGAAGAATGATTAAAAAGGATAGCCCAAGGCTCAGATTGAAGTAAATCTGAAAATCGCACTTGTTTTGAGCAAAACTGGGTTTGAGAGGCAAAAGGGCAAAATTGGAAAATTTGGGAAAAATAGCAAATGGACTCCGAAAATTCTAAAAATTTGTCAATCTCATTCTTAAATCATTTGAAAGATATTGGAAAAAGAAAATCTTGATTCGGAGTTCGTTTGCCGGGCTTCTTATGTAGTAATTCAAAAAGAAAAATCCCGAAAAAGTAGCAAATGAGCTCCAAATCTTTTGAAATTTTTCAAATCTCATTTTTAAATTATTTTGAAGAGATTGGCGAAAGAAAATCTTGATTCGGAGTTCGTTTGCAAAATGGCCAAATCCCAAGCCTCCTATGCAATAAATCAAAAAGATAAATCCCGAAAAATAGCAAATGGACTCCAAAAATTCTGAAATTTTGAAAATCTCATTTTTAATTTATTTGGAAGAGATTGGCAAAAGAAAATCTTGATTCGGAGTTCGTTTGCAAAATGACCAAATGCCGAGCCTCCTATGCAGTAATGCAAGCCGATAAATCCCGAAAAAAATACCAAATGAACTCCAAAAATTATGAAAACTTCCAGATCACACTTTTTAATTATTTTGAATAGATTGGTGAAGAAAAATCTTGATTTGGAGCTCGTTTAAAAATTGGTAAAATGTAGGGGCATAAAAGGGCATTTTTGGAAGACAAAATCCAAATAAATAGCAAACGGACTCGGATAATTTTGAAAACTTCCAGAACTCAATATTTTATTATTTTGGAAGTATTAAAAAAAGAAAAATTGAATTTGGAGTCCGTTTGATATTTATTTGCATCCGGGGGGCAAAACGGTCATTTCACCCAAGCAACCGAAAAGGGCTTCTTTGGGCCTTTCAAAAAATTAGAGTTGGGCTGGGAAAGAGAAGTGCTGGCATGCCCAAGCCCAAAGGAAGGAAGAAGCTTCTGATTTTTCAATCAAATGGCTAGAAATCAAGAGTTAGTTAGAGATTCTCTTTGATCAAGCCATGGTGATTAAGCCACATAGGCCAAGAAAGATGTCAACATTATTCTTGAACAGCTGTAATTGAGAGAGCTGAGATGCTAATCTAAAGGTGGTAATTTCATGATTTTTCACCTTGAATTATTAGCCATTTGATGGGAAATTGGTTACAAAAAAATGACAACACCTTGAGCCATTTAGAGGGGTTTCGACCAGCAGGTTTAGGGAGGCAAAAAATTCATTTTTCATTTTCATTTTGGCTGAGTTCTTTGAGTTCTTACTTGTTTTTTCTCTCCTTGGTTGAAAGCAAAAAAGAAAATTTTAGAAAGAAAGGAAAGTTTGAAGAGAAAAGCTTGAAATATTAGCTTCTTGAGGTTGCTCTTGAGCACCAACTCTTGCACTTTCTTGATTTCCCATTCTTGTTTTTGCTATTTTGATTATTATTTGGTGAGTTTCTATTTTAAATAAATGTTTTTTATTGTTCTTATTAAGTTCTTCCTTCATCTCTTTCTTAAGTATATTTGTTACATTTTATTTTTACAATAAATCACCATGGCCAAATGGCCTACATTATTTATTTAAGTTGCTGTTTTGGGTTTATTTTACTATATTGTTTATGTTATTTTCTTTGATTTTGATGTTTTAAATGTTATGTTACTTCATATTCTTGAGATATATTTTAAATTTGGTTGCTTTGTTTGTTGCCATTTATGTTTTAAATATCCTGTTTTTGCATTTTTAATTTTCTGTTTTCATGATGTTTAAATTTGAGCATGTTTTAGATTTAGTATATCAAGTGTTTCTGAAAATGCTTGTGTGGTCTTTGCATGATTTGAGTTTTATATCTTAGTTGAGCATGTTTTAGATTTAGTATATTAAGTGTTTGTGAAAATGCTTGTGTGGTTTTTGCATGATTTAAGTGTTATATTTTAGTTGAGCATGTTAGTATACCAAGTGTTTGTGAAAATGCCATGCTTGTGGGAGCTTGAGGCCATTTGGCTACTCCATGTGTTTTGCATTGTGTGTTGCATTTTTGCCATGTTAGTTGGTAGGTTTTTGCATTTGCATGACATTTAATTTAGTTTTGCATGCTAGTATACCAAGTGTTTGTGAAAATGCCATGTTTGCTAGTTACATCATGCTATTCGGCCACCCTTGGAATTCTTGCATTTTATGTGCATTCTTGCCATGTTAGTTGATAGGTTAGCATTTGCATGATATTTGGTTGAGTTTTGGTTTAAGCATGCCTTGTGTTTGTGAAAATTCCATGCATATTTTAGTTATTAAGTTAGGTTTATTTGCCATGCATGTTCATGCATTTTAGGTCTAGGTTGCATTAAATGCCATGCAAGCTGATTTAGGTCTAGGTCACTTTATGAATGCCATGCATTTTTTTCATGACATCTAGGTTTAAATCCATGCATTTCATGCATTATGTTTGCTGTATTGTTTCATGCATTTCATGTTCATACCACTTGAATATGACTTGAGCCAATAAATGGTTCAAAGTCATGCTCTCTTGAGCACACTTGTGGAAAATTAAGTTTGTCAAGTTGATTATTCTACCTTTGTGGTTTTTTTTTACTTAGCCAATTTTTATCTAACTTTCAAAAAGTCCTAGCTACTGTTTGCAAGTCATTTTATGAGCTTCAAATATTTTTACTTTGATTTTTAAATGATTTTACCAAAGCCATCAGAAATATTGGCAAAGCAATTTTTTTTTTCAACCAAAACTCGTACATCTCTGATTTTTCTGGAAATTCATCTTTAATCAGAAAATTAAGCAGATTTTTTCCCGTATAGTTTTACATGTCCTAAGTCTCCAGTATTGTTTTCAGAATTTTTTGAATTTTTAAAAATAGGATAAAAAATCGTGGCTTAAAACTGGACAGTGGAGTCAGAACTCAGAGTTGAATTTAAAGAAAAATCATTTTTCTGTTTTGGTTAAGTTACTTAGAGTGGGCTGATTAGGAGGGTTAGCTACTGACTTAGGGTAGTTTCTAAGCCTTTCTAAACTCTAAAAATGGTTTTTCAAGTCTCGGGTTAAGGGTAGTCAAGTCCGTATTTTTAAACTTAGGAAATTAGAGACATTTAAAAAAAGATTTAGCCTAGTTTTTATTTTTAATTTAAGCTTTTCAAAATTGTTTTCAAACAATCACAAAGTATTTTGGTTTAAGAATATTTAATTTGACATATTTTCCTAAGGTAGCCGGATATCTTTTTAGATATACGGATTTCCTTAATTAAAGGAAAAAAATACATTTCATGCATTGCATTTTTCATATTCATGCATTTTATATAATATGTGATTCTTGCTATGATAATTTCTATGATATTGTTATGATTTTGAATTATGTTATATTGTTTATTATATGATTTGGAATATTTTATGATATCCTATGCTTTTTATTTAGTTATTTTTTTTGTCATATTATTTAGCATATACTATGTTCATGCATTATTATTTTCATTTTTATTTTCATGCATATTATATGATAGCATTATTTCATATTCCATCTCATTTAATTTATATTCCATATCATTCATGTTTGCCATGTCATTTAAATTATTTCATTTCATATAGAATATGTTATGTTACTTAGGTTATTTTATTTCATTTAGAAAATATCATGTCACTTAGGTTATTTCATTTCATATAGAATATGTTATGTTACTTAGGTTATTTTATTTCATTTAGAAAATATCATGTTACTTAGGTTATTTCATTTCATATAGAATATGTTATGTTACTTAGGCTATTTTATTTCATTTAGAATATATCATATGACTTAGGATATTGCATCTCATATAAAATATACTATGTTACCTAGGTCATTTCATTTTATTTATAATATGTCATATAACTTAGAATATTTTATTTCATTTAGAATATGCTAAGGCATTTATTTCATTTCATTTAGAATATACTAAGGCATTTACATTATATCATATCATTTAGGAAGCATTATATTATTTAGATTTTGCTATGTCATTTTATTTATGTCATGCATATACATATTCATATCTTTTAAAATCTTTTCAAAAGGATAATGATTTTTTCAATAAAAAATAAAGATATTCCCGAGTTAAAATAATTCATGAGTTCCCTACCGGGTTTGCTGGAGGGAATATCATCAATTATCATTAATAAAAGAATATATTTCTTTCAAAAAAAGAGATTGATTCGGAAAGTTTTATATTTTGCCACGTTTGTTGGGGAATATAGGAAAATTTTGAATTTATAAATTCCGGATCATGTTCAATAAAAAACAGAATTATTTTTCTTCAAATTGGGAATTAACTTGAAATACTAAATTTAAAACCGATTTTTTACCGAGACTTGAGATAACACACGATTAATAAGGTATCGTTTTATACAGGCGTTGTGGGGGTGCTAATTCTTCCCCGCACGTAACCGAGTCCCGAACCCGTTTCTTTGATTTCTCTTGTTTAAACGCAGACTTGAAATTGGTTTTAAAAATGTTTTAATTAATTTTTCAAATATTTTATAAAATCGGTTTTAATAGGTGGCCGATCACACCTAGCTAAAAAAGATTGGTAGCGACTCCATGTCTTTTTCAAGGTCATTTTCAAAAACCTTCATTTTTCTAGAGGAATTAAGTCGACTTTTCCTCGGTTTTTTTTAAGTTACGCTTAACGAATAATAAAGTCTTGCGATGACTCGTTTTCGCTGGGGACAATTAGAGAGTCAGGCCTAGAAATTAGTCGTGTGTTATCAAAGTCTCGGTTTTGTTGGTTTAATTGGTATTTAATTTTAATTCCCATATTTTTTGAAAATAAAAGAGAATTTTGAAAATAAAAAAATGTTTTAATATGTCCATATTCATGTGCATTCATATTATTATTTGTTCTCTGGTTATTTTGTTGCGTATATTTATATGTTTGTTTGACTGATGCTTTACATTGTTTGATTTTAGTGGGGTATTTAGAATAAGGGTGTAGAATAGGTGGTGACAGGTTTGTTTTGTTCCTCCGCACACACTGTATTTGCATTTGCATAACATGAATCCTCTACCCGGGTTCCGTTCTTTTAAGTGGAAGTAAAGTAACTACGTCTTCGTGATTGATCCTCTGTATGGGCTAGTGAAACACTTCCGGAGTATAAAGTACCTAATGCCTTCGTGATAATCCTCCGTACGGGCATAGGAAAATATACTCTAACGAATTCGGGGCCTTAGAACCAATTCACCTTCATATAGTGAACCTAGGCGAAGCCATGCCGGACTTCTATTAGATACCCGAAGTTTAAGAACACATGGAGGAACATTTCCAACCTTTTACCATCTTTCTATATGTTAGATACAAATTGGATGATGAACGAACATCATACCACTCGTTTTTTTTATTATTATTATTTTGACCCAAAGGCGTCGTAATGCCAAAGCTCTGTTTAAATTTTTGGGACATTTTTTTAAAAAAAGCATGTTGTTATTTATGTTATATTTGTGAATTTATTTCCTTACTAATCTATTTCTTTCTGTTTTCTTTTCTTTGACATGCATCATAGACATCATCATACACTTGAAGTTTATTGGCCTCGGGATAGTTATCAACCCAAAGGACTTTCATAGAGTGTCAGGTTATTTCAATGATAGAAGATCATGCAGTAGTCAGGGCACGATCGGAAAAAGATCAGAGGGAGGATGGTGATTGCCTCAAGAAAGATTATGTGTCAGTATTGCCGGAAAGGGTCAAAGTGGATCTTAGACAGAATAATCTCCGAGGGTTAGCCGACATTTGGAATCAGTGGAATGTATCAGAGAAAGAAGCCTTCACTCAGAAATATGGAGACATAGCACTCTTAATTCCGATTCAGGTCAATAGTGGGTTGATTCAGGCTATGGTACAATTTTGGAATCCTGCTTATAGATGTTTCACTTTTAACAAGGAGGATATGACACCACTGATCGAAGAATATTCAAAACTATTACGTATTGAATGTCCTAATCCTGATCGGGTATATTTGAAGGAGATGAAACCTTCAGGTTTGAAGAAAAAAGTGGCTAGGATCACAGGAATGGATACAACATGGGTTGAGAGTCATGTGGACACAAAGCAGAAAAATGGGTGCATTCCGTGGGAAACTCTTCGACAGTTGATATTGGGTTGTTCCGACAAAGCAAAAGCCAGGGACATCTTCGCTCTAGCCATCTACGGGTTAATCATATTCCCGAAGATATTGGGTCATGTGGATATAGCCGTGTTTGATTTCTTTGAAAAGTTGGAACAGAAGATCAACCCATCTCCGGCCATCATAGTTGAATTTTTGTAAAAGGGCCGGACAAGGGAGAATCAAGGGGTGTGTACAACTCCTTTATATTTGGATCCAAAGTCACTTTTGGAAGATAGAAAATATTTCCTTCAAACCGTACATGAAGACTGTAGTTTCGATTAGGGAATTCCTTCAAAATGATTGGCTTAAAGACGGGAATGAAGAGAAATGGGTCAACATGTTCCGGAATCTAAAATGGGAGATGGTGACTTTGAGAGCTCCATGGATGATTCTTATGCCGATTATGTACAAATGTGGGGACAACCCGAGAGTTCGACTACTCAAAATTTGGGGGGTCTGTGAGTTATGCTCCTTTGTTGGTGCAAAGACAGGTTGAGTCCCGACAATTCACACCCATGACTTATAATCTAGGATCATCAGAGTTCACTTATGGGGAACACGGATATTTCGGAAAAGTGCGGGCAACGATTGAAGCATGGAAAAAAACTCACCGGATAAAGGTGGCCAGATATGCCGACACCGTCACACCTGATTACCTGGTATGGAGGGAATTAAGGGTTAATGATAGACTATTGACATCAGATGGGGAGGAGGTCCAGTTCATGAATCCGCCACCGAGGGAAATGCCATCAGAGTTAGAAATTGCAAGAGCGGAATTTGAAAAAAAAGGCCCGGATGAGCAAGGAGATTGCCTGACTGCAAGAAGAGCTTGAGGACATGAAAGATAGGGAATCAGCTCGGGAAAAAGAGAAGGAATAGATTAAGAGAGAAAGGGACACCGTTAAGGGTGATCTTCGGGAATTACATTTGGAGAACAACAGGTATCGCTTTGAGCTCAGATTTGAGGGGACTCTCAAAACTTCTGGAGAGTGGGAACATGAGGTCAAAAACCTCAAGAAGGAGAATAACTACTGGAAGGAGAAAGCAAAACACGAGGAAGCCCGAGCAAATCAACTGGAGAAACAAGCTAAGGAAAGCTTACACGGCAATGCTTCTGCTGACATGTCAAAGGGTCGTGAACAAGTAGGGATCAGATGGAAGACAAGGCAATCAAAAGAGGACAGTGAAGAAGATCCAGAATCCGAGGGAATTACCAGTGTTTTGTAATAGTTTTTAGGAGAGATAGGTTATTGTGTTGTCTAAAGCAGGGATCTTTTCTTTAATGTATTTAGTTCCAGGAAATCAATGAAAGACCGTTTGGTTGGAATTATCCCGGGGCCAATACTTTAAATGCATTCATTATTCAGTAATTCTTTCTTTTATATTTTATTTGTTGATAATCATTCATTCATTTATTTATTCATTATAAATTGTTCATACACTTAGTCATTTATTGGTCCATTCATTTATTCATTATATGTTCATACACTTAGTCATTTACTTAGTTGTTCATTCATTAACACTGATTCATTCATACCGATTCATTCATTTATTAATTTTTTATAAAATAAAATAAGAAATGTGTCAATAATTTCTAATCCATGGTTTTTAAAAAATAAAGGTACAATTGGTCGCACTCAGAAAGAACCAAATTTCCAACACTCTTACAATACTCGGTCTCGAACAAAAGCCATGGAAAACGATCAGCTTGCCAGAATTGAGAGAATGGAAAGAATCCAGAAAGAACTACAAGAACAGTTGACTAAGTCTCAAGAGGAGACACGAGAACAGATGACAAAGATCATGGAGATGATGAGCACTATGATGAAACAGAAGTGGCCCGGAGAGAATTCAGTTGCTGGAATGGGGGCAGTGAATCAGGAGGATAGACCAGAAGTGGTACAGAGAAATAGCCAGACATCCCACCCTGTGGGAAATGAAATCCCAACTGGGGCAGCATCCTACATCTACATCCAGCCGGCGGCCGAAGCACAGAATTTTGGTCTAAAAAGGGGTAACATCGGAGTTGATCCAATTGAGGTTGAGGTTTCAGACTTCGAGGAAATGGCAGAGAAGGAAATGGGCAAAATGACTGAACTGAAGAGGGTCGAAACTGCTGAATCTGAGAAAAAATATCAGTTGTTGGAAGAAAGGCTAAGAGCAGTGGAAGGAGCAGAGTTGTTTGGCAGTCTAGATGCCAAAAATATGAGCTTGGTACATGATCTAATAATTCCACCGAAGTTCAAAGTACCAGATTTTGAAAAGTATAATGGGACCACCAACCCATCAGCTCATCTGACTATGTACTGTAGAAGGATGACAGGGCATGAGGATAATGAAAAATTGCTTATTCATTGCTTCCAGGACAGCTTAACAGGGTCAGCCACCCGATGGTACAACCAACTCAGTCGTACCAAGATTCGTTCATGGACGGATTTGGCCAGGGCTTTTATGGAGTATTATAAGCACGTTTCTGATATGGTACCGGATAGATTGTCATTACAGAACATGGAAAAAAGATCCAATGAGACCTTCAAGGAATATTCACAGAGGTGGAGGGATTTGGCCACACAAGTGCAACCCCCTTTAACCAACAAAGAAACCATGGTGCTTTTTATCAACACTTTGAAAACACCTTATTATGACAGATTGGTGGGAAACGCTATCAAAGATTTTGCGGATATGGTAATATCTGGAGAAATGATTGAGTCAGCCATTAAGAGTGGAAAGATGGAAGGGGGCGAGTCTGCTACCCCAAAGAGAGCTTTTCCTACAAAGAAAAAAGAGGAAACCCATGCAGTAAGCTTCAACCAATACCCTTATACACCTTCTACACCATACATACCACCGAGGCCTTATACCCCTACCACACCTTATACACCTTATACACCTCCTACACCATACACACCACTGGGGTATAATTCTTATTACCCTAATATCAACCACCTTACCCAAAATCTGTTCCCCTACACCAATATACCACAACAGCCATTCCAAACTGGCATATCCCCTCAAATCACCCTTCCTAGAAATACTGTTCCCAACACACAAGGGCCTGCACGTAATGACCAACGTTCACCAAGGAACGATCAAAAAGCCCAATTTGATCTGATTCCCACTACCTAAGGTGATCTATATCCAAAACTGTTGTAGGGTCAACTTGTTGCACCCGTGTACCTAAAACCTTTGACACCTCGATATCCAAGATGATACAATGCAAATACCAAATGTGCATACCATGCGGGAATCCAAGGACATTCAATTGAAGATTGTCTGGGCTTCAAAAAGAAAGTACAAAGCCTGATTAATGCTGGGGTTGTGAAGTTTGGATCAAAAAATGGGCCGAACATAGCTGGAAATCCATTGCCTAATCATGCTAGAAATCAGGTGAATGCAATATTAACCGGAGGGGACAGAAGATTAAAAAGGGATATTGGAGAGGTTAAGACTCTGATGGTGACAATATGGGTTGAAATGGTCAAGGCAGGATTGGTGGAAGGTACGAAAGGTTTGAAAATGGTTGCAAGAAGGATGCATAATTGGTGCTCGTTTTATAAAGTTAAAGGCCATGATATACAAAACTGCGGGGACTTTCGGGTTAAAGTCCAAAAGATGATGGATAAGGGGTAGCCCAGTTCTATGAGGAGATAGAAGGGGAAATAGAAGTCATTGAAAATACAGGTGGCTATGGGATAGGAAGACCCCTAATCATCTACTATGATGAACCGGAGGAAAAAGTTATACCATCCATGGAAGAAAATACGCCCATATTAATCATTGATTTACCTGTTTCCTTTCCATACAAGGAAAACAAGGCTACACCATGGAAATATGACTGCAGCATGGTTATGCCCGGGTCTTCAGGCCAGCAGGATATTACAGGTGTGGGGTATTTAACCCGAAGCGAGAGGTGTTATGCTCCGTAGGCCGTTGAACAAGGGGTAGGAATTGATAAAAGGAAGAAGTTCGTCGAGCCAATCCTTATTGAGATGGATTTTCCAGAGGAAACAGAGAGGGGATCAGCCCCGGTTAACAGAATCAAAGAGCCAGTATGTGAGAAAGAAGCTTGTGAGTTCTTGAAATTTATAAAGCATAGTGAATATAGCGCGGTTGAAAAACTGCAACGTCAACCAGCTAGGATCTCAATCTTATCCTTGCTTTTAAATTCAGAACCACACAGAAATGCTTTATTAAGATTATTAAATCAAGCATACGTGGCCAATAATATATCAGTGGAAAAGCAGGATAGGTTGGTGGAAAACATCGCAGCTGATGACTACATATTTTTTAGCTATGAGGAAATACCACCCAATGGTATTGGATCAACAAAAGCTCTCCATATAATCACCACTTGTAAGGGGCACATATTACCGAGGGTCCTTTTGGATACTGGTTCTTCACTAAATGTGATGCCTTTAGCAACCTTATCCAAGTTACCAGTGGATTTATCCTATATGATACCAAGTTGCACGGTGGTCAGGGCCTTTGATGGAACAAGGAGGGAGGTTATGGGAACCATTGAAGTTCCTTTGGAAATAGGCCCGTGATGGAGACTCAATTAAGAGTTGTAAACCCAAGTGCAGGTTATGTTCAAGTAATAAATTCTCGGGTGTCCGAGGTCGAACCACAGGGAAGCGTACTAGTAAGTATAAGTTTATAAATATATATGAAAAAGAAAATAAACAAGATATTAGGGAATCAATAACAAAGAAAGTAAACAAGATATTAGAGAACAAAATAAACAAAATAACATAAAAGCAATTAAATAAGATATAAAAAACAATAAGAAAGGATGTTGAGGTTAGAGAATCCACTCTTGGTGTTATGCTAAGATTAATCTTGTTTTATTACACAATTGAAATCCACACATAAGGGAGGTTCCAATCGGAAGGTTTAGCAATTCAGTCCAAATTGTCCAACGTCCATAGCATATGATATTATGTTCATTTGGTGTCCTCAAAACTCATAAAAAGAGTTCAAGCATTCCTTATGCCAAGGTATATGTCTACAACAAATCAAGGTTATGAAACCAAGCATTTACTGTGCCATTTTCATTGTCAATAATGAATCAAGATCTCTACTTTGCAAGTATGATTTTAAACCAAAAGAAAATATTATCTATACTAGTGTTTATAAATGATGATTCATTTTAGCTCATGTTTAAGAGACTAACCTTAGCATTTACCAAGAGCTTCACCTCATCACCTCAACAATATGATTAGCAACACATACTAAAAATGAAAAGAAATGTAAGAAGCATAAGTAAATAAAGAAAAAGAAAACTAGAGAAAAGAAAGAAGAAGAAAACTTAGAGAATTTTATTACAATGGATAATATCCTACCAATGTATAATGTATACTAATACTCATCCAAGGCCCTCTATTTATACACATTTTGGAGAGCTAAATGACAAGAGACAAGCTTTATAAATTTCAAAGGTAGGTATAATAGGTGGGTGCATTTTTCTAACAATTTTCGTCATGTTGTATGACAATTCTGATCAGCCAGCTTGATGGTCGATTTTGTCAATGTTGGAGGCTCGATATGATCAAATGGTCTTCTAGAAAAATATGCCCCTATCAGTTACTGATCCATAGCCGTTGGAATCAGATCATTTCCTCATGTGGATCGGAAGATATGGTCAAAATACCAAAACGGTGCAGAATAGACGTCATTGCACATCAGCCAACTTGATGGTTGATTTCGGTAGGGAAAACGACTCCGTTTCAAGAAGTGTAAAACATGAAAAAGATAGATATGCCTCTTAGCTTTGCACGGCTACAAATTTCAGCCTAATTACTTCAGTGAAACTCGAGATATAGCTGATATGGAAAACGGTGTCGGAATTGGAACTGAACTGGATTTGCCCTTAATTCTAGTAATCTGAAATCACTCAAAGAAACTTGTGAAAAACACCAAATTACATAAAAATATAAAAGATCATAAACACAATTAGACTAAACAATAATAACTCGTATTTGACACAAAACAATAATAAAACATAACTAAAAACTATATAATTATACGAGTTATCACACCCCCATACTTAGATTGTTGCTAGTCCCTAGCAACGACTCAATAAAAATAAAATAAGAAAATCTAATCTAATCCATTTTCGTAGGAAATCACGGTGGCACTTAGCATGTGACACAAGCCTTTAAACCCCTAGGTGTCCCTAGTGGACGAGTTTAGTCTCGTGAGGGTTTACTAGGACGATACCCACAAACATTGAAGACATAAGAAAAACTAAAAATAATAATTATAACTAATCCTTCCAATATAAATTAGAGATAATCTTTGAACAAGTCTTATAAACTAATCAATAGCTTAAAGAAATTCACAAAAAATCTTGCTTGAATGTAAATAGTTTGAGTTAAGCCAATATTAACATAACATATTTCAATCAAAATAGTGTATATTCAAACTTAATCTCAACTTCTCACATGGGATACTCTCTTGATTTTCACTCTTTAAAGTAGTGGTAAAGTGTTTACACTCAATCAATCTCATGAAAACACTTCTACCATATGCTTGCTTGTCCACCTATTCTCCACTATTTAGATCATACAACTTCATAAATCAAGAGGTCTTTATTCAAGGTTGTAATGGGGCCAAAGGGTTATAATGTGGTTAAAGAACAAAAGGATAAAGATATCACAAAGGTTCCAAAGAGTTCATAGATTTTAGAGACATAATAAGATCATACAAATAAAACTTCTCAAAACTCTTATAAAGCACATAATAACATAGGCTAAATATTCATGTTGAGCCTTTGCATCATTCTAACCAACTTTGTAACATCTTTTTCTAGAAGTTCAAGAGAAGATTTTTTTTTTTTTTTAATATGGGAATGTATTTGACAATGATCCCTTTCTTTTTCTCTTGACTTTTTCTTTTATTTTCTTCCCCCACACTTATCTTTTGTTTCTAACCCAAATTTTCAACTAAAAAAATCCCTTGTTTTTTTGCAATATGTCTCAAAATATATAATCCATCTTTAGAACAAGGGTAAGGATATAAGTATATTTAGGCTAGGTGTAAGTTGTGGTTACCAATAAAATAGCATATTTAATGTAGGCTCAAATTGGCTCACTAGTGGGGATGTTCTCTTAGAACATTAATAATGGATGGCTGTTTGGCTCTGGTTATAATCCTAATGCCTCTATCATATTCATGTTGTCACATGTATCAATATAGTCTCAAACGGTTTAAAGCAAGTTCTAGAGAATCATGTAATCATAAGAGCTCTCAAGAAAGAAATTAGATTGATTTGTATAATGCATCAATCATTATAGGCTCAAAAGCTCACAAGGATGATTATACAAGTCAGATTAAGTCTAAACATGCTTCTTTCTCAATCAACATATCATATTAACATTGGCTCATAAAAAGGTTGACATCAAGCTCAATTCTCATGAAAATCTTCTCACTAATAAATTTGTTTTAGACTTATGCAATTCATATCTCATTATAGTATTGAAAGTAACTAAAAAAAAAACACTAAGTCTAAACATGCTTTTTTTTTTTTTTTTTTTTTTTTTGAAGAAGAAGATTAAATCAAACTGACAAGGTATGTCTCAAGTCTCCCTTACTCAGACCTTGTTCAAAATGAATACTTCTAAATTGCTTAAAACACAACAAACTTTTTTTTTTTTTTGAAGATTAGTAAAAATTATATTTACATCTAGTTATTTTCAAAACAAGAATCAGAAAGAAAAACAACCTCTTCTTGAGTAACATGATTTTCCAAAAAGAGTTTGAGTCTTTGTCCATTTACCTTGAATACGTTACCATTTTGAGGATTCTCAATGTCAACTGCTCCATAATGATACACATGCTTAACCACAAATGGGCCAGTCCATCTTGATCTCAATTTACCAGGAAATATGTGAAGTCTAGAATTATAAAGTAGAACTTTTTGCCCAACATCAAATGTTTTTCTTGAAATTAACTTGTCATGAAAGGCTTTAGTTCTTTCTTTATGAATTTTAGAATTCTCATATGCATCATTTCTGAGTTCCTCAAACTTTTGTTTCCAACAATGCTTAACCTGAAAAGAATTTAACAAAGAATCAGTGTGTGAAATTTCTGAAGCATTATCAAACTCACATTCAATTAAATAAGCTTCTAAAGGATCATGAAATGTGGTAGTGGTGAGATGTTCATGAACAAGTTCTTCAATGAAATCCACTTCATGTACTTCTGAATCATCACCAGGTTGCTTGCAAATGTTGAACACATTTAATTCTAAAGTCATATTTCCAAAAGAAATGTTCAACATACCATTCCTGCAATTTATCAGAGCATTAGAAGTTGCAAGAAATGGACGGCCTAATATAACAGGAATTTGAACATTTGGATTTGAAACAGGATGTGTGTCCAAAACAATAAAATCAACAGGGAAGTAAAAATTATCAATTTGAACCAAAACATCTTCAACTATCCCTCGAGGAAATTTTACAGAACGATCAGCTAGTTGAAGTGTAACAGGTGTTTCCTTGAGTTCACCTAAACCTAACTGTTGATAAACAGAAAAAGGCAAAAGATTAACACTAGCATCAAGATCAAGCAATGCACGTTCTATTCTAGTGTTTCCAATGATGCATGAGATTGTTGGACATCCAGGATCTTTGAATTTTGGTGGAGTAAGGTGCTGAATGATTGAGCTCACACTTTCCGTCAGAAATGCTTTCTTTTGTACATTATGTTTCCTTTTAACTGTGCACATGTCCTTCAAAAATTTAGCATAAGATGGAACTTGTTTGATTGCATCCAATAAAGGAATGTTAATCTTAACTTGTTTGAAAAGTTCATATATTTCTGCATTTTGATTCAAATTCTTTATTGTTTGCAACCTTTGAGGAAAAGGAGCATGGTGCATACCTTTTTCTTTGTCCAAATTTTCAAGAAGTTCAGACTTACCATCATCCTTACCATTACTTTTCGGAGGGGAAGGATGATCTTGGTCTTTTGATGGAATGTTTTTGTCAATTGCCTTTCCACTTCGAAGAGTTGTGATAGAACTGGCATTTTCCTGTTGAGTTTCATTGGAGCAAGAAACAAGACATTGAGTAGAAGGGTTAGGCTGAGGTTGAGCAGGAAACTTACCTTTTTCTTGAGTGCGTAATGAAGCTGTCAATGTGGACAAGGTGTTTTTGATCTCATTGATGTCCTGTGAAGTCCGGTTATTCACATTTGCTTGTGTTTGCATGAATGCTTGCAATGTCTCTTCCAAGGTTTGTACACGTGAAGGTTGATAGGAAAAAGTGTTGCCCGGCTTTTGAGATTGTGGTACCTGAACATGATTATTATTCCGCCAACTGAAGTTGGGATGATTTCTCCATTCAGGGTTATACGTTTCAGAGTAAGGAGAAGGAAAAGGCTTTTTAAATGTGTTTATGGAATTTACTTGATCATGCAACGCTTCTTTAAGAATGGGAATGTTTGGACATTCAGAAGTGGGGTGTCCCATGATTTCACAAATTCCACAACTTTCTTCATTTTTAACCGTTTTGACTTCTTTTACTTCTCTAAGTTCCATGGCTTCAATCTTTCTAGCCAAATTAGCTACTTTAGCTTTTATCTCATCTTCTTGACTAAAATGATATTTACCTCTGTTAGAAACAAGATTAGATCTATTGGAACTTTCAGAGGAATTATCTGTGTGCCAGGCTTGAGAGTTATCTGCCAAATGGTCTAGGTAGTCAAAGGCTTCTTCAGGTTCTTTTTCTAGAAACTCACCGTTACACATTGTTTCAACAAATTGTTTAGTTTCGGGAGTTAAACTTTCATAAAAGAAACTAATAAGACGCCATTTTTCAAAACCATGATGTGGACAAGAACTTAACAAATCTTTAAAACGCTCCCAGCACTGAAAAAATGCTTCATTTTGATTTTGATTGAAATTTTGAATCTGTCTTTTCAAAGCAGTAGTTTTATGTGCTGGGAAAAATTTCTTTAGAAACTCAGTTTGTAATTCTTGCCATGTGCCAATTGACCTTGGTTTTAAATTATGAAGCCAAATTTTTGCTTTATCTTTTAAAGAAAAAGGAAATAATTTTAGCTTGACAATTTCATTTGTACATTGTTGGTCATTAAAGGTGACACATACATCTTCGAAGTCTTTTAGAAACGAGTAAGCACTTTCCGATTCTAACCCATGGAAATTTGGAAGCAAAGCTATCATACCTGGTTTAAAACGAAAGTTGTTTGCATTGAGAGGAAAAATAAAACAAGAGGGTGATGAGCTTCGAGTTGGTTGCAAGTAGTCACGCATGGTGCGTACTTGTCTGTTCTCATCTTCAGCATGAACACTTTCATTGTCAGCCATGGTAGGAATTGTATTAGAAAGATTACCTGAAAAAGTTTCACAATAAAATCTAACTAAACGACGAGATCTAAAATCACGTCGCCAAACAAGCATAAAACAAAGTTAATATACAGATTAGGCGGTATAACCAGCCAATAAAATAAAACAAAGTTAATTTACAATATAAATATATAGAAAATTAGGCGGTATAACCAGCCAATAAAAATAAATATACTTATAAACTTATATACTTAGTATTGCTTCCCCGGCAACGGCGCCAAAAACTTGATGGAGACTCAATTAAGAGTTGTAAACCCAAGTGCAGGTTATGTTCAAGTAATAAATTCTCGGGTGTCCGAGGTCGAACCACAGGGAAGCGTACTAGTAAGTATAAGTTTATAAATATATATGAAAAAGAAAATAAACAAGATATTAGGGAATCAATAACAAAGAAAGTAAACAAGATATTAGAGAACAAAATAAACAAAATAACATAAAAGCAATTAAATAAGATATAAAAAACAATAAGAAAGGATGTTGAGGTTAGAGAATCCACTCTTGGTGTTATGCTAAGATTAATCTTGTTTTATTACACAATTGAAATCCACACATAAGGGAGGTTCCAATCGGAAGGTTTAGCAATTCAGTCCAAATTGTCCAACGTCCATAGCATATGATATTATGTTCATTTGGTGTCCTCAAAACTCATAAAAAGAGTTCAAGCATTCCTTATGCCAAGGTATATGTCTACAACAAATCAAGGTTATGAAACCAAGCATTTACTGTGCCATTTTCATTGTCAATAATGAATCAAGATCTCTACTTTGCAAGTATGATTTTAAACCAAAAGAAAATATTATCTATACTAGTGTTTATAAATGATGATTCATTTTAGCTCATGTTTAAGAGACTAACCTTAGCATTTACCAAGAGCTTCACCTCTTCACCTCATCACCTCAACAATATGATTAGCAACACATACTAAAAATGAAAAGAAATGTAAGAAGCATAAGTAAATAAAGAAAAAGAAAACTAGAGAAAAGAAAGAAGAAGAAAACTTAGAGAATTTTATTACAATGGCTAATATCCTACCAATGTATAATGTATACTAATACTCATCCAAGGCCCTCTATTTATACACATTTTGGAGAGCTAAATGACAAGAGACAAGCTTTATAAATTTCAAAGGTAGGTATAATAGGTGGGTGCATTTTTCTAACAATTTTCGTCATGTTGTATGACAATTCTGATCAGCCAGCTTGATGGTCGATTTTGTCAATGTTGGAGGCTCGATCTGATCAAATGGTCTTCTAGAAAAATATGCCCCTATCAGTTACTGATCCATAGCCGTTGGAATCAGATCATTTCCTCATGTGGATCGGAAGATATGGTCAAAATACCAAAACGGTGCAGAACAGACGTCATTGCACATCAGCCAACTTGATGGTTGATTTCGGTAGGGAAAACGACTCCGTTTCAAGAAGTGTAAAACATGAAAAAGATAGATATGCCTCTTAGCTTTGTACGGCTACAAATTTCAGCCTAATTACTTCAGTGAAACTCGAGATATAGCTGATATGGCAAACGGTGTCGGAATTGGAACTGAACTGGATTTGCCCTTAATTCTAGTAATCTGAAATCACTCAAAGAAACTTGTGAAAAACACCAAATTACATAAAAATATAAAAGATCATAAACACAATTAGACTAAACAATAATAACTCGTATTTGACACAAAACAATAATAAAACATAACTAAAAACTATATAATTATACGAGTTATCAGCCCGTGCACATATACAGTGAATTTCCAGGTTATGGATATCAATCAATCTTATAACTGCTTGTTGGGAAGGCCATGGATACATTCAGCTGGGGCTGTAGCCTCGTCTCTTCACCAGAAACTAAAATTTGTGATGGAGGACCGGTTGATCACGGTATCAGGGGTGGAAGACATAATAGCCTCCGCATCCACTGAATCTCCTTATATGGAGCCGAATGAAGAGGCCGTGGAGTGTTCTTTCCGGTCTTTGGAATCTGTAAATGCAATTTTTGTCGCTGAAGGACAGAAAATTCCAAAACCGAGGCTATCCAAGAACACAAGGCTGGGGGTAAGAACCATCGTAGGAAAAGGCTGCAGGGCTGGAAAGGGTCTCGGGAAATATCTTCAGGGGATGGCTCGAGCTATAGAAGTAAAAGTAAAGAAGGACCGATTTGGCCTAGGATATCTTCTGAAGGCCCATGAGAAAAGAAGACAAGTTGAAAAGAACCGACAAAGGAGGATGGCCCGTCTTACGGGTATGGATATTGAGTGGGAGCCTATGACATTCCCACCTATCCTTCATAACTTCCGCTCAGCCAGTTCTCTGTTCGGAAAAAAGAATTCTGATGATGTGCTTGTAATGATAGAGAAAGCTTTCAAGAGATTCCAAGTGAATAATGATGAGCAGATGTATGATATGGAGATCTGCACGATCGAGAAAGATAGGATTGAAAGAGAGAGTACTAGCTGGATGGTGCGACCTTGTCCACCAGGATATAGACTAACCAACTGGAGTGCGACTGAGTTGCCTATAGTTTTTAAGTCTATTCCAAAGAAATACTTTTAAAAAAAAAATCTTAATTATCTTTACCCAAATATATTAAGAGTTTTTCTGTAATGGGCTTTTTAAACATTTTCATTCAATAAATAACAAGCACAATGCATTATCCATATTGATGTGTCCATATTCTTTCATTTTTGTTATTTATTTTGTTTTCATTATATATTTTCCTATATTGTTTCTTCTCTACCTATTTATAGGTGTGCGGATGCGGAATATGAGGACCTTCCTATTAGTAATTCTGAAATTGATTTTGAAAGACCCATTTCACGGGTGATTTTGAGGCTAATGAAGATACTAAGGATTATGGTCTACCTCCGAATCTATTGAGGAAAATAGAACAAGAAGAAAAGCAAGTACTTCCTCATAAGGAATTATTGGAAACAATCAATTTGGGAAATGGTGAAGAGATAAAAGAAGTCAAAATTGGAACTTCATTGTCACCATCAATAAAAGGTGAATTGATGCCTTTGCTCCAGGAGTATGTGGATGTATTTGCATGGTCTTACCAAGATATGCCAGGGTTAGATCCGGATATTGTGGTTCATAAGCTCCCTTTGAGGCCAGAATGCAAGCCATTTCAGCAAAAGCTGAGAAGAATGAGGCCTGATATGCTGTTAAAGATAAAAGAGGAGGTGAAGAAATAATTTGATGCTGGATTCCTAGAGGTGGAAAAATATCCAGAATGGATGGCAAATATTGTTCCAGTACCGAATAAGGATGGCAAGGTGCGGATGTGCGTTGATTATTGAGATTTGAACAAGGCCAGCCCTAAAGATAATTTCCCTTTGCCTCATATTGATACTCTGGTGGATAATATAGCGAAGAGTTCTTTATTTTCTTTTATGGACGGATTCTCAGGATACAATCAGATCAAGATGGCACATGAAGATATGGAGAAAACCACATTTGTTACAATGAGGGGAACCTTCTGCTACAAAGTAATGCCATTTGGGTTGAAGAATGCTGGGGCAACATACCAGAGAGCCATGGTGACCTTGTTTCATGATATGATGCATAAGGGAATTGAGGTCTACGTTGATGATATGATCGCAAAGTCACAAGCAGAAGATGAGCATATTGCGAATCTTAAGAAGCTCTTTGAACGATTAAGGAAATTTAGACTCAAGTTAAATCCAACAAAATGTACTTTTGGAATCATCTCGGGGAAGTTGTTGGGTTTTGTCGTCAGCAAAAGAGGAATTGAGATTGACCCAGATAAAGTGAAGGCCATTCAGAATTTGCCACCACCTCGCACTCAAAAGGAAGTAAGAGGCTTTCTGGGGAGATTGAATTACATTGCTCGGTTTATTTCACAGTTAACCGACAAATGTGATCCAATATTTAAGTTACTTCAAAAACGTGATCCAGGAGAATGGGATGAAGGGTGTCAGATTGCTTTTGAAAAGGTTAAGCATTATCTATCAAACCCACTAGTATTAATGCCACCTATCCCGGATAAACCAATGATACTGTATTTATCAGAATTTGAAAGATCCATGGGTTGTGTTTTGGGGCAGCTTGATGAAACTGGAAAGAAAGAATAGGCAGTTTACTACCTCAGCAAGAAGTTCACAGATTATGAGTTGAAATATTCATCGGTAGAAAAGTTGTGTTGCGCCTTAGCTTGGACTACTCGAAGACTTAGACAGTATATGTTGTATCACACAACGTGGCTGATTGCCAAGCTGGATCCAGTCAAGTACATGTTTGAAGCACCTTCTTTGTCAGGGAGGACAGCAAGATGGCAGGTTTTATTGTCAGAGTACGACATTGTATATGTAAGTCAAAAAGCTATCAAAGGCAGTGCAGTGGCTGAATTCTTAGCAAGTCGGGCAGTGGAAGATTATGAGCCGTTGAACTTTGACTTCTCGGATGAAGATTTGATGTATGTGTGCAAGCAGATGGTATTCCTCTGAAGAAGAAAATATGGAAAATGTACTTTGATGGTGCATCTAATGCCATGGGGCATGGAGTCGGTGCAATGCTTATATCCCTAGAAGAAGACTGTTATCCTTTCACTGCTAGATTGGATTTTGATTGTACAAACAATACTGCCGAGTATGAAGGATGTACTATGGGCCTTCGTGCTGCAGTGGACAGAAAGATCAAAGTATTGGAAGTTTACGGAGATTCAGCCTTGGTGATTTACCAGTTACGAGGAGAATGGGAAACCCGAGATACAAAGCTAATCCGATACCGATAACTCATACTGAGTTTATTAGAGGAGTTTGAAGAAGTGAATTTCAATTACTTTCCTCGAGAAGAAAATCGAATGGCAGATGCTCTGGCTACTTTGTCATCAATGTTTAAAGTGAATGAAGGGGCATAAGTTGTGCCGGTCAAGATGAGCATATATGAGTCTCCTGCCCACTGTTTGAGTATTGAAGAAGAAGTAGATGGTCTCCCTTGGTATAATGACATCTTGCAGTACATCAAGAGTCAACAGTATCCAGAACAAGCAACAGAGAATGACAAGAGGACTCTGAGAAGGTTAGCAATGGGTTTTGTTCTAGATGAAGAGATTCTCTACAAGAAAGGGAAAGATCAAGTCCTATTGAGATGTGTCGGGTCTGTCGAAGCTCGAAGAATCATAGAAGAGGTCCATGAAGGGATATGTGGCACCCATGCTAATGGTCACATGCTTGCTAAACAGATTATGAGGGCAGGGTACTATTGGCTGACGATGGAAGGAGATTGTATCAGTTATTCTCGGAAGTGTCATAAATGCCAGATTTATGCAGATAAGATTCATGTGTCGCCATCGCCTTTACATGTCATGACTGCACCATGGCCTTTTTCAATGTGGGGAATGGATATGATCAGGCCTATTACCCCGAAAGCTTCCAATGGACATCGTTTCATCTTGGTGGCCATAGATTATTTCACAAAGTGGGTAGAAGCTGCGTCTTATGCAAATGTAACAAAGTCGGTGGTATGCAGATTTGTCAAGAAAGAAATCATATGCCGTTATGGGTTGCCAGCAAGAATTATTTCGGATAATGCTCTCAATTTGAGCAATAAGATGATGAGAGAAGTGTGTACTCAATTCAAGATCACACATCATAATTCGGCACTTTACCGTCCGAAGATGAATGGCGCAGTAGAAGCAGCTAATAAGAACATCAAGAGGATTGTCGAGAAGATGACCAATGTGTACAAAGATTGGCATGAGATCCTGCCTTTCGCTCTTCATGCATATCGTACTTCGGTCCGCACATCTACAGGGGAAACACCATTTTCTTTGGTATACGGGATGGAAGCAGTGCTACCTATTGAAGTTGAGATCCCTTCACTTTGGGTTCTGATGGAAGTCGGCCTAGAGGAAGCAGAATGGGTTAGAGCTCGTTATGAACAGTTGAATCTTATCGAGGAGAAAAGATTGAAAGCAATTTGGCATGGGCAGTTGTATCAGAAAAGGATGATTTGAGCCCACAACAAGAAAGTTCGTCCCAGACAGTTCCGAGAGGGGGAGTTGGTATTGAGGAAAATTCTCCCTATAGTGAAGGACCCGAGAGGAAAATGGGCTCCAAAATGGGAAGGACCCTATGTGGTAAAGAGAGCTTTTTCTGAGGAGGATTGATTCTAACTCGGATGGACGGAGATGATTTTAGACATCCCGTGAATGCTGATGAATTGAAGAAGTATTATGCTTAAAAAAAAGTGTGATGTTGTGCACATGAAAATTCGAATGATTCCAAGTGTAAAAATAGAAATTCTATATGTCTATTTCCCCTGAGAATTGCTTTTTAAAGAGAATATTTATGCTTGACATGATGAATGACCGTTTTTCATATTCCTTCCACTAAGAAGAAATTATCCTTAGTCACCCCTTTGAGCCTTAAGAATTATTTCTTTCTTTAAAACCTTGATCAAGGATCACCCTCTACACTGGAGGGCAAATAAAAGGAAAGATAATAAAAAAAATCATGGCAAAAAAAGAAAGCCATTAGAAAATGTGGCAAATAAAAGCCACAAAGCAAAAAAGAAAGTCCAAAAAGGGACAAATGTTTCAAGAATGAGTTCTCCTCAGGAAGTAATCCTTGATCCAATCACCCTTAAACACATTTTGGGCCTATTTATCCTTTCTTTCTAAACCTAAACCTTGGCCTACATTACATGCTTTAAAAGCCCATTTTGATCAAGCATGGATATTTAATTTGAAAGGTTATTCTCAGAATCCATCCCATCTTTTGAATTGATATTTTTACCTTGGAAGCATTTAGAATTCTCAGATGCATGGTAGAATACAAAAAAATGGAAATAAAAAAGAATGAAAATGAGAGGTTTAAGCCGAAAACCCCCAAAGGGCGACTTAATACCGAACGGAGGACACTTGAGTTGAAAACCTACAAAAGACGGCTCAAGTACTAATCAAAGTTTGAATCAATGCTCCGTGTAAAGGGGGAGAAAGTATCTGACAATCAGAGAAAAGGGGAACAACTCAGTCTGATGTAACTACAGAAGCTAAGAGATTACCCAGGTGAATTGCTCGTTCAAGAGAAATTTCAGATGGTTTGAAAAATGAGGGGTCCAAGATATTCCGCATCCGGGGCATCTATAGCCTATAACCTTATATTTGTTTCTTATATCCTTGATATTTATTTTTACCATTTTAAAACATTTCTTGAAATAAATTCTTGTTATCCTTTTCATGACAATTTTGGACTAATTCATATTCTCTTTCATATACTTTTGAGATGCATTATGGTTGTTATTAAATTGAATGATGATTAGTAATAAAAATCTTTAAATAAAGGGATTTCAAAGTATTACTAAGGAATAGATTTAAATCTTGGGAAGGTTTGGAAAGTTCGCCAAGAAAAGAAAACAGTGAACGTGGTGGAGACTCCATCGCGAAGTCAGAAAATCTGTGAACTTCAGCGAGAGACAGAAGCTGAGACAGTTTGACAAGATATCTTGAGTGAAGGATTCCTCAAGTGGGGCATCAATGAACAGTTGAAGACTTTGTCCTGAAGTCATATAATCTGTGAACCTCAAAGAAACCATGGATTAGAAATTATGGCACAATCATTTGATTGCATTTATTTTAGGAAGCATACAAGCATTTGCAAAAGCATGGCGTTCTCATCATTGCATTTAGCTAACAGTGCAGAAATCAGGAAAGCTTGGACTTCCCCAAAGAGAACTCGTTTTGTTTCTCAAAAGATTCAGAGTTTGAGATCGCCATCAAGGTATTTCCTCCTGTTTTAAATTGAATTCATTTTGCTTATCAGACAAATCGAACCTTGAGACCGTCGTAAAGGTATTTTCAAACCAATTTTTAAGACCTCCGGGCACCATTTTAAAGACCTTCGGGCATTAGTTTTTTTAAGACCTCTAGGCACCAATTTTAAAGACCTCCGGGCACCAATTTTTAAGACCTCCTGGCACCATTTTAAAGACCACCGGACACTATTTTAAAGACCTCCGGGCACCATTTTAAAGACCTCCAGGAACCATTTTAAAGACCTTTAGGCACCATTTTTTAAGACCTCCGGCACCATTTTAAAGACCTCTGGGCACCATTTTAAAGACCTCCGGGCACCAGTTTTTTAAGACCTCCGGGCACCAGTTTTTTAAAGACCTCCGGGCACCATTTTAAAGACCTTCGGGCACCATTTTAAAGATCTCCAGGCACCATTTTAAAGACCTCCGGGTACCAGTTTTTTAAGACTTCTGGGCTCCATTTTAAAGACCTGCGGGCACCAGTTTTTTAAGACCTCCGGGCACCATTTTAAAGACCTCCGGGCACCATTTTTTTAAGACCTCCGGGCACCAGTTTTTTAAGACCTCCGGGCACCATTTTAAAGACCTTCGGGCACCAGTTTTTTTAAGACCTCCAGGCACCATTTTAAAGACCTCCGGGCATCATTTTAAAGACCTCCGGGCACTATTTTTAAAGACCTCCGGGCACCATTTTAAGACCTTCGGGCACCATTTTGAAAGACTTTCGGGCACAATTTTTCTTTTAAAAATCGAATTCATTTTCTTAAGACGGATCGAGCCTTGATTAGTCAGGGAATTCAATTTAAGGACAAATCTTCAATTTACAACTTATTTTCAAAAAAAAAAATGAATGATGAAAATGAAAAAATGAAAAAAGAAAAATGGAAAAAAGGAAAAATGGAAAAATAGAAAATGAAAAATGAAAAAATGATAGAAGAATGAAGAAGAAAACCTCTTTCCCTTTCCTTCACATGTGATTTCATTGACCGTACAAAATTAATGTTGGTTTATCTTTGTCTGATTCCTGATTCTCAGCAATAGCCAAAGAGGGGCGGCTGTAGACAACTAATTTTGTCCGGACCACTAAACAGGTATGTTTTCTTCCTATATTGATGTTTCCAAGTGTAAAAAGATTGTTTTTATCCTGCAGGTGGTACTCCGAGACTTAGTTTAAGTGGGCGAGCATAAAAAGTCAAACTTGAAAAAAGTCATCCTTCAACCCCAAAAAAGTCAACCCCAAAAAGTCAACTACTGAAAAAGTCAACCCACTTTCAAAATCAAGATTTTGAGTTCAATTGAAAAATGGCAAAATAATTTTGATAATCCGAGGTCTACTTTGAAAGATATAGAGTTCGGAAGTTGGGATTTGGAGATTCAGTAGAAAGAAAACCCTAATCCGAGAAATTTGAGGAAAAGTGCTCAAACGATCAAATTGGTCGAAATTGAAGGTTACAAATGAAAGATAAGCACTGACTACGGGTAATGGAGAAGTCACTTGCAAGAGAAACCGAAAGAAAAGTCAATCCGGGAGAAAACCGAGAATTAGGGTTTTTAGTGGATTTCGGTGAAATCGGGAAGAATCACAGAAATGGCCCGACTTGGTAAGACCAAAGCCCCCAATGGATGAAGAATGATTAAAAAGGATAGCCCAAGGCTCATATTGAAGAAAATCTGAAAATCGGACTTGTTTTGAGCAAAACCGGGTTTCGGAGGTAAAAGGGCAAAATTGGAAATTTTGGGAAAAATAGTAAATGGACTCCAAAAATTCTAAAAATTTTTCAATCTCATTCTTAAATCATTTGAAAGAGATTGGCGAAAGAAAATCTTGATTCGGAGTTCGTTTGCAAAATGGCCAAATCCCGGGCTTCTTATGTAGTAATTCAAAAAGGAAAATCTCGGAAAAATAGCAAATGAGCTCCAAATCTTTGAAATTTTGCAAATATTATTTTTAAATTATTTGGAAGAGATTGGTAAAAGAAAATCTTGATTCGGAGTTCGTTTGCAAAATGGCCAAATCCCGGGCCTTCTATGCAATAATTCAAAAAGATAAATCCCGAAAAAATAGCAAATGGACTCCAAAAATTCTGAAAATTTTCAAATCTCATTTTTAATTTATTTGGAAGAGATTGGCGAAATAAAATCTTTATTCGGAGTTCGTTTGCAAAATGGCCAAATGCCGGGCCTCCTATGTAGTAATTCAAGTCGATAAATCCCGAAAAAATACCAAATGAGCTTCAAAAATTATAAAAACTTCCAGATCGCACTTTTTATTTATTTTGAAGATATTGGTGAAGAAAAATCTTGATTTGGAGCTCGTTTAAAAAATGGTAAAATTTAGGGGCATAAAAGGGTATTTTTGGAAGAAAAAATCCAAATAAATAGCAAACGGACTCGGATAATTTTGAAAACTTCCAGAACTCAATATTTTATTATTTTGGAAGTATTAAAAAAAGAAAAATTGAATTTGGAGTCCGTTTGATATTTATTTGCATCCGAGGGGCAAAACGGTCATTTCACCTAAGCAACCGAAAAGGGCTTCTTTGGGCCTTTCAAAAAATTAGAGTTGGGCTGGAAAAGAGAAGTTCTGGCCTGCCCAAGCCCAAAGGAAGGAGGAAGCTTCTGATTTTTCAATCAAATGGCTAGAAATCAAGAGTTAGTTAGAGATTCTCTTTGATCAAGCCATGGTGATTAAGCCACATAGGCCAAGAAAGATGTCAACATTATTCTTGAACATATGTAATTTGAGAGAGCTGAGATGCTAATCTAAAGGTGGTAATTTCATGATTTTTCACCTTGAATTATTAGCCATTTGATGGGAAATTGGTTACAAAAAAATGACAACACCTTGAGCCATTTAGAGGGGTTTCGGCCAGCAGGTTTAGGGAGGCAGAAAATTCATTTTTCATTTTCATTTTGGCTGAGTTCTTTGAGTTCTTACTTTTTTTTCTCTCCTTGGTTGAAAGCAAAAACCAAAAGTTTAGAAAAGAAAGGAAAGTTTGAAGAGAAAAGCTTGAAATATTAGCTTCTTGGGGTTTCTCTCGAGCACCAACTCTTGCACTTTCTTGATTTTCCATTCTTGTTTTTGCTATTTTGATTATTATTTGGTGCGTTTCTATTTTAAATAAATGTTTTTTATTGTTCTTCTCAAGTTCTTCCTTCATCTCTTTCTTAAGTATATTTTTTACATTTTATTTTTACAATAAACTCACCATGGCCAAATGGCCTACATTATTTATTTAAGTTGCTGTTTTGGGTTTATTTTACTATATTGTTTATGTTATTTTCTTTGATTTTGATGTTTTAAATGTTATGTTACTTCATATTCTTGAGTTTGTTTGCTTTGTTTGTTGCCATTTATGTTTTAAATATCATGTTTTTGCATTTTTAATTTTCTATTCTCATGATGTTTAAAATTGAGCATGTTTTAGATTTAGTATATCAAGTGTTTGTGAAAATGCTTGTGTGGTCTTTGCATGATTTGAGTTTTATATCTTTGTTGAGCATGTTTTAGATTTAGTATATTAAGTGTTTGTGAAAATGCTTGTGTGGTTTTTGCATGATTTAAGTGTTATATTTTAGCTGAGCATGTTAGTATACCAAGTGTTTGTGAAAATGCCATGCTTGTTGGAGCTTGAGGCCATTTGGCTACTCCATGTGTTTTGCATTGTGTGTTGCATTTTTGCCATGTTAGTTGGTAGGTTTTTTCATTTGCATGACATTTATTTTAGTTTTGCATGCTAGTATACCAAGTGTTTGTGAAAATGCCATTTTTGCTAGTTACATCATGCTATTCGGCCACCCTTGGAATTCTTGCATTTTATGTGCATTCTTGCCATGTTAGTTGATAGGTTAGCATTTGCATGATATTTGGTTGAGTTTTTGGTTTAAGCATGTCTTGGGTTTGTGAAAACGCCATGCATATTTTAGTTATTAAGTTAGGTTTATTTGCCAAGCATGTTCATGCATTTTTGGTCTAGGTTGCATTAAATGCCATGCAAGCTCATTTAGGTCTAGGTCACTTTATGAATGCCATGCATTTTTTTCATGACATTTAGGTTTAAATCCATGCATTTCATGCATTATGTTTGCTGTATTGTTTCATGCATTTCATGTTCATGCCACTTGAATAATGACTTGAGCCAATTAATGGTTCAAAGTCATGCTCTCTTGAGCACACTTGTGGAAAATTAAGTTTGTCAAGTTGATTATTCTACCTTTGTGATTTTTTTTTTACTTAGCCAATTTTTATCTAACTTTCAAAAAGTCCTAGATACTGTTTGCAAGTCATTTTATGAGCTTCAAATATTTTTACTTTGATTTTTAAATGATTTTACCAAAGCCATCAGAAATTTTGGCAAAGCAGTTTTTTTTTTTTTCAACCAAAACTCGTACATCTCTGATTTTTCTGGGAATACATATTTAATCAGAAAATTAATCCGATTTTTTCCCGTCTATTTTTACATGTCCTGAGTCTCCAGTATTTGTTTCAAAATTGTTTGAATTTTTAAAAATAGGATAAAAAATCGTGGCTTAAAACTGGACAGTGGAGTCAGAATTGAATTTAAAGAAAAATCATATTTCTGTTTTTGTTAAGTTACTTAGAGTGGGCTGATTAGGAGGGTTAGATACTGACTTAGGGTAGTTTCTAAGCCTTTCTAAACTCTAAAAATGGTTTTTCAAGTCTCGGGTTAAGGGTAGTCAAGTCCGCATTTTAAACTTAGGAAATTAGAGCCATTTAAAAAAAGATTTAGCCCAGTTTTTATTTTTAATTCAAGCTTTTCAAAATTGTTTTCAAACAATCACAAAGTATTTTGGTTTTAGAATATTTAATTTGACATATTTTCCTAAGGTAGCCGGATATCTTTTTAGATATACGGATTTCCTTAATTAAAGGAAAAAATACATTTCATGCATTGCATTTTTCATATTCATGCATTTTATATAATATATGATTCTTGCTATGATAATTTCTATGATATTGTTATGATTTTGAATTATGTTATATTGTTTATTATATGATTTGGAATATTTTATGATATCCTATGCTTTTTATTTAGTTTTTTTTTTTTTTTTGTCATATGATTTAGCATATACTATGTTCATGCATTATTATTTTCATTTTTATTTTCATGCATATTATATGGTAGCATTTTTTCATATTCCATCTCATTTAATTTATATGCCATATCATTCATGTTTGCCATGTCATTTAAATTATTTCATTTCATATAGAATATGTTATGTTACTTAGGTTATTTTATTTCATTTAGAAAATATCATGTTACTTAGGTTATTTCATTTCATATAGAATATGTTATGTTACTTAGGTTATTTTATTTCATTTAGAATATATCATATGACTTAGGATATTGCATCTCATATAGAATATACTATGTTACCTAGGTCATTTCATTTTATTTATAATATGTCATATAACTTAGAATATTTTATTTCATTTAGAATATGCTAAGGCATTTATTTCATTTCATTTAGAATATACTAAGGCATTTACATTATATCATATCATTTAGGAAGCATTATATTATTTAGATTTTGCTATGTCATTTTATTTATGTCATGCATATACATATTCATATCTTTTAAAATCTTTTCAAAAGGATAATGATTTTTTCAATAAAAAATAAAGATATTCCCGAGTTACAATAATTCATGAGTTCCCTACCGGGTTTGCTGGAGGGAATATCATCAATTATCATTAATAAAGGAATATCTTTCTTTCAAAAAAAGAGAATGATTCGGAAAGTTTTCCAAAACTAATAAAAATTTCTATATTTTGCCACGTTTGTTGGGAAATATAGGAAAATTTTGAATTTATAAATTTCGGATCATTTTCAATCAAAAACGGAATTATTTTTATTCAAATTGGGAATTAACTTGAAATACTAAATTTAAAACCGATTTTTTACCGAGACTTGAGATAACACACGATTAATAAGGTACCGTTTTATACGGGCGTTGTGGGGGTGCTAATCCTTCCCCGCACGTAACCGAGTCCCGAACCCGTTTCTTTGATTTCTGTGGTTTAAACGCAGACTTGAAATTTGTTTTAATTAATTTTTAAAATATTTTATAAGACCAGTTTTAATAGGTGGCCGATCACACCTAGCTAAAAAGGATTGGTGGCGACTCCATGTCTATTTCAAGGTCATTTCCAAAAACCTTCATTTTTCTAGAGGAATTAAGTCGACTTTTCCTCGGTTTTGTTTAAGTCACGCTTAACGAATAATAAAGTCTTGCGATGAGACTCGTTATTTTTTAGGTTGCGACACATTTATTCATATTTATAATCATTCATTTATTCATTCATTTATTCATTTATATTCATGTACTTAATCATTTATTTTTCATTTCAGCATCCATTCACATTTAGTCAGTCATTCATTCACTTATAATAAAACATAAAAAATGTGCCAATAAATTCTAATTCATGGTTTTTTAAAACTTAAGGTAAAATTGGGTGCACTACAAAAGAACCAAATTTTTGGCATCGTTATAACACTAGATCTCAAGCCAGAGTTATGGAGAATGACCAGCTTACTCATATTGAAAGAATGGAATGAGTTCAGAGGGAACAGCAAGAGCAATTGGCTAATTCTCAGGGGGAATCAAAAGAGCAAATGGCCAAGCTCATGAAAATGATGAATGCTATGCTGAGGCAAAAAGGGCCGGGTGAGAATTCAATTACAGGAAGAGGGGCAGTGAATCAGGAGGGCCGACCTGAAATTGTGCAGCTGAATGGCCAAACATCCCAGAATATAGGAAATAAGCTTCCAACAAGGGAAGCATCCTATGTTTATATTCAACCGATTGCTGAAGCACAGAATTTTGCTCCCGGAAAGGTTAACATTGGGGCTAACCCAATTGATGTTGTTGATGTTCCGAACTTTGAGGAGCTTGTTGAGAAGGAGAAGGCTAAGATGGTTGAACTAAAGAAGATTGAATATGCAGAATCTCAGAAAAAGTATCAGCTGTTGGAAGAGAGGCTAAGGGCGGTAGAGGGTGCAGAATTGTTTGGCAGTTTGGATGCCAAGGAGATGAGTCTGGTACATGGCCTAGTAATTCCTACTAAGTTTAAAGTGCCAGACTTCGAGAAGTATAATGGGACCACCAACCCATCAGCACACCTCACCATGTACTGCCGAAAGATGACAGGACATGATGACGATGAAAAGCTGCTCATCCACTGCTTCCAGGATAGTTTAACGGGTTCTGCAACCCTCTAGTATAATCAATTGACCCGGACTAAGATCCGTTCTTGGATGGATTTGTCAAAGCTTTCATGGAACATTATAAGAACGTATCTGATATGATATCTGATAGGTTGTCACTGCAGAATATGGAAAAGAAAACTACTGAGAGTTTTAAGGAATACTCTCAAAGGTGGAAAGACTTGGTCACTCAAGTGCAACCCCCTCTGACTAGCAAAGAAACTACGGTGCTTTTCATCGAAACTCTAAAAGGCACCATCTATGACAAATTGGTGGGGAGTGCCACTAAGAATTTTGTGAATATGGTTATATCCGACGAAATGATAGAAACCGCTATTAAGATTGGCAAGATGGAAGGCGAAGAATCTTTAACTCCAAAGGAAGTAATCCCTGCCAAGAAGAAAGAAGAAGCTCATGCAGTTAGCTACAACCATTATCCCTATACACCTCCTACACCCTATTCATCTCCTAGACCATATACACCTCCTACACCCTATACACCCCCTGCACCCTATACACCTCATCCGGTATACAATCCTTATTACCCTGCTATAAACCACCTTACCTGAAACCCATTCCCTTACACAACCATACCTCAACAGCCATATCCTACTGGCATATCCCCACAAATAACCCTTCCCCAAAACACTGTCCCGAATACCCAGGGTGCCATTCGCAATGACCAATGATCATCCAGGAATAATCAAAAAACCCAATTTGATCCCTTTCCTACAACTTATGGTGAATTATACCCCAAACTATTGCAAGGACAGCTTGTTGCATCCTTATACCTTACACCCTTGAAACCACCAACCCCAAGTGGTTTAATGTAAATGCTAACTACGCATATCATGCGGGGATTCAAGGGCATTCAACTGAGGATTGCATTGCCTTTAAGAAGAAGGTCCAAAGTTTGATCGACATCGGGGTTGTAAAGTTTGGATCAAGGAACATGCCTAATATAGCAGGTAACCCATTGCCCAATCAAGCTGAGGCTAAGGTGAATAGAGTGTTGACAGGGGAAGTTGGTAGAGTGAAAATAAACATCAGTGAGGTGAAGATTCTAATGATAAAGGTGTGGTTCGAAATGGTTAGGCGGGAATAGTTCAGGATGAAGATAGTCTGAAAATGGTTGCAAGCAGGACGGAGGATTATTGTCCGTTCCACAGATGCAAGGGACACATTATACAGTAGTGTAGAGATTTTTTTAGCTAAAATTCAGCGAATGATGGATGTGGGCGAGGCCCAATTTTATGAGGAAACAGAGGAAGAAGTGGATGATACAGAGAATACAACCGGATATGGGATGGGCAGACCTTTCATGATCTACTATGATGAGCCAAAAAGGAAAGCTACCCCAATTTATGAAGAAATTACACCAAAGTTAATTATAGAGCTGCCATCTTTTTTCTAGTACAAGGAGAATAAGGCTGCACCGTGGAAATATGATTGCAGCGTGGTTACACTGGGCCCTTCCAATCAGCAGACAATAAATGATATAACAGGTGAGGGGCATCTAACCCGCAGTGGTAGATGTTATGCCCCTAAAATTGTTAAGCAAAATCCGTTGGAAAAAAAAAGGAGGAAGTGATAAAGGAAAAAGAATAGTAGAGCCGGTCCATATAGAGATGGATCAGTCAAAAGGAGTAGAGAAGAACTCAGCCTAGTTGAAAGAACCAGTGAATGAAAAAGAGGCTTGTGAATTTTTGAAATTTATAAAGCATAGTGAGTATAGTGTTGTGGAACAACTGCACCTTCAACCAGCAAGGATTTCGATCCTTTCACTATTGCTGAACTCGGAGCCATATAGAAATGTCCTGCTAAGGGTTTTGAACCAAGCATATGTGGCCAATAACATATCGGTGGAGAAACTAGATCGGTTGGTGGGGAACATCGCAGCGAATGATCACATATTTTTCAGTTATGATGAAATACCACCCAATGTTGTTGGATCTACAAAAGCCCTTCACATTACAACTACTTGCAAGGAGCACATACTACCTCGAGTACTCTTGGATAACGGTTCTTCACTGAATGTAATGCCTTTGGCAACCCTGTCTAAGCTGCCAGTTGATATTTCCTACATGCTACCAAGTTGCACTGTGGTCAGAGCTTTTGATGAAACTTGATGGGAAGTAATGGTAACTATTGAGGTCCCGCTGGGGATAGGTCCTTGTGGTGGATTTCCAGGTTATGGATATCACCCCGTCTTATAACTGTCTATTGGGAAGTCCATGGATACATTCTGTTGGGGTAGTACCCTCATCTCTCCACCAGAAATTGAAGTTCGTAATGGAGGAACGTTTGGTCAGTGTGTCGAGAGAGGAGGATGTCATAGCCTCTACATCTACTGACTCTACTTACATAGAACTAAATGAAGATGTTATGGAATACTCCTTCAGGTCTTTGCAATTTGTTAATGATGTGTTCGTCACTGAAGAACGTAAAATTCCAAAACTAAAGCTTTCCAAGAATACCAGGTTGGGAGTGAGAACAACGGTAGGAAAGGCCTGCAGAGCAAGAAAAAGGCTGGAAAGTATCTTCAGGGTATGGACAGGACAATTGAAGTACTGGAAGAAGGATCAGTTGGGTCTCGAATATCTTCCAAAGGCTCATGAAAAGAGGAGATAAATTGAGAAAAATCGACAAAGGAGGATGGCTCGTCTCTCGGGTATGGATATAGAGTAGGAGCCCATGACTTTCCCACCAATCCTTCACAGCTTTCAATCGGCTGGCTTTCTGTTTGGGGAGAAGGATTCCGACGACGTTTTGGTAATGATTGAACATGCTTTTGAGAAGTTTCACATGAGCAGAGAAGAACAAATGCAAGACATGGTGATTTGTATGGCTGGTGAAGAAGGAATTGAAAACAGAGGTGCAAGTTGGATGGTGTGACCATGTCCACCGAGTTACAAATTAACAAATTGGAGTGCGACCGAGCTTTCTTTAGTCTTTAGGTTTACTCCAAAGTAATACTTTAAAACAATCTTAATTATATTTCCCTAAGGATATTGAGAATTTTTCTGTACGGGCTTTTGTTTAAAATCTTCATTCAATAAATAACAAGTACAATGCATTTTCTTCATATTGATTTGTCCATATTCTTTCATTTTTGCTTCTCATTTTTCTTTCATTGCCTATATACTTTCCTATATTGTTTCTTCCTAACCTATTTACAGGTCTACGGATGCAAAATATGAGGACTATCCTGTCAATAATTCTGAAATTGATTTTGAAAGACCCATTTGCACGGGTGATTTCGACGTCGACGAAGATGCCGAAGATTATGGTCTGCCCCCGGAGCTATTGAGGAAAATAGAACAAGAGGAGAAGCAAGTATTGCCTCATAAAGAGCCGTTAGAAATGATAAATCTGGGAAATGGGGAAGAAATAATGGAGGTCAACCACATTGTCATCATCAATAAAGTGTGAACTGATAGCTTTGCTCCTGGAATATGTCGATGTATTTGCATGGTCACCATCCAAAGATTTTCCGAACAAGACATCCAAACTTTTCTTGGACAAGACATCAAACCTTTTCTGGACAAGACTCCAAAATTTTTCTGGACAAGACATCCAAAATAAAATTTCATCCCAAAATTATATACATGTCATGTGAAAAGATATTTATCTTAAGCTCTGTCGGGTTGCCGGGGAGTTCGATATCCTAACACATGCCATTTATATAATTTCACACGAAGATAAGATAAGGCCCCGGGATATCCGCTGAGGTATTTTCATTTCTTGCAAAATCGAACTTGTTTCCTTAAGACGGGTCTAGCCTTGATTAGTCAGGGAATTCAATTTAGGGACAAATTATTCGAAAATATGTTTTTAGTTTGATCCAAAATTATATACATGTCATGTGAAAAGATATTTTTCTAAAGCTTTGCTGGGTTGCCAAGGAGTTCGGTGAAATATCCCAATACCATGCCATTTATTTAATTTAACACCAAAATTTTTCCTGGATAAGAGAACCAGATTTTTCTCGGACAAGACATCCAAACTTTTTGCAAATCGAACTCATTTTCTTAAGACGAGTCGAGTCTTGATTAGTCAAGGAATTCAATTTAAGGATAAACCTTTTATTTTAAAGAAATCGAACTCGTTTCCTTAAGACGGGTCGAGCCTTGATTAGTCAGGGAACTCAATTTAAGGACAAACCTTTTTGTTTTAAAGAAATTGAACTCGTTTCCTTAAGACGGTCGAACCTTGATTAGTCAAGGAACTCAATTTAAGGACAAATCTTATTGTTTTAAAATTTCACCAAGATAAGTTAAGGCCTCGGGATCTCTGTCGAGGTATTTTTTTATTTTGCAAATCGAACTCGTTTCCTTAAGACGGGTCGAGCCTTGATTAGTCAGGGAACTCAATTTAAGGACAAGTCCTTTTATTTTACAGTTTACAAAAATGAAAATTTATAAAAAATAAAAAAAAATGAATGAAAAACTGATGAAAATTCTCCCTTCTATTCTTCACATGTGATTTCACTAACCGGACAAAATTATTGTCTATTTTATCTTTGCCTCATTTTTGATTCTCAGCAATAGTCAAAAAGAGGCAGTTATAGACACCTAATTTTGTCCGGGCCCTTTAAACATGAAAATTCTTCCTTCAACTTCTCGGATGCGAAGAATCTTCCCTCATTCTATAGATGGGTTTCCAAGACTTTGATTCGGAGGTAAAAATGAAAAGTCAACCATGAAAAAGTCAACCTAAAAAAGTCAACTACTAAAAAAGTCAATTCTTAATCAAAATCAAGATTCGAAGTTGAATTGAACAATGGTGAAGGAATTTTGATAATCAGAGATCTACATTTGAAGATAGAGAGGTTGAAAGACAAATTACAAAATTCAGTGTAAGAAAAATGAGAAATTTTGCAAATTTGGGGAAAAGTGCATAAATGATCAAATTGAACGAAATTGAAGGTTCCAAATGGAATAAGATCTATAAATATGGATATTGGAAGGTCCAATTTTGAAGCGGAGTTGAAGGAAGAATTGGTTTAAAGAGAAAAAGGAAAATAAGGATTTAATGAATAAATAGGAAATTCACAAATTAGGGGAAAACTATAGAGATGTTATGATTCAGTGAAATTGTAGCCCCCAATTGATGAGTAATAAATAAATAAAAATATCTCAAGTTCCAATTTGAAGTGGATCCAAAGAAAGGGCTAATTGGACGAGGAACAGGAAAAACGAGAAAATTCCCAATTTTGAGGAAAAATGGAAAAACTAAATCTGAGAGGAATTCCGATGTAAATATTGGGAATTTTTGATCCAATTCCAATACAATATATGACAAAGGAATTGGAAAAAGAAAATCCAGAAATTTGGCCTGTTTCGAGTAAAACCAAGGTTTTAGGGGTTAAAGGGCAATTTTGGAAAATCCGAAAAAATAGAATACGAGCTCAAAAAATTGTAAAACTTTCTAGAACTGAGTTTTAGGATGGAAAGAAGAATATGAGAAGAAAAAAACCCGAAATTGGGGTTGAAAAACAAATATGCTAAATTCGGGAGACTAATTCACAATTTGAAAAAAAAAATCCAGGAAAAATAGGAATTTAGCTCGGAAAATTATGAAAACTTCTAGAACTGAGTTTTATATTTTATGGAAGGGATTGGAGAAGAAAAATCCAGAATCGGAGCTCAAATGGAAATAGACAAAGTTTGGGAAGCACTCAACTAAAACTTTAGAGAAAAATCCGGAAACAAAATGCAGAACGAGCTCAGAAAATTATGAAAACCTTCAGAACTGAGTTTTATATTGGATGGGATGGATTAAAAAAGAAAAATCCAAAATTGGGGTCTATTTATAAATAAATTAAGTTTGGGGGCCAAAATGCAATTTTATTAAAAAAATCGAAAAGGGCCATTTTGCAAATAAAAAAAGAGGAATGGCTTGAAAAATTCTAGGCCATTTTTGGCCTGCTCATGAATGGAATAGGAGGTGTGATCATCTTAAATAAAATGGCCAAGATTGAATAGCAAGATAACATTTTTAAGAAAGGACAAGATTCTCTAATACTTGCCTACATGGCATTTTTGGCCAATAGGAGGCCTCCAAATTGTAAAGCCATGTGAAGAGCATGTGAAGGCTATGTGATGATGCCAAATAGGATTAAAAATGGCAACTAGGAAGATATTTTTATAGTAAGCCATATGATCATGACAAGTGGCTTAGATATTTTGTAAAGATAGGAGACAAGAATAATCTAGATGGCATTATTGGCCAATGAGAGGTTATGAAACCTTTAATTTAAGGGAAGCATCATGCAAAAAGGGGACAAGAACCCTTAATTTAAGGAAAGTATCATGCAAGAAAGGGACAAGAATTAGCCATGTGGCAAGGATGTTGTGAGAGCATGCAAAGCATGACAAAGGCTAAAAAAAAGATGAGCACACCAATACAAAGAGGAGATTCGGCCAGCCTTAGGGGATGATGATTTTAATTTTTTCAAGGCATTTTTCACTACACTCTTGAGAATAAAAAAGAAGAGCAAAGAAGAAAACCTCTCAAGGAGAAAAAAAGAGAGAAAAAGAGAAGAAGCTTGGAAGGAAAGCTTAGCTAGGTAGCTATTTCTTCTTTTAATTTTCAATTATTTACTTGGATTTCATGTTCTTTTTCTCTTCTTTTTTTCATGTGATTGGTAACTTTCTTTGTTGAATAAAATGTTTTCAAAATAAAGTTTCTAAAAGGTTTTCCCTATCTTTTTATTCTTTAAAAAAATAACAAAGTTGACAAAATTTTCCTACACATTTTCCACTTTGGCCGAAACCTAGGGGGTCTAATTTTGCTTGTCTTTGGTTTGATTTTCTTGCTTGCTTGTTGATTGTGGGCTTCACCATTGTGGTAGGATAGATTTTTTCCTTTGGTTTTTCTTTTAAAAAATCAAATAAAAAGGTTTGAGAAGCTTAAGGATCTTGATTTTTATCAAGTGATTTTGGTTAGGTAGGACTATATCCAAGAAATCAACCATTGAGCCAACTTTGGTTTTTCTTGCTTGTTTATTTTTTAGCTTATGTTTGATCATTTTCATATGTTTGTTTGCTATAAAATCATGCATTCATACCATTCTCAACTTGATTTTTGGGTAAGGTCAATCAATGATCTCTAGCCAAAGTCTCCTGTGTATACTAGTTGAAAGAGTGATAGTTTTAAGTTGGACATTTTGACTTTGGGCAATTTTTTCACCACTTATCTCCTATCAAAATAAAAAGAGTTTTTAACCACATGTAGTAGACCCTTAGAGGAGCCTCTAGTATTTTTCCTAGGATTTTTAGAATTTTTTATCAAAGGTGAAAAAATGGTTTTCGGTAAAACATATTTTAGTTTACTGTTCTGTCTTTAAGGCAAGTTTGGGCAAGGCATGCTTAGTCCGATTTTAAAACTAATTTTTCCTCATAAAGATCATCATGTTTCAAGTCTATACTGATTTTTTCATAATTTTTTGAATTTTTTATAAGGGGTAAAAAAATAGTTTTCTAAAAACTGGTTGTCGCAACCTAAAAAATAACAAGTCCCATCGCGAGACATTACTCGTTAAGTGTGACATTGGGGGAAACAGAGGAAAATACGACTTAATTCCTCTTGAAATAAAATGAGTGTTTGAAAACAACCTCGAAAAAGAAATAGAGTCGCCACCAATCTTTTTTGGCTAGGTGTGATCGACCACCTATCAAAACCAATTTTGTAAAATATTTTAAAATTAATTAAAATATTTTAAAAACCAATTTCGAAGTCTACACTTTTAAACCAAAAAAATCAAAAAAGCGGGTTTGGGAGTCGGTTACGTGCGGGGAAGGATTAGCACCACCACAACGCCCATATAAAACGGTACCTTATTAATCGTGGGTTATCTCGATTCTCGGTAATCATCGATTTTAGAATTGGTATTTTAAAATAAATCCCAATTTAAAGAAAAATAATCCCATTTTTTATTTGAAAATGATCCGGAATTTATTAGCACAAAATTTTTCTATATTCCCCGGTAGACCCGGTAAAATATAGAAATTTTTATTTATTTGAAAAATCTCCGAATCACTCTCTTTTTTAATATACTTAGAGTACGAGGAATGCCACTACTGAGACTGACACAAGAGAGAATGAAGGACATTCGCTACCTAGGGAAAAAAGATTCAATCCAGCCCCAAGCGTACTTGGAGCTCAGCCTATTCAGTTTCAGCCAAGAAAGCGGATAACATTCGATTCGGGCAATGACAATGCCTTTAGCTTCAGAAATCTATAGAAGAGGAGAAAGTCTCATTTCTCGCCCCAACCACCCCATATGAGTTAAAAGATCAAGAGAGTGAGTTGGTATACCCACAATGGAATTACCTGAGCGAGCCTAACCGTACTCTGCCGCATTTTCTACAAGAAGAATTGAATCATAAGCATGGAATCGGGAAAGCATTGGATTTCCAACAGTAAATATTCTTTATTTGAATGCTGTCCCTTTCTGTAGAATCCCCTGCTTTTGAAAAGGCTAAGGCTTGAATGACGCTCTTAGAATGGCTTGTGTAAGAAAAGTCTGGAATGCCAAGTGCGGATAAAATACCCGCATTCCTATGAATGAAAGATAAGCCTCTATAACTGAACATAAGATAATGGAATCTAAGATATTCCATTGTTAATGATAATTGATGATATCCTCCCCGGCAAACCCAGCAGAGAACTCATGAATTATTTTAACTCGGGAATAACCTTGTTTTAAAAAGCATGATTATATTTATTGTATTAGAAATCATTTTAAAAAGATGGTTATGAATATGCAAATCATTACTAATGACATGGCAAAAGAGTGAATGACAAGGTAAAAAAGAATTAATGACATGGCATAATGAGAATAACCTAATGTTGTCATGGAAAGTGACATGTCACATGAAAAATGACCTAATATCTAAATGACATGGAAAATGTCATAGCATAATGAAAAAAACCTCAAGTCTAAATGTCATGGAAAATGACATGTCATATGAAAAATAACCTAATATCTAAATGACATGAAGAATGTCATGGCATAATGAAAATAACCTAAACTTTAAATGTCATGGAAAATGACATGTCATATGAAAAATGACCTAATATCTAAATGACATGGAAAATGTCATGGCATATGAAAATAACCTAATGTTTAAATGTCATGGAAAATGACATGCCATATGAAAAATGACCTAATATCTAAATGACATGGAAAATGTCATGGCACATGAAAATAACGTAATGTTTAAATGTCATGGAAAATGACATGTCATATGAAAAATGACCTAATATCTAAATGACATGGAAAATGTCATGGCATATGAAAATAACATAATGTTCAAATGTCATGGAAAATGACATGTTATATGAAAAATGACCTAATATCTAAATGACATGGAAAATGTCAAGGGACATGAATGACATGGCATATGAATGACATGGCATATGAAAGACATGGCAACATGAACGGCATGACATGTAAATGAACGACATGGCATATGAATGAATGACATGGCAAAATCAAAAAATGACATCATCACAAAATATTCATAATCACATCATAATCACATGCACACATCATTATTTGAAAAGAATTATTCATATGAGGAATCATACAAATAGCATATGTCAAAAAATATTATCATGCTTCCTGGCAAATCTTGCAAAGCTTGGAAAATAATTCTTTCATATGACATTTACATGGTTCCGAGTAAAGTGAAAGCCATATGTTCCGATTCCAGAAACACATGCGTTGAAAAATTTCCTAACCTCCCCGGCAACTTGCCAAAAATTAGAAATTAATTCTCACCAAATGTTTAGGAAACTGAAACACACGTTTTATGTCAAATTAAAATTTAAAAACATTTTAAAAATGCAATGCATGAAGATGTATTTCTTCCTTGAAGTAAGGACATTTGTACACCTAAAAAGGTATCCGACTACCTTAGAAAGATACTTAAACCAGATTTTCAAAATCAAAAGACTTTGAGATCGGATTAAAAACAATTAGGAATTTTTTGGATGAAAATGGCCTCATGGCCGAACCCCCAATTTGAAAAGGCTCTATTTTCCTAGTTTTGAAATCCGGGTAGACTACCCTTGACCCGACTTTTATAAAATCAAATTTTATGATTGAAATGATTTGAAAATTAACCTAAGACAGTAACTAATGTCCCAAATCAGCCCCCTCTTAATATCCTAACCAAAACAGAAAATTACTATTTCTTAAAAACAAATCTGACTCCCACTGGCAGTTTTGAAACCTGATTTTTTTACCATTTTAGAAAATTTCAAAAAATTCTAAAAAAATTTTGGCAGGCCTAAAACATGTTGAACTTCGTGGGAAAAAATCAGCTTAATTTTTGGAGCAAGGGTACTATGATCGAAATTTTACCAAAGTCAAGATAATGAGCTAAAACTACTTTGTTAAAAACCAATTTTTCAACCATGATAAAAAAATCTAAAAATCATGAAAAAAAATCATGTCGTCCTCTAAATGACTACTGCATGTGGTGAAAAATCATTTTATTTTGACCATGGATGAGTAGTAAAAAAAATAAAATTCAGAATATCCAATCTAAACTATTACTCTCTCAACTATCATGGAAAAAGGCTTTTGGCTTAAGATCATTGGTTGATCTTGGCCAAAAACCTAGTTGAAATATCATGAAATGCATGGTATGACAGCCCGTAATCATATGACAGTAGATCAACCATGAGTGAAAAGATGAATACAACCAAGCAAGCAAGTAATATCAAGCAAGAACAAGCACAAAAACACTAGATAGGTTTCGGCTAAGGCATGAAATATGTAAAAAAAAAATTTAAAAATTGTCAAAACTTGGTTATTTGATAAAGGATAGAAAACCTTTAAAACTTATTTTTGAAAATCTTTTTATTCACAAAATTTTTTTTACAAATCACATGAACAAAAAGAGGAGGAGAAGAATCACAACATCAAAGAAAAACATTAAAGAAGAAGAAAGGAAGAGATAGTCACCTAGCTTTTGCTTTCCAAATCAAAGTTGCCAAAAAAAAATTTCTCTATTTTTTTTTCCTCTTTCTTTTTCTCTCTGGAGTGAAATGCCTTGTCCAAAAAAATGAACCTCCCCCCTTTCTAGATGTGGTCGGCCCCCCTCTTTCTTGGTGATGATGTGATCATCATTCTTCAAAATATCAAGGCCACTTGGCTTCATCACAAGGTATACTAGCCAAAGAAATAAAAATGTCATCTTGGAACTTCATCTTGGGCCTTGATCAAACCTCCTCTCTAAGTTTATGAGCTAGTCAGCCAAGGAGATAAGGATGTGCTCATCTTTCTCTTCAAAATATGTAGGCCACTTGGCATAATCACAAAGAAACTAACCAAAGATTAAAAATGTCTTCTTGCAACTTAATCTTGGCCATTGAATAAAATTGATCAAATCTCAACCTTCATTCCATCATGAGCTGACCGAATGGCCTAGAATGTTCCATCAACTTCCTCATTTTTTAATTTGCAAAATGGCTTTTTTCGGTTTCTTCGGTAAAATTGCATTTTGGGCCCCAAACTTAATTTAATTGCAAAAAAGACTCCAATTCTATATTTTCTTTCTCCAATCCCTCCAAATAAATGTAAAATTCAGTTTTGGAGATTTTCATAATTTTTGGAGCTATTTTTCCATTTTTCCCGGATTTTTCATTAAAATTGCGGATTAGGCTCCCCGAATTTTGCCTTTTTTTAAATCAGCTCCAATTTGAGATTTTTATTTTCCAATACCTCCAAATTAATATAAACCACAGTTCTGGAAGTTAATTTTTCGAGCTCGTTTCCTATTTTTCTCAGAATTTTCTCTTGGAATTTCGGGTTAGTGCACCCCAAATTTGTCATTTTTCATTTGAGCTCCAATTCCGGATTTTGTTCTCCAATACCTTCCATAAATTATAAAATTGAGATCTGGAAGTTTTCATAATTTTTCGAGCTCGATTCTTATTTTTCCCAGAATTTTCTCTCGGAATTTCGGATTAGTGCACCCGAACTTTGTCATTTTTCGTTTGAGCTTCAATTTCGGATTTTCTTTCTCCAATACCTTCCATACAATATAAAATTCATATTTGGAGGTTTTTGTAATTTTTCAAGTTCAGATTCTATTTTTCCCGGATTTTCCAAGATTCCCCTTTAACCCCTAAAACATCAGTTTTACTCAAAACGGGTCCGATTTCTTGATTTTCTTTTTCCACTGCCTTTGTTATATACTAAATTGGAGTTGGTCCAAAAATGCCCAAGTTTTACGATCAAATTCCCCTCCGATTTAGTTTTCCCCTTTTCAATATCGAAAATTTCCTCATTTTTTCGTTTTTCCTCTAACCGGCTTTTCCTTGGGATCCACTTCAAACTGGGACTTGGGATATTTTTATTTATTCATTCTTCATCAACTGAGGGCTTCAATTTTACCGAATCTGGCCATCTCTACAGTTTTCCCCAAATTTGTTGTATTAGGTATTCCTCTATATTGAATTTTCATAACCCATCTTCCGAACTCTATATCTTTCGTTGTAGACCTCGGATTATCAAAATTCTTTCACCATTTTTCAATTAAACCTTGAATCTTGATTTTGACTAAGAGTTGACTTTTTTTAGTGGTTGACTTTTTTAGGTTGACTTTTTTCGAGTTGACTTTTCATGTTGAACTCCGAATCACAAGTCTTAGAGAACCATCTATGGGATGAGTGGAGTATCTTTGCATTCTGAGAAGTACAAGGAGGAACTTCCTGGTTTATGGGGCACGGACAAAATTAGGTGTCTACACTGGTGGTTGGAGTTAAAATGAGTTTTCTCTAAACTAATAATTTTCTTTTTTATTTGTAAAAGGAGGGGCTGATTGGAGTCATTAGCTAATGTTTAGGTTGTTTTCCATGTCATCTCAAGGATAAAAATTGATTTTACAAAGATCGGGTCGTGGGTAGTTAACCTGGGTTTCAAAAATAGGAAAACTTGAGCTTTTAGGGTGTTCGACCAAGACCTTTTTCATCCCAAAATTTGCATTTTTTAAATCCGAGCCCAAAGTCATATGGTTTTTAAAATCCAATTTAAGTTTCTTCCGAAGGTAGTCGGATACCTTTTGAGGTATACGGATGTCCTTACTTCAAGGGAGAAATACATCTTCATGCATTGCATATTTTAAAATGTTTTTATTTAATTTGGCATAAAAACGTATTTTTCGGTTTCCTAAACATTTGGCGAGAATTAGTTCCTAATCTTTGCCGGGTTGTCGAGGAGGTTAGGAAGTTATTCAACGTACGTGTTTATGGAATCGAAAAGTATGGATTTTGTTTTATTCGGAATCATATAAATGTCATATGAAAGAATTATTTTTCAAGCTTTGCCGGGTTTGCTGGGGAGTATGGTAATATTTTCCGACATATGTCATGTATATGATTCCTCACATGAAAAATCCATGCAAAAATGAATTTTGAAATAATGATGTGAGCATATTCCATGATATCTAGATTTTCCATCTTAGCAATGAAAATTCCATGAATATTACATATTGATGTCATTTTATATTCATGTTGCCATAATAAGATTTTGCCATGTTAGGCATGCCATATCATTCATTCATATGCTATGTCATTTAGATTTTGCCATGTCAAGCATGCCATGCCATGTCATTCATTCATATGCTATGTCATTTAGATTTTGCCATGTCAAGCATGCCATGCCAGGCCAGGCCATGTCATTCATTCATATGCTATGTCATACAGATTTTGCCGTGTCAAGCATGCCATGTCATTCATTCATATGCCATGTCATTTAGAGTTTGCCTTGTCAAGCATTTCATGTAGATTTTTGCCATGTCAAGTATGTCATGTCATTAGTCCTTTTGCCATGTCATAATAGGATTTGCCACGTCATTAATTCATATGCCATGTTATTAATTCTTTTGGGCTATGCCATTTAGATTTTGTCATATCAAGCATATCATGTCATTCATTCTTTTGGGACATATCATTTAGATGTTGTCATGTCAAGCATGCCATGTCTTTAATTCATATGCCATGTTAAGCATGCCATGTCATTAATTCATATGCCATTTCAAGCATGCTATGTCATTAATTCTTTTGTCATGTTATAATAAAATGCTTGTCATGCCATGTTAATTATGCATGTTTTATATTCATGTTCTGATGATAATTTATACATTCATGATCATTCAATTTTTTTTTTTAAATTGATATTTTTTAATAAATAAGGCAATGTCCTAGGGTTAATATAATTCATGGATCCTCCTCGAAGATTGCCGGAGAGTCTTCATCAGTTATTATTAACGAAGAAATACCCTTCTAAAAAAAGGATGATGAGGAGATTTTCAAGAATAATAAAATTTCTATATTTTGTCGTTTTGCCGGGTAATATAGAAAATTTTTGCAATCACAAATTTCAGATCATTTACAAACAAAAATAGGATTATTTTTATAAAAAAATGGGAATTATCTTCAAATACCAAATCTAAAATCGACTTTTCACCGAGACTCGACATAACACGTGACTAATAAGGTACCGTTTATACGGGCGTTGTGGGGGTGCTGGTCGTTCCCTACACGTAACCGGCCCTCCACCCCGCACTTTTTTTCTCTGGTTCAATGCGCATATTTCGAAATTGACTTTAAAATATTTTAGTTAATTTTAAAATATCTTTCAAACCGGTTTTAATGGGTGGCTGATCACACCTAACCAGAAAAGATTGGTGGCAACTCCATTTCTTTTTCGAGGACGTTTTCATGCCCTCAACCTTTATTCCAAGAGGAATTAAATCGTCTTTTCCTTATTTTTTTCAATGTCACACCTTAAAGAAGCCGATGTCCAGTGACAGGGCAGTTTTTTGGACTTTTTTTAAACAGGTTGAGACATCTTCATTTCAAAATCATTCGTATCATTCTCTCTCTCTTTTTTTAAATGTTCTATTATTAATGATAATTGATGAAATTCTCCCCAGGAAACCTGACAGAGAACTCATGAATTATTTTAACTCGAGAACATTGATTTGCTTTAGAATTTTTAAAAATAAAAATCGATTTTCATTCATAAAAAAATAATTATGAATATAAATATGCAAAGCTATAATGTAACACAAACAAGAAAATAAAATAAAAGACAAACAAGAAGGAAAACTGCATTTCCTCTTTCCATGAGGGACATCCAAACACTTAGGGGTGTGCAAATTTTTGGTTAACCAAAAAAACCGATCGAAACCGATTGAATTCAGTTAATTCGGTTCGATTTGATTTGTTTTCGGTTTATTCGATTTGTTTATTTGGTTAAAACAGTTTAATCAATCGGTTTACGGTTTATTATTTGTAAATCGAACCGATCGATTAAACCGATAATAAGAAAATAAAAAAATAAATATTTAGCCCTATAACCCAACCCAAACCCGTATCCATAACTCAACCCATCCAATGGCCAAATGGCCCAAATCCAACCCAACCTATTACATACCCAAATGGCCAAATTGGCAAATCCAATATTAATACCCAAATGCCAAATTCATAATTAATCCCAAATTTTTAACCCAAGCTCGTCCCCAGTCCCCTTTCTTCACTCTTTCAATCCCCTTTCTATTCTTCACTGTGAAAGTATCAGAAATAAAACAGAAATCCTAACCTGACTATTCTCTTGAGTCCCCTTTCTTCACTCTTTCAGCGACTCTTCAGTATTCGACCGACGATCGCTCCTCCATCGCCACAGTTAGCCTTCTCAAGGTATCTCGTTCCCGTATCCTTTTATTTCTTTCATCTCTCACTTTTTCCTTTGTTAGCTTGAGAGACTGTGAAAATAAAATATGCTAATCACTTTTTATATCCTGAAGCGAAGGATAACTTCCCAAGGGAACTAGATCGATAGACATTCTCTAAACTTTTCTTACTATTTCCTTTATTTCTTAGTGTCGCATGAACAACTCAGCATCGATTCTTCTAGGTTTAAGTAATAACTAAAAGGGATTAGACATATGCTAGCTTTATCTGTAGATTCCTTTCGAATAGAGTTGTGCCATCTCTCCAGACTTTTTAGTTTGTATAGAAATTAATGAGTACCCAACATTGTTTAGCAGAAATCAGGATCAATAGGAGTAAAAAAAAAATATTCTCCAAATAAAAAACCGTCTAAACCGACCGAACCGATTATGTTCAGTTCAGTTGGTTCGATTTGAGCATTATATGATTAGATCAGTTTCTTAAGTGTATTAGGTTTAATCGGTTATCGGTATTTTGAAACCGAACCGACCGAATGCACACCCCTACTAATACCTATAGTGGTATCCGACTATTCTAGAGGAAACTTCGATCGGATTTGAAAACGGTAACCTAGAGGTTTAAAAATGATGCTCGGAGGTTTAAAAAATGGTAACCTAGAGGATTTAAAAACGATGTCTGGAGGTCTTGGAAAAAAATGGTGCCCGGAGGTCTTGAAGAAAATGATGCCCGAAGGTCTTGGAAAACGATAACCAGGAGGTCTTAAAAGCGATGCTCGGAGGTCTTAAGAAAAAAGTGCCTGGATGTCTTTAAAAAAAGGTGCCCGGAGGTTTTGAAAAATGGTGGAGGTTTTAAAAACGTTTTCGGGAAAACATAGGGTGTTAGGAAACTTTAGTCTGTAATCACGTAATCCGACCTAAAAGAGTTTGATATACCCTGGTACATTAAGATAAAAAAAATGGATTTGTTTACGAACTATTACTTAATCCGAACCAATAATTCTCAGAGGTGTTTAGAAAAACTATTTTTTGTTAACAAAGTGGTTGGCTCAAAGTTGGCCTCATGGATTGTTAATCCTGCTCAACTATCACCTAAAACCGAAACGACCAATGATCTTCAAGCTCATAACCATCTTTATTTTCAAGAAAAGATCAACACAATCACAACAAACATGCACCACAATAAACCATATCCAAGGCAAGCATATGAGCATGAAAACAAACTTTTAAAAAAACTTTTTTCGTACAAAAACCAAAATTCTTTTTCTTTAAAAACAGAAACCAAAGATGGAAACAATAGAAATAAGATAAAAGAAAAATCTAGAAGAGAAAGAAAAAAAAAATGGAAAACTAACTTGAAAATGAAAAAAAAAAGAATCACACTATATTTTATTTGAAAAATAAAAAAAAGAAAGAACTTTTCTCAACACTTTTGAAAATCTTTTTCTCTTTTTTTTTAAGAAACATTTTGAAAAATCTCAAAAGAGAAGAAAAGAGAGTAGAAACTAAAACAAAATCAAGAAGGAAAAATAAGTTTTTGAAAAACCATTTTTTCTTCTAAAAAACCGAAAATCCCTTTTTTTAAGAAAAGAAATCCAAAGATGGAAACAATGGAAAAACATTTGAAAGGAAAAATGTAGAGAACAATGATCAAAGCAAAAAAAACTACCTCTCTTTTCTTTTTCCTTCTTTTTTTTTTTCCTTTTTTTTTCTCTCTTCCTTCCTCATTTTTTCCTCCCTTGGCCAAATGGCTTTCTTTCTTTTTATATTGTTTTGGCTGAACGGCCTCCCCCATATTCCCCAAAGCTTCCTCTTTTTTTACCCACTTGGCTTTTTCTCAATCACTAGCCATTAGCCTTTTAGCCTTCCTCATTAAGTTCTTCTCTATTGGCTAGCCAATTACACTCAATCTTGCTCTCCTAGTTTAATTCCTATGGGCTAGTCAATGCCAACTCATGTCCTTACTTGGTGAGTCATGTCCTTCTTTGTGTGACTCATTGATTTATTTACCAAGTTTCCGTTTCTCTTCCAACAATATCTTTCACACCTCCATTTTACTACAAGTTTCATGCAAGTAAATTCTTATTTTACCCTTCCATTTCTTCTTTAATTTCAATTATTTGCCCTTCAATTCTCTTCTTGGACTTCCAAAATTGGGCATTCCACCAAATTTTTACAAATTGGGCTTCTACTTCCTACCAATTAGATTTTTTTAAAATTGAGCTTCCAACTTCCACCAAATTTCCTATTACTTGGATCCCAAATTTGAGCCCCCAACTTTCTACCAATTGGATTTCTAAATTTGGATTCTAATTTCCACCAAATTCTTACAAATAAATTGGTTCTTCCAAAGTTGACTTAAATTTTTCACCCAATCTCTTCCCACCATTTTTCCTTTTTAGTCCTTTCAATTTCACCATCCACTATTCAAAGTTTACTTCTCCAACCTTTGACTTTTTCATAATTTGACTTTGACTTTTTCATCTTGACTTTTCAACTTTTACTTTTTCAACATTGACTTTTCAACTAAAAACGTCAAAATTGGATCACGTGATTAAGGGAAATTTTAGAAGCCTGGGGGATTGAAGGAAAATTGTACCTTTTAAGGGTCTGGATAAAATTAGGTGTCTACATTGGCGATCAAGTTCTTTCGGGCAAACCTTAAGGAGTTCACTTGAGATTACGATATCTCAATAAGGTATGATTCTTGATCGCTTTGTTGCAATCTTTTATGGTCTTTGTTGCAATCCTTGGAGGATTTGACTATTGAATGTTTTAATATCATATTTTTGTTGCACACTTTAAATTGCTTAGATGCTTTATATTATGCTTGTTTTGCTTGAGCATGTACGTCGAATTCCTTTCAGTATTTCCATATTGAAAGCCTGGACAATTTCAAGGAAGAAATCCTTCTATCCAGTTAAGACTCAATGTAGAACATTTATGCTTGTTGTCTCTTGCACAATTACATTAGGTCTAAGATGAAAATTGACCTTACTGAAAGTAATGTGGATGAAACTCAATGTAATCAAACATAATGAGATGATGAAGATGACTTCACCAGGTATTGTAAGACAAGTAATGCTTGGACTAAGTGGAGGGACAAGCTTGCAGAGGAGATGTTCACAAGTTGGATGGCATCAAAGAATTCTTAAAACTATTTTAGGTTTCATCAATGATTAAACTACTTTGCATGTAACTTAATATTTGGTATTTGAATTGAATTGAATTGTTAGGTTATGGACATGTAATTCATCTGTTATTGAATATTTGACAGTGTATAATTATGTTGTTTGGCTAAGTTTATATTATTTGTTATTTGGCTAATTTAATTTCCTTCATGTTGTTTGTAATTGTGTTTTATGACTTGTTTGTTTTACGAATTATGCATTATGTTGTATACTTTTTTATGAAATATGTGATTATTAGTATATGAAAATGTCAGCTTCTAATGTTGGTATGGATGTTGCAAGTGATAATACAAGGAAGAAACTGATGTAGAGAAGAATTAGGACTAAGACCATTGCTTCGAAAAGGTAGTGGACTAAGAGGGAAAAGGCAATACTAATTGATTGCCTTCTATTGTTGAAAGACAATCCAACATAGAGAGGTGACAATAGAACTCTTAATACAAGATATCTAACTCAACTGGAAAAGATGTTGGAAATCAGACTTCTTGAAGTCAAATTAAAGGCAAATCCACATATAGAGTTCAGGATGAAGTTGTTGAAAAGGTAGTATACTACCATTTCATAAATTCTTAACAATGCTAGTGGCTTTGGATGGAATGACTAAGACAGATGTATCACTTCATCAAAGGATGTATTATTGGTTGGGCGAGGGTAAGTATCTTACATACTCCAATTCATACTTTTATGCTATATCTAATCATTATGTTTATACTAAAGATTTTTTTTGTTTAATACAATTGTGTAAAGTCATTCGATAGTTGCTGGATTAAGGAACAATTTTTTTCACATTATGATGACTTTGTTATGATTTTTGGGAAAGATAGAGCTATAGGAGCAGCAGTTGAAGGGCGAGCTGATGCAGTGGAAGAAAAGGATATAGAGGAGGAGGAATTTTATGAGGTCGAAGAATGCAAGAAACTGAGGTTGATGAAAGAAAAAAATTACAACCAAGGGAAGAAATGGATGGTTTATCATGCCAAACAACCATTGCTAGCCCATGCAAGAAGGCTATGACAAGTAAGAAAAGGTTTAGAAGCATTGATGGTTTGCCTAAGTTGGTGGAAGAAATAGGGAAATTTTGGTTTGCATATCAAGGGACTAGAGAGGATATTAAAGGTATCGCCTCTTTTTTCAACAAAGAGACTGAGTGAAATGATAGGAGAATGATGTTGTCAAGGAAATCATGAAAGTGGAGGGCTTTTGAAGGGATGTGATGTTTCCTGTAGGGAATTATATAAGCAAGGATGCATTCAAGATTGATTTTTTTAGGTTGCCAGATGAATTAAGTAGGGATTACATCTTGAAACAATTGAATGAATGTAATGTATATCGATTTTTCTTTGAAGGCTTCAAAGATCTATAGGTTAATAGTTTTGGGTGACAGCTTATTTTGTGAAGATGATGGAAAATATAGAAACTTTTTGGTGTAAATACTAGTGTCAACTAGGCTAAGGTTGATGGACTACTTGTCATGAAATATATGTTGGAAACACTTTTTGTTTACAGGTTTTTTATAGTAACTGCCAAACAATTGTTGATTGATGTGCGTGAAGGTTTATAACTTATTTTCATACATTTATAGTGTTGGTATATACCCTAGAACCAATCAGATTAGACATGGAATAAACAGTTATTAATGCAAAACCATCACTATTCGTTAGTGATACAAGGTTTTCCTTCATGTTAGTAGAATGATAAAGATTTATTGAAGTACTAATTGGATGAAGCTCATGGAACATAAAGGCCTTGCAAAGTAATTATAAAGATTTATAATTGTGAGATCATAGTGCATCAAAACCATGTTCCTAAAATTGTTCCTGGTCATTTTATTGCTAAGACGGGGCATTGGCAATGCTCAAAGACTAGTACATGTTAAGCCTTCTTACTTATGAAGTAAGCAACTGATCTCATAGGTTGAAGTATATGGTATACTTGGGATAACATGTAGGTGCTTGTTAGAGAACAAGTTCACTGAACATGGCCCGCTGTGAGAACTCCATTTGGTATTGTCACTCAAGTTTCTATGGAAATGTTCTCACATGTCAGTCGTGTAAGTAGTCCTCTGACTTGTGATACCAAGCCGTTTTGTACGTGAATTGTCATGCTTTGATTTCATCACAAATAAGTCCCAAAGAGTGATGCTTATGGTAGGGTGATTTTGGGTATGACATTAAGCATACGAAGATGGATGAGTGATCCAGAGAGGATTCACCACTCCAAGTGACATCGGAGACATATCTTATCTATTCTTAGCTTAAGTTAACTTGATGGAATCTTTGGCCATAGTATGATGAATTTAGGAGAAATAGTTTCTCTAAATTCACAAAGTTAACCAATAGCTGCAAGAACTAATATGGATTGAACATGAGTAGACACTGCACCATGCTCATGGTCTTTTCGGGATATTTGGTGAAAGGACCGAATTACACTGATGGGCTGAACACGAAAGGTTATGTCAAGACTAACTTGACTCTTCAGTATTTGGGTGGTCATGATGGCTTGCTAGAGTCCACTCATGATCTATGAATGTAAATTAATTAGATTAATTTATATTCATTGCCAACATATTGGAAGCCTAATAGGTCACACACATAAAGGTGAATTAAAAGATTAAAATGGAATGAACCTAGTTGATTAAATTGAGAATTTAATCAATAAGGACTTAATTAAAAAGTTTAATTAAGTGGAGGGACTTAAGTGCAAATAACATAAAAGTTAACCCTAAGCCCTATGTCTAGGAGTGTTGCCGCCCCCTATAAAAGAAACATGTTGCCGTCCAACTAAATCGATAATTGCTTGCGGCACATGAGATGTGCTTTGAGGTTTTGGTGTATTCTTCTTGATTTCTTTCTTCCTTTTTGCCTCTTCATAGGTTGCTAGAGAGAAAATGTTTCTCTCAAGAGGCACAGGCTAGAGTGAAGAAGAAAGAAGATCAAGAACTTGTTGCATGATTGCCGCACCAAACTCGGAGAAAAAAGAAAAAGGTTTTTTTTTTATGCTTATGAAGCATTTGGCCATGGGTGTTTAGATGGCGAGAGGTTTTTTTAAAATCTAAACCACTAGCATGGATTTCGACAGGACTCCATTCCTACCTTATGAAGGTTCTCTTGATCATCTTGTGTGGATCACTGTAGAGGCCAAACACTTGTGTGGCTAAAGTTTCGGCATTACATTCTTGGTGTTCAAGATTGAGTGGGCTGTTTGGAAACTCAAGATTACTAGTTCTTTGAGTGAAGGTATGAATCTTAATCAGATGTATGCTTTATAATTACAAGATCGCATTAAACTTTGACAAGCATGATCCTATAAGATTCAGCTACTTCTCTGTTTACTTATTCAGCTGCGTTCATGTTCTTCTTTAATTTTATTAATGTTTGAGCATGAGGTCGAATCCCAACATATAGTTCTTCTATATTAGGCTATTAGCTATATAATGTAGAAGATACTTATGACTTATGCTTATGTTTATTTGGCCAACTTTGTGGATGAAATTTTTGTGGATACTTATGCTAATAAATGAAGCTTTTGTGGATGACTTAATAGTTATATGAATTTATTTTGCTTACTTATTACTTATGGTAGCAAAATATATTACTTTCACATAATTATAAAAATACTTTATTAATTATATGTTGCTTTCATATTTCTTGTTCTAATTTCAATTGTGTATAAATGCGTAGAAAACAAATCAGGTATATACATATATATATATAGGAGGGATCCACTTACACTAGTGTAAAACTAATTTAGTTTTACACACTTTCATAAGTTTTTATGCGATTTATATTTTAACAAACCGATCATTGGATTTAACAATATAATTGTACTCTCGATCCGATATCTCTATCATGTCGATCGAGAATAATGTCTTTCCAATATATATTCAACGGTTGAAAGTTTTTTATATTGAACAAATAGTTAGACATTTTTAATTTACTCGAAACTCGACGCGCATGATCTACGTGAATAGAACATGAAATACGACAGTTGGATTAAACAAATATAAATTGTATAAAAAGTTAAGGAAGCGTGTAAAACTAATTTAGTTTCACACTAGTGTAAGGGGATCCCTCCTCCTTCTCATATATATATATATATATATATACATATATATATATATATACATATATATATATATGAGGAGTAGACCTATCATATCGATCCGATATCTCTATCATATCGATTGAGAATACTATCTTTTTCAATATATATTTAATGGTTGAAAGTTTTTTACATCGAACAAATAGGTTGACATTTTTAATTTTACTCGAAACTCAACGTGCATGATCTACGTGAATAGAACATGAAATACGACAGTTGGATTAAAATATAAATCGTATAAAAAGTTAAGAAAGCGTGTAAAACTAATTTAGTTTTACACTAATGTAAGTGGATCCCTTCTCCTCCTCATATATATATATATATGAAGAGTAGACCTGTCAAAGGGTCGAGCTATTCGTCAAAACTCGAAAACCGCCCATATTTGGGAGGGTTTGGACAAAAATATTAGGCCCGAAAAATGGGCTTTGGCAAAAAAATGAGGCCCGTTTAAAATTTCGGTCTGGCCTTGGCTCCAACATTCAAGGCCCGAGCCCAACCCGACTCATTTTTCAATTAATTAATATATCATATTTATTTATATATATATATATTATGTAATTTATGTCATATAGGAATTAAATATATAATATTATAGTGTAAACATTAAAAAATATGTTAAGTTGTTCATGTTTAAGAACTTAATAAAAGAAAAAAAAATTTATAAAGATTAAATAAAAAAATAAAAAATATGTTTTTTTTTTAAAAAAAAATTAGGAAAAAAAATATGGGAGGGCCTAAACGGGCTTGGGCTATCCATTTACAAATATGGGCGGGCTTGGGTAAAATTTGAGGCCCGTATTTCGGGCCAGGCAGGGCTTGGACAAGCATATATGGTGTTGATTGTTGGTATATGCCCTAGAGCCAATCAGATTGAGCATGGGATATAAAGTCAATAAAGCATACCCTTCACTATGGAGATAGTGATACAAGGTTTTCCTTCATGTTAGTACGATAATAAGGAGTTATTAAGTACTAATCGGATGAAGCCCATGGAACATAATGGCCTTGCAAAGGAATTATAAAGAGTTATAATTATGAGATCCTTATGCATCAAAGCCTTGTTCCTCAAACTGTTCTTGGTCATCGTATTGCCAAGACGGGTCATTGGCAATACATAAAGACTAGTATATGTTACGCCTTCTTACTTATGAAGTAAGCAACCGATCTCATATAGGTTGAAGTATTGGATACTTGGGATAACATATAGGTGCTTGTTTGTTGAACAAGTTCACTGAACATGACTCGGCAAGAGAACTTCATTTCGTAATATCACTCTAGTGTCTATGATAACGTTCTCTTAGTACCAGTAGTGTAAATTAGTCCTCAGACTTGTGATACCAGGTCATCTTGTATGGAGAGTGTTATACTTAGATTCCATCACGAACGGGTCCCAAAAAGGGATGCTTATGGTAGGGTGCTATTGGGTATGGCATGAAACATATGAAGATGAATGAGTGATCTAGAGAGGATTCACCACTCCCTATGATAATGGAGACATATCTCATTTGTTCTTGACTATGATTAACTTGATTAAGTCTTTGGCCAAAGCATGAACAATTTGAGAGAAAGTTGTTTCTCAAAATTCATAAGATTAATCATAAGTTGCAAAAAACTAATATGGATTGATCATGAGTATACACTAAACCATGCTCATGCATTATCCGGGATATATGATGAAAGGACCGTATTACACTGACAGACTGGTTGCTAAAAGGTTTCTAAAAGGTCACGCTAACTTCACAATATTTGGGTGGTCATGATGGGTTGCTAGATCCCGCTCATGATCTATGAAAGCAAGTTAATGAGATTAGCTTATGTTCATAGCCAACATATTGGAAACCTAAAGGGTCACACACATAAGAACATATGTGTATGGATTAAACATGATATTCTATTAAGGTAAAACTCAATGGAATAAAAGATCTATATTGAGGACTTAATTGACGAAGTTCAATTAAGAAAGATTAAGACATGATTGAGATTTGAGAAATCCAAAGACAATGTCTTAATGAGATAAGAGGAATCAAGATGTCTTATTTAAACTAGTATAGTCGACTTTGACATAGTGATATGCAAAGTGTATTTCGAATGACTATGTTATATTGGATTAATATCATGAGATGATATTAATAGATTAATGTCTTGAATTGTTCATGAGGAGAAAGAAACTTAATTGAGAATTAAATTACTTTTGTTTAGAAATTAATCTATCCAATAAATAAGCATGAGAAATTAGAATGGGTCCAAAGTTACTATTCTAATTTAAGACTGTCTACTAAGGATGGTTGGCCCAACTTAAGGCATTGAGATTATTGGGCCATTATTATTATTAGATAATATATTGGGCCTATTGATCCATCTTAGAATTAAATTGTTTAAGTCCAAGTGGACTAATGAAAATCTTGTGCAACAAGCTACACTAGTCAGCCAAGCCTTAGGGAGAGGGTCAGGGTTTGCGCCTGCATACATATCAGATATAAAGGTTGTAGCGCACCCTGAGACATTCATTCTACTAGAGATATTCTGATTTTTGATTGAGAGAAAGGTTGTTTCAAGAAGAGAACCCTAACCTAGCAAAATAAGAAATCACCACCTCCCTACAAGAATAGGGGTTGCCGCAATTCCTCTTCCTCTTGGTGTTTTTCTCGCCGCTTCTTTTCCTTGTTGAGTGAGAATGGTTTAGGGAGACAAACACAAGAAATAGATCTTTTCATTGTGATCTTGGGATCAGCTTGCTAGCACAAGTGAATCACCATACCTTAGAGAAGGATCCATCAGCTGTTTGTGTGGACTAGCTCTAGAGGAAGGACAATTGTGCTTCTTCTGATCTTGTTTGAATTGGATCTTGGACTTGAGAGCAAATTGTGATTTGGATCTGCAACTTAAGGTTACGATATCTTAAGTCGGTAGAAATCATATGGGTGATTTAATTTGTTTTGAATGCTATAAACTTATGCTAAACACAAGCCTAAGATCCTGTTGTACTTCGGGTGCTTTTTTGTTTACTTTTGCTGCACTTTAATTATTTTGTTTAAGCATGAGCCGAGAGTAGTAAAAAAAATCCAACAGTGGTATCAGAGCCAATGTTTTGTTGTTTACATGAGGTTTATGCATGTCAATTCTTGGTGATAAACAAGCTATTGTTTTGTGTATTGATTTTAGCATGTTTCGGTTCCTATGGTCTTAAAAGAAAAGTTGTTTTCTTTAATTTTGTTAAATCTGGACAGCAGCTATATAGTGACTTTTATCATGTGTAAAATTGTTTAAACGATAGATTAAAATTGTTTTATTCAATAAGGATTAAATCAATGATATGTCTTAGTAAACCCAACAAGTTTTGATGTCAAAAACATTGTTTTGAGTCAAGTTTTGTAAGCTGATTTGGGGATGTTATAAAATTGATTGCTTAGATGTTTCAGATCTGGAAATTTTATATTACATGCTACCATTGATGTTACAAAATTGATTTGGGCTTAAAACGTTTAAGCAAAGTTGTTTTTGGGCATGAAACATTACTACAATGCTGAAATTTTCTGGACTATTTTGTAAGTGTTTGCGTGCCATAAAATTCAAGCATGAGTGTGGAAACGTTCTACATGTTTGCTAGGAATTTTGGACAGCATCTAAGGTGAATATGACTCATCTATGATGGCTGGTTTGGCATGGAACATGATTGGAATAATGGAAATTGTTGCTGCACGCAAGTTGGCCGAACCGCTGGACCAAGGAGGCAATTGTTGTCGAATCGGGTGCAACTGTAAAGGGCAGCCAACAAGATCTTTTTGGGCATCTAGTAGCCACTGTAGATGGCATACAATGGTCTGATCACGGGCTGGAAGTGGCCATTCGATGGCCAAGGAGATTGCCTGCGCCTAAGACACTAAGAGTTAGAGTCCTACTTCAACATGGAAAACGTTTCCTAATGGGGGTGTGAATCCTAAGTGTTAGGAGAGACTTGTAGTCTGATTAGGTAAGAGTTACCTAATGAGATTTAAGTTCCTAAAGAGTTAGGATGGATTACAAACTTAAAGACTTGGTATAAGACAATGAGGTGTCCTAAAATGTTTAGGATTTTAAGCATGCTAGAATGTTTGGTCCTAATTAAGACAAGCAACCTAAAAGTTAGGTAAAGTCCGATTTCAAGATAGTTTTCTTAATTATTAAGAGTTTATTAAAAGTGTTTTAATAGATGGAACCGAAGTTGCTAGAATGATTTGATAAATTGTCTCAAATTTATTTGGTGACATTTATGCAAATAGTACACAAGATCACCAGGTGATATTGACTATGCATGTTTTTAATTCATGCTTATAATATGATTATGTATGCATGAAGGATGATTATGGACTAGACCTTTGTATGACTAGGGAATGTATGGTTGAATTTTCTTATGGTTGAATTAAGTCCATAATCATCCTAGTAGATTGCATGTGATAGATTTATTTTGAAATATGTATATATGTGATTTATGTAATTAAAATGAATGCTATGCATGACAATCAAGTATGAAATCAATGAGACCTATCTAAGAATTAAATGAAATCCCTCATTAAATTATATTGAGTACATGTTACGCATGATAAGTTGTCGTCCACCATCATAACAAGATAACCAGATTTGTTCCATCTTGAGGCTTGTTGAGTCACTCAAGGTCAAGCTGATGTATGAATATGTTTGAGTTATAGATTAGTGGGTCTTACTAAACTAAGTGTTATGTTATCCGGATGCACCAAACTTGATCGCATGACATTTAGAGGCAAAGTTAGGTGAAATGCATATGATGTTTTTAGGCAAAGAGTTGTCACCTAACTGGATCTAGGAGTTGCATAGAGATGTAATTGGTAAATTAAGTTACCTACTCAATTAGTTTCAACATGGCTTGTTGAGTCACTCAAGTTTATGCTGAAATGAAAGGGGTCCTAGCTCATTAAGAAGTTTAAGAGTTAAATTTCTCGAGATAGTAGTTGAGCGCTATTATTTTGTTAAAAAAATGAGAATAATCATTTAAGTATTAAAGCCTGACATAAATGATTACTAGTTGCTATTTATTGACTATTAAATGTTTTGATTCATACATGATATAAACGTTAAAATGGAAAATGTATTATCACTAAGAAACATACTTGATGCTAATAATTAACTGGGCCAAACTTCTTTGACTGGTTCCGCAATATCAAGATTGTCTTGACACAGGAAAAGAAGGCTTAGGTTCTTGATGAGCCCATTCCAGATGAGCCTGCTGCTGATGCAATTGAGGATGAGAGGGTGGCTTATAGAGTTCATAGAGATGATCTCGTACAAGTAACATTTGTGATGTTCGCTAGTATGGCACCCGATCTCCAAAAGCAGCATGAGTCCATGAACGCTCAGGATATCATCCTTAACCTTAGAGAATTGTTCGATAAGGAGAACCGCACTGAGAGATTTGACATCTCAAAGGAATTGTTCAAAGATGTCAGAGGGAAGCCCAGTGAGGCCTTATGTGCTTAAGATGATAGGGTATATTACCCGATTGGAGCAAATTAGATGGGTCATGGATCATGATCTATGCATTGATCTAATCCTTACTTCACTACCTGAGAGCTATTCGCAGTTTGTGTTGAACTTCAACATGAACCACTTGAAGGCTACCCTTTCTGGGTTGCTGAATATGCTCGTACAGGCCGAGCAAACCATTGTAAAGGACAAGTCATTTGTCCATTTACTTTCTTCTTCTAAACCGAAAGGTAAGAAGAAAAAGAAGACTAGATAGGATGTACCTCCTGCTTCAAAGAGTTTGAAGCCTGATGATGGTAGTGTGAAGGAAGCAAAGGATAAGGATAATGCTAACAAAGCTTGCTTTCATTGTGGGAAAACTGGTCATTGGAGGCGCAATTGCAAGGAGTACCTTGAGTCTAACAAGGGAAAGAAGCTGAAAGGAGTTTCAACTTCAGGTATAATATGATTCACTCCTTTTGGTACATGATACCTAAACGTTTGGTACAAAATGTGTATGACATATTGTAGGGACCAAAGGAAAGGAGCAGTGAAGCTGGACCATAAAGATGGCAACCGAGTTTGCTGCTACATCAGAGCTTGCCGATTTTATGGATTTTTAATAACACATTTATTTATGATTTATTTAGAAACATTTGATGTTTTTATTGGCATTGTGGGCCAATGTTGAGGATATTTAAATTTATGTTTTCGAAACATATTGCTTTGCTGGCATATGGATGCCATGCTTATTTATTTCCTCTTAAATAAATCAGTTATAGAATTGTTCTATAACATAGTCTTATATTATACAACTTGCAAAGTATTATAAATACTATTTAGGCTTAGTAATATAGAATTCAAATTGTTATTGAATTAGTCCCTTAACATTTAGATATGTGGGATTTAGTGGGAGCTATTAATAACTCTTCGAATGATAAAGGTTATGATAAATTGCCATTTTGAAAATGCAATTAGTTGGAAACGTTCCAAACATGAAATGATTGAATGTTTATATTAAAGGTTTTTAAGACCAACTCTTTTGTTTTGGCCTGCAAAAGGAGTTATATTTGGATCATTAGCTACTTGCTAATAAGTAGATTCCAATAGTTCTTATAGAAACAACTGAGCCATTTGAATGGAATCTAGGTCTCATTGTGATCTGAATTATTAACATTGATAATGAGATTCTCATGAATATGACAAAGCATATTCTCAATGCACTTAAGCTATGTCCTTGTAGAGACACAATTGCTAATCGAAAGAGTTCGGTATTACATGCGTTAGTGATTGGCTTAGTGCAAGTGGGAGATTGTTGGTATCTGCCCAAGAGCCAATCAGATTAAGCATGGGATATACAGTCAATAAAGCATACCCTTCACTATAGAGATAGTGATACAAGGTTTTCCTTCTTGTTAGTACAATAATAAGAGTTATTAAGTACTAATCGGATGAAGCCCATGGAACATAATAGCCTTGCAAAGAAATTATAAAGAGTTATAATTATGAGGTCCTTATGCATCAAAGCCTTGTTCCTCAAACTGTTCTTGGTCATAGTATTGCCAAGACGGGGCATTGGCAATGCACAAAGACTAGTATATGTTATGCCTTCTTACTTATGAAGTAAGCAACCGATTTCATATAGGTTGAAGAATGGGATACTTGGGATAACATATAGGTGCTTGTTTGTTGAACAAGCTCACTGAACATGGCCAAGAGAACTTTGTTTGGTAATATCATTCTCGTGTCTATGATAGTGTTCTCTTAGTACCAATCGTGTAAATTAGTCCTCAGACTTCTGACACTAGGTCATCTTGTATGGAGAGTGTCATACTTAGATTCCATCACGAACGTGTCCCTAAAAGGGATGCTTATGGTAGGGTGCTATTGGGTATGACATGAACCATATGAAGATGAATGAGTGATCCAGAGAGGATTCACCACTCCCTGTGATAATGGAGACATATCTCATTTATTCTTGACTATGATTAACTTGATTAAGTCTTTTACCAAAGCATGATGAATTTAACAGAAAGTTGTTTCTCTAAATTTATAAGGTTAATCATAAGTTGCAAAGAACTAATATGGATTGATCATGACACTGAACCATGCTCATGCATTATCCGGGATATATGGTGAAAGAACCGTATTACATTGACAGGCTGGTTACTGAAAGGTTTCTAAAAGGTCACGCTGACTTCACAATATTTGGGTGGTCATGATGGGTTGCTGGATCTTGCTCATGATCTATGAAAACAAGTTAATGAGATTAGCTTATTTTCATAGCCAACATATTGGAAACCTAGAGGGTCACACACATAAGAACAGATATGTATGGATTAAACATGATAGTCTATTAAGGTAAAACTTAATGGAATAAAATATCTATATTGAGGACTTAATTGAAGAAGTTCAATTAAGAAAGATTAAGACATTATTGAGATTTGAGAAATCCAAAGACAATGTCTTAATGAGATAAGAGGAATCAAGAAGTCTTATTTAAACTAGTATAGTCGACTTTGACATAGTGATGTGCAAAGTGTATTTCGAATGACTATGCTATATTGGATTAATGTCATGAGATGATATTAAAAGATTAATGTCATGAATTATTCATGAGGAGAAAGAAATTTAATTGAGAATTAAATTACTTTTGTTTAGAAATTAATCTATCCAATAAATAAGCTTGAGAAATTAGAATGGATCCAAAGTGACTATTCTAATTTGAGACTGTCTACTAAGGATGGTTGGCCCAACTTAAGGCATTGAGGTTGTTGTACCATTACTATTATTAGATAATATATTGGGCCTATTGATCCATCTTAGAATTAAATTGTTTAAGTCCAAGTGGATTGATGAAAATCTTGTGCAACAAGCTGCACTACCCGGCCAAGCCTTAGAGAGAGGGGTCAGGGTTTGCACTTGCATATATATTAGATATAGAGGCTGTAGCCACACCCTGAGACATTCATTCTACTTGAGATATTCTAATTTTTTCTTGAAAAAAAGTTGGTTTCAAGAAGAGAACCCTAACCTAGCAAAATAAGAAATCGCCACCTCCTTGCAAGAACAAGGGTTGCCACAATTCCTCTTCCTCTTGGTGTTTTTCTCGCCGCTTCTCTTCCTTGTTGAGTGAGATTGGTTTAGGGAGACAAACACAAGAAATAGATATTTTGATTGTGATCTTAGGATCAGCTTGCTAGCACAAGTGAATCACCATACCTTAGAGAATGATCCATCAGCTGTTCGTGTGGACTAACTCTAGAGGAAAGACAATTGTGCTTCTTGTGATCTTGTTCAAATTGGATCTTGGACTTGAGAGCAAATTGCGATTTGGATCTGCAACTTAAAGTTACGATATCTTAAGTAGGTAACTTCGAAATAATATGGGTGATTTAATTTGTTTTGAATGCTATAAACCTATGCTAAACACAAGCCTAAGATCCTGTTGTACTTCGGGTGCTTCTTTGTTTACTTCCGTTGCACTTTGATTATTTTGTTTAAGCATGAGCCCGAGAGTAGTACAAAAACCCAACATTGATACCATACAAAGGCCTAAACCCGACCCGACACATGGACACCTCTAATGAGGAGGAAGGATCCACTTAGAGGTGTCCATGGGTCGGGCCAGACCTATGTATGGTATCAACACCATATATACTTGCCCAAACCCGGCCCGGCCTGAATGATGGGCCTCAAATTTTGCCCAAGCCTGCCCATATTTGTAAATAGATAGCCCAAACCCGTTTAGGCCCGCCTATATTATTATTTTTTAAATATTTTTTTAAAGAAAAACATATTATTTTTTTATTTAATCTTTAGTAATTTTATATTTTTTTTCTTTTATTAAGTTCTTAAACATAGATAATTTAACATATTTTTTAATGTTTACACTATAAAATTATATATATTTAATCTTTATATGACATAAATTACATAATATATATATAAAAATAAAAATAATATATTATATTATATTATTTAATTAGAAAACGGACCGAGCTTGGGCCTTGAATGTTGGAGCCAAGGCCCGTCCTATTTTTAAACGGGCCTCATTTTTTTTCCAAGCTCATTTTTCAGGCTTAATATTTTTGTCCAAGCCCTCCTAAATATTGGAAGGGCCTTCGGGCTTGGACGGATAACTGGCCCTTGGATAGGTCTAGATCCACTTACATTAGTGTAAAACTAAATTAGTTTTACACACTTCCATAACTTTTTATACGATTTATATTTTTTCAAACCGACCGTTGAATTTAACAATATAATTGTACTCCTTGTGCACATAAAGTTTCAAATAGATCCGATATCTCTATCGTATCGATCAAAAACACAATCTTTTTAATATATATTTAACGGTTAAAATTTTTTATATCGAACAAATAGTTAGACATTTTTAATTTACTCAAAACTCGACATGCATGATCTACATGAATAGAGCATGATATACGATACTCGAATTAAACAAATATAAATTGTATAAAAAATTATGAAAATGTATAAAATTAATTTAGTTTTACACTAATATAAGTGAATCTCTCCTATATATATATATATATATATATATGTGTGCGTGGATTTATTAGCTTATTGTTGAAGGGCATTTTAATAAAACAATTCATAGTAATGTTATATTCTTGGTGAACCAAACATGATAATGCTATATTCTAGATATGAAAATTAATTTGACTTTTTAATGTTATATTCTTGGTGAACCAAACAAAAATTGTATACATTATTGTCAATTTGAATTTAAAATCTAATCAGGGAGAATGTGGAAGGAATTATATTCTCAAGAGGCATCTAGAATTTCATGAACCAAATTACCCTTAAAAGGTAATGTAAGTTTCTTTGAATTAAATGTTTTTTTAATTTCGTTAGTAAAATTAAAACAGTTACTAGCGATAGATGAGATAATTTTTTTATATAAATAAATATATATTATTTAATTTGAAAAAAAATTTATTATACTTTTTTTTTCAGAATATTTAAAATAAAGGAGCTTAATTTAATTTTTAAATAGTAATATTTGTATGCTAATTTCAATAAATAATTATATATATATTCAAAATTATTTGAAACAATCAATATTGATTTTCTTGTTTTTATGTTAACCCGTATATATATATATATATATATATATATATATATATATTACTCTTGGCTCCTGTACTCGTTAATTTGTTAGGAGAATAATGATTCTGAAAAATGCCAGTGTAATTTTGTCTTGAATATTTTTTTAAATAAATTATTATATAAATTAATTTTGTAATACCATTTCATTATTATTTCGGACTATTTATTTTTAAATTCCAACCGTATAGTATATGCCCTCATGCCTCATAGTTACCAACTTACCATTATCATAGCATTGTTGCAAGAAAAATTTCAGTTGAAAAAAAATATATATTTAAAAGGTGCAATAAAACAATATAATTTTAAAAAATGTAAATTTGTAATATTATTGTGAAAAAGTATTATGGTGAATTAAAATGTTTAAAATATATATATAAAAAATGAAAATAAGAAAGTAATTTTACGTCAAAAACTAATTTCCAAATTGTAAAGGCATAATTTTTTATTTTTTATTTAAGTTATCAAATCATAATTTTAATAATAAAATTTATTTTTTTATTGGTTTAGCATTGAGTTGCAGGAGTTTTTATTCTAATATAGTTATTTTTATTTTTATTTTTCAAATTATTGATTTTTTATTTACTTATCAAAATACTCTATTTTTACAAAGGATGAAAAAAAAAATTATACAATGGAAGTCGCCATGACAGATGGGGACTTTCCTTGAATAATTGAAAGAAAATATGTACATGGGTGGCGACTTCTCCACATTAATTTTTATATTTTTTTATATTGGAAAGTCGCCAACTTGGGTGGCGACTTCCCAACATATATATATTAAATATTAAATAATTAAAATTAAAATTAAAAATTATATAATTTATAATTTAAAAAAAAATTAATAATTTTAAATAAAAATTAAAAAAAAATTTACAGAAATTTTAAAAATTATATAAAATTTGTTTTTACAATTTTTTTAACTGTATGTATGCAGTTTATATATTTTTTTAATGGTATGTATACAATAGTTGTATGTATAACAATATTATTGTTGATGCGAACTTTCCCCCCATGTACCAAATTGATAAGGACATTTTCGACGATTATGACTTTCATTCCTGCATAATCCACAATGCTTTGGTTAGTCTTTCTCACAGAGGTCCATTTTATTACGAATACGAGTTGAAAGAATCCGATTGATATTACGATAAATCATCAACATTTTTAAAATCTTTTGTAAATTGTTATTTTTTATATTTTATTTAAAATTTATTAATTTTTTATTTTTTAATTTTTTAAAATTATAAATTATATCATTTTTAATTTTATTTTTTAATATTTAAAATATATTTATATATTTTTTTTTATGTTGGGAAGTTGCCCCATGGAGGCGACTTCCCAATATTTATATATACTAGGTAAAGGACCCGCGCTATGCTACGGGTGGAACAATCTAATCTTTTTATAATATAGGAGTGATGTGAATAAAGTTATAAAAGTAACAAATTATAATCAGTGAGTGCATATAATTTGTGAGAGAGGCTATATGTTTATATATAAAAAAAAGTCTATAGTTAAGTATATGCAGAATGTGCCAAGATGTTTAGATTGTTGTTTTGGTTGTACAACAATAACCCTTGTATGCAAAAGGCTATAACCTAAAAAAGGAACTGCAATAAGTCACTTGTATGTGATGTATCAACAAAAGAGCAGAGGGTCTCAAAAAGTAATGACAGATTGAGTTAAGATCAGTGCCTGACAATATGCACATGTAGTTCTCTGTTACCAATTTTTTCAAAGACACAGTGATCTCCAATTTTGAGGTCATTGTCTCGGACAGATTGTCCCCAACCAGCTGAAAATGCTTTGTTGTGGTTGTTGCATATATATTTAATTATCCAATTTCTTTGCTAGTTGGCAACTGAAAGCAGCAGCGGTGCTGCATGGGGAAGCAGGTGATGGTGAGCAAAATCCCTTGGGACATGCTGCATCAAAAATACAATAGTCAATTAAAAAATCAAATGGAATAGGAATAGTCGGAAGGCAGAAGACATAAATATTTCATTACCAATAAGAAGGGTGCTTTAACAGTTGACATAGTCATTCTGTAATAAAATTGAGGATTATCTATGTCGTCATCTTCAGTAGTTGTATCCATTATTATTTGAGGTGGTTGCTGAGATGGTCCAACTTCAGTTCTTGGATTGACTATTTATGTCTTAGTAAATGTTTAAGCTTATGCAGTTGATGACTGAGGTTGTTTTTCATGTTTGGCAGTAGCTGTAACAAACACATAATTGGATCAAATAACATTGTAAATCATAGCTAATGCTAATGAAGTTGAGGAAATACATCATACATTTTCTATTCAACAAATCAGCTGGTGTCAATAAGACTCCAGATCTTTTATAAATACAAACTTCAAATGTTTTGTTGTAGTCATATTTGAAAGTTGCATAATCTCCATGTCGAATATGATTACTTTGAACAAAATTTATCCATCCATCTATGAAATAGTATTTCCAGAATCTCTTAATTAGTTTCATCTTGGTTGGATTACCCAATGGTCCTTTCAGATAAACAATTTGAGGAGTTGGATGGCCTCGAATAAATCTGTAGACAAACTTTATTGGTAAATGCTGCTATCGCAACCTAAAAAATAACAAGTCTCATCGCAAGACTTTATTATTCATTAAACGTGACAAAAAAAAAACCGAGGAAAAGTCGACTTAATTCCTCTAGCAAAATGAAGGTTTTGAAAATGACCTTGAAAAAGACATGGAGTCGCCACCAATCCTTTTTAGCTAGGTGTGATCGGCCATCTATTAAAACCGATTTCAAGTCTGCGTTTTAAACCAGAGAAATCAAAGAAACGGGTTCGGGACTCGGTTACGTGCAGGGAAGGATTAGCACCCCCACAACGCCCGTATAAAACGGTACCTTATTAATCGTGTGTTATCTTAAATCTCGGTAAAATGTTGGTTTTAAATTTAGTATTTCAAGTTAATTCCCAATTTAAAGGAAAATAATTCTATTTTTAATTGAAAATGATCCGAAATTTATAAATTCAAAATTTTCCTATATTCTCCAACAAACGTGGCAAAATATAGAAATTTTTATTAATTTTGGAAAAGTTTTTGAATCATTCTCATTTTAAAGAAGATATTTCGCTATTAATGATAATTGATGATATCCTCCCCAGCAAACCCGGCAGAGAACTCATGAATTATTTTAACTCGGGAATATCTTTATTTTATTGGAAATCATTACATTTTTTAAAACATTTTAAAAGATATGAATATGTATATGCATGACATAAATAAAATGACATAGCAAAATCTAAATAATACAATGCACCCTAAATGATATGTATATGCATGACATAGCAAAATCTAAATATTCTAAATGAAATGAAATATTCTAAGTTATATGATATATTCTAAATGGAATGAAATGACTTTGGTAACATTATATATTCTATATGAAATGAAATGTCCTAAGTCATATGATATATTCTAAATGAAATAAAATATCCTAAATGACATAATATATATCCTAAATGAAATGAAATAACCTAAGTAACATAATATATTCTACATGAAATGAAATGACCTAAGTAACATAAAATATTCTATATGAAATGAAATAATTTAAATGACATGGCAAATATTAATGATATGGCATATAATTTAAATGACATGAAATATAAAATAATCCTATCATATAATATGCATGAAAATAAAAAGAAAAATAATAATGCATGAACATAGTATATGCTAAATAATATGACAAAAAATAACTAAATAAAAAACATAGGATATCATGAAATATTCAAAACAATGTAATAAACAATATAACATAAAAAAATATAAATCAAAATAATAACAATACCATAGGAATTATCATAGCAAAAATCACATATTATATAAAATGCATGAATATGAAAAATGCAATGCATGAAAATGTATTTTTTTCCTTTCAATGAGAAAATCCGTATATCTAAAAAGATATCCGGCTACCTTAGGAAAATATGTCAAATTAAATATTCTAAAACCAAAATACTTTGTGATTGTTTGAAAACAATTTTGAAAAGCTTGGATTAAAAATAAAAACTTAGCTAAACCCTTTTTTAAATGGCTCTAATTTCCTAAGTTTAAAATCTCGGACTTGACCACCCTTAACTCGAGACTTAAAAAATCATTTTTAGAGTTTAAAAAGGCTTAGAAACTACACTAAGTCAGTATCTAAACTTCCTAATCAGCCCCCTCTAGGTAACTTAACCAAAACAGAAAAATGATTTTCCTTCAAATTCAATTCTGACTCCACTGTCCAGTTTCAAGCCACGATTTTTTATCCTATTTTAAAAATTCTAAAAATTCTAAAAACAATACTAGAGACTCCGGACATGTAAAACTACACGAGAAAGAATTAACTTAATTTTTTTTATTAAAGATGACTGCCCAGAAAAATCGGGAAAGTACAAGTACTGGGTGAAAAAAAAAACTATTTTGCCAAAACACATTTTTGCCTTTGATAAAATCATTTAAAAATCAAAGTAAAAATATTTAAGACTCACAAAATGACTCACAACCAGTAGCTAGGATTTTTGAAAAGTTAGACAAAAATTGGATAAAGTAAAAAAAATCACAAAGGTAGAATAATCAATTTGACAACTTTTTAATTTTTCACAAGTATGCTCAAGAGAGCATGACTTTGAACCATTAATTGGCCTAAGTCATTAGTTAAGTGGCATGGACATGAAATGCATGAAAAAATACAGCAAATATGATGCATGGAATGCATGGTTTTAAACCTAAATGTCATGAAAAAAATGCATGGCATCAATGTAGTGACCTAGACCTAAATGAACTTGCATGGCATTTAATGCAACATAGGTCTAAAATGCATGGACATGCATGGCAAAATAAACCAAACCTAACATCTAAAATATGCATGACAATAACACAAACACAAGGCATGCTTAAACCAAAAAGTCAACCAAATGTCATGAAAATGGAAACCTAATCATCTAACATAACAAAAATGCACCTACAAAGCAAAACACATGAAGTGACCGAATGGCCTCAAGCTCCAAACAAGCATGGCATTTTCACAAACACTTGATATACTTAAACTAAATACTCAATCAAATGTCATGCAAATGCAAATTTATCAACTAACATAGCAAAAATGCACACACAAAGCAAAATCAATAGGATGGCCGAATGGCCTCAAGTTCCAAGTGAGCTTGGCATTTTCACAAACACTTGATATACTAACATGCTCAACTAAAATATGACACTCAAATCATGCAAATATAAAGTAGATGTATTAAAACTAACAAGCATTTTCACAAACACTTGATATACTAAATATCAAATATCAACGAATTTAAACATTATGAAAACAAAAAATTAAAAATGCAAGAACATGATAATAAATTCATAAATGGCAACAAACAAACAACCAAATTAAAACAAGCTTCATGTATATGTAGTAGAAGAATATTTAAAGCATCAAGACTAAAGAAAATAAGAAAAATAACATAACAAATCAAAGCAAAACAACAACAATAATAAAAGAAAATCTGGGCCATTCGGCCATGGTAAGAAAATAAGAAGAAAAAAAAATGTAAAAACTTGTTTAAGAAAAAGATGAAGAATGAACTTAAAAAGAACATAAAAAAAAACACTTATTTAAAAAGAAAACTCACCAAAATAATAATCAAAACAGCAAAAACAAGAACGGAAAATCAAGAAAGTGCAAGAGTTAGTGCTAAAAGCAACCTCAAGAAGCTATCTTTCAAGCTTTTTCTCTTCAAACTTTCTTTTCTTTTTTAAACTTTTCTTTTTCCTTTGGTGCAAATGGAGAGAAAACTCAGCAAAAACCAAGAGAGAAAATGAAAAATGGAGTGCTGAAAAATGAAAAATTTGAATCCCTTATGCTGGCCGAAAATCACCTCTCTCCTCTCTAGGATGTTGTCATTTTTCCTCCAACCAATTTTCATCCAAGGGCTAGTGATTCAAGGTGAAAAAACATGAAATTATCACCCTTAGATTAGGCCATCAGCTGTCCATAATTACAGCTGTTCAAGAATAATGTTGACACTCTCCCTCTTCATGCATTGGCCCATGTGGCTTATTTGCAATGGCTTGATAAAAAAAAAATCACTAACTCTTAATTTTTGGCCTTTTGATTGAAAAATCAGAAAATCCTTCCCTTCTTTTGGCCTTGTCTGGCTAGCACTCCCTTTTCCAGCCCAAGTCTGATTTTTTTGAAAGGCAAGAGAAGACCTTTTCGGTTTCTTGGGTAAAATGACGATTTTGCCCCCCGGATGCAAATAAATGGCAAATGGACTCCAAATTCAAATTTTATTTTTTTAATACTTTCAAAATAATAAAATATTGAATTATGGAAGTTTTCAAAATTTTTCAAGTCCGTTTGCTATTTATTTGGATTTTTTCTTTCAAAAATGCCCTTTTATGCCCCCACATTTTACCATTTTTTAAACGATCTCCAAATCAAGGTTTTTCTACACCAATCTCTTCCAAATAATTTAAAAGTGTAATCTGGAAGTTTTCATGATTTTTTGAACTCATTTGGCATTTTTTCGGGATTTATCTTCTTGAATTATTGCATAGGAGGCCCGAGATTTGGCCATTTTGCAAACGAACTCCGAATCAAGATTTTATTTCACCAATCTCTTCCAAATAATTTAAAAATGATATTTGCAAATTTTCAGAATTTTTGGAGTTCATTTGCTATTTTTTCGGGATTTATCTTCTTAAATTATTGTATAAGAGACCCGGGATTTGGCCATTTTGCAAACGAACTCCGAATCAAGATTTTCTTTCGCCAATCTCATTAAAATAATTTAAATTTGATATTTGAAACTTGAAACTTTTCAAAAGATTTGGAGTTCATTTGCTATTTTTTCGAGATTTTTCTTCTAGAATTTCTGCATAAGAGACCCGAGATTTGGCTATTTTGTAAACGAACTCCGAATCAATATTTTCTTTCGTCAATCTCTTCCAAATGATTTAAGAATGATATTTACAAATTTTCAGAATTTTTGGAGTCCATTTGCTATTTTTCCCAAATTTTCCAATTTTGCCCTTTTGCCTCCGAGACCCGGTTTTGCTCAAAACAAATCCGATTTTTAGATTTTCTTCAAACTGAGCCTTGAGCTATCCTTTTTTAATCATTCCTTATCCATTGGGGGCTTTAGTCTTACCAAGTCGGGCCATTTCTGTAATTCTTCTCGATTTCACCGAAATCCACCAAAAACCCTAATTCTCGGTTTTCTCCTGAATTGACTTTCTTTCAGTTTTTCTTTCAAGTGGCTTCTCCATTACCTGTATTCAGTGCTTATCTTTCATTTGGAACCTTCAATTTTGACCAATTCGATCGTTTAAGCATTTTCCCCTAAATTTCTCGGATTAGGGTTTCCTTTCTACTGAATCTCCATATCCCAACTTTCGAACTCCATATCTTTCGATGTAGACCTCGGATTTTCAAAATATTTTGCCATTTTTCAATTGAACTTCAAATCTTGATTTTGAAAGTGGGTTGACTTTTTCTGCAATTGACTTTCTGGGGTTGACTTTTTGGGGTTGACTTTTTTCAAGTTTGACTTTTTATGCTCGCCCTCTTAAACTAAGTCTCGGGGTACCACTTGCAGGATGAAAAAAGTCTTTTTACATTCTGAAACATCAATTTAGGTAGAAAACATACCTATTTTAGTGGTCCGGAGAAAATTAGGTGTCTACAGCTACGATCAAACATAAGACAACGTGAAACTATATGTAACTATAAATCTAAGGGATATTACAAAGCAAACATAAAAAGTTGTCGGCAACATTTAGCTGTCAAGGCAAATATGAATTGGCAATGGCATTAATGAAGAAAACAAAAATTTGAATAGCTAAAGAAAAAAGCAAATGTGAATTGGCAAGGGTATAGGTAAACAAAAAACTGGAAAGTTGAATGGAAATGGAGAAAACAATCACAAAGAAGTGTAATGAGATATCTTTGTGTTACAACTAAGAACAGTTTGAATAGTTAAAATATGTGTTGACACATGTTATTTAATTTCAAAATATCTTCATCATTTTTTTCAGTAGTAGTGATAGATGTTTGGTGCCATTCAAGATAAGATAATGCCAGATTTAGTGTAACTGATAATGGTAACAGCTATTACAAATCAAAGCTAAAAACTCGTGACCATGAAAAATATAAGGAAACATAAATGGAAATTTAACAAAGGCGAATGAAGAAGGGAAAAAACTTGTCTTCTAATGTTACAGCAAAAAACAGCGTGCATAGCTGAGATATATGTCAATGCATGTTATTTAATTGCCAATTTTCATCTAAAAATTTTCCCATTAGTGGTGATAGATGTGAAGGGGTGGTTTGATTCAATTTTAATCTATTGTTTGTTTTTTTTATAGCTTAACTATGAATGATATGAGAATCTAAAAATACTACATACAATAGGCAGAGACATGCACAGAAGGAAGAACAATGCAAATTTTGTAGAAAGTTTTAGCACCCAATCAAATTCAACAGATGATTTTTCGAAGACTATAAGAAACTAAGACACATCAGCTGCTGAAGGGTTCATCGGTGCAGATGCTAAGTGTTGGCTGGCCATCTGATGGAGACTCAATTAAGAGTTGTAAACCCAAGTGCAGGTTATGTTCAAGTAATAAATTCTCGGGTGTCCGAGGTCGAACCACAGGGAAGCGTATTAGTAAGTATAAGTTTATAAATATATAAGAAAAAGAAAGTAAACAAGATATTAGGGAATCAACAACAAAACAAAATAAACAAGATATTAGAGAACAAAATAAATAAAATAACATAAAAGAAATTAAACAAAATATAAAAAACAATAAGAAAGGATGTTGAGGTTAGAGAATCCACTCTTGGTGTTATGCTAAGATTAATCTTGTTTTATTACACAATTGAAATCCACACATAAGGGAGGTTCCAATCGGAAGGTTTAGCAATTCAGTCCAAATTGTCCAACGTCCATAGCATATGATATTATGTTCATTTGGTGTCCTCAAAACTCATAAAAAGAGTCCAAGCATTCCTTATGCCAAGGTATATGTCTACAACAAATCAAGGTTATGAAACCAAGCATTTACTGTGCCATTTTCATTGTCAATAATGAATCAAGATCTCTATTTTGCAAGTATGATTTTAAACCAAAAGAAAATATTATCTATGCTAGTGCTTATAAATGATGATTCATTTTAGCTCATGTTTAAGAGACTAACCTTAGCATTTACCAAGAGCTTCACCTCATCACCTCAACAATATGATTAGAAACACATACTAGATATGAATAAAATGAAAAGAAATGTAAGAAGAAAAAGAAAACTAGAGAAAGGAAAGAAAAAGAAAACTTAGAGAATTTTATTACAATGGCTATCCTACCAATGTATAATGTATCCCAATACTCATCCAAGGCCCTCTATTTATACACATTTTGGAGGGCTAAATGACAAGAGACAAGCTTTACAAATTTCAAAGGTAGGTATAATAGGTGGGTGCATTTTTCTAACAATTTTCGTCATATTGTATGACAATTCTGATCAGCCAGCTTGATGGTCGATTTTGTCAATGTTGGAGGCTCGATCTGATAAAATGGTCTTCTAGAAAAATATACCCCTATCAGTTAAGGATCCATAGCCGTTGGAATCAGATCATTTGCGCACGTGGATCGGGAGATATGGTCAAAATACCAAAACGGTGCAGAACAGACGTCATTGCACATCAGCCAACTTGATGGTCGATTTCGCTAGGGAAAACGACTCCGTTTCAAGAAGTGTAAAACATGAAAAAGATAGATATGCCTCTTAGCTTTGCAGGGATACAAAGTTCAGCCTTATTGCTTCAGTGAAACTCGAGATATAGCTGATATTGCAAAAGGTGTCGGAACTGGAACTGAACTGGATTTGCCCTTAATTCTAGTAATCTGAAATCACTCAAAGAAACTTGTGAAAAACACCAAATTACATAAAAATATAAAAGATCATAAACACAATTAGACTAAACAATAATAACTCGTATTTGACACAAAACAATAATAAAACATAACTAAAAACTATATAATTATACGAGTTATCACACCCCCATACTTAGATTGTTGCTAGTCCCTAGCAACGACTCAATAAAAATAAAATAAGAAAATCTAATCTAATCCATTTTCGTAGGAAATCACGGTGGCACTTAGCATGTGACACAAGCCTTTAAACCCCTAGGTGTCCCTAGTGGACGAGTTTAGTCTCGTGAGGGTTTACTAGGACGATACCCACAAACATTGAAGACATAAGAAAAACTAAAAATAAAAATTATAACTAATCCTTCCAATATAAATTAGAGATAATCATTGGACAAGTCTTAAAAACTAATCAATAGCTTAAAGAAATTCACAAAAAATCTTGCTTGAATGTAAATAGTTTGAGTTAAGCCAATATTAACATAACATATTTCAATCAAAATAGTGTATATTCAAACTTAATCTCAACTTCTCACATGGGATACTCTCTTGATTTTCACTCTTTAAAGTAGTGGTAAAGTGTTTACACTCAATCAATCTCATGAAAACACTTCTACCATATGCTTGCTTGTCCACCTATTCTCCACTATTTAGATCATACAACTTCATAAATCAAGAGGTCTTTATTCAAGGTTGTAATGGGGCCAAAGGGTTATAATGTGGTTAAAGAACAAAAGGATAAAGATATCACAAAGGTTCCAAAGAGTTCATAGATTTTAGAGACATAATAAGATCATACAAATAAAACTTCTCAAAACTCTTATAAAGCACATAATAACATAGGCTAAATATTCATGTTGAGCCTTTGCATCATTCTAACCAACTTTGTAACATCTTTTTCTAGAAGTTCAAGAGAAGATTTTTTTTTTTTTTTTTTAATATGGGAATGTATTTGACAATGATCCCTTTCTTTTTCTCTTGACTTTTTCTTTTCTTTTCTTTCCCCCACACTTATCTTTTGTTTCTAACCCAAATTTTCAAATAAAAATATCCCTTGTTTTTTTGCAATATGTCTCAAAATATAAAATTCATCTTTAGAACAAGGGTAAGGATATAAGCATATTTAGGCTAGGTGTAAGTTGTGGTTACCAATAAAACATCATATTTAATGTAGGCTCAAATTGGCTCACTAGTGGGGATGTTCTCGTAGAACATTAATAATGGATGGCTGTTTGGCTCTGGTTATAATCCTAATGCCTCTATCATATTCATGTTGTCACATGTATCAATATAGTCTCAAACGGTTTAAAGCAAGTTCTAGAGAATCATGTAATCATAAGAGCACTCAAAAAAAAAAAATTAGATTGATTTGTATAATGCATCAATCATTATAGGCTCAAAAACTCACAAAGATGATTATACAAGTCAGATTAAGTCTAAACATGCTTCTTTCTCAATCAACATATCATATTAACATTGGCTCATAAAAAGGTTGACATCAAGCTCAATTCTCATGAAAATCTTCTCACTAATAAATCTGTTTTAGACTTATGCAATTCATATCTCATCATTGTATTGAAAGTAACTAAAAAAAAAAACACACTAAGTCTAAACATGCTTTTTTTTTTTTTTTTTTTTTTTTTTTTTTGTTTTTTTTGTTTTTTTGAAGAAGAAGATTAAATCAAACTGACAAGGTATGTCTCAAGTCTCCCTTACTCAGACCTTGTTCAGAATGAATACTTCTAAATGTCTTAAAACACAACAAATTTTTTTTTTTTTTTTTTTTTTTTTTTTAGCAAAATATGTCCCTTACCCCCTACTAAAATATGACATTGTCCTTAATGACAAGAGACAAGCTTTACAAATTTCAAAGGTAGGTATAATAGGTGGGTGCATTTTTCTAACAATTTTCGTCATATTGTATGACAATTCTGATCAGCCAGCTTGATGGTCGATTTTGTCAATGTTGGAGGCTCGATCTGATAAAATGGTCTTCTAGAAAAATATACCCCTATCAGTTACGGATCCATAGCCGTTGGAATCAGATCCTTTGCGCACGTGGATCGGGAGATATGGTCAAAATACCAAAACGGTGCAGAACAGACGTCATTGCACATCAGCCAACTTGATGGTCGATTTCGCTAGGGAAAACGACTCCGTTTCAAGAAGTGTAAAACATGAAAAAGATAGATATGCCTCTTAGCTTTGCAGGGATACAAAGTTCAGCCTTATTGCTTCAGTGAAACTCGAGATATAGCTGATATGGCAAAAGGTGTCGGAACTGGAACTGAACTGGATTTGCCCTTAATTCTAGTAATCTGAAATCACTCAAAGAAACTTGTGAAAAACACCAAATTACATAAAAATATAAAAGATCATAAACACAATTAGACTAAACAATAATAACTCGTATTTGACACAAAACAATAATAAAACATAACTAAAAACTATATAATTATACGAGTTATCACACCCCCATACTGTCCCTTACCCCCTACTAAAATTTTAAAGGTAGAATTTAGGAGATATTACCTGCAGAGGTTGCTAACCACTTATTATAACTGAGACACAACAAGCAAAATGTTAGATAATGTCACAAAGACAAAGTGCAATCCACTCCTTGCTCGTCCATATCTCTTTTTCTTTTTCCGAGCGTTTGCGAAACAACCGTAGCAGATAAACACTCATAAGCTTGTAGCTTTTTGAGTAAATCTTCAATGGTTGTAGCAGAAATTATGGTTCTCCTTGCCTCTGAAAACATGAATCCATTATCCACAGCATTATCTAAATATGAAAGTAAATTACTAAAATAACCATTAATATTAAGCAAACCAATGGGTTTCTTATTTGTGACCAAAGATGACCAAGAAGCCACGCAAGCTATTTCTTCCAATGTACCCAGACCTCCTGGTAAGGCAATGAATGCATCGGCAGAATGGTACATGATTGTTATCCGTTCAGGGATACTCCAGACTTGTATTTCCTTACCCACGGTAGGTCCACAAAAATCTGTGAATAGTTTTGGCACGATTCCTAGAACTGGACTTCCTCCGGCGTGTGCTGCTGTAGCGACTGCTCCCATTAAACCCGTACTACCGCCTCCATAAATCAAGTGGATCTTTTGTTGGGCAAGTATTACTCCAACTCTTATGGCTTCATCAGCGAATATGTTATTTTTCCCTGGATAAGCACCTCCAAAGACACAAATTTTTTTAATGCGCTGGGACGAAGTGCTTTCCATTTTTTTTTTCTTTTTCGAGTGCCTGAAAGAGAATGAGTACATGGTGTAATATATAGAGGACTGAGTAGTGAATCAGACAAGAGTAATAATGTCGCCGAAAGTGTATTTGACCTGTCAGAAGAAAATGTTAACCTAACAAAAGATTTTTGCGTGATTTCAGGAAGAAAATCAAAAAGAGAAGAAAAATCAATCGTAAAAGACCAATGCAAAAAAAAAAACGAGAATAATTACACAAATCTAACAACACGTAAATTAAACCGAAATGAAATTATTGCAAATCAAACCAAAAGCTGAGAAGTCATTTATTGTAGTTGTGATTGTGGCTCACATCTTCCTCTGGTTTTACGTCCAGAAACGGCTTAAACGCCTTCTATGAGTCGAGGATATGCTTCCCATCCAGTTTTCTTACAAGCTGGCAAACAGGGTCTTTTAACATCAGATTCCCAAGATGTTGCCATTCCCTTTGGAATTGCGGCCATAAATCAAGAATTTCTCTTTGTACGTCTCCACTAGGATGCGTCTCAAGAGAAAGTTGGATATTACCCAAATTCTCCTTACTCAGTCCATCCTTAATGAATTCAATTTTATCATCTCGATTAGAGGACGGAATCCCAATAGAACGACATTTACCGTTACACGTCCATCGTGCACACTTGTGGCAATTTGAACTCATGCGCTTTGCTCGTCGCTTCTTTGCATAAGTGCTTCTACCTGTACCTGGTAAATGCAAAACAGGAAGATATTCATCTTCACGTACCTTGGCTTCAATTATCCAACGTATGTCTTCAGGAATCCCTTTGTTCATAAGCATTCTTAATCTTTCTAATCGAACTTGGTAAAGCTTCAGTAAAATATTCCGAGGAAAAGGAGGAAATCGTTTCTGCAATCTTTTGAGAATATCATCCATCCTGAAAAAAAAATGAAATAAAATAAAATGAAAGAGAAATTTATATACAATATCAGTTTTGTGGGTAGCTGATGGAACCGACTTAAATAATCACGGAGTACCGTTATCCGCCATTTAACCGGGAAAAAAATGAATTTTTTTTTTTTTTTTTTTTTTTTTTTTTTTTTTTGAAGATTAGTAAAAATTATATTTACATCTAGTTATTTTCAAAACAAGGATCAGAAAGAAAAACAACCTCTTCTTGAGTAACATGATTTTCCAAAAAAAGTTTGAGTCTTTGTCCATTTACCTTGAATACGTTACCATTTTGAGGATTCTCAATGTCAACTGCTCCATAATGATACACATGCTTAACCACAAATGGGCCAGTCCATCTTGATCTCAACTTACCAGGAAATATGTGAAGTCTAGAATTATAAAGTAGAACTTTTTGCCCAACATTAAATGTTTTTCTTGAAATTAACTTGTCATGAAAGGCTTTAGTTCTTTTTTTATGAATTTTAGAATTCTCATATGCATCATTTCTGAGTTCCTCAAACTTTTGTTTCCAACAATGCTTAACCTGAAAAGAATTTAACAAAGAATCAGTGTGTGAAATTTCTGAAGCATTATCAAACTCACATTCAATTAAATAAGCTTCTAAAGGATCATGGAATGTGGTAGTGGTGAGATGTTCATGAACAAGTTCTTCAATGAAATCCACTTCATGTACTTCTGAATCATCACCAGGTTGCTTGCAAGTGTTGAACACATTTAATTCTAAAGTCATATTTCCAAAAGAAATGTTCAACATACCATTCCTGCAATTTATCAGAGCATTAGAAGTTGCAAGAAATGGACGGCCTAATATAACAGGAATTTGAACATTTGGATTTGAAACAGGATGTGTGTCCAAAACAATAAAATCAACAGGGAAGTAAAAATTATCAATTTGAACCAAAACATCTTCAACTATCCCTCGAGGAATTTTTACAGAACGATCAGCTAGTTGAAGTGTAACAGGTGTTTCCTTGAGTTCACCTAAACCTAACTGTTGATAAACAGAAAAAGGCAAAAGATTAACACTAGCACCAAGATCAAGCAATGCACGTTCTATTCTAGTGTTTCCAATGATGCATGAGATTGTTGGACATCCAGGATCTTTGAATTTTGGTGGAGTAAGGTGCTGAATGATTGAGCTCACACTTTCCGTCAAAAATGCTTTCTTTTGTACATTATGTTTCCTTTTAACTGTGCACATGTCCTTCAAAAATTTAGCATAAGATGGAACTTGTTTGATTGCATCCAATAAAGGAATGTTAATCTTAACTTGTTTGAAAAGTTCATAAATTTCTGCATTTTGATTCAAATTCTTTATTGTTTGCAACCTTTGAGGAAAAGGAGCAGGATGCATACCTTTTTCTTTGTCCAAATTTTCAAGAAGTTCAGACTTACCATCATCCTTACCATTACTTTTCGGAGGGGAAAGAGGATCTTGGTCTTTTGATGGAATCTTTTTGTCAATTGCCTTTCCACTTCGAAGAGTTGTGATAGAACTGGCATTTTCCTGTTGAGTTTCATTGGAGCAAGAAACAAGACATTGAGTAGAAGGGTTAGGCTGAGGTTGAGCAGGAAACTTACCTTTTTCTTGAGTGCGTAATGAAGCTGTCAATGTGGACAAGGTGTTTTTGATCTCATTGATGTCCTGTGAAGTCCGGCTATTCACATTTGCTTGTGTTTGCATGAATGCTTGCAATGTCTCTTCCAAGGTTTGTACACGTGAAGGTTGATAGGAAAAAGTGTTGCCCGGCTTTTGAGATTGTGGTACCTGAACATGATTATTATTCCGCCAACTGAAGTTGGGATGATTTCTCCATTCAGGGTTATACGTTTCAGAGTAAGGAGAAGGAAAAGGCTTTTTAAATGTGTTTATGGAATTTACTTGATCATGCAACGCTTCTTTAAGAATGGGAATGTTTGGACATTCAGAAGTGGGGTGTCCCATGATTTCACAAATTCCACAACTTTCTTCATTTTTAACCGTTTTGACTTCTTTTACTTCTCTAAGTTCCATGGCTTCAATCTTTCTAGCCAAATTAGCTACTTTAGCTTTTATCTCATCTTCTTGACTAAAATGATATTTTCCTCTGTTAGAAACAACATTAGATCTATTGGAACTTTCAGAGGAATTATCTGTGTGCCAGGCTTGAGAGTTATCTGCCAAATGGTCTAAGTAGTCAAAGGCTTCTTCAGGTTCTTTTTCTAGAAACTCACCGTTACACATTGTTTCAACAAATTGTTTAGTTTCGGGAGTTAAACTTTCATAAAAGAAACTAATAAGACGCCATTTTTCAAAACCATGATGTGGACAAGAACTTAACAAATCTTTAAAACGATCCCAGCACTGAAAAAATGCTTCATTTTGATTTTGATTGAAATTTTGAATCTGTCTTTTCAAAGCAGTAGTTTTATGTGCTGGGAAAAATTTCTTTAGAAACTCAGTTTGTAATTCTTGCCATGTGCCAATTGACCTTGGTTTTAAATTATGAAGCCAAATTTTTGCTTTATCTTTTAAAGAAAAAGGAAATAATTTTAGCTTGACAATTTCATTTGTACATTGTTGGTCATTAAAGGTGACACATACATCTTCGAAGTCTTTTAGAAACGAGTAAGCACTTTCCGATTCTAACCCATGGAAATTTGGAAGCAAAGCTATCATACCTGGTTTAAAACGAAAGTTGTTTGCATTGAGAGGAAAAATAAAACAAGAGGGTGATGAGCTTCGAGTTGGTTGCAAGTAGTCACGCATGGTGCGTACTTGTCTGTTCTCATCTTCAGCATGAACACTTTCATTGTCAGCCATGGTAGGAGTTGTATTAGAAAGATTACCTGAAAAAGTTTCACAATAAAATCTAACTAAACGACGAGATCTAAAATCACGTCGCCAAACAAGCATAAAACAAAGTTAATATACAAATTAGGCGGTATAACCAGCCAAACAAAATAAATATACTAAATTAGGCGGTATAACCAGCCAATAAAAACAAATATATACAAAATTAGGCGGTATAACCAGCCAAACAAAATAAATATACTTATAAACTTATATACTTAGTATTGCCTCCCCGGCAACGGCGCCAAAAACTTGATGGAGACTCAATTAAGAGTTGTAAACCCAAGTGCAGGTTATGTTCAAGTAATAAATTCTCGGGTGTCCGAGGTCGAACCACAGGGAAGCGTATTAGTAAGTATAAGTTTATAAATATATAAGAAAAAGAAAGTAAACAAGATATTAGGGAATCAACAACAAAACAAAATAAACAAGATATTAGAGAACAAAATAAATAAAATAACATAAAAGAAATTAAACAAAATATAAAAAACAATAAGAAAGGATGTTGAGGTTAGAGAATCCACTCTTGGTGTTATGCTAAGATTAATCTTGTTTTATTACACAATTGAAATCCACACATAAGGGAGGTTCCAATCGGAAGGTTTAGCAATTCAGTCCAAATTGTCCAACGTCCATAGCATATGATATTATGTTCATTTGGTGTCCTCAAAACTCATAAAAAGAGTCCAAGCATTCCTTATGCCAAGGTATATGTCTACAACAAATCAAGGTTATGAAACCAAGCATTTACTGTGCCATTTTCATTGTCAATAATGAATCAAGATCTCTATTTTGCAAGTATGATTTTAAACCAAAAGAAAATATTATCTATGCTAGTGCTTATAAATGATGATTCATTTTAGCTCATGTTTAAGAGACTAACCTTAGCATTTACCAAGAGCTTCACCTCATCACCTCAACAATATGATTAGAAACACATACTAGATATGAATAAAATGAAAAGAAATGTAAGAAGAAAAAGAAAACTAGAGAAAGGAAAGAAAAAGAAAACTTAGAGAATTTTATTACAATGGCTATCCTACCAATGTATAATGTATCCCAATACTCATCCAAGGCCCTCTATTTATACACATTTTGGAGGGCTAAATGACAAGAGACAAGCTTTACAAATTTCAAAGGTAGGTATAATAGGTGGGTGCATTTTTCTAACAATTTTCGTCATATTGTATGACAATTCTGATCAGCCAGCTTGATGGTCGATTTTGTCAATGTTGGAGGCTCGATCTGATAAAATGGTCTTCTAGAAAAATATACCCCTATCAGTTAAGGATCCATAGCCGTTGGAATCAGATCATTTGCGCACGTGGATCGGGAGATATGGTCAAAATACCAAAACGGTGCAGAACAGACGTCATTGCACATCAGCCAACTTGATGGTCGATTTCGCTAGGGAAAACGACTCCGTTTCAAGAAGTGTAAAACATGAAAAAGATAGATATGCCTCTTAGCTTTGCAGGGATACAAAGTTCAGCCTTATTGCTTCAGTGAAACTCGAGATATAGCTGATATTGCAAAAGGTGTCGGAACTGGAACTGAACTGGATTTGCCCTTAATTCTAGTAATCTGAAATCACTCAAAGAAACTTGTGAAAAACACCAAATTACATAAAAATATAAAAGATCATAAACACAATTAGACTAAACAATAATAACTCGTATTTGACACAAAACAATAATAAAACATAACTAAAAACTATATAATTATACGAGTTATCACCATCTCTACTGATTGTTACTGGGAAGGGTTTTGGAATGAAAGATGAAAAGAACTGACTCTTGAAGGAGGAGGGGCTCGGTTTGTTTAAAAGCTAGAGAAGTTTTTTTCTTCATGCCGTTTGGGGATGAGGTGGGTAGTTGATGAGTTTAATGGTTTTGTTAATACCATGTGGTTTGGTGGAGGCCAAAGATTGTACCCAAATCCACAAAGTATATTGTCAGCCCAAAAAGTAGTTTGAAACTAAGTGAAAAAAAATGTTTGAAACTAAGTGCAAAAAAAAAAATATTGTCTACATTTAATCATATTAAATAGTTGCTTCTACATTTAATCATATTTAAATGAAAAAGAAAATTGCAAATAGAAATAAAATAAAAAAGTTGTTATGATTGAAACAGTGTCGCATCTAACTGAAATTTACAAAGTGCTTGCAATTAACTTACAAAATGGTTGCATTATCAGATCACATTCATATATGGCTGATAATAATATAGGTTTATATAGTTTGGCAGGAGAGTTGATCAATTCAAAAATTATTTAAAGGGGTTAAAGTTTCTTTATGTAAGTTATTTGAATAATATTATAGAGTAATGAAAAAAATTGAAGATATATAATAACAAAAACAGTGTCATAGAGGACCTAAATATAGGAATTGTTTGCAATAAAGTGACAGAAAGCAGTGGAATTGAGAGAAGACATGCATATATCATGATGATAAGCGAACTTTACAACAAAAGATGTGAAGCCTTTTTTGTTTATATACATTATTTTTAAAAAGGCAAGAGAAGTACAATGACATCTTTAAAAAACTTTGGATACATCAAAAAGATCTGCCTTTCAACAACATATGAGTTATCTGTACTTCAATAGCTAAATCCAAAGATAGCAGGATTTTTTGGTGAGGTATCTACTGTTTTTTCAAAAAGCAAAATAAGATATCATGATGATATAACAAATATAGTGATTGGATCACATGTTTGCCATTCTTGATAATTTCAGATCAGATGATATTTAGATATACTTCTTTAGCTGAATTCAATTGGAGCAGAAAAGTTGCTGAGGTATGTGCTGGTTTCCCAATTGAAAAAATAACATGTTATGATGATACAACAAACATAGTGATGGGGTCACATGTTTGTCATTCTTCATAATTGCATATCAAAACAGTCCAGCAAAGAAGTTAGAATTACATAACTAACAATTTGGATTATAGGAGTCGATATGGTCTGAACTGCATTAACAGATCAATCATTTGCTTGCTGTTAGCGGATATAAGATCAGACATGGATGTGTGAAATTCTGGAAGTATTTTATATTGTTATTTGGTAAGACTTATATTTTTAGAAGGAAACAGGATTAATGCAAGGGAGTAACAATTTCCATGATATGAGCATTTGTAGAGACGATTTTATAGGTCATGTGGAAGTTGAACATTATAAATGCTCAAAACCGATTTAATAATGACAACATCATAACTTCAATTTAACAAACTAATAAGCATGGTCAATTGGAATGCTACCCGAATTTGAGGTTCTTAAGAGGAATATGATCATCTGAATCTTCTTCTTCTTCAGTAGCTGTATCTTCAGTTAAAAGATTTGCAGATCTCTTTCCACTATGAAACATAACATGAAAACATAAATTAGAAAGAAAGTTAGCAGTTAGAAACACACTGGTGGAAAACAAATGTTTGCAGAAAAAAAGATTTTAAGTAATAAGTTGAAACCCAAAATTAGTTCCTTCAGTTTTGTTTTTTCTATGATATGAGCATTTGTAGAGATGGTTATAAAGGTCATGTAAAAGTTGAAGATTATAAATACCAAAACTGATTTAACAATTACAACATCAGAACTTCAATGTAACAAAGTGATAAGTCAAACTTCAATTGAAATGGCACCTGGATTTGAGCTTCTTCAGAGGAATATGATCATCTGGATCTTCTTCTTCTTTAGTGGTTGTATCATCAGTTAAAAGAGTTACAAGTCTCTTTCCACTATGAAGCATAACATGAAAACATAAATTAGAAAGAAAGTTAACAGTTAGAAACATATTGCTGGAAAACAAATGTTTGCAGAAAAAATACATTTTAAGTAATAAGTTCAGACCTAAATCTCAGTTCCTTCAGCTTTGTTTCTTTGTTTGTAGCAGTATCAAACAACTTCTTCTTTGTGATAGGTGCAGTTGGCTCATTGATCCTGTTTCAATATTTATTTTTTTTAGATTTAGTTCAATAGATTATTTGTGAATATATAACTTGGCAAGGCACAGTAATGAGAAAAAGAAAATAGTTAGAAATGATGATACTTACCTGATGCCCTTCTGTTTAATCGGGGAATCTTCAGGAAACAAAACAGTTGGCAGGTTAAGTACACTTTGTGAAGTGGGTGCCTGTTGTTCCAGGCTGATACTATCTTGAATTGGTTGATCAATTCCAGATGATAAAACCAAACTTGAACTTCCACCAACAGTAGCATACAAATTTTGTTCTTCACTGAAAACAAAAGATCTGCTGACAGCAAACATTGGAACGCCAGTTTCTATCGCTTGTTTTTTTAGATTTATCTTGAAAATCCTTTCTTGTTTTATAAGAGTTGTTACACAGGTAGGCAGAATCATTTTGTCAAGTTGTTCAGTGCCAGCCAATTGTGCAATAGTTTTGTTCATCAACTCTTCAGCAGCAGGTCCAAAAGCAATGAATTCTATCTCTCCAGTGCTATCTTGTACTGTGATGGACAGTTTGTAACTGAAATGCATAGGGGCAAAGGAAGGTTGGTGAAAAAAACTGCAAACATACTTTTTTTCAGAGTTAAACATATCATATGATAACATTTTAACCAATGATACCATTAGAGATATAAAGTTAATATCTTACGCAGGCTTCCGAATTTGTTCTCCATGAGTTGGACAACAGTACTTCCCGTTAATGAATCTTAAGCCTTTTGGACATTCATTACAAGAATTGTAAAACCATCCATCTATCTCATCTACTTCCACAATTTTTGCTTGACATGTAAAATATGTATCCTATGCAAAGAATGCCATGTGAAGAAGTGTTGAAATCAGGCAGATTGTATTTTTTAACTTAGTTAAAAAAATGCAACTTCAAAAAATAAGAATTTGTTATTTTGCTGAACATTGATTTCAGCGTATCTATCTTCATGAGCTGATCGATGGTGACTCTATTCTCATTGATGTCATCAGATATGATTCTTCGAGTTTGACCTTGTTCATTTAATGCTTGAACAAACATTGGCTGAGCTTCAAACCTGTAATAACTTCTTTATGAATTTATTGTATAATTTTTTTAATGCAATCACAATAAATCTTAACTTCTAGGCAGATAAAATCATTTTGGAAGTGAATATGGAACAGTAAAAAAATGTTGCAGAAGAATAAGACTGTACTTTTTTCAACAACTTTGTATCAATCAGTGGAAGGTCCCTGTAAATTTTGGTAGCTGAGCTGCTTGAAAGATTAGGTTTTTCTGTGTAGGCAACATCAGGAAACAAAGGGAAAAAAAGACACTATGAATGAAACATTATTAAGACTATTGACAAACTTGTTAGTATGTTTTTAACAAAGGTCAAACTTTGAAATTCTCTGACAATCATCCCAGCCAAAATAATGACAACGTTTGGAGTTGCTTTCAATAGGGTCTGTTGTTTAGGGATGTTGGCATGTTCACCCAACAATGTGACACCTATGGTTATTCCCCTGCATTTTTGGAAGTAGATGTAAGATTGATTGATTCATGTATACTTTAGAAAAGCAATGGAATTTGAAACATGAATGAAATGATATAAATTTAAAACCTTTCATCCTGCAGTTGCAAATTTTGCTTATCAACAATTTCATCTCTATCCCTCGTTCGGGTTTGAACTATAGGTCTGATGCCAATGAGAAGTCCTACAACATCTATAATGCGAAAAGGAGTACATTTTGTAACAATATTGAAGAAGAGAGAATGTTGTAGGTTGATTTTAAGAAAAGTAAGTGGTAAAGACTGCGGAAAAAATCTAAGAACATACCTCTTAGGATAGAGATATCTTTAATGCATTTTTTAACAGATAGGAAATCTTGGAAGTCAAAATAGTGCAAAAGGTAAGGCTCGGGGACATCAAACAGCTCGACAACTTTCGTTCCTCGTGTGAAATAAATCAATGAGTCAGTAGAAACAGCATTGAAACTGTTTTTTTTTTTTGCCAATGAAGAAGTTCATGATGTCGTACATAGATCCTTCTTTCAATAACGGTCTGAATATATGATCAGCAATCTTTTTTACTGAACCCTGCATTGCATTCCCCTATAAGAACAAATGGTGCATTGATTAGAAGGTAAGTTAACATAGCAAAAAAGTAGTGGTTATAACAACATAAAAATAAACCATTGTTGCAAATTGAATAGTTAGCCTTGTGATCAACAGCCAGGATATCAATGTCAATAAACTTTCTTTCAGAACCAAAGAGGATTGAATCCCAAATTCTGACAACACGCAGTCGTATTTTCTATGAGTGGTAGCCTTCTTCAAGTTCAGACAAAAACAGGGAGGACATGATGACTGTGCAGCTGAAACAACACAGGTTCAAGTTCAGACAAATTGCCCATGTTGTAAAAAAGTGTAAATAATTTCATTTAGTAAAGCGAACATAATTGAAAGTAAATATTATAAGATGGCAAAATGAGCAATCAAGATAATCATTGTAGAAAGCATTGAAAAGAAGTCAGAGGTTTAATGTGAAACATAAAAGCTTATTGTAAGGCATTTGGAGTAATGAAGCTAATTAGGTAAGTGGAAATATTATAGTAACAGTAAAAAGGTTACCAACAATATAAAGTAAGCTGTTAAGGCATTGAAGCAAGTATCAACGCACCTAAGTGAAAAAGAAAATAAGAAGGCAGTATTTCAAACAGCTGCAAAAAAAAATAAGAACAGAGATTTGTCAGCATTATTTGCAACTAATAGTAGGGGAAAAATGAAAAATATATAAGTGTATATAAAAAAATGAAAACAATCGAGATATTAAACTAGGCTATCGAATGATTAAAAACTGAAATGTAAATGCAACATAAATTTAAGCAAAAAAGTGTTAGAAAGACAACCTCTCTACAAATTCTCAAAAATTTCAGAATAAACAATATTTTTTTGTTAGGCAACTTGGTTTATCATCACCATTGTCAATTAAGATTTTGAGGCCAGAACGTTGTGTGACCCTAGATACAGCAACATACAATTGTCCATGAGTGAAACCATGTTTTTCTAAATACAAGCCTACACTTTCAAGAGTCTGTCCTTGGCTTTTATTAATGGTCATTGCATAAGATAATCGCAAAGGAAATTTTTACCCTTTGAATACCAATGGCCATTTACAATCCTTAACAATAAAGCATATTTTAGGTATTAAAACCTTTTTACCAATATGATTTCCAGTGATGATAACAACTGTTGTCAGATTTCACCACGCAAGTGCACGTATCGCAAACAAGTAATAAAGTGGAAATAAAGTGTCGAACCCACAAGGAATTGCTATTAAATTTGTTAAGTACTAAAATTAACACAACTTAATCTTATCTAAACAACTAATTAAAGATGACAATTAAAAACTAAATTAAAAGAAACTAATACTGAAAACAAGTAAATTAAAAAGGATGAATTCAATTAATTATAAAAGCCTAGGATTACAACTTCCCTCAACACTTCGCTTGAATCTCTCTCTACCTCTTCACTTGATTAATGATCCTAAACTGTTAACCTAGAGTTCTATCTTATTTATAAGTATTTGTCGATGGTCTCATAAAAATATCTTTCTTAACTAATTAACTATATGTCTATGATAATTGAATTAAAGAAGAACTCATTAAGCTTAGGCTCTAACAATGGTTACAAATGACAAGTAAGTATATTTTTACCCTACCTGCAGATCAACTCATCCTAATAAATGAGTATAAAACATGTGTCATTTAATCCATGTCTAACACTAAGCTCCCTATGTCTAGTTGTATTTAGGTTAACAAATCAATCTAATTGGTGATCAAGAAATTAGAAGCATTAAGAACAATAATGAACAAACAACTCAACAAACCATTAAATCAAGCTAGAGAGAGAAAGTAAATTCAAACTATGTATTGAGTTCCATTGAAATCCTAGTAAAAGAATTTAGTTCATGATAATTAATGAAAACAAATAATTAAATAGTTTGACCATCATTAACAACACAAGAAAAATAAAGAAGAGAAAAGAGAAAACTAAGAATTGTCAATTCTTGAATCTTCAATCTTCCAATCTTCTTGAGAGCTTTTGATGGAAACTATCTTCTTGAGAGAATTAGGTTTCTATCCAAATCCTCCTTATTTGACCAAAAAGAGTTCTATTTAAAGTGCCCAAGGCCCCTGGAGTCCGAAACTTTGCGTGCAAGCAAACTAGGTAAATGCAAGGTTTTTAATTTTTTTTACGTATTTCGGTGCAGCGGCGCCAACTTTCTAACTCCCCGCCGTGGCGCCAACTCTCAGGTTGTTGCGTGCAGGTTCTGTCATTTTCTTGAACTTTGTCAGCTGATTTGACTGGGCAAACCTCGTCCAATTTTGACGCGTCTTAGACCGTTGGAAAGGTATGGAAGTCAGATTCAAAGGTCAAGAGGGATTTTACTCAAATGAAGACGTTAGGATCATATTTTTCTTGAAACAAGCTCCGGAGGTCGAATCTGCCTACTTATTGCTTTGCACCGTTTTTCATCGTTTTGCACCTCGAAGCTCCAAATCACCTTGGACCTATAAAATCACATAAATAATAACTAAATAACTATTTTAAACATAAAATGGTTAAATAAAATGAATATAAAAACATCTAAAACTAATCAAATCCTAATAAAAGCCTCAAAGACTTAGCCAATTTAAATGCATAAAAGGTGGAAAATAACTATATTTCCTAGAGTTATCACACCCCCAAACTTAAGATTTTGCTAGTCCTCGAGCAAAACTAAACAAACTAATTAAATAACCTGACACAAAACACCACTGAAGATAAATGCACTCAGACAATGATTTCTTAATTTTCCTCAAATTTACCTCAAAATCTTGATTCAAAGTAGAACATAAACATAATCCAAATCTATTATTGAATTCAATCGTAAACTTCATGCTTGAATGGATTTTCAGTGTGTGTGTATATAATCTCTTTGCAAATCATCACATGCAATCTAAATAAGTTTATGCCAATGTAAAATACTAATTAGTACTAGATTCTCATATGTTTGCTTTTCAACTCTCTCCACTAATGTAGACTAACACATCGTCAAGGATCAAGTAGGTCTTTGTTAAGCTTGTAATGAAAGGCTAGGGTCAAGGTAGGATAAAGATATATTTCGGTTTAAGTTCACCCATAGACACTTTACATTTTTTTTAGGATTTTTGAGAGCTATAGTCTTTTCCTCAAATTACATACTTTCGTCTTTGAATATACTTCCTTTTTGCTTCACCAATTTATTCACTTTTCTTTTTTCTTTTCTATTCTTCATTTTCGAAGAACCATAAATTTTTTTTTATATCACCACTTCACCCAAATTCGACATGGCTACTAATTGTTTCCTGTAATATCATCACATGCCTATGTAGTGAGGGTTAATCATGGTTTTTCTTATTTGGCTAGGCTAAAAGATGTGGCAATCAAATAAAATAGATATATCAATAGGTATAAAGAGGTAGACTAAGGATAATCATATATAAAGGTAAGCTTGAAAGGCTCAAACGATCCAAAGATGGCCTAAACCACTTCTTCAACTTAGTGTTGTCTAGGATTTCACCTTGAGAGAGAAGCAAACAAATTCTAGGTTCTTGAAATAATTGCAACTTACATCAACATAATCAGTCTTTAAATAAGCAATACAAATCTAAGCAAGAGATTAAGTGCTCAATTTGTGAAAATCACATCTTAACATGAAACTAACAAAAGAATTTAACACAAATTCTTCTCATGCTTATGTTTTCCCAAAAATCAAGATAAATAAATAACTAAAGTTCATCATTGGATAAAGATTCCATCATAATAAGTGCATTATATCTGAAGTTAAAAAAAAAATAGACTCCTAATAATAAAATTAAACAATCACACAAACTAAAATAAATCTAAAGACACACCCCCAAACTTAAAACAAACATTGTCCTCAATGTTTGGAAATAAAAAGAGTAAGAACAAGAAAACTCCCCTATCGATGAAAGCAACGTAGGAGAATCTTTAGTTTTCCTCTTAGACTTCATCATGCTTGTCCAAGTTGGGAGTAGTCACTACAAAAGAAAACAAAGTAAAAAAAAAAAATTAACAAAAATATCCTAAAAATTAAAATTTAAAAATAAAAGAAAAAGTCTAGAACTTGGGTTGCCTCCCAAGAAGCGCATGATTTATAGTTATCGGCTTGACTATCTCATGCCCATTAGCCGGCATCGTTCCACTTGAACCATTGCCCCCCCTTTTTCTTTGCTTTATGAGGCCTGGCATTCACAAAATTGTGGCATCCATGCATCTTGGAAGTAGAATGTGAAACTGTCTCAAGTGGTTTAGGGGAACAAGTTTCGTTGAATGCTTCTTTGGAATCACTGTTCACCACTTTAACTGCCACACATTTATCAAATTCGTTAGAAAACCTCATAGCCTTAAAAACTTTAAAACTTACCTGTTGGTCTAGAACCCTCATGGTAAGTTCTTCTTTTTGCACATCAATGAGAGTTTTACTGGTGGCTAGGAATGGTCTCCGAAGAATTATGGGTATTTCACTATCCTCCTCCATATCAAGCACAATAAAATCAGCAGGAAAGAAGAATTTGTCAACCTTGACTAGCACATCTTCAACCATGCCTTTTGGATGTTTGATGGATCTATCGGCTAGTTGCAACATCACTGTAGTGGGCTTTATTTCCCCCAAACCAAGCTTGCGATAGATAGAAATAGGCATTAAATTTATACTCGCCCCCAAATCACATAAAGCTTTACCAAAAAATTCATTACCAATGGCGCATGGAATGGCGAATCTTCTAGGATCTTTGAGTTTGGGTGGGAGTTTCTTTTGAAGGATAGTGTTGCACTCTTCAGTAAGTGCAACTGTCTCAATCTCATCCAATTTCCTCTTCTTAGATAAAATTTCTTTCATAAACTTGACATACTTTGGCATTTGTTCTAAAGCTTCAACAAAAGGTATATTAATATGGAGCTTTTTAAATACGTCAAGAAACTTATGAAACTGTTTGTCAAGTTTTTGCTTTTGAAGGTGCTGAGGAAAAGGTGGTGGTGGATAGACTAGAGGCTTCGTCTCTTCTTCTTGAGCCTTTTCAATATCTTTTTCCCCAAATTTTCCACTTCAAGAAGGGTGGCAATTCTGGCACTTTCTTTTGAAGACGTTGAGGAAAGGGTGGTGGTGGGTAAACTCGAGGCGTCTTCTCTTGAATTTTCCCATTATTCTTCTTGCTACCCTCTTCTACTTCTTTTCCACTCCTTAATGTGATTGTATTGCATTGTTCTTTCCCATGGTTCTTAGGATTATTCAAAGTATCACTTGGAAAAGATCCCCTTAGACGATGTTAATCACATTAGCAAGCTAGCCCACTTATGTCTCAAGATTTCTAAGTGCTACTGTTTGACTTTTAAGTAATTCAACCTGACCTCGAAGTAATTTTTTATGCTCTTGATGTGATTCTGAATGAGATTATCAGTTCTTGCCATGAATTGCGTAAACATCTCTTCCATTTATGTCTTCTTTTCTTGGACAGGAGCCTGGGATTATGCTTGAAAACCAAGAGAGACTACTTGCTTAGCTTGTGATGATGGCCCTTGGTTGTTTCAAGAAAAGTTTTGCTGATTTCTCCAACCTGGATTATAGTTGTTTGGATATGGGTTGTTCTGCTGCCTGTTATAGTTTCCTACATATTGAACAGATTCAGCCTTTGTTGGGCATTTCTCACTTGTATGTCCTTCCCCACAAAATTCACATGTTACAAATGGGCTTTGGTCTGAATGCACACTAATAGTGTCAAATTTCTTGAACAAAACAGCTATCTGTGTCGATAAGGCACTGATCTCATCCAACTGATAAACGCTAGGAGCATTCTTTGGCAAAATTTTCTCAATGGACCATTGATAATTATTGGATTCCATCTCTTTAATTAAATTATAAGCCTCATCAATTTATTTTCCCATGAGTGCCCCACCTGCTGCAGCATCGATAGAACTTCGAGTATGACCCATTAACCCATTGTAGAATATGTTTACCTGAAGATAGTTAGGTATCCCATGATGAGGACATCGTCGGAGTAGATCTTTGTACCTTTCCCAAGCTTCATATAGTGATTCTAAGTCATATTGCATAAAAGATGTGATATCATTTCGCATCTTAGCTGTCTTGGCAAGAGGAAAATATTTGGCAAGAAATTTTTGGGCCAGATCAGCCCAAGTAGTAATGAAGCCAGTTGGGAGTGAATTTAACCAACTCTTGGCCTTATCTCGAAGTGAGAAATGGAAGAGTCTTAGTCTAATAATATTGGTGTCAAGAAGGAATGCCATTGGCTAGCCAATGAATGGCATTGTAATGTGTAAGGATTAATTTGCATTGGCTATGCAACATGATGAAACCAAGTGACTAAAAAAGGGATGAATGGAGGGGATTGAGAAGTGAATTTCGGCCAAGGGGGCTATAGGCAAGGGAGGAAGGTTTTTTTCATTCATTCACTCATCAACTATTCACTACCATTTTGAGAGCTAAGGAAAGTAGCTAAAATCACCTAAGGATAAAAGGAAAAGAAGAGAGGAAGAAGGAGGAGTTTGAGAGCTTTTTGGAGAAGTTTTACTAGGTAGCTTCCTTTTCTCTTCTTGTTCTTTATATTGTTTTCATGTTCTTTTCCTCTTCTTTTCTATGTTGTTTTCCATTTCATCTTCTTAAAAACAAAGCTTTTCAAAATGGTTTTCTTAAAAACTTTTATTTTCCTTTTCTTCTTTTTTTCCAAAGAAGGAAAAGTTTACAACCTCTTCTCCTTTATTTTCATATTTGGCTGAACCTAGGGTCCTTTATTGTGTTTGTGTTTATTTCATGCTTCTTGTTTTCCATTTTGATTTGGGTTGTGCTATTGTGGTAGGGTAGATTTTTGCCTTTTGTTTTCCTTAAAAATGAAAGGTTTTGAGCTTGATGATCTTGGTTTTTACCAAGTGATGGTTTGAGCTTGATTTAACATCCAATAGGCCAAACTATAAGCCAACCTTATATTCATGTTTTTTTACATTTTCTTGCTTATATATTGTTATTTTCATATATATATATATATATATATATATATATATATATCTTCCTGGTTGTGTGATTTATATTTCTTATTTTTTCTTTAAAATAATTATTTTGAGCTCGATGATCTTTGTTTTTACCAAGTGATGGCTATAGCCTGATTAGTATCCAATGGGCTAGCCTTGAGCCAATCATTTTTACTTGCTGTAAATCATGTTTTAAAATCATTTCCAGCATGTTTTTGGTTAGGATCAACCAATGATCCTTAGCCAAAACCTATTTTTCAAACTAGTTGGAAAAAACGATGTTTTGCAAGTTGGATATGCTGATTTCGTGCAATATTTTCACTATGCATATTTTTGTCAAAATAAAAAAATGTTTCTAACTAATTTAATTTATCATTTGCTGAACCTAAACTGATTTTTCCAGATTTATTGATTTTTTATAAGGGTCAAAAAAATAGCTTCGTAAAACCGATTTTTTGGAGTCAAAATAAGCTTTAAAGCTAGCAAATGTCTCGTTTTTATTCACCAAGAGGAAGGGGCTGGCCGAAACTTGTGGCTAATGTTTGGAGGTTTTTTCCAAGGTATTTCAAAGTCAAAAAATTGGTTTTAAGAAAATCGGGTCGTGGGTAGGTAATCCGAGCTTTCAAAATCGAGTAAGAACTAGGATTTTTATATTAGGCCATTCGGCCATATGGGTTTCCATTTCAAAAATTGCATCCTTTTTAGTTTATTTTGGCTTTCAAAATGTTTGCTTTCAAGGCACTCTTAGAGCTATTAGGATGTCAATCAAGGATATTCGAATACCCCTTAATCCGAGCCAAAATCTATGCTCGAAATCCTTCAATTTTAAAGTTCAACTTAAGTTTCTTTCAAAGGTGTTAGGATATCTCTTTAGGTATCCCGATGCCCTCTCTTCAAGAGAGAAACACATTCTATTTTCATGCATAGCATATTTTGAAAAAGTGTTTTTACTTAATTTGGTATAAAAATGTACTTTTTCGATTTCCTAGACATTTGGCGAGAATTAGTTCTTAATCTTTGCCGGGTTTATCGGGAGGTTAGGAAATTATTCAATGCACGTGTTTATGAAATCGTAAGGTATGGTTTTCATTTTATTCGGAATTATGTACATGTCATGCGAAAAGATATTTTTCCATAGCTTTGTTGGGTCTGCCGGGGAGTTCGGTAAAATGTCATGACACATGCCATTTATATAATTTTGCACAAAAAGAAAATCCATGAAAAAGAATTTTTAAAATAATGATTTGTGCATATTCTATGTACATGCATATTCCATGATGAAATCATTTAATAATTGATGTCTACATTTTCTATCTTGATAGATAATTCTATGTTCATGAATATTTCATGATGATGTCATTTTATGATTTGATATTCATGGTTCTATTTTGATCATGATATGTGTTGTTGGATATGAATATTCTATAATGATGTCATTTTATGATTGGTGTCTATATGATCTTTTTATGCAATGTTATAATAAGATTTTGACATGCCATGTCATGAATTCTATGCCATGTTATAATAAGGTCTTACCATGTCATGTATGCCATGTTATGAATTTTTTTACCATGATATGGTAGATCTGCCATGTCATGAATTCTTTGCCATGTTCTAATAAGATTTTGTCATGCCATGTATGTCATGTCATGAATTCTAGGCCATGTTATAATAAGATTTGTCTTGTCATGCATGCCATGTCATGTCATGAATTCTTTTACCATGATGTAGTAAGATTTGTCATGTCATGCACTCCATGTCATGAATTCTTTTGCCAAGTCAGAAATTCCTTTGCCATGTCATAGTGAAAATGTTCGCTATGTCATGATAATTATCCATATTGTTGGATTTATATTTATATCTTAGTAATAATTTGCATATACATGATCATTTTTAAATGATTTTAGATGAATGAAAAATAATAATGATTTTTAACAAAATAAGGTTGTTCCCGAGTTAAAATAACTCATGAGTTCTCCACTGTGTTTGCCGGGGAGGATATCATCAATTGTCATTAACAACGGAATAACTTTTTTCTCAAAAAAACAAGGGTGATTCGGAGAATTTCAAAATAAAGAAAAAATTCTATGTTTTGCCAAGTCTGCTAGGGAACATGGAAAAATTTTGCATTAATAAATTCAGGATCATTCTCAAATACTATGATTGTTTTTAAAAGGGAATTAATTTTAAATGTCAAAACTAAAATGGAATTTCATCGAGACTCAAGATAACACATGATTAATAAGGTATCGTTTTATACGGGCGTTGTGGGGATGCTAATCCTTCCCCACACATAACAGACTCCTGAACCCGCTTTTGCTTTCTCTCTAATTTAAAACACAGATTTCAAAAATGGTTTTCTTAAAAAGTTTTAATTAATTTTAAAATATTTTATAAAAACCGTTTTTAATAGGTAACCAATCACACCTAGCCAAAAAGGATTGGTGGCGACTCCATTTTTACGAGGTTGTTTTTAAAACCCTCAATTTTGTTTAAGAGGAACCAATAATTTCTTTTTTCTTCTTCCCCCCCTAACGTCACTTAACGGGTCTGGCGATGGGATTTTTCATTATGACATGCATCTTTTCATGAAGTAGGTGCATTATTCGAGGATATTTGTATTTGCATCATTCATGAGCATTTGCATCATTTCTAATCTTTACATCTATATCTTTTCATGAAGTAGGTGCACTATTCGAGGATATTTGCATTTGCATCATGAAGCATTTGCACCCTTTTTAATCTCTACATCTTTGAAGACATCTGCATTTGCAATAACTCAAGGATATTTGCGTCTGTCATGAGCATCTGCATCATTTTATGAAGCATTTGCAACAATTCGAGGATACTTGCATCTACATCATTCACAAGCATTTGCATCATTATTGGTAGCAGCATTTGCCTTTAAGGAACATGCCTTTTACAAGCATTTGCAAAACATGTCATCAACATTGCTGCATTTGACTAAAATTGCAGGAATCGTGGAAATTTTATTTTTGTTTTAAATCGAACTCATTTTTTTAAAATGGGCCAAGCCCCGAGATCACCTTTGAGGTATTTCCTTTTGTTTTAAGTCAAACTCGTTGTCGCAACCTAAAAAATAACAAGACTCATGGCAAGACTTTATATTCGTTAAGCGTGACATTGGAAAAAAGAGGAGAAGACGACTTATTCCTCGTGAAATAAAATGAGGGTTTGAAAACAACCTCGAAAAAAGACATGGAATCGCCACCAATCGTTTTTGGCTAGGTGTGATCGGCCACCTATAAAACCGATTTTGTAAAATATTTTAAAATTAATTAAAATATTTTTAAAACCAATTTTAAGTCTGCTTTTAAACCAGAGAAGATTAAAGAAAGCAGGTTCGGGACTCAGTTACGTGCGGGGAAGGATTAGCACCCCCACAACGCCCGTATAAAAATGGTACCTTATTAATTGTGTGTTATCTCAAGTCTCGGTAAAAAGTCGGTTTTAAATTTGGTATTTCAAATTAATTCCCAATTTAAAGAAAAATAATTTCATTTTTAATTAAAAATGATTCGGAATTTATTACTTCAAAATTTTCCTATATTCCCCAACAAATATGGCAAAATATAGAAATTTTTGTTTATTTGGAAAATTTTCCGAATCATTCTCGTTTTTTTGAAAGAAAGATATTCCTTTATTAATGATAATTGATGATATCCTCCCCAGCAAATCCGGCAGAGAATTCATGAATTTTTTTAACTCGGGAATATGTTTATTTTATTGAAAATCATTATCTTATTTTAAAAACATTTTAAAAGATGAATATGAACATGTGTAACATAATAAATATGACATAACAAAATCTACATAATATAATGCAACCTAAATGACATGATATAATTTAAATGACATAGTATATTCTAAATGAAATGATATAACCTATGTGACATAATATATATTCTAAATGAATTGAATAACCTATGTGACATAATATATTCTAAATGAAATGGCAATATAATCTAAGTGACATGAAATGAATATGAAACATAAAATATGCATTAAAATAAAAATAATAATGCATGAACATAATAAATGCTAAATGATGTGACAAAAATAAATGACTAAATAAAAAGCATAAGATAACATGAAATATTCAAAATCATATAACAATCAAATATAACACCATGCAATATAAATCAAAACAATAACATAGTTATAGAAATATTCATAGCAAAAATCACATATCATATAATATGCATGAACATGAAAAATGCAATGCATAAAAGTGTATTTTTTTCTTTAAATAAGGAAATCCGTATACCTAAAAAGATATTCGACTACCTTAGGAAAAGACATCAAATTAAATTTTCTAAAATAAAAAAATACTTGGTAATTGGTTTGAAAACAATTTTGAAAATTCTTGGATGAAAATGGCACATGGCCGAAACCCCCTTTTGAAAAAGGCTCTATTTCCTAACTTTGAAAACCCGGACTTGACCACCCTTGACCCGAGCTTTATAAAATCATTTTTTAGAATTAAAATGGCTTAGAAACCAACCAAGGATAGTAGCTAAGGTTCCTACTCAGCCCTCTCTTAATGCCTTAGCCAAAACAGAAAATTAATTTTCCCTCAAATTCATATCTGACTCTACTGTCCAGTTTTAAAACGTGATTTCTAACCTATTTTAAAAAATTCTAAAAAATCTGAAAAAGAAAATATAGAATACTCAGAACATGTTTAAAAGTTTGGAAAAAAAATTGGCTTAATTTTTAGAATAAGGATAACTTCCCAGATAGATCACGAAATTCAAAACACTAGATGAAAAAACTGTTTTGCCAAAAATCATTTTTAAGCCTGTGATAAAATCATTCAAAATCAAAATATAAATATTGGAGACTCTTCTATGGACCTACGAATAGTAGCTAAAATTTCTAAAAATTTGGACTAAAATTTCTAAAAATTTGGACAAAAATTTGCTAAGTAAAAAAAAAAATCACAAAGTTAGAAATTTCAACTTGAACTCCTCAATTTTCCACAAGTATGCTCATGTGAGCTTGACTTTAAACCATTGATTGGTTTAAGTCAAAAATCAAGTGGTATGGTATGAGATGCATGAACAAACAGCAAATTTGATATATGAAATGCATGATCTAAAGACCTAAATGACATAAAAATGCATGGCAATTCAAAATGACCTAATGCCTAGCATGAGTTTGCATGGCAATAAATGCTACCTAAAACTAAATATGCATGAAATGAATAGTAATGCAAATGTAACCTAGACCTAAAATGTTAGGATTATGCATGACAATACAAAACTATCCTAATGTCTAGCATGTATTTGCATGGCAATGAATGCTACCAAATCCTAATGTGCATGAGATGCATGGTAAGGCAAGTGTAACCTAGACCTAAAGTGACATGAAAATGCATGGTAATACAGAGTTTTCCTAAGACCTAATATGCATGGGAATATGCATGGCAATACAAAAATGGCCAAGACCTAAAATGTTATGAAAATGCATGAAAATATCATGAACATATAATGACCAAATAAACCTCATACTAATGCATGAACATGGCACAACCAATACACAATCTCATGGCATAATAATGCAAAGCATGGTACCTAAACAAAATGAAAATGCAGACACAAGGCAAGGAACATATGTAGAGGCCGAATGCTCACTAATCCTATGTGAGGAAATGTAGCAAGGCATTAACACAAACACATGGCATACTAAATCAAAAAACACAATATTATGGCATGGAAATGCAAGCCTATCAATTAAACAAGATGAAAATACACACACAAAGCAAAAAAGAACATGTTGGCCGAATGGTCACTAAACAACATGGTGAAATCCTAGCTAGACAATAACACAAACATATGGCAACCTACATATGCAAAGTCTACATGGAAGCATAATGAACTAGCAAAAATGATAATAATGCAAACATGGTGACTAACATAACTCATGAACATAACAATGTCAATATAACAAACACATGGCATGGTCTAAATATATGAAGATCAATGGAAGCATATTAGACAAGTAAACATGAAAAAAATGCAAACATGCATAATGAAATCATCATGGCCAAATGAAAAAACATGAACATGGCATAGCATTATCACAAACACATGCATGGTTTAGAACTAAACTACCACAATCAAGCTAACCTATCACAATCAAGCTAATCTAACACAAGTAAGCTAACCTACCACAACAAATCACATGAACAAAATCAAACACAAAATCATTTAACAAAAAATGGTTCATTTGAAAAATGGAGGAAAACTTGCTTTCTTGATTTCTTTTGAAAAGCAAAGTAGAAGCTCCTTAGAACTTATTTTAAAAACAAGTTTATTTCATAAAAGAGAATAAAATGACAAAGAAAATAGCAAAATCATGTCAACAAAGTATGATAAAACCATGAAAGAACATAGCGACCTTGCTCTAACTTTCCAAATCAAGAAGTAGCAAGCCAAAACCTTTCTTTTCCTTCTCCTTTTTTCTCCTCTCTTTTTCCATTTTTTTCTCTCCTTTTTCCCTTAGCTACTACCTCTATTCAGCCCTCCAAGCCTCTCAAAAAATCTGAATTCCCCTCTCCAAATTCCCCTTGGCCGAATGGCCTATAGAAGTGTGTAGAAAGTTGTCATTTTTTTTTAACCAATTTTGGTCCAATGGCCCTTAATCCAAGATGCTTTCTATGTGGAATTACCACCCTTAGATTAAATCATCCCCTAACTAATATGATGTCATGAATATGATGTAATAAATATGATTTCATAAATATGACATCATCCCTCTTCATGCATAGGTCCATGTGTCATAATCTCAAAGGCTCGATAAAGAAAAATAACTACCTTCCTATCCACTCTTGGCCCTTGGATGCAAAATCTCAGCAAAATCACTCTCCATTATGGGCTTGGCTGAATGACCCCTAGAATTCTAGCCCAAAGTCTAATTTTTAAAAGCCTTCTTCGATTTCTTCGATAAAATGACCTTTTTGATCCCCAAACCAAATTAAATAGGAAACGGACTCCAAATCCAAATTTTATTTTTTCAATACTTCCTAAATAATAAAAAATTGAATTCTGTAAGTTTTCATAATTTTTGGAGCTCATTTGCTATTTTTTCGGGATTTTTCTTCTTGAATTTTAGCTTAGTGGACCCGAAATTTTCCATTTTGAAAATGAACTCCAAATCTAGATTTTTCTTTGCCAATCTCTTCCAGATAAATTAAAAATGAGATCTGGAAGTTTTCATAATTTTTGGAGCTCATTTTCTATTTTTTCGGGATTTATCTTATTGAATTTCAGCTTAGTGGGCTCGAAATTTGCCACTTTGCAAACGAACTCCGAATCCGGATTTTTCTTCGCCAATCTCTTCCAAATGATTTAAGATTGAGATCTGGAAGTTCTGGTAATTTTTGGAGCTCGTTTGCTATTTTTCCCAAATTTTCCAAGTTTGCCCTTTTATCTCCAAAGCCCAATTTTGCTCAAAACAAGTCCGATTTCTAGATTTTCTTTTTCTGTGCCTTTTTCATATATTGAACTGGAGTTGGTCCAAAAACACCCAATTTTTACGATCAAATTCCCCTCCATTTTGATTTTTCCTTTTTCAATATCGGGAATTTTCTCGTTTTTCCGTATTTCCTCCAATCAGCTCTTTTCTCGAAATTACTTCAAACTGAGCCTAGGGCTATCCTTGTTTACTCACTCCTCATCAATTAAGGGCCTTAGTTTTACCGAATCAGGCTATTTCTGCAATTTTCCCAAATTTCCCCAAAATCCATCAAAAACCCTAATTCTCGGTTTTCTTCCAAATTGACTTTTCCTTCAGTTTTGCCTCAAAATGGCCTCTGCATTACCCGTAGTCATTGCTTATCTTTCATTTGAAACCCCAATTTTGATCGATTTGATCGTTTAAGCACTTTTCCCCAAATTTTCCGAACTAGGCTTTCCTTTCTACTAAATCTCCGTAACCCATCTTCCTCACTCCATATCTTTCGTTGTAGACCTCGGATTATCAAAATTCTTTCACCTGTTCAATTGAACTTTGAATCTTGATTTTGAATTTGGGTTGACTTTTCTAGTAGTTGACTTTTTGATGTTGACTTTTTGGAATTGACTTTTTCAAGATTGACTTTGTATGCCTGCTTTCTTAAACTAAGTCTCAGAGTACCACCTGTTGGATGAAAAAAGCCTTTTTGCATTCTGAAACATCAATTTAGGAAGAAAACATACCTGATTTAGTGGTTCGGACAAAATTAGGTCTCTACAACTCAGAATCAACAATCAAGAAAAGATAAACAAACATTAATTTTGTCCGATTAGTGAATTCACATGTGAACGAAATGAAAGGGGTTTTCACTTTTTTCCATTTTTTCTTCTTTTCCTTTTTTACTTTTTCATTCATTTTTTCATTTTTTTTATTTTTTCATTAAAAGCTGTAAATAAAAGATTTTGTCCTTAAATTGAGTTCCCTGACTAATCAAGGCTCGACCCGTCTTAAGGAAACGAGTTTGATTTGCAAGAGAAGAAAATAATTAAATAGCAAGTAGTAATCATTTATGTCAGGCTTTAATAATTAAACGATTATTCTCATTATTTTAACAAAATAATAGCCCTCAACTACTATCTCGAGAAATTTAACTCTTAAACTTCTTAATGAGCTAGGACCCATTTCATTCCAGCATAACCTTGAGTGACTCAACAAGCTATGTTCAAACTAATTGAGTTGGTAACTTAATTTACCAATTACATCTCTATGCAACTCCTAGATCCAGTTAGGTGAGAACTCTTTGCCTAAATACATCAAATGCATTCCGCCTAACTTTGCCTCTAAATGTCATGCGATCAAGTTTTAAAGCATCCGGATAACATAACATCGAGTTGAGTAAGACCCACCTTCAATAACTCAAACATGTTCGTACATAAGTTTGACCTCGAGTGACTAAACAAGCCTCCGAATGGAAGAACTCTGGTTATCTTGTTATGATACTAGAAGGCAACTTATCATGCATAACATGGACTCAATATAATTTAATGAGGGATTTCATTTATCTCTTATATAGGTCTCATTGATTTCATATTTGATTGGCATGCATAGCATTCATTTAATTACATACATCACATATATACATAATTCAAAATAAATCTATCACATGCAATCTATAGGATGATTATGGACTTTATACTAATCTAGTTTCCTTGAGCCATTAAGAAACTAGTTGGTCAAATTCCTAGGGGATACCATACATAGTCTTCGAAAGCTTTGTTGGTTATCTCCTTGGTTACTTCTTCTTGGCTTCATATCTCCTTGCATACTTGGAATTTACATAAATTCAACTTCCTATCCTAAATCTAAATCTATAAAGAATATAACAATTACATTGCTTTATCAGAAACCTCGAGTTATATTCGAGGGAGTTAGATGAGAAGAGAATTTACAACTCCGGAATGAAAAAGAGAAGACAGGGTACGCAGACCCTATTTATAAAAATACCAATAAGAAAATTAAACCATACATTCCCTAGTCATACTAAGCTCTAGTCCATAACCATCCTTCATGCATACATAATCATATTATAAGCATGAATTAAAAACATGCAAAATCAATATCACTTGGTGATCTTGTGTACTATTTGCATAAATGTCACCAAATAAATTTGAGACAATTTATCAAATCATTCTAGCAATTTCGGTTCCACCTATTAAAACACTTTTAATAAAATCTTAACAATTAATAAAGCTATCTTGAAATCGAACTTTACCTAACTTTTAAGTTGCTTGTCTTAATTAGAACAAAATATTCTAGCATGCTCAAAATCCTAAAACTTTTAGGACACTTCATTGTCTTATACTGAGTCTTTAAGTCTGCAATCCATCCTAACTATTTAGGAACTTAAAATCTCATTAGTTAACTCGTACCTAATCATACTACAAGTCTCTCCTAACATTTAGGATTCACACTCCCATTAGGAAACGGTTTCCTTGCTGAAGTAGGCCTTTAATTCTTAGTGTCCTAGGCCCAGGCAATCTCTTTGGCCATCGAATGGCCACTGCCGGCCAAAGACCATTGTATTCCATCTACAATGGCTACTGGATGCCCTAAAAAGAGCTTGCTGGCCGCCCCTTACAGCTGCACTCAATTCGGCAATAATTGCCTCCTTGGTGTCGCGGTTCAGCCTACTAACGTGCAACAACAATTGCCGCTTTATCCAGTCATGTTCCATGCCCAAACCAGCCATCATAGATGAATCATATTCACCTTAGATGCTGTCCAAAATTCATAGCAAACATGTGGAACGTTTCCACACTAATGCTCGAATTTTATGGCATGCAAACACCTACAAAACAGTCAAAAAATTCTCAGCATTGTAGTAACAATGTTTCAAGTCCAAAAACAACTTTACTTAAACGTTTTAAGATCAAATCAATTTTGTAACTTCAATGGCAGCATGTAATATAAAATTTCCAGATCTGAAACATCTAAAAAATCAATTTTATATCATCCCAAATCAGCTTACAAAACTTGACTCAAAACTATGTTTTTGACATCAAAACTCGTCGGGTTTACCAAGGCATGTCATGGCTTTAATCCTTATTGATTAAAACAATTTTAATCTATCATTTAAAAAAAATTTAAACATGATTAAATTCATTATATAGATGCTGTCCAGATTTAACAAAATTAAAGAAAACAATTTTTCTTTTAAATTCTTAAGAACCGAAAACATGCCAAAATCAATACACAAAACAATAACTTGTTTATCACCAAGAATTGACATGCACGAACCTCATGTAAACAACATAACATTGGATCTGATACCACTGTTGGGTTTACTCTACCTCGGGCTCATGCTTAAACAAAATAATAAAAGTGCAGCGAAAGTAAACAAAGAAGCACCTGAAGTACAATAGGACCTTAGGCTTGTGTTTAGCATGGGTTCATAGCATTCAAAACATAATAAATCACCCATATGATTTAGAAGTTACCTACTTATGATATCATAACTGAAGTTGTAGATCCAAATCGCAAATTGCTCTCAAGTCAAGATCCAATTTGAACAAGATCACAAGAAGCACTATTGTCCTTCCTCTAAAGCTAGTCCACACGAACAGCTGATGGAACCTTCTCTAAGGTGTGGCGATTCACTTATGCAAGCAAGTTGATCCTAAGATCACAATCAAAAGATCTATCTATTATGTTTATCTTCATAAACCAATCTCACTCAACAAGGTGAAGAAGCGGCAAGAAAACACCAAGATCACTATTTTGCTAAGCTAACCAAACTTTTTCTCAAGAAAAATCAGAATATCTCAAGTAGAATGAATTCTCAGGTTGCGGCTACAGCCTCTATATCTGATATATAAGTAGGCGCAAACCCTGACCCTTGTTGCACAAGATTTTCATTTATCCACTTGGACTTAAACTATTTAATTCTAAGATGGATCAATAGGCCCATTATAATATCTAATAATATTATGGTCCATTAACCTTAATGCCTTAAGTTGGGCCAACCATCCTTAGTGGACAGTCTTAAATTAGAATAGTCACTTTGGACACATTCTAATTTATCATGCTTATTTACTGGATAGATTAATTTCTAAATGAAAGTAATTTAATTCTCAATTTGTTTCTCCTCATGAACAATTCATGTCATTAATCTATTAAGATCATCTCATGACATTAATCCAATATAGCATAGTCATCTGAAATACACCTTGCACATTACAATGTCAAAGTCGACTATACTAGGTTTTATAAGACTTCTTTATTCCTCTTATCTCATTAAGACATTGTCTTTGGATTTCTCAAATATCAATTATGTCTTAATCTTTCTTAATTGAACTTCTTCAATTAAGTCCTTAATATAGATCTTTTATTCCATTAAGTTTTATCTAAATAGAATACCATGTTTAATCCATACATATATGTTCTTATATGTGTGACCCTCTAGGTTCCCAATATGTTGGCCATGAACATAAGTTAATCTTATTAACTTGTTTTCATAGATCATGAGAAGGATCTAGCAACCCATCATGACCACCCAAATATTGTGAAGTCATTGTGACCTTTTTAGAAACCTTTCAGAAACCCGCCTGTCAGTATAATACGGCCTTTTCACCATATATCTCGAATAGCGCATGAGCATGGTGCAGTGTCTACTCATGATCAATCCATATTAGTTCTTCGCAACTTATGATTAACCTTATGAATTTAGAGAAACTACTTTCTCCCAAATTCATCATGCTTTGGCCAAAGACTTAATCAAGTTAATCGTAGTCAAGAACAAATGAGATATGTCTCCATTATCACAAGGAGTGGTGAATCCTCTCTGGATCACTCATTCATCTTCGTATGGTTCATGTCATACCCAATAACACCTTACTATAAGCATCCTCGTGTTTGGGACCCGTTCGTGATGGAATCTAAGTATGCCACTCTCCATACAAGATGACCTAGTATCACAAGTCTGAGGACTAATTTACACGATTAATACTAAGAGAACATTATCATAGACACTGGAGTGATATTACCGAATGAAGTTCTCTTGGCGGGCCATGTTTAGTGAACTTGTTCAACAGACAAGCACCTATCCCAAGTATCCCATACTTCAACTTGTATGAGATCGGTTGCTTACTTTATAAGTAAGAAGGCTTAACATATACTAGTCTTTGAGCATTGTCAATGTCTTGTCTTGGCAATACGATGACCAAGAACAGTTTGAGGAGCAAGGCTTTGATGCATAAGGATCTCATAACTATAACTCTTTATAATTTCTAAGGCCATTATGTTCCATGCGCTTCATCCTATTAGTACTTAATAACTCCTTACCATTGTACGAACATGAAGGAAAACCTTATATCACTATCTTCATAGTGAAGGGTATGCTTTATTGACTATGTATCCCATGCTCAATCTGATTGGCTCTAGGGCATACACCAACATGTATGTAAGGTTTTTCTCCTTCTACAATCGTTATTGATCAGTGCAAAGAAATTAAAATACAATTATTAAGGTTTTTCCTAAAACATATCATCAGCTATGCTTGTAGCACATAATGGACAAGCTTTCTCAAAAGTTGAGTGGGTACCATTAATATGACTCGATAAAATTGGAACTAGAGGTGGCAGTATATGATTATTTCTAAATAAATGAATTTGAAATTGTTTGGAATGAAATGGTTTAGATTTATAACCTTAGTGGCAACCAATGGCTCCAAACATTGTATGAATTGCGAGAAAAATTAGTGTCGCTTAGAGAAGTGAGCATTAATGTTTTTTTATGGATATGTGCATAGATAGACAACCTTGAGTGACTTTGTTAGTAAATAAGAGTTTGCACTACAAGATAAGCATCAAAAAGAGGCAACAGCATATTTTGATTCTAGGTATACAGAATCGGTGATAAAAATAAGATGTTATGGAAATCAAATATCCAAATTGTACACAGTTGTTATATTTTAAAAAATCAAGTAAAAGTGGAGGAAATGCTTTCATGCTTTAATACAATTGAAGTCTATACTAATGGATCAATCAAAACATTTTTGGTGATAGCACGATCATGGGATGACATGAACAAAGTAGTGGAATTTGGAGTTTTTTACAATTATGCGAAAACAAAAGTGCATTGCACATGTAATATGTTAATTTCAAAGACTATTTGTGTAGGCAAGCATTATCAGTTCTCCATTATAATGGTGTTGCTGAAATACTAGTTCAATATGTTTTGTCATGATGGAGAAAAGATTTCAAGAGTGCATATATCTCAACGTCTCTTTCCAGCGATGTCAAGTTGGACAACCCCACAGAATAATATGATTATTTGTACAAGGAAGCTCTTCGAGTGTAAACACCTAATTTTGTTTGGGTCCCCTAAATAAGGCACGTTTATCTTCAATTTAGATTTTTATAAGCTTACATCCTCTTCATGGACTAGCAATTTAACATATGGGTTCAGCATGCCATTTTTGACGCTTCGGAGTGAAAAGTCAAAGTTGACCAAAAGTCAAATTCAAAGGTCAAAAAGTCAACTTTGTAAAATCAAGATTAAAAAACAAATTTAGATGTTAAAGAAGCAATCTTGATGTTTTTAAAGTCAACTTTGAACATTGGAGTGATGAGATCAAGTGGAAGTGAAGTGAACAAAAATTGGTGAAAGAATACTAGGTGGGTTAAATCCAAATGGTAAAAAGCAAGGGGAAGCATAATTTTTTTTTATCCAAGTGGATGGAAAATCTTGGTGGAAATATGGAAGCCCATTTCTCTAGTGGATGGAAAATTTTTGGTGGAAATATGGAAGCCCATTTTTTTTGCTTAAATAATGGAAATTTTGTTGGAACCGTGGAAGCCTATTCTTTAATGACCAAGTGCTAGGATTTTTTGGGTGGAAGATGATGACCCATTTTTCAAGACAAAATAAGGGATGATGGGTAAGAATATGGAGAGCCCAACTTGTGTAAAAGATATGGAGAGCCCAACTTTGAGAGTCCATGTAGTTTTTTTTTTGTTTTTGTGAGAAGCCCAAACTTAAGATCCATCTACAAAAATGGATGGGTGGAAGAGGGGTGAGTTTATAATTAAACAAAAGTTGCAGGAGTATTATGTAAATAAAGGAGGTAAAGTTGTAATTAAAAAGGAAAAGTGGAAAGTGTCATTGGAGGGGCTAGATTGCATTGTTTAGTAAAAAAAAGGATAGGTTATAAGAGCAAATGACATAAGTCATCTTATTTAGTACATGAGTTGCCATTTTTTGACCAATGAAAAAGCACTCTTGGGGACCAAGTAGGAAGGTCATTGGCTAGGCCATGTGATCATGCCACTTGGCTTAAAAAAGATGATACTAGAAGCTTTGGATGAGAGGTTTCGGCCAAGGCTAGTAAAGGCAAGGGGGAAGATATTTTTCATTCATTCACACTTCATTTGGAGAGCATAGGCAGTAGCTAAAAATTACTAAGGAGAAAAGGAAAGGAAGAGAGCAAAAAAGAGAAAGTAGAGAGGTTTCTTGAAGCTTACCTAAGGTAGCTTCCTTTCTTTGCTTATTCATGGCTTTTTCATACTTTTTCAAGTTCTTTTCTTCAAAAATAAAAGATTTCAAAAAGGTTTTCAAAAGATCTTTTCTTTCCTCTTCTCTTTTTCCAAAAAAACAAGTTTTACAACATTTCCTCCTCCATTTTCACATTGGCCGAACCCTTACTTATGTTTGCCATATATTTTTTGCTTCATGCTCTTACTTTGATATGTGATGCTTGTTGGTTTATTGGGTTGTTTGATGTTATTTTCATCTTATTTCCTACTTGAAATCAAAAGGTTATGAGCTTGATCATCTTGGATTCTTCCAAGTGATGGTTAGGCCGGATTAACATCCAAGAGGCCAACCTTGAGCCAACCTTTGTTATTGTTGCTTATCTTTTTTTTTTTTTTTTTGCTTATATCTTGTCATTTTCATATGCATAGTTTGTTGGATATGAGTTTATTGTGGAGCATTCTTCATGTTACATATTTATTTTTCTTGTTGGAAAAGTGATTATGAGCTTGATGACCTTGGATTTCTTTCATGAGATGGTTAGGCCGGATTAACATCCAATAGGCTAACCTTGAGCCAATCACTTTTCTTGCATTAAAACATGATTTTAAATGAATTTTCAGTATGATTTTGGTTAGGATTAATCAACGGTCCATAGCCAAAATCTGGGTTTTTTAAGTGTTGGAGAAAACAATGTTTTAAAGGTTGGATATGCTGATTTTTGGCAATATGAATCCAATTCATTTTTTATCAAAATAAAAAACTATTTTAACCTAATTTAATATATCATTATATGAATCCATGGTTAAAATTTTAGATTTTTTTGAGTTTTACTTAAGGGTTTAAAAAAATAGTTTTGACAAAACTGTTTTTAAGTGGATATGCTGATTTTTGAGCAACTTGAGTTTATGCATTTTTTGTCCAAATAAAAAACTGTTTTAACCTCATTTAATATACCCTTAGATGAATTCATGGTTAAAATTTCATATATTTTTTTTAGTTTTCCTTAAGGGTTAAAAAAATAGTTTTGATAAAATTGATTTTTAGAGGTTAAAACAAGCTTTAAAACAAATTAAAGGCCAAAATTTTTCTGCATTAGGGGGGCTAGACAATACCTTTAGGGGGGGTGTTCTAGAACATTTTTTGGTCATTCAAGGTTTAAAAAAAAAGGTTTTGTTAAATCGGGTCATGGGTAGTTAAAACGAGTTTCAAAATCGAGTCAAAATTTGGTCATTTTAGCCCTAGGGAGTTTCGGCCAACATTGTTTTCTTTTAGAAAAATTGCATATTTGTGTTTCCTATGGTTTTAAAACATTGCATTAAGGCTCACTTAGAGGTACTCGGATACCAAACAATGGCATTCGAATATCGCTTAAATCGAGTTAAAATTAGTGCCCGAAATCCTTCAAATTTTGAATTTCAATCTAAGTTTCTTTTAAAGGTATTAGGATACTTCTGTAGGTATTCTGATACCCTCTCTTTAAGGGAGAAACACATTCTGATAATGGTCCCATTTTCATGCATTGCATATTAAAAAATGTTTTTTCCTAAACTTTATCATAAAAACGTGCTTTCTTAATTTCATGAGCATCTGACGAGAGTTATTTCTTAATCCTTGCTGGGTTGTCGGGGAGGTTAGGAAAATTTTCAACGCACGTGCTTATGAAATTATGAAGTATGGTTTTCGTTTTACTAGGAATTACATAAAGGTTATGTGAAAGAATTATTTTCCAAGCATTGTCGGGTTTGCCGGGGAGTGCGGTAATATTTGTCGACACATGCCATTTATGTAATTTTACAAAGAAAATGCATGAAAAAAAAAAATTAAAATAATGTTGTGTTCATATTCTATGTTCATGTTATTTTGATTAATGTATATTCCATGATGATGGCAATTAATAATTGATGTACATATTGTCATTTTGATCATGCTATTTGATTGTTGATATGCATATGATTTTCCTATCTATGCTACGTCATGATTAAATATATGCTATGTTATGATAAAATATGTGTCATGTCATGATAGAATTTTTACTATGTCATGTCATGTCATGCCATGATAAATGTATATGTTATGTGATTTATGTTCATATCTTAATAATGTTTGCATATTCATGATTGTTTAAATGAATTTAAATTCATATAAAAATTAATGTTTTTAATAAATAAGGCAATGTCCCCGAGCTAAGATAACTCATAAATCCTCCGCCGGGTTTTTGGAGAATCTTCATCAATTATTATTCACAAAGGAATACACTTCTAAAAGGAGGATGATGCAGAGAATTTCAAAACAATAAAATTTTTATGTTTTGCTGGTTTGCCGGAGAATATAGAAAATTTTGCAATAATAAATTACGGATCATTCTCAAATAATATGATTGCTTTTAAAAGATAATTATCTTTGAATACGGATTCTAAAACCAACTTTCACGAAACTCAAGATAACACATGATTAATAATGTATATCATTTTTTATACGGGCGTTGTGGGGGTGCTATAACCTTCCCCATGAAGTAACCGACTCCCGGACCTGCATTTTGATATTCTCTGGTTTAACGTGGATTTTAAAATTGGTTTTCCAAAATATTTTAATTAATTTTAAAATGTTTTATAAAAATCGATTTTAATAGGTGACCAATCACACCTAGCCAAAAAAGATCGGTGGCGACTCCATTTTTTCGAGGATGTTTTAAAACACTCATTTTATTTAAGAGGAACCAATTTTCTTTTCCTCTTCCTCCCTTAACGTCATTTAACAATCACGAGATCGTTATGACATCGAGTTATTGAAGAAAGTTTTGTCAAAACAACACTTTAAGGTTGTCAGAGAATCATTTAATAAGATGAAGCTTGTGTCAAATAAAGGATCTATCCTGTAAACATGACAGCTCTATTGAAATCCCTATATGAAATCATTCAAGTTAAGAATCTTGTATGAGCTAGAAAACCTGGTCGTCCAAGACAAAATCATTATAAGAATCTGGTGCATAATGTCCGTAAAAGTACTCAAACCAAAGTATGATACTAAATCTTTTTTATTCCCAAATTTGTTTTTAAAGTTTTACCATATGTTTTCTATGAATTACAAATATCTTATACTAGTTAGGTTCATCAAGGACTCCTGAAAATATTATTCACTCACAGGATAAAATATTGTAGTCTGTTAGTATCTCGTATCTCATGTATATTACAAATTATAATTTGAAAGTTAGTTTATTGCATTTTATGTTGGATATGAGACCGAGACAACTAAAAATTTTAGTGGATATAACAGTTAATAGAATTTTGGCTATATAGGCCACCAAATTTTATCAATCGAAATGATTTGCATTCAATCAAGAATAGGGAGTTTCCAATCATTATTGGTATTAGAACATATCATAATATTTATATTCGTTTTGATATGTTCAATACATTTGTTATTTTCTTAATCATACACATATTTGAATTATATATACTATTTATATATGTAGGGTCAATTAACACAAAATGCACCAACTTCGGTTGACCAACAAAATGTCATTGTAAAGCCAGGGAAATTTTACTATAGTTACTTCTTTGTTTTTAATTTTTGAAATTGTGAAGCATGTTTCTTTTACTTTTTTAAAAATAATGTTTTTTACTTATGCTAATGATTATTTTTTAGAAAATTATACATCTTTTTACATGGGTAATAGCAATGCAACTCCTTTTCATCATCCGAATTCGGTATATATACCTGATTATCTTCATGATTTGATGTTAATTTATAGTTTTAACTTAAAGTTTCTAAATTCTAACAATAGCTTAATTTTCTGTTTCTCTTAATTTAAATTGGCCAAGTTCATGGTGGAGCCAATTTTATTCACACGGAGAATCAAAATTGATGATGAAATTTATTTCTCAACTTCATTTACTTAAAAAGGGTGTTGGAGCCTAAGAATGTTAAGTTTGTATGCTTTTTCCCAAAGTCCTTTCTTTTGCCTTCTTTAATGTTAAAATCGAATACAAATTTTATTTATTTTTTAATGTGAATTTTTAAGGAATACATTATTATGCGGTAATCAAGCAAGAATAATGTACTTTTTGCTATGGGTGAGTATTCGGTTAATTCGGTTCTAAAATTTTAAAAATCAAATAAACCGAACAAACTTGAAGAAACTATTGAACTGACCGAAATATTAATGAGAAACATAACTAACGAAACCGAATTTAATCGGTTCGATTCTATCGATTTTTTTGGTTCTCACTCAAATTATATATTTTTTTTCAAACTTTAAAGAAGTTAAAATCAATAAAAATATTTGCAAAAAAAATAATACAAGAAAGCTGGGAAAGGAAATGCCTACTTTCTAAATCATATGAGTGTAGAAAAAGGAGAACAAAGCAGATTCATCCTTTCTTTTTTCAACTAACAAAATGCAAAAGAAAATTAATACCAATATACTATATTAAAATCTACTTAGGCCGCGTATATCCAAAAGTTGCACGTTTCAATAACCAAAATCAAAAAATATTCTCAAGCATCATCATTAAGAGAGAAGACTTACACCAACACGGGACATGAGAAACTAATTAGAAGTTAGAACATGAGAAAGGGGGAATGTGATGGACAACGTGATAAACTTGAGGAGGTTGTGGCGGCGGTGTCGAGCATGCAGAGTCAGTGAGTGGAGATGCAAGCGGAAGAGGCAGACGACAAACAAACACTGAAGAGGCACTGGCTACTGAGGCAGGTAGTTTTCGGCAGAAGAGAGAAGATAATGGAAGACTGAAGAGAAACTTCGAAAAGAATATGGACTAGGATAGGTTTTTTTTTTTTTTTTTTGGGTTCATATACTAGAATAGGGTTTATTATTTTTTCTGTTTTACTCTCACATAATTGTTAAATTTGTTTTGTATTATATAGATTTTGGATTGGGTTTTGTATTGTATGATTTGTTTGGGTTATGGATTGTTGGGTGTAGTTTAATTTTGGATTGGGTTGGATAATGTTAATTGGGTTTGGATATGTTTAAATAAAAATAATATAATTTATTTATTTTTTAGTTAAGTATTTGTTTGCTTAGTCGATTCAATTTAAAAATAAAAAATTACAAACCGATCGAATAAATACGTTAAAACCGATCTATCTAACCAAATAAACCGAATTTGATTGATTTTGGTCGATTTTTTCAGTAAACCAAAATTTTGCTCACCCTACTTTTGCAACACCAATCACTTACATTTAGCTTTGAGGGAAAACTCATACTCCGTATAGAATGTTTATGCCCATTAAATTATAGTTTCACCACATTTCTAGTGCTTGACCATGTCTTTTTGTTTATCATGGCTTTTTTAAAAAACCATCCTATAAATTTTGTAATCCTACATGATTTGAAATTGTATGAGTATCTATTCACCAAAGATATTTAGTTTTTTGGCATTGGTTGTATGAGTTTATATAGATATGCACTTTTTTCAAAAAGAACTTTAAAATGTGTTTGGATGAAAATTTTTAAAATACTAAAATTTTTTAAAATTCTGAATTTTTTTTTTTAAAAAATTGGTGCATTTTAAAGTGCATCATTTTAAAATCTAATATTTGTAATTGTTTTGTTTGGATAAATATTTAAAAAAAAAAAAAAAAAAAAAAAAAAAAAAAACTTAGCCTATTGGAATTTGATGAGATAAAAATAATAAAAGGATAACAATGATATTAAAAATAATATATATATAATATGCAATATGGGTATCATTAAATTTGTAAAAATATATAAATATTGTTAATAATATGAAGAAAAAAAAAACGCTAGAATTAATAAAATGATTTTTTTTATTATTTTATATTTTATGGTGGGACATGTGCTATGAGAGATGGAAGATTTGAATTTTTTTTTAAAAAAAAAAATCACCTTTTTAGTTAGAATTTCAAAAAAACATCTGAGCACCTAGAATTTCATCTTGAAATTCCTAAATTTTAAAATTCATTTTGTTTTTTGAGTAACTTTATTTTTAAACTTTTGAAAATCTTGATCGAAATAAAATCCCTCCTAAATCTGTGAGTTCTATCGACAACAAATCTTATAATCGTTCATTTATAATGGAGATTTTGTTATGGAAGGTTAGGGGAGCAGGCAATCGAGATATTCTAAGAACCATCTGGGATTTGGTTAGAGTTCATAGACCAGATCTGGTAGGTATTCTGGAAACAAGAGTGAGGAGTGAAAAAAAAATAATAAATAAATAAAAGAGAATATAATCAGAAAAATAGGCCTGCTCAATGGAGACTTATGGATGCTCTAGGCTTTGCTGGTGGTATATGGTTACCCTAGAATTATAAGGAAGTTGTGGTCACAGTAATCAGCTATGTATTAGGTGTCATAACGATCTCGCGACCGCTAAGATGACGTTGGGGAAAGAAAATATATATATTTGTTCCTTGTAAATAATGTTGAGGCTTTGGAAAATCTCAAAGAATAGAGTTGCCACCAATTTTTTTGGTTAGATGTGATTAGTCACCTATTACAATCAATTTTATAAAATATTTTTAAATTAATTAAAATATTTAAAAAAAACCAATTTAAAGTCTGTGTTAAAACAAGATAAAAACAAAAGCTGATTCAAGAATCGATTACGTGCGGGAAAGATTATAGCACTTCCATAATGCTAGTATAGATTTGGTATTTGAAAAAAATCCTTTAAAAAACAATCATATTGTTTGAGAATAGTTCAGAATTTATTATCACAAAATTTCTATATTTTTCGACAAACCCGACAAAACATATAATTTTTTCTCATTTTGAAATCATCCACATCATCCTCTTTTCTTTAAAATGGTATTCCTTCGTTAATGATAATTGATGAAGACTCCTCGGTTACCCGACGGGGGATTCATGAATTGTTTTAGCTCGGGGATATTGCCTCGCTTATTAAAAATATTATTTTTTATATATGCATCAAAATTTATTTATATAATAATGAATATGCAAAACAATATGAACATGAACACATAAAAGAAATGAGATAAACACAAACTATAACATGGCATAAACAAGCAATTAACATAATATCAATCATAAATTATCATATACAAGAAGGCATTAATTAAAAATAATATAATCAAGAACATACTATAAGCAATAAATATTGAATAATATAAACAAAACAAAAAAATGCACACAACATTAATTTAAAAGGATATTCTTTTTCATGTATTTTTTTTTTTAATAATATTACATAAATGACATGTGCCGAGAAATATTACCGCACTCCCCGGTAAAGTTTGGAAAATACTTCTTTCACATAATACTTATATAATTTCGAGTAAAATGAAGAATCATACTTTATAATTTCATAAACACATGCGTTAAACAATTTCCTAACCTCCCCAAAAATTTGGCAAAGATTAAGAAATAATTCTCGCCAATATTTATGAAATTGAGAAAGCATGTTTTTTGGAAATGCATGAAAACGGGACCATTATCGGAATGTTTTTCTCTCTTAAAGAGAGGGCATCTGAATACCTATAGATGTATTTGAATACCTTTGAAAAAAAACTTAAGTTGGACCTTAAAAACTGAAGGATTTTGGGCACGGATTTTTGCTCGAATTAGATGGGATATTCGAATGCCCTTGTTTTGGCATCCGAATACCTCTAAATGAGCTTTGATGCAAATGTCTTCTTTTTAAAATCGAAGAAAACAAAAGATGCAATTTTTTTAAAGGGAAATACACCTTGGCCGAATGCCTCTTAGTGCAAAAAAAAAAAAAAAAAAAAAAAAAAAAAACAACAACAACTTTGACTCGTTTTAACTACGCAGAGCCCATTTTATCAAAACCTTTTTGTTAAGACTTAAAAAAAAAAATCTTAAAAACAGCCCCCAAAATGTCTCGGCCAGCCCCCTTTTTAGTAAAATCCAAATTTTACTTTGTTTTTAAGCTCGTTTTTACTTCCAAAACCCGATTTTCTTAGAACACCATTTATAAACCTTGAAAAACCAACAAAATGACCATAGAAATTGAATTGAACAATGGTGAAAGAATTTTGATAATCCGAGATCTACAATTGAAGATAGAGAGTTTGAAAGACATGTTGCAAAAATTCAGTGTAAAGAAATACCTAATCTTGTAAATTTGAGGAAAAATGAGTAAACGATCAAATTGGAGGAAATTGGAGGTTCCAAATGGAATAAGATCAATAAATATGGATATTGGAAGGCCTAATTTTGAATCAGAGTTGAAGGAAGAATTGGTTTGAAGAGAAAAAGAAAAATAAGGATTTAATGAATAAATAGGAAATTTACAAATTTGGGAAAAACTGCAGAGATGACCCAATTCGGTGAAATTGAAGCCGTTAGTTGATAAAGGATAAATAAATAAAAATATCTCAAGTCTCAATTTGAAGTGGATCCCAAGGAAGAGCCGATTGGAGAAAAAATAAAAATAAGAAAGAGAAAATTCCCAATATTGAGAAAAGGGGAAAGCTAAATCAGAGAGGAATTCGGATGTAAAAATTGACATTTTCGGACCAACTCCAATTCAATATATAACAAAGGCAGTGGAAAAAGAAAATCTAAAAATTGGGCCCATTTCGAGTAAAATCAAGGTTTCGGGGGTTAAAAGGCAATTTTGGAAAATCCGAGAAAAATAGAATCCGAGCTCGAAAAATTATGAAAACTTTCATATCTGAGTTTTATATTTTATGGAAGGGATTGGCGAAGAAAAATTTGGAGTCGGAGCTCAAATGGAAAAAGACAACATCCGGATGCACTAATCTGAAATTCCAAGAGAAAATTCCAAGAAAAATAGAAAACGAGCTCGAAAAATTATGAAAACTTCCAGATCTGAGTTTTATATTTTATGGAAGATATTGGAGAATAAAAATTCAGAATCGGAGCTCAAATGGAAAAATACAAAGTTTGGGAGGCACCAAACCGAAACTTTAAAGAAAAATCGAGGAAAAAAAGAATCTGAGCTCAGAAAAATATGAAAACCTCCAGAAAACAGACTTTTATATTATATGGGTGAGATAAAAAAAAAAAAGGAAAATCCAAAATTGGGGTTCGTTTGCAAATAAACTAAGTTTGGGGGCCAAAATGCAATTTTACCGAAGAATCGAAAAGGGCCATTTTGCAAATAAAAAAAAAGAATGGCCTGGAAATTTCTAGACCATTTTCGGCCAGCCTACTGATTATAAGAGTGGGTGTAATCGTATTGAATCAAATGGCCAAGATTGAATAGCAAGATGACATTTTTAAGAAAGGACAAGATTCTCCATCACCTGCCTACATGGCATTTTAGGCCAATAGGAGGTCTCCAAATTGCAAAGCCATGTGAAGAACATGTGAAGGCTATGAGATTATTTCAAATAGGATTAAAAATGCCACCTAGGAAGATATTTTAATAGTAAGGCCATATGATCTTGACAAATGGCCTAGATATTTTGTAGAGATAGTAGACAAGAATAATCTAGGTGGCATTATTGGCCAATGGGAGGCTAGAAAACCCTTAATTTAAGGAAAGCATCACGCAAAAGGGGGACAAGAACCCTTAATTTAAGGAAAGCATCATGCAAGGAGGGGACATTTTTTAGCCATGTTGCAAAGATGTTGGAGGAGCATGTAAGGCATGACAAAGGGCTAAAAAAAATAATAAAATGCTCTCTACCTATATCAAAGGGGCCGGCCATACCAAGAAAAAAGAGAGGATCATTTTTTTTTCTAGGCATTTTCACTAGACTCTTGAGAAGAAAAAGGAAGAAAAAGAAAAGAGAGGACGAGAACTTGGAGGGCTTGATTTGGAAAGCAATTGTTAGGTAGCTATTCCCTCTCTTCTTCTTCAATTATTTTCTTTAATATCATGTTCTTTTTCTTCTATTTTTCCATGTGATTTGTTAATTCTTTTGTTGAATAATAGGTTTCAAAAATAAATTCTAAAAGGTTTTCTTTCTTTTATTCTTTATTCTCTACAAAATAACCTAGTGGACAAAATTTTTCACATTTTTTGCTTTAGCCGAAACCAAAGGGGGCCTTATTGTGCTTGTTTTTGCTTGATTTTCTTGCTTGCTTTATTGATTGTGGGCTTCACCATTGTGGTAGGATAGATTTTCACCTTTGGTTTTTCTTTTAAAAAAATCAAATAAAAGGTTTGAAAAGCTTGAGGATCTTGATTTTAATCAAGTAATTTTGGTTAGGTGGGACTATGTCTAAGGAACCAACCATTGAGCCAAACTTGATTTCTTTTTCTTGCGTGTTCATATTTTTAACTCATGATTGATTCATTGTCATATCTTTTTTGGATGTAAAATCATGCATTTCATGCCATTTTCAACTAGGTTTTGGGCTAAGTTCAATTAATGATCTCTAACCAAAAATCCCTTGTCTATACTAGATGAAAAAGTGATAGTTTAAGTTGGATATTTTGACTTTGGGATTTTTTTTTCACTACTCATATTTTTTTTCAAATAAAAATATTTTTTTTACCACATGTAGTAGACCTTTAGAGGATGCCCGGGTATTTTTTCCAAGATTTTTAGATTTTTTTTTCAAGGTTGGAAAAATGGTTTTTGATAAAACAAGTTTTGAGTTTACTATTTTGATTTTAAGGCAATTTCGGTCAAGGCATCCTTAGTCCAAAAATTAAACAGATTTTACCCCATAAAGATCATCATGCCTCAAGTCTAAACTTATTTTTCCAGGATTTTTGGAATTTTTTATCAAGGTTGAAAAAAAGATTTTCGATAAAACAGTTTTTAGTTCACTGTTCTTACTTTAGTGAAAATTCGGTCAAGGTATCCTTAGTCAAAAATTAATCCATTTTTTTCCCATCCAAACCATCATGTTTTAGGTCTATACTGATTTTTCCAGAATTTTTTGAATTTTTTACAAATGGTAAAAATATGATTTTTCAAAACTAGTTATCGGAGTCAAAATTGAGTTTTTCCTAAATTAATAATTTTTTAATTTTCATTTTTAAAAGGGAGGTGCTGATTTGACTTATTAGCTACTGTTTTAGATTGATTTCCAGGTTATCCCAAGAATAAAATTTGATTTTTACAAAATTGGGTCATGGGTAGTCATCCCGGGTTTAAAAAAAGAGAAACTAGAGCTTTTCGAGGGTATTCGGCCAAGGCCTTTTTCATCCCAAAAAATTCAATTTTTTTAAAATCTAAGCCCAAAGTCATTCGATTTTTGAAAATCCAATTTAAGTTTCTTTCAAAGGTAGTCGGATACCTTTTTAGGTATACAGATGTCCCTACTTCAAGAGAGAAATACACCTTCATGCATTGCATGTTTTAAAATGTTTTTTCATTTTGATTTGAAATAAAACGTATGTTTCGGTTTCCTAGACATTTGGCGAGAATTAGTTCCTAATCTCTGCTGGGTTGCCGGAGAGATTAGGAAATTGTTCAACGCACGTGTTTATGGAATCGGAAGATATTGGATTTTGTTTTATTCAAAATCATATAAATGTCATAGGAAAGAATTATTTTCCAAACTTTGCCGGGTTTTCCGAGGAGTGCAGTAATATTTTTCGACATATGCTATTTGTATGATTCCTCACATGAAGATTCTATATCTATGAATATTCCTCACATTTGTTCAAAGCAATCTTCTAAACTCTTGAAGAAGAAAAGGAGAAAAAGAAAAACAGAGAAAGAGGGAGAAGAAAGGCAATTTTTTACTACACACTTAATTTGAAAAACTTGGCTAGGTAGCTATTTCCTCTCTTCCTCTTCAATTATTTTCTTTAACTTTATGATAACTTTTTCTTCTCCATGTGATTGCTAATTCTTTTTGCTTGAATAAAAATGTTTTCAAAAGGTTTTTCTTCTATTCTCTACAAAACAAAAGTTGGCAAAATCTTTTCTACTCTTTTTTTTCACCTTGGCCGAAACTATCTAGTTGTTATTGAGCTTGTCTTTGCTTGATTTTCTTGCTTGCTTGTTGATTGTGGGCTTTATCCTTGTGGTAGGATAGATTTCCCATTGGTTTTCCTTTTAAATAAAAAATCAAATAAAAAGTTTGAGAAGCTTGAGGATCTTGATTTATATCAAGTGATTTTGGTTAGGTAGGACTATGTCCATTAAACCAACCATTGAGCCAACCTTGTTTTTCCTTTGCTTGCTTGTTATTTTTTAGTTTATGTTAGATCATTTTCATATATTTGTCTTGTTGATTGTTCGTGCATTCATTTCATCCTCTATTTGATTTTTCTCTTAGACCAATCAATGGTGTATAGCGAAGCTCTTTTGAGCAACCTTGTGGAAAATTAATGTTTTTTTTTTAGTTGGATATTCTGACTTTGACCATTTTTTTTACTAAGTTATTTCTGTCCAAATAAAAATATTTTTTTACCATAAGTAGTATACCTTTAGAGGATGCTCTAGTATTTTTTCCAAGATTTTTAGAATTTTTTATCAGGGTTGGAAAACTGGTTTTCCATAAAATAGTTTCTAGTTCACTGTTTTGACTTTAATGCGTTTTCGTTCAAGGCATCCTTAGTCCAAAAATTAAACCGATTTTACCCCATAAATAACATAATGTTTCAAGCCTAAACTAATTTTTTCAAGATTTTTAGAATTTTTTATCAATGGTGGAAAAATAATTTTCTGTAAAACTCTTTTTAGTCTACTATTCTAACTTTAATGCAATTTCGGTCAAGGCATCCTTAGTCCAAAACTTAAGCTGATTTTACCCCATAAGTAACATCATGGTTCAAGTCTGAACTGATTTTTTCAGATTTTTCTGAATTTTTCATAAGGGGTAGAAAAATAGTTTTCTAAAACTGATTGTTGGAGTTAGAATGAGTTTTTCTTAAACCAATAATTTTATGTTTTTATTAAAAAAGAGGAGGGGCTGATTTGAGTCATTAGATACTGTTTTAGGTTGATTTCCATGTCATCTCATGGATAAAAATTTATTTTACAAAGGTTGGGTCATGGGTAGTCAACCCGGGTTTTAAAAAAATAGGAAAACTAGAGCCTTTTATATGGGGGTTTCGGCCAAGGCCTATTTTCCATAAAAAAAAAATTCAACTTTTTTATCCGAGCTCAAAGTCATTCGGTTTTTTGAAAATCCGATTAAAGTTTCTCTCAAAGGTAGTCGGATACCTTCATTAGGTATACGAATGTCCTTACTTCAAGGGAGAAACACATTTTCATGCATTGCATATTTTAAAATGTTTTTATTTAATTTAGTATAAAAACGTATTTTTCGGTTTCCTAAACATTTGGCGAGAATTAGTTCCTAATCTTTGATGGGTTTACCGGGGAGGTTAGAAATTATTCAACGCACGTGTTTATTGAATTGAAACGTATGGTTTTCATTTTACTCGAAATCATGTAAATGTCATATGAATGAATTATTTTCCAAGCTTTGCCGGAGAGTATGGTAATATTGTCCGACATATGCCATTTATGTGATTCCTCACATGAAAAATCAATTTCAAAATGATGATGTGTGCATATTCCATAATCTTGTATATTCCATGATATCTACATTTGTCATCTTAATTATGCAAATTCTATGTTTATGAATATTCCATGTTGATGTCATTTTATATTCATGTTGATAGTGTGATTATGATGTGATTATGAATAATTTATGATGATGCCATTTTGTGATTTTTGCTATGTCAAGCATGCCATGTCATTAATTTTTTTTCCATGACATAATAGGATTTGCCATGTCATTAATTCATATGCCATGTCATTAATTCTTTTGGCCATATCATTTAGATTTTGCCATGTCAAGCATGCCATGTCATTAATTCTTTTGCCTTGTCATAATAGGATTTGCCATGTCATCAATTCGTATGCCATGTCATTAATTCTTGTGGTCATGTCATTTAGACTTTTGTCATGTCAAGCATGCCATGTCATTCATTCTTTTTCCATGACATAATAGGATTTTCCATGTCATTAATTCTTTTGGCCATGTCATTTAGATTTTGCCATGTCAAGCATGTCGTGTCTTTAATTCTTTTGCCATGACATAATGGGATTTGCCATGACATCAATTAAAATGCCATTAATTCTTTTATCATTTTTTGCCATGTCACTAAGTCTTTTTCCATGTCATAATAAATGTTTGTAATGCCATGATATTTTTATCTTAGTAATATTTTTGCATATTTATGATCATTTTTTTGTATGATTTTAAAATACATGAAAAATAAATATTGTTTTTATAAAACAAGATTATTCCCGAGTTAAAATAATTCATGAGTTTTTTGTTGGGTCTGTCGGGGATGATATCATCAATTATCGTTAACGACGGAATATCTTTTTTCAAAAAACGAGGGTGATTCGGAGAATTTCAAAATCAAGGAAAAATTCCATGTTTTGTCGAGTTTGTCGGGAAACATGGGAAATTTTATGTTAATAAATTCTGAATAAATTTAAAATAAAATGTGATTGTTTTTTAAGGGAAATATTTTTAAACACCAAATTTAAAATAGACTTTCACCAAGACTTGAGATAACAAATAACTAATAAGATACCGTTTTATACGGGCGTTGTAGGGGTGCTAATCCTTCCTCACACATAACCAACTCCCGAACCCACACTTGTTTTCTCTGGTTCAAAGAGCAGACTTCAAAATCGATTTTAAAAAATGTTTTAATTAATTTTAAAATGTTTTATAAAAACCAATTTTAATAGGTGATCGATCACACCTAGCCAAAAAAAGATTGGTGGCGACTCCATTTATTTTTCGAGGTTGTTTTCAAACCCTCCATTTCATTTAAGAGGAATTAAGTTGTCTTTCCCTCTATTTCCCCCACGCTTTTTATTTTTATTATTTTCAAACGTCGCTTAACGGGTCGCAAGATTTCCTTTACGACAAACATTGTCCCAGTTCTGAAGAAAGACGGCAAGGTAAGGATGTATGTCGATTACCGAGATCTGAATAGGGAAAGCCTTAAGGATAATTTTTCGTTGCAAACATTGATACTCTAGTCGATAATACCGCGAAGAATTCCGTGTTTTCCTTCATGGACGGGTTCTCAGGGTACAATCAGATTAAGATGGCACCAGAGGATAAGGAGAAAACCACATTCGTGACAATGTGGGGAACCTTCTACTATAAGGTGATGCCATTCGGATTGAAGAACGCTGGGGCAACATATCAAAGAGCCATGGTGACTTTATTCCATGACATGATGCATAAGGGAATCGAAGTTTATGTCGATGATATGATCGCAAAGTTGCAAGGAGAGGACGAACATATTGCGAATCTTAAAAAGCTTTTTGAAAGGTTGAGAAAGTTCCAACTTAAACTCAACCCGGCAAAGTGTACTTTCGGGGTCACTTCAGGAAAGCTACTGGGCTTCGTTGTTAGCCAAAAAGGGATTGAGATTGATCCGGATAAAGTGAAAGCTATTCAGAGCTTGACTCCACCTCGTACTCAGAAAAAAGTAAGAAGCTTTTTGGGTAGACTGAATTATATAGCTCGGTTTATCTCTCAACCAACCGATAAATGCGACCCGATATTCAAGCTACACCGATAGCGTGATACAAGGGAATGGGATGAAGGATGCCAGATAGCCTTTGATAAGGTCAAGCTTTATCTGTCAAACCCACCGATACTAATGCCACATGTCCCAAGAAAGCCGCTGATGTTGTATTTGTCAGTATTTGAAAGGTCCATGGGATATGTGTTGGGACAACATGATGAAACCGAAAAGAAAGAACAAGCCATCTACTATCTCAGCAAGAAATTCACTAAGTACGAGCTGAAGTATTCATTAGTAGAAAGGCTTTGTTGTGCCCTAGCCTAGACCACCCGAAGGCTCAGGCAGTACATGTTGTATCACACGGCATGGCTGATTGCAAAGTTAGATCCCCTCAAATACGTATTTGGGGCACCTTCATTGTAAGGAAGAACGGTGATATGGCAAGTGCTGCTTTCCAAATATGGCATTGTGTATGTGAGCCAAAAAGCTATAAATGGTAGCATAGTAGCCGAATTCCTAGCAAGTCGAGTGGTGGAGGATTACGAGCCTCTAGACTTTGATTTCCCTAAAAAAGACCTAATGTGTGTTTTACAAGAAGAAATGACTTCCTCTGAGAAGAAAACCTAAAAAATGTATTTCGATGGCGCATCTAATGCCATGGGCACGAAATTGGTGTAGTGCTCATATCCCCTAAGGAAGATTATTATCCTTTCACTACCAGATTGGATTTTGATTGTACAAACAATACTGCTAAGTATGAGGCATGTACTATGGGTCTTCACGCCGCCATAGAAAGAAAGATCAAAACACTAGAGGTCTCCCTGGTGATATACCAACTGCATGGAGAATGGGAAACTCGGGATGCAAAGCTAATCCGATATCGAGATCTTATACTGATCTTGATTAAGGAGTTCGAAGAAGTGCTTTTCAATTACTTCCCTCAAGAAGAAAATCGAATGGCAGATGCTTTAGCCACTTTATCATCAACGTTTAAAGTGAATGAAGGGACCGAAGTTGTGCCAATCATGATGAGCATATATGAGTCTCCTGCCTACTGCTTGAGTATCGAAGAAAAGGTGGATGGTCACCCTTGGTATTACGACATCTTGCAATACATCAAGAGTCAGCAGTACCCGAAGCAAGCAACGAAAAATGATAAGAGAACCCTGAGAAGAATGATGATGGGTTTTGTCTTGGACGGTGAAATCCTCTATAAGAAAAGGAAAGACCAGGTTTTGTTAAGGTGTGTCGTTTTCGCTGAAGCTCAGAGAATCCTGAAAGAGGTCCACGAAGGGATATGCAGCACTAACACCAACAGCCACATGCTGGCTAAACATCTTAAGAGGGTAAGATATTATTGGCTAACAATGGAAGGGGATTGTATCAATTATTCCCGGAAGTGCCATAAATGCCAGATATATGGAGAAAAGATTCATGTGCCTCCATCACTGCTGCATGTCATGACGGCTCCATGTCCATTTTCAATATAGGGAATGGATATGATCGGACCCATTACCCCGAAAACTTTGAATGGACACCGTTTTATCCTGGTGGCCATAGATTACTTCACAAAGTGGGTAGAAGCAGCTTCTTATGCCAATGTAACAAAGTCAGTGGTGTAACAAAGTCAGTGGTGTGCCGATATGGACTTCCAGAAAGAATAATTTTGGACAAGGCTCTCAACTTGAACAATAAGATAATGAGGGAAATATGTACACAGTTCAAGATCAAGCATCATAATTTGACACCTTATCGTCCGAAAATGAATAGGGAAGTAGAAGCAGCCAATAAGAACATCAAGAAGATTGTTGAAAAGATGACTAATGTGTATAAAGATTGGCATGAGATCTTGCCTTTTTTCTCTCCACGTATATCGTACTTCGGATCGCACATCTACGGGTGCCACACCATTTTCTTTGGTATACGGGATGGAGGCTGTGCTGCCTATTGAGGTTGAAGTCCCTTCACTTCACGTTGTGATGGAAGTTGGTCTAGAAGAGGCAGAATGGGTTAGAACTTGTCATGAACAGTTGAATCTCATCGAGGAGAAAAGGCTGAAGGCAATTTGCCATGGGCAGATGTATTAGAAAATGATGATCCGAGCCCACAACAAAAAGGTTCGCCCCAGGAAATTTCGAGATGGAAAGTTGGTATTGAGGAAGGTTCTTTCTATTGTGAAAGATTCTCGCAGAAAATGGGCTCTGAATTGGGAAGGGCCCTATGTGGTGAAAAGAGCTTTTCTTGGAGGAGCATTGATCTTAACTAGGATGGACGGTGATGACTTGAGAAATCCCGTGAATGCCGACGAATTGAAGAAATACTATGCTTGAAAAAGAAAAAAGAAAAGTGTGATACTATGCATATGCGAATTCAAATGATTCCAAGTGCAAAAATGAAAATTCTGTTTATCTACTTCCCCTGAGAATTGCTTTTCAATGAGAATATTCATGCTTGAAGAAATACTATGCTTGAAGAAATACTATGCTTGAAGAAATACTATGCTTGAAGATGAAAAAAAGGAAAAAAGAAAAGTGTGACACTATGCATATGCAAATTCGAATGATTCCAAGTGCAAAAATGAAAATTCTATTTATCTACTTCCCCTGAGAATTGCTTGTCAATGAGAATATTCATGCTTGATATGATAAATGACCATCTTTCATATTCCTTTCACTAAGAAGAAATTATCCCTAGTCACCCCTTTGAGCTTTAGGAATTCTTTCTTTCTTTGAACCTTGATCAAGGATCACCCTCCACATTGGGCGTAAATGCGAGGAAAAACCTCCTTAAAAAAAAAAGGTGAAGCAAGCCATCAAAAAAAAAAAAAGACACAAAAATGCTTTTAAAGTCCATTTTGATCAAGCATGGGTATTTAACTTGAAGGGTCTTTCTCAGATTTCATCCTATCTTTTGAATTGTCATTTTTACCATGGAAGAATTTAGAATCCTCAAATACATGGTGGAACACAAAGAAAAAAAAAGCGAATGTGAAAAAAAAGAATGTAAAAGGAGAGGTTTAAGCCGAAAACCCGAAAAAGGATACTTAAAACCAAACGAGGGACACTTGGGTTGAAAACCCGCAAAAGGCGGCCCGAGTACTGACTAATGAATCAATGCTCCGTGTAAAGGGGAGAAAATATCAAAAAATCAGAGAAAAAAGGTAAAGCTAAGTCTGAAGGAACAGCGAAAGCCGAGGAGTCACCCAACCAGCTGGCTCACTCAAAAGATATTTCAGAGGAACTGAAGCAGGAAGGTTCCACGATATTCTGCATCTGGGACATCTATAAATTTTCCTTTACATTTCCCTTTTTAATCTTTGATATTCATCTTTGTTATCTAAACCTTTTTGCAATGAATTCTTGTTGGCCCTTTCATGGTATCTGGCTGATTCATACCATCTTTCATACATGTTGAAATGCATTTTTTAGTGTTATCAAATTGAATGATGATTAGTAAACATAAAAAATCTTTAAATAAAAGGATTTCTTTGCATTACTGTGGAGTAGATTTAAATTTTAGAAGAGGTTTGGAAACCACTAAAATTTGTAGAAACTCGCGACAATCCATAATACTGAAAAGCTCATCAAATGGGGCAAACATTGGGTGGACTAAACACATCAATCCATAATGCTGAGAAGCTCATCAAGAAGAGAAAACCATGAATAGGTTGGAGACACCGTCACAGAGTTAAAAAAACTTATGGATCATGGTAAAACCGTTAGAACAGAGCTCATCAAGTGGGGCAAACCGTGGATAGGTTGAAGACACTGTCAAAGAATCAGGAAATTTTGAATCTCAGTGAGCCTATAATGATGAAAAGCTCATCAAGAAGAGCAAGCAGTGGAGTTAAAAAGTCTGTAAACCTCAATGAAATCATGGATTTAAAAACTCATGACAATCATGTAATTGCATTTCATCCCTAGGGAACATGCATCTTACAAGCATTTTGCAAAACCTATCATCAACATCACTGCATTCGACTAACATTGCAGGAACTGTAGAAAGTTTTCCTTTTTAAATCCAATGTAGCTGGCATAAAAGGAAGAAAACCCCTTTATATGAGCATTCAGGATAAGACATCCAAACTTCTCTGGACAAGACATCCAAACTTCTTTTTGGACAAGACATCCAAAATTTTTCCAGACAAGACATCCAAATTATAATGTTATCCCCAAAATTATGTACAGGCCATGTGAAAAGATATTTTCCTAAAACTCTGCTGAGTTGCTGGGAAGTTCCATATCCTGACACATGCTATTTATGTAATTTCACACCAAGATAAGATAAGGCCCCAGGATCACCACTGAGGTATTTTCTTTTCTTACAAAATTATTCGAAAATATGGTTCTTTGTTCGATCCAAAATTGTATACATGTCATGTGAAAAGATATTTTTCTAAAGCTCTACTGGGTTGTCGGGGAGTTCGATGAAATATCCTGATACCATGCAATTTATATAATTTCACAAAATCATTCTGGACAAGACATCCAAATTTCCCTAGACAAGACAACCAGATTTCTCGGACAAGACATCCAAATTTTCATGGACAAGACAACCAGATTTCTGGACAAGACATCCAAATTTTCCTGGACAAGACAACTAGATTTCTCGGACAAGACATTTAAATTTTCTTGGACAAGACAACCAAATTTCTCGGATAAGACATCCAAAATTTTCTTGGACAAGAGAACTAGATTTTTTGTGGACAGGACATCAAAAATTTTTGCAAATCGGACTCGTTTCCTTAAGACGGGTCAAGCCTTGATTAGTCAGGGAACTCAACTTAAGGACAAATCTTATGTTATAAACAAAGCTTCACCAAGATAAGGTAAGGCCCCAGGATCTTCGCCGAGGTATTTTCTTCTCTTGCAAATTGAACTCATTTCCTTAAGGCGGATCGAGCCTTGATTAGTCAGGGAACTCAAATTAAGGACAAATCTTATTGATCAAACAAAGCTCCAACAAGGTAAGGTAAGGCCCCAGGATCTCCGCCGAGGTATTTTCTTGTCTTGCAAATCGAACTTGTTTCCTTAAGACAGGTCGAGCCTTGATTAGTCAGGGAACTCAATTTAAGGACAATTTTATTTTATTTTACAGTTTACAAAATGAAAAATAAAAAAAAATGAATAAAAAATGGTGAGAATTCTCCCTCTTATCGTTCACATGTGATTTCACTAACCGGACAAAATTATTGTCTATTTTATCTTGGCCTGATTCCTGAATCTCAGCAATAGTCAAAGAGAGACACTGTAGACACATAAATTTGTCCAAGCCCCTTAAACAAGGCAAATTCTCCTTTCAACTTCTCGACACTCAAAGAGACTCCACCATTACACAGATGGGTCTCCATGACTTTGTTTTGAAGGTTCACACAAAAAGTCAACTCAAAAAAGTCAACTTCAAAAAGGTCAACCCCAAAAGTCTCCCACTGAAAAAGTCAACTCTCAGTCAAAATCAAGATTCGAAGTTGAATTGAACAATGGTGAAAGAATTTTGATAATCCGAGACCTACAATTGAAGATGGAGAGTTTAAAAGACAAGTTGTAAAAATTCAGTATAGAGAAATACCTAATTTTGCAAATTTGGGAAAAAGTGTGTAAACGATCAAGTTGGATGAAATTGGAGGTTCCAAATGGAATAAGATCAATAAATATGGATATTGGAAGGTCCAATTTTGAAGAGGAGTTGAAGGAAGAATTGGTCTGAATAGAAAAAGGAAAATAAGGATTTAATGAATAAATAGGAAATTCACAAATTTGGGGAAAACTACAGAGATGGCCCAATTCGGTGAAATTGAAGCCCCAATTGATAAGGGATAAATAAATAAAAATATCCCAACTCCCAATTTGAAGTGGATCCCAAGAAAGAGGCGGTTGTTGAAAAAAAGGGAAAACGAGAAAATTACCAATATTGAGAAAAAGGGAAAGGTAAATCGAAGAAGAATTCGGATGTAACAGTTGGGCATTTTCGGATCAACTCCAATTGAATATATGACAAAGGCAGTGGAAAAAGAAAATCCAAAAACTGGGCCGGTTTCGAGTAAAACTGATAACTCGTATAATTATATAGTTTTTAGTTATGTTTTATTATTGTTTTGTGTCAAATACGAGTTATTATTGCTTAGTCTAATTGTGTTTATGATCTTTTATATTTTTATGTAATTTAGTGTTTTTTTACGAGTTTCTTTGAGTGATTTCAGATTACTAGGTTAAATCAACAATTAAGGGCAAATTCAGTTCAGTTCCAATTCCGACACCTTTTGCCATATCAGCTATATCTGGAGTTTCACTGAAGGAATAAGGCTGAAATTTTAACCGTGCAAAGTTAAGAGGCATATCTAACTTTTTCATGTTTTACACTTCTTTAAACGGACTCGTTTTCCCTAGCCAAATCGACCATCAAGTGGGCTGATGTGCAATGACGTCTGTGCTGACCTGTTTTGGTATTTTGCCCATATCTTCTGATCCACATCAGCAAATGAGCTGATTCCAACGGCTATCGATCACTAACTGATAGGGGAACATTTTTCTAGAAGACCATGTGATCAGATCAAGCTTCCAATATTGACTAAATAGACCATCAAGTTGGATGATCAAAATTGTCATACAATATGACGAAAATTGTTAGAAAAATGCACCCACCTATTATACCTACCTTTGAAATTTGTAAAGCTTGTCTCTTGTCATTTAGTCCTCCAAAATGTGTATAAATAGAGGGCCTTGGATGATTGTATGAGACATTGTACATTGGTAGGATATTAGCCATTGTAATAAAATTCTCTAAGTTTTCTTCTTCTTTCTTTTCTCTAGTTTTCTTTTTCTTTATTTTCTTCTTCTTCTTTCTTTCTTTTATTTCCTTCTTAGATTCTCTTTAATTTTATGTTTATGTTTACAATGCCTATGCTAGGCTAAACTTCTATTTGGTTAAGGGTGATTTCAAAGCCCTAGACATGTTTTGTGATTGATTTTCAGATTCTATCTATCATTAATTTTCTATCAAAGTTGCTTATGTTCTTCTACAAGAACTGTTCATGATGTTGTCTTGATTTATTTAGGTGTACAACTAGATAGATCTTGATAATTATCTATTGCTAGTCTAGGAGTCTTGATCCGTGTAATTGTCTTGATTTCCTATTCATAAGTGGCAATTTGTGATTAATGATTATGGTCAAGTTTTCAATAATTGCAAAGTGGAACATAACCTAAGTTGAACAATCAGAGCTTATGTGTTTGTTGCTTAGATCAACCTATCTTTCTCATCATAAGGCTGCCATTAAATTGAATTTAGAGAGCTTATTCTAGGTTGTTTAATGGTTAGAGATTAAATAGAGAGCTTGTTCTATTTAACGACAAACTAAGGAAAGATTGGGATAACAGAGCTTGTTGTTATCTACGGTTGTTAACTTTGATAGTTGGTTGATATTGATAGATCTGAAATTGATTCTTAATGATGTCTAGTGGTGGAGAATGAAACCTTAACCATATTTTTCATATTTGATTCTTCTTACTTACTTGTTTTCTTACTTTTCTAGTTTGCTTATTTTTAAAAGTATATTTATTTTTATTGGCTGGTTATACCGCCTAATTTGTATATTAACTTTGTTTTATTTTTATTGGCTGGTTATACCACCTAATTTAGTATATATATTTTTATTGGCTGGTTATACCGCCTTGCATCTTATTCTTATTATTTACTTTAGTTTAAATCTGGCTTCAAAAACCCCTTTTCTTTTATTGTTTTCTTTGAACGTAAGTTATAAACTAATAACTCATAGATTAGAACCCAATCCCTGAGGACTCGACCCTTGCTAATCATTATACTTACAATTGATCTTTTTAGTGCAAGGTTAAATAAGATACACTCTTTTGGGTGCATCAAATTTTTGGCGCCGTTGCCGGGGATTGTTTTCTTTAGTTTATTTGTTACTTGGTTTATTCTTATTTTCAGTTCTAATTAGTATTATTTTCTTGTACATACATGTTTTTCTTTTCAAATTTTGAAAAAAAAAAGATGGAATTAAGCAATCTAACACTTGAAGAGTTGGTGGCATACATGAACATGGAGAATCAACAAGCCAATCTCACTTCCTCAGTTCAACAATTGGCCATGGGAGGATGTCAAGGCCATCAATGGTTCCAAGACCAACCGCATGATCATTACTCCAACACTTACCATGAGGGATGGTGGGATCATACTAATTATGGCTACTCGAAAAATTACCAAGAAGTAGATCCTTATGCCAATTACACTCATCCATCTAGCTTCAATCAATCATGGTCTCAAGAACCAGATCTTTTTCAACCACCACATATGACTCAAAACTCAGGTACTTCTTTAGAAGATCTTGTATATTCTCTTGTTACTGATACTTTGCAATTTCAATAGGAAACAAGGGCAAGCATCCAGAGTTTGGAAAGGCAAATGAGCCTATTGGCTAGTAGTACGGTGGAATTAGTAGCAGAAAGATCTCTAGCACTCCCTTCCCAAACGGTGATTAACCCAAAGGAGAATGCTACTATTGTGACCTTGAGAAATGAGGAACAAGATGAGGATGAGACAAAACCAAAGATGGATTCACTTCTTGAGGATAATGAAGCTACCATTCAAATTGAGAGTACTTTGACACCTCAGGTAGCTTTTAAGGTTCTTATTTCTACTAATGTTCCTTCTCCACTTTTTCCTAGCAGATTTGCAAAGTCCAAAAAGGAGGAACATGAACAACAATTTTTAGAAACCTTAAACAGCTTGCTTGTGGATACCATTAGACAAGTACCAAGATATGCACAATTCCTCAAAGAGCTATACCCCACCAAGAATGATGAAATAATACATGTAGGGGATAAGGCATTGGCTGTTTTGCAAAGAAAACTTCCTCCAAAACGCAAAAATCCGAGAAGTTTCATGTCTAAGCCAAAAGATCCTAAAAAGCCAAGAAGGGGAATTGGCTAGGCTGAAAACAATCAATCAAGTGCTAATTGGGGGAGGCAGTCTAATTAGTGAAAGCATTGCCAAAATGCCATCCTCAGATTTGCTCTCTTTTTCTTTATCTTTTTCTTATGTTTCTTTGCTAATTGTGTTTAGTGTTTCTAAGTTCATTTAGGCTGCATAAGTTTATTTTGTTTATTAGTTCTTTTCACTTACACATGATTCTTTCATTTGGGATTAATAGCATTATATTAATGACAATGTAAAAATTATATGTGGGGGGAAGAATTTAGGATTTTATTTAGAGTGTTTTGTTTTTGTGTCTTTTTATGTTGTTTTTCTTTCTGATCCTTGTTTTGAAAATAACTAGATGTAAATATAATTTTTTATTTTTTTAACCCCGATTAAATGGCGGATAACGGTACTCCGTGATTATTTAAATCGGTTCCATCAGCTACCCACAAAATTGATATTGTATATAAATTTCTCTTCCAATTTCTCTTTCAATTTTTTTCATTTTTTTTTTAGGATGGATGATATTCTCACAAGATTGCAGAAACGATTTCCTCTTTTTCCTCGAAATATTTTACTGAAGCTTTACCAAGTTCGATTTGAAAGATTAAGAATGCTTATGCACAAAGGGATTCCTGAAGACATACGTTGGATAATTGAAGCCAAGGTACGTGAAGATGAATATCTTCCTGTTTTGCATTTACCAGGTACAGGTAGAAGCACTTTTGCAAAGAAGCGACGAGCAAAGCGCATGAGTTCAAACTGCCACAAATGTGCACGATGGACGTGTAACGGTAAATGTCGTTCTATTGGGATTCCGTCCTCTAATCGAGATGATAAAATTGAATTCATTAAGGATGGACTGAGTAAGGAGAATTTGGGTAATATCCAACTTTCTCTTGAGACGCATCCTAGTGGAGACGTACAAAGAGAAATTCTTGATTTATGGCCGCAATTCCAAAGGGAATGGCAACATCTTGGGAATCTGATGTTAAAAGACCCTGTTTGCCAACTTGAAAGAAAACTGGATGGGAAGCATATCCTCGACTCATAGAAGGCGTTTAAGCCGTTTCTGGACGTAAAACCAGAGGAAAATGCCAAATACACTTTCGGCGACACTATTACTCTTGACTTTTACGGTTGATTTTTCTTCTCTTTTTGATTTTCTTCCTGAAATCACGCAAAAATCTTTTGTTAGGTTAACATTTTCTTCTGACAGGTCAGATACACTTTCGGCGACATTATTACTCTTGTCTGATTCACTACTCAGTCCTCTATATATTACACCATGTACTCATTCTCTTTCAGGCACTAGGAAAAAAAAAATGGAAAGTACTTCGTCCCAGCGCATTAAAAAAATTTGTGTCTTTGGAGGTGCTTATCCAGGGAAAAATAACATATTCGCTGATGAAGCCATAAGAGTTGGAGTAATACTTGCCCAACAAAAGATCCAGTTGATTTATGGAGGCGGTAGTACGGGTTTAATGGGAGCAGTCGCTACAGCAGCACACGCCGGAGGAAGTCCAGTTCTAGGAATCGTGCCAAAACTATTCACAGATTTTTGTGGACCTACCTTGGGTAAGGAAATACAAGTCTGGAGTATCCCTGAACGGATAACAATCATGTACCATTCTGCCGATGCATTCATTGCTTTACCAGGAGGTCTGGGTACATTGGAAGAAATAGCTTGCGTGGCTTCTTGGTCATCTTTGGTCACAAATAAGAAACCCATTGGTTTGCTTAATATTAATGGTTATTTTAGTAATTTGCTTTCATATTTAGATAATGCTGTGGAAAATGGATTCATGTTTTCAGAGGCAAGGAGAACCATAATTTCTGCTACAACCATTGAAGATTTACTCAAAAAGCTCCAAGCTTATGAGTGTTTGTCTGCTACGGTTGTTTCGCAAACGCTCGGAAAAAGAAAAAGAGATATGGACGAGCAAGGAGTGGATTGCACTTTGTCTTTGTGACATTATCTAACATTTTTCTTGTTGTGTCTCAGTTATAATAAGTGGTTAGCAACCTCTGCAGGTAATATCTCCTAAATTCTACATTTAAAATTTGACATTGGGGACAATGTCATATTTTAGTAGGTGATAAGGGACATATTTTGCTAATTTAAAAAAAACAAATTGTTGTGTTTTAAGACATTTAGAAGTATTTATTCTGAACAAGGTCTGAGTAAGGGAGACTTGAGACATACCTTGTCAGTTTGATTTAATCTTCTTCAAAAAAAAAAGCATGTTTAGACTTAGTGTGTTTTAGTTACTTTAAATACTATGATGAGATATGAATTGCATAAGTCTAAAACAGATTTATTAGTGAGAATATTTTCATGAGAATTGAGCTTGATATCAACCTTTTTATGAGCCAATGTTAATATGATATGTTGGTTGAGAAAGAAGCATGTTTAGACTTAATCTGACTTGTGTAATCATCCTTGTGAGTTTTTGAGCCTATAATGATTGATGCATTATATAAATCAATCTAATTTCTTTCTTGAGTGCTCTTATGATTACATGATTCTCTAGAACTTGCTTTAGACCTTGTTGAGACTATATTGATGCATGTGACAACATGAATATGATAGAGGCATTAGGATTTTTAGCCAGGGCCAAACAGCCATCCCTTATTGATGTTCCAAGAGAACACACCCTTAGTGAACCAATTTGAGCCTACATTGAATAAGCTATCTCTTTGGTAACCATAACTTGTCCCTGACCTAAATATACTTATATCCTTACCTTTGTTCCAAAGATGAATTAGCATGTTTTGAGACAAGTTGCAAAGACAAGGAAGATCTATTGAAAATTTGGGTTAGAAACAAGAAATAAGTGTGGGGAGGGGGAAAGAAAAGAAAAGTCAAGAGAAAAAAAAAAGAAATGGAATACTGGCAAATACATTCCTATGTAAAAAAAAAAAATATGAATCATCTCTTGAATTTGGGGAAAAAGAAAAAAATGTTACAAAGTTGTTTAGAATGAAGAAAAGGCCCAACATGAATATCCGGCCTAGGTGACTATGTACTTGTAAAGAGTTTTGAGAAGTTTCTTTGTATGATCTTATTATGTCTCTAAACTTTATGAACTCTTTGGAACCTTTGTGATATCTTTATCCTTTTGTTCTTCAACCACATTACAAACCCCTTGGCCCCATTACAACCTTGATTAAAGACCTCTTGATTCATGAAGTTGTATGATCTAAATAGTGGAGAATAGGTGGACAAGCAAGAATATGGTAGAACTGTTTTCATGAGATTGATTGAGTGTAAACACTTTACCACTACTTTAAAGAATGAAAATCATGAGAGTATCCCATGTGAGTAGTTGAGATTAAGTTTGAATATGCACTATTTTGATTGAAATATGTTATGTTAATATTGGCTTAACTCAAACAATTTACATTCAAGCATGATTTTTTGTGAAATTCTTTAAGCTATTGATTAGTTTATAAGACTTGTTCAAAGATTGTCTCTAATGTGTATTGAAAGGATTAGGAGTAAATATTTTTAGTATATGTAGTTTATTTATATTTTAGTTTTTCAATGTTTGTGGGTATCGTTCTAGTAAACCCTCACGAGACTAAACTCGTCCACTAGGGACACCTAGGGGTTTAAAGGCTTGTGTCACATGCTAAGTGCCACCGTGATTTCCTACGAAAGTGGATTAGATTAGATTTTCTTATTTTATTTTTATTTGTTTTTGCTCGAGGACTAGCAACAATCTAAGTGTGGGGGTGTGATAACTCGTATAATTATATAGTTTTTAGTTATGTTTTATTATTGTTTTGTGTCAAATACGAGTTATTATTGCTTAGTCTAATTGTGTTTATGATCTTTTATATTTTTTATGTAATTTAGTGTTTTTTTACGAGTTTCTTTGAGTGATTTCAGATTACTAGGTTAAATCAACAATTAAGGGCAAATTCAATTCAGTTCCAGTTCCTACACCTTTTGCCATATCAGCTATATCTGGAGTTTCACTGAAGCAATAAGGCTGAAATTTTAACCGTGCAAATTTAAGAGGCATATCTAACTTTTTCATGTTTTACACTTCTTGAAACGGAGTCGTTTTCCCTAGCGAAATCGACCATCAAGTTGGCTGATGTGCAATGACGTCTGTGCTGACCTGTTTTGGTATTGTGCCCATATCTTCTGATCCACATCAACAAATGAGCTGATTCCAACGGCTATGGATCACTAACTGATAGGGGAACATTTTTCTGGAAGACCATGTGATCAGATCAAGCTTGCAATATTGACAAAATCGACCATCAAGTTGGCTGATCAAAATTGTCATACAATATGACGAAAATTGTTAGAAAAATGCACCCACCTATTATACCTATCTATCATTAATTTTCTATCAAAGTTGCTTATGTTCTTCTACAAGAATTGTTCATGATGTTGTCTTGATTTATTTAGGTGTACAACTAGATAGATCTTGATAATTATCTATTGCTAGTCTAAGAGTCTTGATCCGTGTAATTGTCTTGATTTCCTATTCATAAGTGGCAATTTGTGATTAATGATTATGGTCAAGTTTTCAATAATTGCAAAGTGGAACATAACCTAAGTTGAACAATCCGAACTTATGTGTTTGTTGCTTAGATCAACCTATCTTTCTCATCATAAAGCTGCCATTAAATTGAATTTAGAGAGCTTATTCTAGGTTGTTTAATGGTTAGAGATTAAATAGAGAGCATGTTCTATTTAACGACAAACTAAGGAAAGATTGGGATGACAGAGCTTGTTGTTATCTACGGTTGTTAACTTTGATAGTTGGTTGATATTGATAGATCTGAAATTGATTCTTAATGATGTCTAGTGGTGGAGAATGAAACCTTAACCATATTTTTCATATTTGATTCTTCTTACTTACTTGTTTTCTTACTTTTCTAGTTTGCTTATTTTTAAAAGTATATTTATTTTTATTGGCTGGTTATACCGCCTAATTTGTATATTAACTTTGTTTTATTTTTATTGGCTGGTTATACCGCCTAATTTAGTATATATATTTTTATTGGCTGGTTATACCGCCTTGCATCTTATTCTTATTATTTACTTTAGTTTAAATCTGGCTTCAAAAACCCCTTTTCTTTTATTGTTTTCTTTGAACGTAAGTTATAAACTAATAACTCATATATTAAAACCCAATCCCTGAGGACTCGACCCTTGCTAATCATTATACTTACAATTGATCTTTTTAGTGCAAGGTTAAATAAGATACACTCTTTTGGGTGCATCAAAAACCGAGGTTTCGAGGGTTAAAGGAAAATTTTGGAAAATCTGGGAAAAATAAAATTCGAGCATCGAAAAATTATAAAAACTTTCATATCTGAGTTTTACATTTTATGGAAGGGATTGGAGAAGAAAAATCCGGAATCAGAACTCAAATGGAAAAAGACAACGTTCGGGTGCACTAATCCGAAATTCAAGGAGAAAATTTAGGGAAAAATAGAAAACGAGCTTGGAAAATTATGAAAACTTCTAGATGTGAGTTTTATACTTTATGGAAAGGATTGGATAAGAAAAATCCATAATCAGAGCTCAAATGGAAAAAGACAAAGTTTGGGAGGTACTAAACTGAAACTTTAAAGAAAAATCCGGGAAAAAAAGAATCCGAGCTTGAAAAAATATGAAAACCTCCATAACTTAGTTTATATTAGATGGGAGGGATAAAAAAAGGAAAATCCATAATTGGGGTCCGTTTGCAAATAAATTAAGTTTGGGGGCCAAAATGCAATTTTATCGAAAAAAACGAAAGGGGCCATTTTGCAAATAAAAAAAAAAGGAATGGCTTGGAAATTTCCAGACAATTTCGGCCAACCTACTGATTAAAAGAGGGGGTCTGATCATCTTGAATCAAAAGGCCAAGATTAAAGAGCAAGATGACATTTTAAAGAAAGGACAAGATTCTCCACTATTTGCCTACATGGCATTTTAGGCCAATGGGAGGTCTCCAAATTGCAAAGCTATGTGAAGGCCATGTGAAGAGCATGTGAAGGCCATGTGAAGAGCATGTGAAGGCAATGAGATTATGCCAAATAGGATTAAAAATTCCACCTTGGAAGATATTTTAATAGTAAGCCATATGACCTTGACAAATGGCCTAGATATTTTGTAGAGATAGTAGACAAGAATAATCTAGGTGGCATTATTGGCCAATGGAAGGCTAGGAAACCCTTAATTTAAGGAAAGCATCATGCAAAGAGGGGATATTTTTTAGCCATGTGGAAAAGATGTTGGAGGAGCATGTAAGGCATGACAAAGAGCTAAAAAAATAATTAAATGCTCTCTACCTATATCAAGGGGGCCGACCATACCAAGAAAAAAGGGAGGATTCATTTCTTTTCAAGGCATTTTCACTAGACTCTTGAGAAGAAAAAGGAAGAAAAAGAAAAGAGAGGAGAGGAGAGGAGAGAAGGAGAATTTGGAGAGCTTGATTTGGAAAGCAATTGTTAGGTAGTTATTCCCTCTCTTTTCTTCAATTATTTTCTTTAATATCATGTTCTTTTTCTTCTCTTTTTCCACGTGATTTGTTAATTCTTTTGTTGAATAAAAGGTTTCAAAAATAAATTTTAAAAGGTTTTCTTTCCTTTATTCTTTATTCTCTACAAAATAACCAAGTGGAAAAAAATTTTTACACGTTTTTTGCTTTAGCCGAAACCAAAGGGGGCCTTATTGTGCTTATTTTTGCTTGATTTTCTTGCTTGCTTTATTGATTGTGGGCTTCACCATAGTGGTAGGATAGGTTTTCACCTTTGGTTTTTCTTTTAAAAAATCAAATAAAAGGTTTGAGAAGCTTGAGGATCTTGATTTTAATCAAGTGATTTTGGTTAGATTGGACTATGTCCAAAGAACCAACCATTGAGCCAACCTTGTTTTCTTTTTCTTGCTTGTTCATATTTTTAACTCATGATTGATTCATTGTCATATGTTTTTTTGCTGTAAAATCATGCATTTCATGCCATTTTCAACTAGGTTTTTGGCTAAGATCAATCAATGATCTCTAGCCAAAAATCTCTTGTCTATACTAGTTGAAAAAATGATAGTTTAAGTTGGATATTCTGATTTTGGGATTTTTTTTTTCACTAATCATTTTTTGTCAAAATAAAAGGGTTTTTTTTACCACATGTATTAGACCTTTAGAGGATGCCCTGATATTTTTTCCAAGATTTTTAGATTTTTTATCAAGGTTGGAAAAATGGCTTTTGATAAAATAGTTTTTAGTTTATTATTTTGATTTTAAGGCAATTTCGATCAAGGCATCCTTCGTCCAAAAATTAAAATAATTTTACCCCATAAATACCATCATGCTTCAAGTCTAAACTGATTTTTCCAGGATTTTTGGAAATTTTTATCAAGGTTGAGAAAATGATTTTCGATAAAATAGTTTTTAGTTCATTGTTCTGACTTTAGTGAAAATTTGGTCAAGGTATCCTTAGTCCAAAAATTAAGCCGATTTTTTCCAATCAAAACCATCATGTTTTAGGTCTATAATGATTTTTTTAGAATTGTTTGAATTTTATTCAAAGGGTAAAAAAATCGTTTTTCAAAACTTGTTATGGGAGTCAGAATTGAGTTTTTCCTAAATTAATATTTTTTTTATTTTCATTTGTAAAACGGAGGGGCTGATTTGAGTTATTAGCTACTGTTTTAGGTTGATTTCCAGGTTATCTCAAGAATAAATTTTTATTTTTACAAAAATCGGATCATGGGTAGTCATCCCGGATTTTAAAAAAAAATAGAGCTTTTAAGGGTAGGCTATGGCCTTTTTCATCCCAAAAATTCCAATGTTTTTAAAATCCAAGCCCAAAGTCATTCGGTTTTTGAAAATCCAATTTAAGTTTCTTTTAAAGGTAGTCGGGTACCATTTTAGGTATACGGAGGATATCCTTTGTAACACCCTGTACGGATAATATACCTAAAATCCGGCAGAGTTTCCTTTCTATCTCAACTATAACCCTCCTGCAAATAACACTCAATTCATATCCTCAACCAACAATATTTCTCAATACTATTACCACATATATCCATGCATATTCAAAAATTATCCATGATCAATTTATGATCAAGTCAAAACATATTGATCTATTGTTTTATATCTTCAAATATATATAATATATCCAAAAGTAAACTTATCTCAGCAAGGTTTAGTACATAAAAAAATCAAAAGATCAAGACTTCAAGAAATTTTTAGTATGATGCCCACCACATCAAAATACTATTTGAAGCAGAGAATAGAGGAAGGTTGCAATCCCGACACCTAACTGTCACCTGAAAATGAGAATATGAAAAGGTGAGATATATGAATATCTCAGTGAGTAGACAACTTTTAAAACATTTGAAAACTATGATTATAATCCTTTAAAACATAATAGACATTTTCAAAATAAATAATAGTAAAACTATAATGAATAATTCGCAGATGTAGCAAAGTTTTCAAATGTATATCAGTATTATAATACCAAATCAATATATCAAATCTGTAAAGTAAATCAAGTTTCGTATAATTGGGCTCCAACTTTCTATCATGCACAAGAGTACATCCATGAAATAACCAGGCAATATCCATGTAGGCATACTAGTAGCCGGCCCCAAAGGCCAATACCACCATAGGACGCCCCAAAGGCATATGTGTCACTATGATGTGCCCCCAAAAGGCAAATATAACGGGATATGGACTCTGGAGGTGGCTCCCACCACAAAGGCGTAGCGCACAGCTCTCATATTCCAATCAAGGGTATAATCTCATACATTAAGTCAGGTGGAGCCAAAACCATGTACGTCAAATTCTATGTATAATCATATTTCATAAATCAACCAACTGGCTCGATATAATATTTCTTGAAATAAATGTACTTTAATAACAAATCAATTCATATGATTATATATCGTATATACCTTTAATACGTAAAAATAAATATAATGCTAAAAAATATATATAATTATAATTAAAGAAATTTCAAATAACTATAGTTGTCATCTACTCACAATCCTTGAGATGATCTCACTGTACACCTCGACTTGAAACTTCGGGATCCACAGGTGATGTCGGATCTACGTGGCCTAGAGATTAACAATAATTAGTATTTATACATGCTCAAAGCATTACACAATTATGAATGCAATTTAAGTCCCATTAATCTACCCCATAGTCAATACTAATTTCTCATACTCAAAACAACATATCCTTAATTTTTAATATCATTTCCATAATCATTTTCTCCATAATTCAACTCCATATTCATGTCCTTATCAAATTCCTTTCTAGTATTCCATGCCTTAGAGATTTTCATAATCCATAACCATCCTTTAGTACTATATTTCTCTTAAGCAATAAGTTCCTTAATATCAAGTTAGATTAGAAAATCATAACTTGAGTTTGGTAAGGAATTTTGAAGTGATTCCAATTGTTTTATTTTAACCAATATGTCTAATTTATGAAGAAAATAACTAACTTATACAATTAGAACAAAATTTTGATCAAATTTGATAAATCCCGAAACTATGCTGAAACAGGGGTCAACACAGAACAACCAACTTCACCGAATTTTATCTTTTTAACCGCTTATCGGTTTTGGGTGATTAAAAAACCAAAATTCTTGCATTGAAGTCTAGTTTCTAGGAAAAATATCAAAACAATACAAACCCTGATGAGCCTAACCCAGAAAATCCGAACTGCAAGCATGCTCAACTTCCACTGTTTTGGTTTTTCTTCCCATTTTCTTGTTCATGCTTTCAAATCCTTTTAATTTTTACCAAGTTGAGTAAAATTCATACTTTATAGATGGATTTCAGACCTTAACATGTTTATGGAGCTATGACCTTAGCATGCTCAAGTAGAATATCTAAAGAAAATGAAGAATTTATCAAGAAACTAACCTTGGATGTAATTATTGTTGAGATTTTGGTGGAGTTGTTTGAAGAGAATTTTGAGAGAGAGGGAGGATAGGAGCCGGTTGCTACTTGGATAATAGGATGAAAAACTCTAGAGTTTTCAAGACATTTAATGAACTTAAAGATATTTTTAATTTTTGGTATAATTGCACATTGGTCCCTCAACTTTTTATAAATAACAATTAAGCCCCTAAACTTTTTAATATGTTCAATTTGATCCTTTCTTCTTTTATTTCCTTCACTTATAACTTCTTACAAATTTCCAAGTTTGTCCTTAAAATTTTTGGAATTTAACTTTACATGATTATACGTAACCTCGGTTGTTACATCCTTACTTCAAGAGAGAAATACACCTTCATGTATTGCATGTTTTAAAATGTTTTTTCATTTTAATTTGACATAAAACGTATGTTTCGGTTTCCTAAATATTTGGCGAGAATTAGTTCCTAACCTTTGACGGGTTGTCGGAGAGGTTAGGAAATTGTTTAACGCACGTGTTTATGGAATCGAAAGATATTGGATTTTTTTTATTCGAAATCATATAAATGTTAGGAAAGAATTATTTTCCAAGCTTTGTCGGGTTTTTCGAGAAGTGCGGTATTATTTTTCGACATATGCTATTTGTATGATTCCTCACATGAAGATTCTATGTCCATGAATATTCCATGTTGATGTCATTTTATATGCATGTTGCCATAATAAGATTTTTCCATGCCATTCATTCATGTATTATGTCATGTCATTCATATGCCGTGTCATTCATTCACATGCCATATCCTTCAAATTATACCTTGCCATGCACGTATATGCCATATTTTTTAGACTATGCCATAACATTCATTCACATACCATATCATTCAAATTTTGCCGTGTTATATACCATGTCATTCATTCATATGCCATGTTATTTAGATTTTTGCCATGTCAAGCATGCTATGTCATTAATCATATGCCATGTCATTCATTCATGTGCCATGTCATTCATATGCCATGTCATTCATTCACATGCCATGTTATCTAGATTATGCCATGTCGTTCATTCATGTGCCATGTTATTCACATGCCATGTTATTCATATGCCATGTCATCTAGATTTTGCCATGTCATTCATTCATATGCCATATCATCTAGATGATGCCATGTCATTCATTCATATGCCATGTCATCTAGATTTTGCCATGTCATTCATTCACATGCCATGTCATTCAAATTTTGCCATGTCATACGCCATGTCATTCATTCATACGTCATTTAGAGTTTGCCATGTCAAGCATGCCATATCATTTATTTTTTTCGGATATATCATTTAGGTTTTGTCATATCATTCATATGCCATGTCTTTGATTCATATGCCATGACATTTATTCTTTTGGCTATGTCATTTAAATTTTGCCATGGCAAGCATGTCATGCCATTAATTCTTTTGCCATGCCATGTTAATTGTGCATGTTTCATATTCATGTTTTAATGATAATTTATACATTCATGATCATTTAAATCTTTGAAAATTGATGTTTTTTGATAAATAAGACAATATCTCTGAATTAATATAATTTATGGATCCTCTTTTGGGTTGTCGGGGAGTCTTCATCAGTCATTATTAACAAAGGAATACCCTTTTAAAAAAAGCATGATTCAGAGAATTTTCAAAATAAATAAAAATTCTATATTTTTGCCATTTTGCCGGGGAATATAAAAAAAAATTTTGCAATGACAAATTTCAGATCATTTTCAAACAAAAATAGGATTGTTTTTAAAACGAAAACTATTTTCAAATACCAAATCTGAAATTGACTTTTCACCGAGACTCCAGATAACACATGACTAAAAAGGTACCATTTTATACGGGCGTTGTAGGGGTGCTAATCCTTCCATACACGTAACCGACTCCTGAACCCGCACTTATTTTCTCTGGTTCAAAGCGCAGACTTAAAAATTGGTTTTAAAATATTTTAATTAATTTTAAAATATTTTTCAAAACAGGTTTTAATAGGTGGCCGATCACACCTAGCCAAAAAAGATTGGTGGCGACTCCATTCCTTTTTCAAGGTCGTTCTCATACCCTCAACCTTTATTTCAAGAGGATTTAAGTTGTCTTTTTCTCTATTTTTTTTAATGTCACACTCTTAACGAATGGCCGATGTCCCGCGAAGGGGCAAATTTTTCGGACATTCTTTTTTAAGGTAGCGACAATGGTTTTATGGGATTAAAACAGTTTTTTTTCAACAAAAAATTCATTTGACTCATGTTGCCCACAACCTCTATATCCAACCTTTAAAACATTGATTTTTTCAACACTTTGAAAAACAAGATTTTGGCTATGGAATTGATTAATCCTATCCAAAATCCATTGAAAATTACTTTTGAAACATGTTTTAATGCAAACAAAATGATTGGCTCAAGGTTGGCCACATGGATGATTAATTTGGTCTAACCATCACTTAGAGAAACTATAAGATCATCAAGCTCATAAAACATTTTTCAAAGAGAAGATAGACATGCAACATCAAGAATACTCCCAATAGATCATAGTCAACAATATGCAAACATCAAAGATAACAAAAAGGACAAGAAGAAATAGTTAAGAAATGATTTTTCTTAAAAACAAGAAGTTGGCTCAAGGTTGGCCACATGGATAATTAACCTGGCCTAACCATCACTTAGAGAAATTCTAAAATTATCAAGCTCATAACTTCTTCATTTTCAAAGGAAACAAGAAAAAAATATCATCAAGTAAACAAGCCGCACCTGTCATAATGATCTCGCAGCTGCTAAAATGACGTTGAAGGGAAGAAAAGATAATATGGTTCTTCGTAAATAATATGGGTTTTGGAAAACCAAAAAACGGGAGTCGCCACCAATCTTTTTGGCTATGTGTGATTGGCCACCTATTAAAACTGGTTTTTATAAAGAAATTTAATATCATATGAATATTAATTAACAAATATCGTGAACATGAAATTAACATAAAAAACCAATCATGAAATATCGTAAACAAAAATCATATAAATATTAATCATTAAATATCATAATCAAGAATATGATATAAGCAACAATTATTAAGGAACATAAATAAGAAAATACATACAACCATATTATTTTGAAAATATTTTTCATGCATTTATTTATTTGAAATTACATAAATGGCAAACGTCGAAAAATTCAACCGAACTCCCCGGCAGAGCTTGGTAAAATGTTCTTTCGCCTAACACGCACGTAATTTCGAGTAAAACCAAAACCATACTTTACGATTTCACAAACATGTGCGTGGAAGAGATTCCTAACCTCTGCAAACCCGACAAAGATTTAGAAATAATTCTCGTCAAATATTTATGAAGCGGAGAAAAGTACGTTCTTATGACAAAATTTAGAAAACATCCTTCTTGGAAGTATGAAATGCATGAAAATGAGACCTTTACCAAAATGTGTTTCTCTCTTGAAGAGAGGGCATCCGAATACTTATAGAGGTATCCTAATACCTTTGAAAGAAACTTAAATTGCACTTAGACAAAAATGGATTTATGGGCACGGATTTTTGAATTAAGGATATCCAAATATCATAGAAGAGATATCCGGGTGCCTTGAAGCATGTTTAGGCTAATTGACTCGAACGAAAAAGGAAAGAACATTGGCCGAATACCACCTAGTGTACGAATCCATGTTCTAGTTCGTTTTAACTACCCAAAACTTATTTTATCAATGTTGCAACCTAAAAAATAACAAGTCTCATCGCGAGACTTTATACTCGTTAAGTGTGACATTGGAAAACAGAGGAAAAGTCGACTTAATTCTTCTTGAAATAAAATGAGGGTTTGAAAACAACCTCGAAAAAGACATGGAGTCGCCACCAATCTTTTTTGGCTAGGTGTGATCGGCCACCTATTAAAACTGGTTTCGTAAAACATTTTAAAATTAATGAAAACATTTTTAAAACCAATTTCAAGTCTGCGTTTTAAACCAGAGAAATCAATGAAGCGGGTTCGGGACTCGGTTACGCGCGGGGAAGGATTAGCACCCCCACAACGCCCGTATAAAATGGTACCTTATTAATCATGTGTTATCTCATGTTTCGGTAAAAAAGTCGATTTTAAATTTGGCATTTCAAAATAATTCCCAATTTAAAAAATAATTCAAGTTTTTAATTGAAAATGATCAGGAATTTATTAAGTCAAAAGTTTCCTATACTCCCCAACAAACGTGACAAAATATAAAAAAATTTATTTATTTGGAAAACTTTTCAAATCATTCTCATTTTTTTGAAAAGAAAGATATTCCTTTATTAATAATAATTGATGATATCCTCTCCAGTAGACCCGGCAGAGAACTCATGAATTATTTTAACTCGGGAACATCTTTATTTTATTGAAAATCATTATCTTATTTTAAAAACATTTTAAAAAGATGAATATGAACATGTGTGATATAATAAAGATGACATAGCAAAATCTAAATGATATAATTTAACCTAGATGACATGATATAATCTAAGTGACATAGTATATTCTAAGTGACATAATATAATCTAAGTAACATAGTATATCCTAAATGACATGGTATAACATAAGTGGCATAATATATTCTAAATGACATAATTTAATCTAAGTGACATAATATAATCTAAATGAAATAATATAACCTAAGTGATATAATATGATATGAAACATAAAATAATATTATCATGAAATATGCATGAAAATAAAAATAACAATGCATGAACATATTAAATCCTAAATGATGTGACAAAAATAAATGACTAAGTAAAAAGCATAGGATAACATAGAATATTCACAACCAAATAACAAACAATATAACACCATAAAATATAAATCAAAATAATAACATTACCTTAGAAATATTCATAGCAAAAATCATATATCATATAATATGCATGATCATGAAAAATGGAATGCATGAAAATGTATTTTTTTCTTGTAAATAAGGAAATCCGTATACCTAAAAAGATATCCGACTACCTTAGGAAAAGACATCAAATTAAATTTTCTAAAATCAAAAGTACTTTGTGATTAGTTTAAAAACAATTTTGAAAATCTTGGATAAAAAAATGACATGGCCGAAATCCCCTTTTAAAATGGTTCTATTTTCCTAACTTTGAAAACCCGAACTTGACCACCCTTGACACGAGCTTTATAAAATTAGTTTTAAGATTAAAATGGCTTAGAAATCAACCTAGGACAGTAGCTAAGGTTCCTAATCAACACCCTCTTAATGCCTTAGCCAAAACAGAAAATTATTTTTCCCTCAAATTCAAATCTGACTCTACTAACCAGTTTTAAAACGTGATCTTTTAACCTATTTTATAATTTTCAAAAAAATCTGAAAAAAAAAATATAGGAGACTCAAAACATGTCTAACTCTATGGGAAAAAATTTTCTTAATTTTTAGACTAAGGATATCCTACCAGAAAAATCACGAAAGTCAGAACACTGGGTGAAAACACTGTTTTGCCAAAAATCATTTTTAAGCCTTTGATAAAATCATTCAAAAATCAAAGTAAAAATATTGGAGACTCTTCTAAGGGCCTACAAATAGTAGCTAAAATTTCTAAAAATTTGGACAGGAATTGCCTAAGTAAAAAAAAAAAATCACAAAGGTAGAAATTTCAACTTGACAATTTCTTAATTTTCCACAAACATGCTCATGTGAGCTTGACTTTAAGCCATTGATTGGCTTAAGTCAAAAACCAAGTGGTATGATATGAGATGCATGAACAAACAGCAAGTTTAATGTATGAAATGCATGGTCTAAAGCCTAAATGACATAGAAAATGCATGGCAATTCAAAATGACCTAATGCCTAGCATGAACTTGCATGGCAATAAATGCTACCTAGACCTAATATGCATGAAATGCGTGGCAATGCAGATGTGACCTAGACCTAATGAAAATGCATGGCAATAACACAAACACATGGCATACTAAATTAAATACACAATATTATGGCATAGAAATGCAAGCATGTCAACTAACAAGATGAAAATGCACATACAAGGCAAAGCAACAAGGGTAGCTGAATGCTCATTTTCAAAATGGTGAAGTCCTAGCATGGCATTAACACAAACACATGGCATACTAAATCAAGTACACAATATTATGGCATAGAAATGCAATCATGTCAACTAACAAGATAAAAATGCACATACAAGGCAAAGCAACAAGGGTAGCCGAATGGTCACTTTCAAAATGGTGAAGTCCTAGCATGGCATTAACACAAACACATGGCATACTAAATACAAGAATTAAGAGGAAACATGTTAGACTAAGGAAACATGATGCAAATGCATGAACATAGCTAGACAATATCACAAACACATGGTATGGTATTAACAAAAGCATGAACAACTTAACATGTTGAAAACAGAAAATTAAAAATGGAAAACAAAGTAGATATGGAAACAAAATGATAAAATCAGCAAAAATAAAGATAAGTGAATGAAAAAGGTAAAAAAAAACAAGCTCCATATCTTAGTTATTTTAAAAAGTTAGAACATCAAAACATGCTAGAATATCACGAACAACATGGAAAAAAGATCAAACACCAACCATGCACAAAGAATAGGCCATTCGACCAGCTCAAAAAATCAATAAAAATATTGTTTTTCAAGATTTCTTTAAGAAAACATAAGAGAGGAGCTTTAGGAGAAAGTTTTAAAATATTTATTTCACAACCAAAAACAATAGAAAATCACAAAATATCAAAGAAAATTAGCAAGTAAAGCATGGAAAAGGAAAGAAAATGCAAGAGTTAGGTGCCTTTGGCTACCTTCAAAAGCTATTTTTCAAGCCTTTCTTCTCTTCTAACTTTCTTTGCTTTTCAAAACTTAGCTATTTGCTCTCAAATGGATAGTGATCAGACAAAAATAAGTGAGCCAAAATGAAAATACCTTTCCCCCTTGTAGTGGCTGAATGGCCTTCTAGATGGTGTAGGATGTTGTCATTTTTTCCCTAGCCAATTTTGATCCAAAGGCCACTAATCCAAAATGCTTAAAATATAAAATTACCATCCTTAGATTAAGTGATCAGCCTCTCACTAAAATAGCTGTTCAAAAATCTGTTACCATTATGTTGACATCCTCCCTCCTCATGCATTGGACCATGTGACACAATTACAAAGGCTTGATCAAAAAAATAACTACCTTACTATCCACTTTTGCCCTTCGAATGCAAGAACTCAGCAAAAATCCTACTCTCCTTTGGGCTTGGCCGACTGACCCTTCATATTCCAGCCCAATCTCTATTTTTTTAATCGCAAGAAAAACCCTCTTCGATTTCTTCGATAAAATTATCCTTTTAGCCCCTGAACCTAATTAAATAGCAAACGGACTCCAAATCCAAATTTTATTTTTTCAATACTTCCTAAATAATATAAAATTGAATTCTGGAAGTTTTCCTAATTTTCCAAGCCCATTTGCTATTTTTCCTAGATTTTCTTTCCAAAATTGCCTTTAGTGCATCCGAACTTTTTTTATTTTTCAAACGAACTCCGTTTTTGGATTTTTCTTTGCCAATCTCTTTCAAATAATTTATAATTGAGATTTAGAAGTTTTTATAATTTTCCGAATTCATTTGCTATTTTTTCGGGATTTATCCTCTAAAATTTCAGCTTAGCGGGCTCGAAATTTATCATTTTGCAAACGAGCTTCGAATACGGATTTTTTTTCACCAATCTCTTCCAAATAATTTAAAATTGAGATTTGTAAGTTTTCATAATTTTCTGAGCTCATTTGCTATTTTTTCAGGATTTATCTTCTGAAATTTTCAGCTTAGTGGGTTCAAAATTTGCCATTTTGCAAACGAGTTCATATTCTGGATTTTTTTTCCACCAATCTCTTCCAAATGACATAATATTGAGATTTGGAATTTTTGGTAATTTTCCGAGCTCATTTGCTATTTTTTCGGGATTTATCTTCTGAAATTTTCAACTTAGTGGGCCCAAAATTTGTCATTTTGCAAACGAGCTCCGATTCCGAATTTTTCTTTGCTAATCTCTTCCAAATGACATAATATTGAGATTTGGAATTTTGGTAATTTTCCGAGCTCATTTGCTATTTTTCTCGTATTTTTCAAATTTTCTCTTTTACCTCCGAAGCTCGGTTTTACTCAAGACAAGTTCGATTTCCAGATTTTCTTTTTCTGTGCCTTTGTTATATATTTAATTGGAGTTGGTCCGAAAATGCCAAATTTTTATGATCAAATTCCCTTCCGACTTGATTTTTCCTTTTTCCAACATTGAGAGTTTCCTCGTTTTTTCGTTTTTCCTCCAATCGGCTCTTTTCTCGGAATTACTTCAAACTGAGCCTTGGGCTATCCTTGTTTACTCACTCCTCATCAATTAGAGGCTTTAGTTTTACTGAATCGGGTCGTTTCTGTAATTTTCCCCAATTTTTCCAAAATCCACCAAAAACCCTAATTCTCGATTTTCTTCCAAATTGACTTTTCCTTCAGTTTTGCTCCCAAATGGCCTCTCCATTACATGTAGTCATTGCTTATCTTCCATTTGGAACTTCCAATTTTGACCCATTAGATCGTTTAAGTACTTTTCCCCAAATTTTCTGAACTAGGGTTTCCTTTCCACTAAATCTCTGTAACCCATCTTCCGAACTCTATATCTTTCGTTGTAGACCTCGGATTATCAAAATTCTTTCACCATTGTTCAATTGAACTTTGAATCTTGATTTGGAAAGTGGGTTGACTTTTTAGTGTTGACTTTTTGAAGTTTACTTCTTTGAGGTTGACTTTTTCAAGATTGCCTTTTTATGCTTGGCTTCTTAAACTAAGTCTCGGAGTACCACCTGCATGGTGAGAAGAGCTTTTCTGCATTCTAAAACATCATTCTAGGAAGAAAAATACTTGATTTAGTGGTTTGGACAAAATTAGGTGTCTACATTCAAGACCTTATTTTTTTGTCTCAAAAAGCAAAAAAATAAAAAAATAAAAAATAAAAACGACTTTGAATAGCCCCTAAAGTGTTTCGACCAGCCCCCATTTTTAAGGTGAAAATCCAAACGTTAATTTGCTTTAAAGCTCGTTTTAGCCACCCAAAACTCATTTTGTCAAAACTAATTTTTTGAACCTTAAAGAAAACTCAAAAAATTCCCAACTCCCACCCATAGGTTTGGCCAAGACAAAAAATGCACTTGATAAAAATGCATTTGATGTAGCCCACAATCTCCATATCCAATCTTCAAATTTTTAATTACACTTTGAAAAACAAGACCTTAGATATGGACTATTGATTAATCCTAACCAAAATCCATTGGAAATCATTTTAAAAACATGTTTTGAGCAAACAAATGGTTGGCTCAAAATTGGCCTCATAGATGTTTAATCCGACTCAACTATCACTTAGAGCAAAAATGGTCCAATATCATCAAGATTGTAACACACTTTTTAAAGAGAGGGAAAAAATATCAAACATTAAGAATGCTTCACAATAAACCATGGCAAGAATATATCATAACCAAATATGGTAAAAATATAAACAAGAGATCATAGATAATGATTTTCAAGAAAATAAGAAGTTGGCTCAAAGTTGGCCATATGGATGGTTAATCCGGCTCAACTATCACTTAGAAATATCTAAGATCATCGAGCTCATAACTTCTTTATTTTTCAAAAGGAAAACAAAAGGGAATCATCAAACTACCATAATAGACCACAATATACTATATATCAAGATGAACACATGAAAAAAAAAATAGCAAAAAGAGAAGAACTTGCGCCACTTTTGAAGAGAAAAGAAAATATTTTAGCAAAACAATTTTATGGTTTTCAAAAAAAGAAGAGAATAGAAGTTTTTTGTAAAAACTTTTAAAGAAATTTTAAAACTTAGAAGAAAAGATGTAAGAAACCATGGAGAAGAAAAAGAAAACTTGAAAAGAAGAGGAAAATAATGGAGAGGAAAGAATGAAAACTATCTTAGTCTAGCTTTTTCTAGTAAAGACCTCACTTTTTCATTCTTTTTTCTTTTTTCTCTCTTCCTCTTTCTCCTTTTTCCTCTCTTCTTTCTTTCTTTCTTTTTGTAAAAAAAGAAAACTAGAGTGAATCCCCAATGCCTTGGCCGAAACCCCCTTTCTATTCCTCCTAGCTCTCTTGATTTGTTTAGCCACATTTCATGCTCTTATTTACTAGCCAATGGGATTCATCTAGAGGTGTCCATGGGTTGGGCCGGACCGGGTTCGAGCTGGGTCTATGTATGGTATTAACACCGTATATGCTTGCCAAGCTCGCCCATATTTGTAAATGAATAGCCCAAGCCCGTTTAGGCCCGCCCATATTTTTTTCTAAAAAAAAAATTAAAAGAAAAACATATTATTTTTTATTTAATCTTTAGAATTTTATATATTTTTCTTCTATTAAGTTCTTCTTAGATATGGACAACTTAACATATTTTTTAATGTTTACACTATAATATTTTATATATTTAATCTTTATATGACATAAATTACTTAATATATATAAATAAAAATAATATATTATTTAATTAGAAAAAGGACCGATTCGAGCCGGGCTCGAGACTTGAATGTTGAAGCCAAGGCCCAGCCTATTTTTTAAAACGGGTCTCATTTTTTGCCCAAGCCCATTTTTCGAGCCTAATATTTTTGTCCAAGCCCTCCTAAATATTGGGCGGGCTTTTGGGCTTGGGGGTGTAACCCAGCCCTTGGACAGGTCTAGATTCATCCCTTCCTCATTAAGTTCACCACTCATTGGCTAGCCAATCATCTTCCAACTTGGTCCCCAAGATTGGCTCTCATTATCTAAAATTGCCAACTTATGTACCAACTAGATGACTATGTCCTTCTTCCTATGGCTCATCATTAACTTATTTACTAAGTTGTCATTTGGCCTTCCAAGAGCAACCTTCACTCTTCCATTTATTTACAAGTTTACCTCATGTAAATTATTCTTTTACCCCTTCATTTCTTTTTTAATTACAAGAATTTGTCATCCATTTTCCTACATAGACCTTAACTTTGGGTCTTCCAACAAAAATACCCTCTTCTTGGATCTTTAAAATTGGGATTCTCTACATATTTTTTGCAAGTTGGGCTCTTAATTTCCTACCAATCTTCCTTCTTCTTGGTTTTGAAAAATTGACCTCCTTCTTCTAAAAATTCCTACCACTTGGATAAAAATAATGGGCTTCCATATTTTACCAACAATTTCCATCCACTTGGAAAAAAAATAATTGGGCTTCCATTTTATTTATTTTTTTGAAAATTTGGGGGAAAGGAATTCGAACCCTGCTCATAAGCAAGGAGAAGCATGCACCAACCAACTAAGCCAAAGGCTCGTGTGCAATGGGCTTCCATTTTTCTTTGTTTTTTCCATCATTTTTTATTCAACTTTAATTCCATTTAATCTCACCCCTCCAATATTCAAAGTTGACCTTTTTAACCAATATTACCTCTCTACCATCCAATTTTTCTTTTTAATCTTAATTTTTAAAAGTTGATTTTTCCAAGCTTGACTTTGACTTGGTCAACTTTGACTTCTCTAATTTTGACTTTTCTACCTAAGCATTAAAATGATTACAAAATTAGAAGAAATTTTAAAGACCCGGGAAATTAAAAAAAAAATTGCATTTTAAAAGGTAAATCCAAATTTTGAAGGAAAACATGTTCTTTAAGGATCTGGACAAAATTAGATGTCTACAGATATGTTTAATTTTTTATATATATTCAAAAGATCATATCTCATATTAATATCCGAATATATTTGAAATATATCAAACACTAATACTGTTAAAGAAAACAAAATATTCAGATAATATAGTTGGACACTACTAGCATTATCATATCTAGAAATACTATATATATATATGTGTGTGTGTGCGCGCCTATATCAGCAGAGAGAAAATTAATTTTTCTGTTTTTTATTTAAATTCAATGTCAAAATAAGTTAACACTTAACAGTCATAAAAATAACAGTAAGAAATGTAGTAGTGGGGTTGTGTTTTTGCTTTTCGTTTTATCTACTGCATGTTTACATTTTCTTTTTGATTTCTTATTATTATTCTTATTCAAATTAAAATACTAATTGCTAACCAGAAGCCTATCTCTTGCAAACAACTCCTCGGCCGTCAATTCCACTGGCACAGCTTAATGCTGGCATCTCTGAACTCTTCAAAGAATCATGTTCAATATTGATTCTAGTGAACCGAGCAACAGCACAGTCTGGGGCAAACAGGCTTGAAGTGTGAAAATCTCTGTCCCCTCCCAATACTGGCATTTTTGCACCAATGTTTAAGTGGCTCACATAGCCAGGCCTGTATGTTTGTCCCAACACGCCGTTCACTTCATCACTCAAAGAGTAGAATTTGAATCCAAGATCAAGATGAGCAAAACAGTTTTCTTTTGTTATGCCATAGTTGTAAATCCTGGAATCTTCTTCAGTTATTCGCACCACCTTGACTGTGATCTTGAAGTTCCCTTTAACTTCAACTATAACGTTGTTAGTGTCACTAGCTCTAGTGACTGAGATAGTGGGAACATTTACAGATTGCCACTTGGTGCCTTCGGTTTCTGGGAGAGTAACAAGCTCTCCATCAGAGGTGAGGCTGAGGCGGTCGATGGAGTCATCCCATGTCGAGGTTTTCAGGGCACCAAGGAAGAGTTGGTGCTTGTCAGAGGATGGCGATGGACTGCACCTAAGTGAAGTCCCTCTTCAAGTTTTCATTTCGCTTGCCAATGAAGTGGCCGTTAATGTGTAAGTTGGAGTCAAAAACAAGGCAAAAGTCTTGGTCTTTCTTGTCGTGGAAGTAGAATGGTACCGTCACCACCTATGAATCGAGGATCCTGGCACACTACTCCTGGCTTATCACACTCTGCCATAAGCAAACATAAGAGTTAGAACAATAGTCAAGATATACAATGAAAATAAAAATGATGATGCATAAAGAAAATTTTCTACAAATCTGTTAAAATACTTTCACAGTTTTAAACAAACGCTGAAAAAACAAGCAATGCCTTAGAGAGCATTACATTTATGTCTACAAATAGTTTAAGGAAATGGTCTATAATAGATATATTAGTACGGATTGATCATATATGAGTGGGTATGTATGTTTGGTCTGTGATGCACCCAAAAGAGTGTATCTTTATTAAACCTTGCACTTAAGATGATCAATTATAGTAAAGTAGCATGCAAGGATCGAATCCATAGAGATTGATTTTTAGTTTATAAATCACTAGTTTAAAACTTAAATTAAAAGAAAACAAAAGTTAAAGGGGTTTTCAAATCAGTTTAGACTTAAGCAAACAATAAAAATATCGCAAGTAAACAAGAAGTAATCAGATGTGAGAAATATGGCTAAAGGTTCATTCTCCACCACTAGACATCATTAAGAATCAAATTCAGACCTATTAATATCAATTAACTATCAAAGTTAACAACCGTAGATAAAAACCTCCCGTGTTACCCCAATCCTTCCTTAGTTCATCGTTAAGTAGAACGAATGCCACTACTTAATCTCTAACTATCAAACAACCTAGGATAAACAATTCTAAATTTAATTTGACAGCAGCTTTATGATGAGAAAGATAGGTTGATCTAAGCAACAAAAGCATGAACATCAATTGTTTAACTTAGGTTATGTTCCACTTTGCAATTAGCGAAAACTTTAACATAATCATTAATCACAAATTGCCACTATTGAATAGAAATAAAGATAACATGTCGTAGTTTGTGGCTCAAAAGATGGTATTTATAGAGCTTTAAAACCTTCGAAACCCTTTCTTGCTGATCAAGGAAGCTATGAGGCACAAACATGGAAATTTGGCAAAAATCTGGATTTTTGCAATTTTTGCGGTTTTTGGGTAGCATGGTCGGTGTCGTGGCGCCAACCTCCAGTGCCGCGGCGCCGAGTTTCTGACTATGGGGCGTCGCGATGCCGACTCTCTGTCTTCAGTTTTTTTGGCTGCTACATCTTTTCGCACTTTTTTCGGCTACTTTGGGTGACCATTTCTTATCCGATTTGGGCATGTAAAATACTATTGGAAAGGTATTCAAGTCAACTTCAAAAGTCAAGAGGAATTTTCTTCAAATAAAGACTTTAACATCATGATTTCTTAGCAACAAGCTCCGGAGGTCAAAGCTACCTGATTGCTTTGCACTAAGAATTTGATCTTTTTGACTCCCAAGTCTTTTTCCATCTTATGATTGTGACTTTATAAGCTCTTTAACATCATATTTGACATGTTTTGACTTCATCTCTTCCAAAATACCTATAATTCTCAAAATTATAGTAAAATGTCAAGGAACTTAAGAATTAAAGCACAAAGTATAAGGAAATAATATATGAAAATGTATGAAATTTAGCACTTATCAAATTCCCCCACACTTAGTCTTTTGCTAGTCCTCGAGCAAAATCAAATAAAAACAAAATAATCACTTTCAATAAAAATGAGAGACAATCATTGAACAAGTCTTATAACTAATCAATAACTTAAAGAGTTTCACAAAGAATCATGCTTGATAGTAATGGGTTTGAGTCAAACTAACATTAATATAACATATCTCAATCAAAATAGTGCATGTTCAAACTTAATCTCAACTTCTCACATGGGATGCTCTCATGATTTTCACTCTTTAAAGTGGTGGTAAAGTGTTTACACTCAATCAATCTCATGAAAACAGTTCTACCATATGCTTGCTTGTCCACCTATTCTCCACTACTTAGATCATGTAACTTCATGAATCAAGAGGTCTTTATTCAAGGTTGTAATGGGGCCAAGGGGTTGTAATGTGGTTAAAGAATAAAAGGAAAAAGGATATTAAAAAGGTTCCAAAGATAACATAGAGTTTAGAGACATAATAAGATTCATACAAAGAAAACTTCTCAAAACTCTTTACAAAGCATATAATACATAGGCCGAATATTCATGTTGGGCCTTTCCTCATTCTAAACAATTTTGTAACATCTTTTTCTTTTTCCAGAAGTTCAAGAGATTATTCATATTTCTTTTTTATATATATGGGAATGTATTTGGCAATATTCCCTTTCTTTTTCTCCTGACTTTTCTTTTTTTTCCCCCACACTTATTTCTTGTTTCTAACACAAATTATCAATAGATCTTCCTTGCTTATTCAATATGTCTCAAAACATGCAATCCATCTTTAGAACAAGGGTAAGGATATAAGTATATTTTGGTTAGGTATAAGATGTGGTTACCAACAAAATAGCTTAATCAATATAGGCTCAAATTAGCTTACTAGGGGGATGTTCTCTTGGAACATCAATAATGGATGGTTGTTTGGCCCTCGTTATAATCCTAATGCCTCTATCATATTCATGCTATCACATGCATCAATATAGTCTCAAAAGGTTTAAAGCAAGTTCTAGAGAATCATGTAATCATGAGAGCACTCAAGAAAGAAATTAGATTGATATGTATAATGCATCAATCATATAGGCTCAAAACTCACAAGGATGATTATACAAGTAAATATTAAGTCTAAACATGCTTCTTTCTCAATCAGCATATCATATGAACATTGGCTCATGAAAAATAGTAATGTCAAGCTTAATTCTCATGAACATCTTATCACTAATGATCGGTTTTAGACCCAACGCAATTCATATATCATCATAGTATTGAAAGTAACTAAACACACTAAAAACTAAACTAAACTGAAGGAAATCCTAAATTCTTCTCCCCACACTTAATTCTTACATTGTCCTCAATGTAATTCTATTATCCCCAAATATAAGAATCATGTGTAAAAGAAAAGAATTACTAATCAAAACAATCTAAAGAAAAACAGTAAAAGATAGAATGATGGAGAATAAGGAACAACAAATCTGATTATAATATGTGCTCGCCATCCTTTTGGGTTGCCTCCCAAGAAGCGTTTGGTTTATTGTCCTCAGCCTGACTTAGACCCATGCCTTCATTATTCAACATAATTTGGCTCATAAAGTGGTAACTCCTCTACATCTTGTATTGGACAATTCTCATAATAAGGCTTCAGCCTATGTCCATTCACCTTGAAAACATTACCCGTTTTTAGATTCTTAATTTCAATTGCAGCATGAGTAAAAACATTAGTAATAACAAAAGGGCCCATCCATCTCGAACGCAACTTACTAGGAAATAACTTAAGGCGAGAATAGAAAAGAAGAACTTTTTGTCCAACAACAAAATTCTTTCTTAAAATCATCTTATCATGAAAAGCCTTAGTTTTTTCCTTGTATATTCTAGAATTCTCATACGCATCATCCCTTATCTCCTCTAATTCTTGTAGGTCAAGTTTTCGTTGCTTACCTGCCTCATCCATTTCCATGTTGCATTGTTTGATAGCCCAATATGCTTTATGTTCTAATTCAATTGGAAAATGACAAGGCTTACCATAAACAAGACGATAAAGAGACATACCAATGGGTGTCTTGTATGCTGTTCTATTAGCCCAAAGTGCATCATCTAGACGTAAACTCCAATCCTTTCGATTTGGATTGACAGTCTTTTCAAGGATGGATTTTACCTCTCGATTTGACACTTCAGCTTGTCCACTAGTTTGAGGATGATAGGATGTGGAAACCTTATGTGTGATGTCATACCTCCTTAAAGGCGCTTCCATGGACCTATTACAAAAGTGAGTACCTCGATCGTTGATTATGGCCTTTGGTGTTCCAAACCTTGCAAAAATGTTAGTCAAAATCTGAAACAACTTTAGAATAATTAGTCCGAGTGGCTTTTGCTTCCAACCATTTTGAGACATAATCAACAGTAAGTAATATATAAGATTTCCATAAGAAGAAAGAAAAGGTCCCATCAAATCCATGCCCCATACATCAAAAATTTCAAGAATTAGTATAGGAGTTTGAGGTATTTGATTTATAGCACCTAAGTTACCTGTTCTTTGGCACCTATCACATGACTTGCAAAAGAGGTATGCATCTTTGAATAAGGTAGGCCAATAAAATCCACTATCAAAACTTTCATGGCTATTCTTTTGGGTCCAAAGTGCCCTCCACATGCATAAGCGTGACAAAAGGTCATAATAGAATGAAATTCAGATTCACGTACGCATCTTCTTATAATCTGATCAGAGCAATGCTTCCAAAGATAAGGATCATCGCAAATGCAGTATTTGGCATCACTCTTGATCTTATTTCTTTGGGCTATGGTCAAGTCTTGTGGCAACTGCTTGGTGACTAAGTAATTAACAATATCAGCATACCAAGGGATTGTTGTGCTTATGGAAAAGAGTTGCTCATCCGGAAAGTTCTCATTCAACGGTAGTGCATCCTCTTCATGAACTAAATGGCTAAGATGGTCCGCAACCAGGTTGTCCCTACCTCTCTTATCTCCAAATCAAACTCTTGTAAGAGAAGTATCCATCTTATCAACCTTGGTTTGGCTTTTTCTTAGTGAGCAAATACTTAAGGGCTGCATAGTTAGAAAATACAATTACTTTAGTACCAATTAAATAAGAATGAAATTTCTCTAAAGCAAATACAACAGCCAAAAGTTCTTTTTCAATAGTGGAATAGTTTAATTGAGCATCATTAAGAGTTCGGGAGGCATAATACATGGCATGTGAGGCTTTGCCAACCGTTGGCCCAAAACAGCTCCAATGGCATAGTCACTAGCATCACATATGATTTCAAAAGGTACATTCCAATCTGGTGGTTGCATGATAGGAGCTAATTTCCAGATTCCCTTCAATGTTTCAAATGCCTTTTTGCATTTATCATCAAAGTGGAAATCTACATCTTCTTGTAATAGCTTGCAAAGAGGTAGTGTTATCTTTGAAAAGTCTTGGATAATCTTCTATAGAAACCTGCATGTCCAAGAAAAGAACGAACCTCTCTCACATTTGTAGGAGGTGGTAAAGAATGCATAATATCTATTTTATATTTATCTACTTCTATTCCCTTAGAAGAAATAACATGGCCTAAAACTATTCCTTGTTCTACCACAAAGTGACATTTTTCCCAATTCAATACAAGGTTAGTTTCCATTCATCTTTCAAGTACAAGTGTAAGGTTATCTAGACATCTACCAAAAGAATCACCATAGACACTAAAATCATCCATGAAAACCTCTGTGATGTTCTCTACATAATCTGAAAATATACTAACCATACACCTTTGGAATATAGCTGGTGCATTACAAAGACCAAACGGCACGCGTCTGTATGCAAAGGTACCAAACGGACATGTAAAAGTTGTTTTCTCTTGATCCTCTGGTGCAATTGCAATCTGATTATAACCTGAAAAACCATCAAGAAAACAATAATGAAAATGGCCAGCTAACCTTTCAAGCATTTGATCAATAAAAGGTAAAGGAAAGTGGTCTTTGCGAGTTGTTGAATTAAGTTTTCCATAGTCAATACAAACTCGCCACCGTGTTTGAATTCTAGTAGGAATTAGTTCATTCTCATTGTTTTTTACAACAGTTACACCGGACTTTTTAAGAACTACTTGGACCAGGCTCACCCACTTGCTATCCGAGATAGGATAGATCACTCAAACATCTAGGAGCTTCAGTATCTCCTTTTTCACCACCTTCGTCATAGGAGGACTCAATCTACGTTGTGCTTCTCTTGTTGGTTTGGATCTTTCCTCTAACAAGATCCGGTGCATGCACACAGATGGGCTTATTCCCTTGATATCAGCAATTGTCCACCTAATTGCTGTCTCATGCTTTTTAAGCACTTGGATAAGTCTCTCTTCTTACAATGGTGTGAGCTCTTTGGCAATGATAACTGGTAGTGTGTCCTTTTCACCTAAGAGCACATATTTCAAGTGGTCCGGTAATGGTTTTAATTCCAAAGTTGGTGCCTGCAAAATGGAAGGTACTAGTTTCTCATTAGATAAAGGAAAATCAATAAATGAAACACCAAACCTTTCCTCAAGAGGTGGTAACACTTGGAGAGATGCTAATGCCTCTTTCACATGTTCACTCAACATTAAGCCCTCTTTACATTTAGAATTTTCCATGCCAAGATGCTTGCAAATGACTGTTTCCAAACTATTTTCACGATCTAACTCATAAGCCTGCTGCACTAGGGAATCAATTATATCAATAGAAAAAATAGAGTGTACATCATTAGGGTATCTCATGGGGTCAAAAATATTAAATCGAATTATCTCGCCATCAAATTCCATAGTAAGGGTGCCATCATGCACATCTATTTTAGTCCTAGATGTTTTTAAGAATGGTCTCCCTAGTAGAATAGGTGTTGGATTAGAAGACATCTCATCTTCCATCTCAATAACATAGAAATCAGCGGGAAAAACCAACTCATTAACTTGCACAAGGACATCTTCTATAACTCCTCTACGGTAAGTGTTAAAACGGTCAGCAAGTTGTATTATAACACCGGTTTCCTCTAATGATCCTAGATTCAATGAAGCATAAATTGAATATGGCATTACATTAATGGATGCTCCTAGATCTAGCATAGCACGCTCAAACCTGGTGTTGCATATCTTACAAGGAATGGTAAACATACCTGGATCTTTGCATTTAGGTGGGAGATTCTTTTGAAGAACAGCTGACACATTCTCCCCCACACTTATCTTTTCATTCCCTTTCAACTTCCGTTTAGAAGTGCACAAATCTTTTAGAAACTTGGCATATCTTGGCACTTGCTTGATAGCATCTAGTAAAGGAATGTTCACCTCTACTTTTCAGAAGGTTTCCAAAATTTCCTTTTCTTGCTCCGCCTTCTTGGACTTTGCTAACATGCTAGGAAAAGAAAGAGGAGTTATATAAAAAGGACAAGATGGTTTAGGAGTTACCTCGGCTTATTGGGATGTGAAGATGATGCCATGGTGTTGTCCTCCCCTGGAGCACTATCTTTTTGTGGTGTCTCAAGCTGTTTCCCACTTCTTAAAGTTATGGCAAAGGCATTTTCTCTGGGATTCACTATAGTTTGGAAAGGTAATTTGATTTATTGTTATTGCCATTTACCGCATTTGAATCTCTAATTGCTCATCCTTGTTGCCATTTGTCTGTTTGTTTCCCTTGTTTCCTATTGTAATTGAATTGTATTAGTAGAAAGGGTTTTAACAAGATCTTCAAGAGAAGTACCAAAATTTTGAGTGGGTTGCACTTGTTGTCAGGTTTGATATGGTTGTTGAACCCTTTGGTGAAAACCCAGTGGTCTATTGTCAAATGGTAGAGGAGCAGCTTGTGATTGGTTTCCTTCGTAATTGAAGTTTGGATAATCCCTCCATCCTGGATTGTAAGTGTTAGGGTAGGGATCATACTTCCTTGGTTGGTTCTGAAATCCACCCATGGCATTCACATGTTCATTGGTATTCTCTTGTATTGTTGGACACATATCAGTTTGATGCCCCATGGTAGAACATATGCCACAAGCCTTAATTTGCTGTATATTACCTACAACCAATTATTGCACAAGAGAAGTCAGTTGAGAAATTGTTTGTTCAAGGGATGATGTACTTACCTCATTGACTTTCTTGGGTTGTGGTGGTGGATCTTGTCTCATTGCGAATTGTTGGGAGTTGGTTGCCATGTTGGAGATGAGAGATCTAGCAGCTCCGGGAGTTTTATCAACTAGAGCTCCCTCACTTGCTACATCTATCACACTTCTCTCCATGGGCATGAGTCCTTCATAGAAATATTGGATGAGAAGTTGTTCACTTATCTAATGGTGTGGACATGATGCACAAAGTTTCTTGAACCTCTCCCAATATTCATATAAGGACTCTCCGTTGTATTGCCGAATCCCACATATCTCTTTGCTAATGTTGGCAGCCTTAGATGCTAGGAAATACCTTTCCAAGAATGCTTTCTTCATACCATTCCATGTAGTTATGGTCCCGGATGGTAGATAGTAGAGCCATTCCTTTGCCGAATCAGCTAGAGAGAATGGGAAGGCTCTCAACTTAATTTGCTCTTCTGTGACCTCGATTGGCCTCATGCTTGAGTAAACTACATGGAATTCCTTGAGATGCTTATTTAGATCCTCTCCTGTAAAACCATGAAAAGTTGGGAGAAGATGAATCAAACCAGATTTTAATTCAAAAGCTACCTCAAGATTAGCATATTCAATGCATAATGGTTGTTGACCCAAGTCCGAAGTGGCTAGCTCCTTGAGAGTTCGGTTGTCAACAGCCATCTCTTCTTGTTCCTCTTGGATGGTTTGGATCAACTCTTCGTTTGTTCTATGGGTGGAAGCTATGAATTCCCGAATTCTTCTAAGTCCTAAGTGAGGTTCTTCTTCTTTGGGAGATTGGGACATTTACTGAAAAAGAAAACAAGAAAATAAACTAATAGAAAACAACAACAACAAAAAAAAAAGAATAAACCAAATAACTAATAAACTAAATAAAGCAATCCTCGGCAACGACGCCAAAAACTTGATGCATCCAAAATAGTGTATCTTAATTAAACCTTGCACTTAATATGATCAATTATTAATAAAGTAGCATGCAAGGGTCGAATCCATAGAGATTGATTTTTAGTTTATAAGTCATTAGTTTAAAACTTAAATTCAAAGAAAACAAAAGTTAAAGGGGTTTTGAAATCAGTTTAAACTTAAGCAAACAATAAAAATAAGAAAGCAAGTAAACAAGAAGTAATCAGATGTGAGAAATATGGCTAAATGTTCATTCTCCACCACTAGACATCATTAAGAATTAAATTTAGACCTATCAATTTCAATTATCTATCAAAGTTAACAACCGTAGATAACAACCTCCGTTGTTACCCCAATCTTTCCTTAGTTCATCGTTAAGCAGAACAAACTCCACTGCTTAATCTCTAACTATCAAACAACCTAGGATAAACATCTCTAAATTTAATTTGATAACAGCTTTATGATGAGAAAGATAGGTTGATCTAAGCATCAAAAGCATGAACATGAATTGTTTAACTTAGGTTATGTTCCCATTTTGCAATTAGCGAAAACTTTAACATAATCATTAATCACAAATTGCCACTATTGAATAGAAATCAAGATAAGCTACGTATCAAAAATCCTAAACTAGCATTAGATAATTATTGAGATCTATCTAGTATGCATCCTAAACAAATAAAGATAAAAATCATGAACAATTTTTATGAAAAAACATAAGCAACTTTGATAGAAAATTAATAATAGATAAAATCTGAAAATTAATTACAAAACATGTCTAGGGCTTTGAAATCACCCTTAACCAAGAAGGAGTTTAGCCTTGCATATGCATAGTTAACATAAACATGTTTTGATTATTTTTAGAGAAGAGAGATTAAGAATAAGAATATTGATAAATAATCAAAACATGTCCTAGTTTGTGTCTCAAAAGATGGTATTTATAGAGCTTTAAAACCTTGAAAACCCTTTCTTGCTGATCAAGGAAGCTAGGATGCACAAACTTGGAAATTTGGAAAAAATCCAGATTTTTGGGTAGCATGACCGGCGCCGTGGCGCCAACCTCCAGCTCTGCAGCTCTGAGTTTCTTTTCTGACTATGGGGCGCCGCAGTGCCGACTCTCTGTCTTCGGTCTTCCTGGCTACTGCATCTTCTCGCACTTGTTTGGCTGATTTGGGTGACTATTTCTTGTCCGATTTGGGCTTGTAAAATACCGTTAGAAAGGTATTCAAGTTAGCTTCAAAAGTCAAGCAGGAAGTTTCTTCAAATAAATAATTTAACATCATGATTTCTTAGCAACAAACTCCAAAGGTCAAATCTGTCTGATTGCTTTGCACTAAGAATTTGATCTCTTTTTTTTTTCCAATTATCCAAAACCAAAAAAAAAAAATTGATCTTTTTGACTCCCAAGTCTTTTTTTCATCTTATGATTGTAACTTTATAAGCTCTTTAACATCATATTTGACATGTTTTGACTTCATCTCTTCCAAAATACCTATAATTCACAAAATTATAGTAAAATGTCAAGGAACTTAAGAATTAAAGCACAAAGTATAAGGAAATAATATATGAAAATGTATGAAATTAAGAACTTATGAGTCTGCAATAAATGTTGAGGTGCATTTAAGACTTATTGCAAACAGGTTTGCAGGTGATGCAATCAACCTCACATCCACCGGGACAAGAGCTGGGGCATACATGCTTCATGTTATAACACTGAGGGTAGTATTTGTTCTTGCATTTGACAGTCTTAGGTGAGGTATATGGAGAAGGATTCTGTGATTGAGTGGGAGGATATGTGGGAGTTGGAGATGGAGATGGAGGAGAGTTCTCTGATTGTGTGGGAGGAATCTGTGGAGATGGAGGAGGAGATGGTGGAGTTGAAGGAGATGGAGCTGTGGTAGGAGTTGGAGTGTTGTCAATGTCATCATCAGGAACTGATGGAGGACCTGAGGTCCCGTTGGCACATATAGGTTTGTAAGAAACACAATTAACTGTGCATTCACCACCAGGGCATATGTGCTAGCTCTAGGTTATAGCAGAACTTGTATTTCTTGATCTTGCATGGCTCGGGTGGTTGGCAAGTAAAACCAAGAGGGGAATCGGCAAAAGCTACATTTTTGGTTAAGCCATTGAGGCCATCAAGCTGAACCTAAAGGGTTGAAAACTTGAATGGCTTGCTATTTTATGAGATTGTCATTGCCAATGATCACCCCTTTTATAGACGTTCAGTGATAATTAATGAAGTCCAAAGTGCCTAATATTTCGGATCACTGTTTTTGATTAAGCAAGTCAACCAAAAAGGGGAAAATAAAACAAATCGGCAAGTCAGCTCAATCATGCTAGTTTTGGTTTTGTTGCTTTGGATATAAACATGGCATCACTTAATTGCGAAGGGGAAGAGGGCGTTTTCACCAAATGTTGCTTTCCTTCATCGATAAATTTTTTTCTTGCTATGAGCCTCTTCTTTACTTAGGGCACGTTTAGCGTTGCTGTTGAAAAAAGTTTGGGTTGAAAAAAATGTATTTAAAAAGTATGGTGAAAAATGGTGGTTTAAAAACTTTGAAGTGTTTGGCATTGTTGTGAAAAAGTGTTATGAGAAATTGAAATGTCAAAAAAAAAATATGTTTAAAATAATAAAAGTGTAGAGATGTGAAGATAATAGAGTCATTTTATCCAAAAGCCAGCTTTTAAAGCTCAAAAGCTATATTTTTTTACCTTTTGGTTTGGCTTTTCAAATCATGGTTTCAACAGCAAAAGTTAATTTTTTTTACCTGTTTAGCATTACGTTTGCGGTGAAAAGCAGCTTTTAGGGTCTGTTTGTTTCACAGAAATTGCCTTCCAAAAAATATTTTTTGGAAAATATGAAGATTTTTCGAAAAATTAGAAATTTTCTGATGTTTGGATGACTTACTGAAAAATGTTTTATCTTGTTTGGTTATTTTTTGGAAAAATCTACTTTTTCCAAATATCAATATTGACATAAATATTATATATTAATTATTAAAATATTAATATTTGAATAATAATATTTAATACTAAAATATTATATTAATATTAAATACCTAAAATAATACTATTTATTATTAAAACATTAATTATATTAATATTTAAAATATTATAATTATTATTAAAATATTATTTCTATTAATATAATGATTATTAAAATAATATTCCTATAGATATAATTATTATTAAAATATTATTTTGATTAATATATTAATTATTAAATTTTATTTATATTAATATAATTATTATAAAATATTATTTCTAGTTTTTCAAATAATAATATTGATATAAATATTAAAATATTATTTATATTAATATAATTATTATTAAAATATTACTTCCACTTTTTTCAAACAGTAATATGGCATAAATATTAAAATATTTATTATTAAAATATTAAAAATAATTTTATTATTTCTATTAATATTATTTATTATAAAAACATTAATTATATTAATATTTTAAAATATTTAAAGTGTTCTAATAATTATTAAAATATTATTTCTATTAATTAATATTTATACTATTAAAATAATAATCTTTTTACATTAAAAAACATTTATTATTAAATATTTATAAAGTATAATTTATATATTATTATTAAAATAGTAATATAAAAATATTTTTCAATAAAATATTAAAAATATTATTTAATAAATATTTATATTGTTACAATTTATTATTAAAATAATGATATTGCTATAAGAAATAATATTTTTATTAAAATAATAAATGATAGTCATTATATTAATAATTTATTATTAAAATATAAATATTATATTATATTATGTAATTAAAATATAAATATGTAGGTTTAATAATATTTAAATAAAATATTGAAAAATACAATATTTTTATATGTTTATATTAATATTTTAATATATTTTTATAATTAAAAAATATTTTATTAATATAATAATATTTGGATCGAGTCAAGTTAACTTTGGACCTAAAATATATATCTAAATTCCGATTCGAGTAGCCCTACTCATGACAGTTTTTTTTTTTTTTTAAAATTGTCTTCCTCTTTTCAAAAGGGGAAGACAATTTTCGAAAAAAAAAAACCCTTATTTTTCGTTGACTAGTAAGTCATTTTTCGTTGACCAATCAATTTTCCGTCAACCAAATATCAGAAAATGCAAAAATTATTTTTCGTAAATTATTTTCAATGAAACAAACGGACCCTTAACCTCAAAAATTGTTCCAAAAGAAATGCTAAATAAGACCTTATTAGAAATAGACAGCCAAAAATGACGAATAAGGCGAGAAACTCAATAGTTTAAAATATCTCCAAGGTTGCAGCACAATAAACAGAAATATAGATAGAGGTTGCTTGTGAGGAAGATTTACCGGAAGCACTTTCTTTTTCTTGTTTTACTGGTCATCTATGTTTCAACCTAATAATCGGTAGACTAACCTTTACAATTACAACCAATATATTCTTGTAGTTGTAGCTCCCTCTGTTGTCTTAAACAATGATTTCCTTAGCAAATGCCCTTTTCTTTGGATTTGATTGTCAACCGACTCAAGAAAGAAAAGAGGGGGAAAAGTGTCTATCCAATGGATGGTTTCCTTAGCCTGGTCCAAACATTATTAAGTTGTTTTGGTTACCTTTCTGGTGTACTTTTATACAAATTATCATAAGATTAAGAGTTCGAATTCTGCCATATCCTGATTAAAAGTAAGTTTCTCATTCAAGTGATGTTATCAACTATTTAAATTAGAAGTTACTCTCAAATTTCTTGGGTGACTTATTTTAGTGGTGAATTCCCATGAAATTATGACATCAGCACACAAGTTTGACTTCAAACGTTTTGTCTGGGGTGTGGGATTTGGCATTGCCATATTAATTTATATATTTATATTTGATGCATTGTTAATATATAAATCTATACAGTGATAATAAATTTTATAATGTCACCTTAGCGGTTAGGGGTTAGTACTTAGGGTTAGAATTAGAGGTTATTTTTTTAATGAAATGTCAGTGTAAGATTCACTGTCAATGTATAAACCTATACATTAACAGTGCATCAAATACAAACCTTTAATTTATATTAATTTTCCCGATTCGTTCGATAATTTTTTTAATATTTATAAAATTTTGATTAAAATAATAAATATAAATAAATAAATATAAGTTGAATCATATTAAATAATTATTATTTATTTAAATAATTTTTATATTTTATTATCGTAAGTAAATAATTTAGAGTTAAAATCGAATTACTATGATAAATTATACAAAATATGGGATGAATTGAGATACGACACAAATATAACATGAGAATAATTAAAAACGACACTACACGAATACATGAATGTATCAAAATGTATATAAAATGAATTATTAACGTGTAAAAATTTATATAAATTACTTTAAACACAAAAAAAAACACGTCACGAACATATAATTTTTTTTCTAAATTGAATCACTATAACAAATTATGCAAAATATGTAATGAATTGAGATACGATATGAACACATAAATTTTTTTCTAAATTGAATTAAAATGACAAACTATATAAAATATAAAATGAATTGAAACACAACACGAAAACAGCATAAGAGAATTGAAATAATTAAAATACAACACGAAAAATAACATGAATATTACACGAATATACGAACGTGTCAAAATATACATAAAAAGAATTATTAACGTGTAAAATTTTATATAAATTTATAATATTATAAACACACAAAAAAATAATACGAATATGAACACATAAATTTTTATCATATTTTTTTTCTTTCTTTTCTCTTTTCTCTCCTTCACTTTTTTTTCCTTCTCTCCTTAAAAAAAAATGTTACTTGACAGCACCTGAAAGATTTTGGAAAGATTAAACCTATGGTTCAAACCTATATTAAGATATAAAAACTCAAAAAGAGCTAAATGGTCATGAAGGTCTATTTAAAAATAATTATTAGTAATGTTAGAATTTTACAATTCAATTTTATCGCGTTATATTTTTATGATGTGATATACTAACCTAAAGTTTTTTGACAAGACAAATTAGTTTTAAAAATTTTTGAAAAATACTAGAAAAAGTTTTAGCATTTAAAAATATATTAACTATTATTTGATTAAAATAAAATATAATTTTTTTTTTTTTTGATGCGTCACGTAGAAAAAGATTTAATACACCAAAAACACGCTAGGTCATCATCAAAATACCATGTCATTCAAGTTAAAAAATAATTTTAACACTATCGTCGATTATCTTTAGATCAACTAGTATGTTAGCGCGGAAATGTTTTGTTTTAATATTTTATATTAAAGAATAATTTTAAAAAATATAATAATAGTATTAATAATTTACTGATAATTACTTTATAATATTTTTTTTGTTGTTGTGAGAATAAATTTTTTTATAGATAATTTAAAAAAAAAATTAATTTTTCTATATCTTAATATATTATAATATAAATATAATCATATATCTATTAATTTAAAATTTATGTTAAAAGTAATTTTCCATAAATTATATGATTTAAATGTATTTTGAAAATTTTATATTTTATTACGTAATATATATTGAATTAATGTGTTTTATTAATAATTTCTATTTTATTTCTTAATGTATAATGAATTAATAAATTTATTTTTTATATTTTTACTTTTTAAAACAATTTATTCAATTAATAATTTTAATTTTTTGAAATTTTATTATATTAATTTTTTAAAACAATTAATTCATAATTTAAACTCATGCAAAAAAAAAAAATTTAAATAGACAAAATAAAATATAAAGAATAATTTTGAACATGATATTTATATTAATATATAACAGGTGCAAATGCAATAATTCAATTCTTAAGATAATGAACTTAGAGTTTAAATTGAATTACTATGAAAAATTATACAAAATATCCTCAATTGAGGATAACTTTTAAAGTAAGGTATAGATGTCTACATAAAACACGAACACGACACGAAAACATGAAAGTGTCCAAATCTACATAAAACGAATTATTAAAGGTCAAAATTTATAAAAATATATAATACCTTGAAAACAATTATGACATGAAAAAGTAACACACGTTCGTCTATTCGTGTTGTATTCATGTTATTTTTCGTATTGTGTTTTAATTTTTTTTCCATGTGTTCGTGTCGTATAATCATATTATATCCGAAATTGCCATGTCTAATTGACACTATTCAAATAACTTTCAATTTCGTATCATGTGTTGTATAACGATTGAGAGTTATTATTTGTCTAAGATTAAATTTGCCAATTTTACACATCTATACCTTAATTTAAAAGTTGTCTTTCATGTAGGGATACTTTGCATAATATATCATAGTGATTCAATTTAAACTCTAAAACATGAAAAAATAATACGAACACAACATGAATACATAAATTTTATTTTTTTCTTTCTCACCAATTTTTTTTTTTTTAAATGGGATTGCTACGTGGCAACCCCATATTTGAGGGGGATTATTTAATATAGTTTATTATATAAATTTTTATTTTTTTTCTCACCAATTTTTTAAAATGGGGTTGCTACGTGGCAACCCCATGTGAAGCAATCCCCATCAAATTGAGGGGGATTACTTTAATATAGTTTACTAGTGTGTACCCGCACTATTGGGATTCGACTCAAGCTCAAACAGAAATAATGTATAATTTATTCAACGAGTTAAACATACAACGCAGCGGAATAAAATAAAACATAGAGTATACCGAATCCCTCCAAGGATTTGCCTATGAATTCAAAACGATCTGGCTGTCAAGAACATATAACATTCAAAATCTCATACCTCTATTTTGAAGATTGCCGAATCCTCAAAACAGATTCTTGATGTTCTTGTTTTTGTACACAAAGCTCGCTTGTCGAAAACCAAAGTCGTCCAATTGTTCGACCTCTAACAGTAATCCACACAGGTGATCTGAAAGCCTTCACAAGGTTGAGATTATGTTTTGCCAAGACGACGCTAGTAGTCTAGGTTGTGAGAAACCTTCCTCCTCTTCCTTGGTTAGCCAAAATTAATTAGAAGAATCGAATTCCTCTTTTATTGCTGTAGACATCTAATTTTGTCCGGACCACTAAAATAGGTATGTTTTCTTCCTAAATTGATGTTTCAGAATGTAAAAAGATTTTTTTTCATCCTGCAGGTGGTACTCCGAGACTTAGTTTAAGAGGGCGAGCATAAAAAGTCAAACTTGAAAAAGTCTACCCGAAAAGTCAACTACAAAAAAAAGTCAACTCACTTTCAAAATCAAGATTTGAAGTTCAATTTAAAAATGGTGAAAGAATTTTGATAATCCGAGGTCTACATCGAAAGATATGAAGTTCGAAAGTTGGGTTATAGAGATTCAGTAGAAAGAAAACCCTAATCCGAGAAATTTGGGGAAAAGTGCTTAAACGATAGAATTGGTCAAAATTGAAGGTTCCAAATGAAAGATAAGCACTGACTACGGGTAATGGAGAAGCCACTTGAAAAGAAAAAAAACTAAAAGAAAAGTCAATCCGAAAGAAAACCGAGAATTAGGGTTTTTGGTGGATTTTGGTGAAATTGGGAAGAATTACAGAAATGGCCTGACTTGGTGGGACTAAAGCCCCAATGGATGAGGAGTGATTAAAAAGGGATAGCCCAAGGCTCAGTTTGAAGAAAATCTGAAAATGGACTTGTTTTGAGCAAAATCGGGTTTCACAGGCAAAAGGGCAAAATTGGAAAATTTGGGAAAATAGCAAATGAACTTCAAAAATTCTGCAAAATTGCAATTCTCATTCTTGAACCATTTGGAAGAGATTGGCGAAATAAAATCTTAATTCGGAGTTCGTTTGCAAAATGGCCAAATCCCGGGTCTCCTATAAAGAAATTCAAGAAGATAAATCCCAAAAAAATAGCAAATGAACTCCAAAAATTCTGAAAATTTGCAAATCTCACTTTTAAATTATTTGGAAGATATTGGAGAAAGAAAATATTGATTCGGAGTTCGTTTGCAAAATGGCCAAATCCCGGGCCCCCTATATAGGAATTCAAGCAGATAAATCCCGAAAAAATACCAAATGAGTTCCAAAAATTATGAAAACTTCCAGATTACACTTTTAAATTATTTGGAAGAGATTGGTGAAGAAAAATCTGGATTTGGAGCTCGTTTAAAAAATGGTAACATTTGGTGGCATAAAAGGGCAATTTTGGAAGAAAAAATTCTAAATAAATAGCAAATGGACTCGAAAATTTTTGAAAACTTCCAGAATTCAATTTTTTTATTATTTTGAAAGTATTTAAAAAAATAATATTTGAATTTGGAGTCTGTTTGCCATTTATTTGTGCTCGGGGGGCAAAAAGGTCATTTTACCCAAAAAACCGAAAAGGGCTCTTCTTGCCTTTTAAAAAAATGAAACATGGGCTGGAAGAAGGGGGGACTGGCCGGCCAAGGCCCAAAGGTGGGTAGGAAGTTTTTGATTTTTTAATCAAAAGGCCAACAATGAAGAGTTAGTTATTTTTTGACCAAGCCTTTGCAAATAAGCCACATAGACCAATGCATGAAGAGGGAGAGTGTCAACATAATGGCTTAAGATTCTTGAAAAGATGTAACTGTGGATAGCTGATGGCCTAATCTAAGGGTGATAATTTCATGTTTTAAACATCTTGGATCAATAGCCTTTGGATGAAAATTGGTTGATGGAAAAAAGACAACATCCTAGCCTAGGGGAAGGAGGCATTCGGCCACACTAAGAAAGGGGACTCTCTCTTTCATTTTTCAGCTATTAACTCTCTATTCTCTCTTGGTTTTGACTGATTTTCCTCTCCATTGTTGAAAGGCGAAAAGAAAAGTTTAGAAAAGAAAAGAAAGTTAGAAGAGAAAAAGCTTGAAAGATAGCTTCTAGAGGTTGCTTTAAGCACCATACTCTTGCACTTTCTTTGATTTTCCATTCTTGATTTGCTGTTTTGATTACTATTTTGGTGAGTTTCTTTTGATTTCTCTTTTTAAATAAGTGTTTTTAATATTCTTCTTTAAGTTCCTTCTTTATTCTTTCTTGTAAAAAGCTTTTGAAATTTTTTTTTCCTCTTGTTTTTGAGATGGCCGAATGGCCTAGTTTTTTGGGTAGTTGCTGTTTGTATTTTTTATTTCATGTTATTCTTGATATTTAACAAGTTTTGATGCTTTAAATCTTCTTCTAATACATAAATATGAAGGTTGTTTTAATTTGGTTGCTTGCTTGTTTCTATTTTTGAGTCTATTATCTTGTTATCATGTTTATTTTACTTGTCTTGCATTTTTGATTTTCTGTTTTCAAAATGTTTAAGTTTGTTTATATTTTATATTTTGTAATCCATGTGTTTGTTAAAATGCCTATTGATTTTCATGCCTTTACTTTATATTTGCATGATTTGAGTGTTATTCTTTAGCTAAGCATGTTAGTATATCATGTGTTTGTGAAAATGCCATGCTCATTTTAAGCATGGGACCATTCAACCACCCTCATATTGTATGCTTTGTGTGTGCATTTTTGATATGTTAGTTGATAGGTTTGCATTTTAATGATATTTGGTTGAGTATTTTGTTTAAGCACGCCATATGTATGTGTTATTGCCATGCATATTTAGGTTTAGGATTGGTTTGTTTTGCCATGCATATTCATGCACTTCAGACCTAGGTTGCATTAAATGCCAAGCAAGTTCATTTAGGTTTAGGTCATTTTATTGATGGCATTCATTTAGGTTTTAAATCATGCATTTCATGCATCATATTTTCTGTATTTTTCATGCATTTCATGTCCTTGCCACTTGATTTATGACTTAGGCCAATCAATGGCTCAAAGTCATGCTCACTTGAGCATGCTTGTGGAAAATTAAAGAGTTATCAAATTGATTACTCTACCTTTGTGATTTTTTTTACCTAGCCAATTTTTCCCTAACTTTTTCAAAAGTGTTAGTTACTATTTGTGAGTCATTTAAAGAGTCTCTAATATTTTTACTTTGATTTTTAAATGATTTTATCAAAGGCAAAAGAATGTGTTTTGGCAAAACAGGTTTTTCACGTAGTACTCGTACTTTCTCGATTTTTTTGGGCAGTCAGCTTTAATTAGAAAATTAAGCCGATTATTTCCCGTGTAGTTTTGTGTGTCTTGAGTCTCCAGTATTTTTTTAGATTTTTTTGAATTTTAAAAATAGGGTAAAAAATCGTGCTTTAAAACTGGACAGTGGAGGCCGAATTGAATTTGAAGGAAAATAATTTTTCTGTTTTGGTTAAGTTACTTAAAAGTGGCTGATTAGGAAGTTTAGCTACTGACTTAAGGTAGTTTCTAAGCCTTTTTAAACTCTAAAAATGATTTTTTAGATCTCGGGTTAAGGGTGGTCAAGTGCGGGATTTTAAACTTAGGAAATTAGAGCCATTTAAAAGGGTTTAGCTAGGTTTTTATTTTTAATCTGAGCTTTTCAAAATTGTTTTCAAACAATCACAAAGTATTTTGGTTTTAGAATATTTAATTTGATATATTTTCCTAAGGTATCCGGATATCTTTTAGATATACAGATTTCCTTAATTAAAGGAAAAAATACATCCTCATGCATTGCATCTTCCATATTCATGCATATTACATAATATGTAATTTTTGCTATGTTTAAATTTTTGATATTATATAATTTGTTATATGGTTTTGAATATTTCATGATATCCTATGCTTTTTATTTTAGTTATTTTTGTCATATTATTTAGCATATATTATGTTCATGCATTATTATTTTTATTTTTATTTTCATGCATATTCTATGATAGCATTATTTTATGTTTCATGTCGTTTAGATTATATGCCATATCATTTATATTTGTCAGGTCATTTAATTTATTTCATTTCATATAGAATATATCATATGACTTAGGATATTACATTTCATATAGAATATATCATGCTACCTAGGTCATTTCATTTCATTTAGAATATATCATATAACTTAGGTCATTTCATTTCATTTAGAATAGGCTAAGACATTTAAATTATATCATATCATTTAGGTTGCATTATGTTATTTAGACTTTGCTATGTCATTTATTTATATCATACATATTCATATTCATATTTTTTTAAATGTTTTCAAAAAGGTAATGATTTTCAATAAAATAAATATATTCCCGAGTTAAAATAATTCATGAGTTCTCTGTCGGGTTTGCTAGAGAGGATATCATCAATTATCATTAATAACGGAATATCTTCTTTAAAATAATAATGATTCGGAAAGTTTTCCAAACTAATAAAAATTTCTATATTTTACCACGTATGTTGGGGAATATAAGAAAATTTTGAATTTATAAATTCCGGATCATTTTAAATTAAAAATGGAATTATTTTTCTTTAAATTGGGAATTAACTTGAAATACTAAATTTAAAACCGAATTTTTACCGAGACTTGAAATAACACATGATTAATAAGGTATCATTTTATACGGGTGTTGTGGGGGTGCTAATCCTTCCCCACACGTAACCGAGTCCCGAATCCGCTTCTTTGATTTCTCTGGTTTAAAACGCAGACTTTGAAAATGGTTTTAAAAATGTTTTAATTAATTTTAAAATATTTTATAAAATCGGTTTTAATAGGTGGCCGATCACACCTAGCTAAAAAAGATTGGTGGCGACTCCATATCTTTTTTCAAGGTCATTTTCAAAACCTTCATTTTTCAAGAGGAATTAAGTCGACTTTTCCTCGGGTTTTTTTTAATGTCACGCTTAACGAATAATAAAGTCTTGCGATGAGAGTTGTTATTTTTTTTAGGTTGCAACAGCTTGGCGACTCCACTGGGGACATTAGAGTGTCAGGCCTAGAATTATTCGGGTGTTATCAAAGTCTCGGTTTTGTTGGTTTAATTGGTATTTAATTTTAATTCCGACATTTTTTTTAATAAGGAGAATTTTGAAAATAATAAAATGTTTTTAAATATATCCATACTCATGTGCATGCATTTCATTATTGTTCTCTAGTTATTTAAGGTTGTATATTATAATTGCTTGTTGGTTAATGCGTTACACTATTCTTGAATATTCTTTTAATAAATTGTTAGGGCATTTAGAATAAGGGTATAGAATAGGTGGTGAAAGGTTTGTTGTTTCTCCTCACACACCACATGTGCATTTGCATATCATGAGCCCTATACCCGGGTTCCGTCCTTTTTGGTAGGAGCAAAGTAACTAAGCCTTCGTGATTAACAATCCGCATGGGCTAGTGAAACACTTCCGGAGTACTAAATTACCTAAGCCTTCGTGATTAACAATCCGAATGGGCTAGGGAAATAGACTCTAACAAATTGAACCTGCTTTTATCGGGGTGCCTTACTAGCCTTCACCGGCGACAGTGAGGAGCAATTCGGGGCCTTTAGAACCGATTCACCCTCATATAGTGAACCTAGGCGAAGACATGCTGGATTTTCGTTAGATATACCGAAGATAGGAACACATGGAAGGACATTTCTAAACCTTTTGTTACCTATTTTACACTCTGAATAAGTGTTGCAGATCGGGCAACGATGTACGTACATCGCCCGTAATAAATGTGATTATCCGTCCTAAAGGCACTGTGATACCTATATAGGTAGATATTGTTGGGGCAAATGTTCATTAACTGTTTGAAATAAAAAATAAAAATCTTTTTTCAAACATTTTTTCATTTTGCACATTTCATGCATGTGTGAATAGAGCATGTACATTTTTGGTTGTATTATTTATCTCGTTTTTTGCAATAAACGGATGGTGATAATAATTTTATTTGATGGTTTCTATAAACCGGTAGTGTTACATGAACATTTGGACATTGTACCATAGTAGGATTCACTACCCTGAAATTCTTTTGAAAATAATATGATTGGTTTTTCATAGAAAAAACATGTTTCAAAAAATCATAAATTTGGAGGCAAATCTTGCATAATGAGATTTTTGAATAATCATTTTTTAGGTCCCACCAATTTCATGTAATCATTGATTTCTTTGTATATACCTTGGTGTTAATTCATTTATTCTTTATTTGTATCATTTTGACATCATGTTACAGTCCTAACATGCATGGTTATTTATTGTAGAATACATTTGTGATATACATGATCATTCTTTGTACGTACTTTTGTATTAATTCATTTATTTTTTGCATTTATCATTTTGACATCATGTTACAATCATAGCATGCATGGTCATTCATTGTAGAATACGTTTATGACATCCATAGTCATTATTTGTATATACCTGTGCATCAATTTATTCATTTTTTAAATGCATCATGTTGGCATTAGATTGCATCCATAGCATACATAGTCATCATAATTTCTCTGTATATGTTCATGCATTAATCATCAGTATATTCATGCACATAGGAATAGAGCATGTACATTCATAATTGTATTCTTAATCTCATGACATTCTCATTTGCATGAAAGGGGTTTGAGATATGAGGAAAGAATCGGAGGAATGATTTGGTGCTCTGGAACGAAATCAAGAGAAATTTGGACATGAAATCCGGGAAGTGAAAGAACAACTTGCCAAATTGCTGAAAAATGTTTGAGGATATGGGTAAGAGTAAAGGGGAACTTTCTCAGGGCTTTGCATCGCCTTCGGATCAACCAAAACCATTAGGTCCAAAACATACAATCCTTGCTGGATCCTGCGCTTGTCAATGCCACAAAGGATGCAACCCTGATGAAATTATGGACAAAATTGTGAAAATGATTAAACCCGAGAGCCTGATACCAAGGATAGAAACTTCAGATCCCAAACAGTCCCTGCAATTGGTCCTAGGTCCAAACCAATATCCCCACCCTACTATGGCCCAATAGTCCATTGGGATGACCACTACAGGATTCCTGAATTCCACTCCATCACCACCAACTGCCAGTTCGTACTATTTCCCTCATCAATCACCTTATCCAGCATCTGGGTTAGGAATCTCGAGCTCTATACAACCTCCAAAGGCCTCGTGTCCAAATCCATACCCTTGCCTTGTTATTCCTCCATCTTCCTATGTAAACACTCCGGTTCGGACATTAGTGCCACCACCAAATGCCCCAACTCCTAGACTCTGTGTGACTAAGAAACGACCACAGGATAAGACCCAAAGGCATTTTTGTCACACCCCAAATTCAGGGCATGTGACCGGCCAGAGACAAGGTATGCCCCTGCCTCCAAAGCCTGACTATACCCACGAAACCAAATCAAACAAGATTTCGGCATAATCTAGCCCTACATGGGGGTTTTCCGCTCAATCATCAACATTTGCAATGTGATAATCATCAGCACATGACATCTCGGTTTGGACACCTCCGATAGGGAGTAACCAAGATGCCTTGCAGTAGACTCAACCTTTATAACATCTTATATACACACATACAGTCATATTATATCATAATGGCATAAGCATCACCAGATCATACTAGGCCTCCGTGGCTGTTATACATCATACATCACTTAGATACACTAGTTTACAAAATATAAAGTACATATACATCATACACAAAATGCGTAGGACCCATGATACCCTAGTGACTGCAAAATATATCCCACCATAGCCACTGCTTACCACGTCCTGGGTCAATCCGCTTACCACAATTATACGACCGGCTAGCAATCCGAAACCTGGGAAGAGCTGGGTCTATCAAGATCTGAAAAAGAAGGAATGAGCCGAAAGACTCAGTGAGCATAAGGTTACTAGGAAGAGTACTTGGAAGTTTTGTGTTTCATTTCTTAACTATTAAAGTATAAACATGACATATCAAGTATGACTAATTAACCGAAAAGTAATATTTAAAAATTGTTCCAGGACTTATAAAAATTAATTGTCCCTTATTAAATCTTCTATGCTGAGTGCTGAATATAAATAGGACATTGGCCAGCCAAAATCGGTAGCCAAAAATATTTATCAATCGATTTTACATGTATACCTCTATAATTATCATTTATAAATTTTTCATGACTATAACATCAAAACATCCCGGACTTATATCAGTCCGTAATATTTGTCATCCCGGACTATCTTGTCTATATCATCCCGGACTCATCCTGTCCGTACTATCCCGAACTCATCTTGTCCATACCACAATAGCATTCCGGACATCATCCTGTCCGTAAAACAATAGCATCCCGGACATCACCTTGTTCGTACAACAATAGCACCCCGAACATCACCCTGTCCATATAATATAGCATCCCGGACATCACCCTGTCCGTACAATAATAGCATCACGGACATCACCTTGTCCGTACAATAATAGCATCCCGGACATCACCTTGTTCGTACAATAATAGCATCTCGGACTTCACCTTGTCCGTACAATAATAGTATCCCAGACATCACCCTGTCCGTATAATATCAACATCATATATTAATTCTCTTATATTATGGAGTAATATATATATGTATGTATACTATGCTAGGAAACAATCTCTACACTAACATATTTCTACTTATGTTTTTCAAAGCATTACAATTTCACTTAGATTTTTTATCAAACAACTTATGTGCATAACCTTTTAATCTACAATATCTAACTATCCTTAAATACTCAACCATCCTATACAATATCATTCATCAACCAATTTCACAAATTAGTAACCATAATGCCTCAAACACAATTCCATACTATTGTTTCTGTAATCCGACAAGTACAACCATAATCCGTATCTTGCCCAACATCTCAATTAAGCATATCCAAGTATTTCAAATAGCTAACATTCATTATTATTCAACTCCACAACACTTACCTCATGTAACTATATTAACACCACATTTACACCTTTGATCCCCATAAGGTTCGAAACTTAACATTTTCGTAATTCGAGCAATCTTTCGTGTTTCAATATCCATATCAATCAACAATACATATAAAACAACAAATACCTCCTAGATTAACCTAAATACTCACAGTGTTTTTTCAAGTATTAAAGCGGCATTTTCGTGACTTTGTCGCGATCCCGGGCGAACTCCACGATATGGGTACCTACAACATCGTCAGAATATTCTGTAAATATTTTACAACTACGGGACACTCAAATTCCCATTATTTATAATAGTTAGCTGCTATCCAAAAATTTTCAGCTTAAGAATTCTTACAAATAAATTTTTACGTTTAGCTCGGATTAAGAATTTGGAGCAACAATCAACTAGAAAGTTGCTCACACAATGACAGCGAAGCTAACGGTGGCCTCGAACAACTAAGGAAGGTGGCAGCACCACCTCATAGGCAAGCTAGGGTTTCGAATAAACTTGTGTTAGCCTCTAAATTTTGATTCAAAGCTATCCGATATTAATTTATGGTTTAAGGAGGCTGAGGAACACCTCCCGTGGCGAAAAAAAAATGGTAGCAACATGGTGGTTCCCCACCACCAATTTTTAGCCCACATGGTTCTCATAGATAAAGGCAAAATCTTCAAAATATAACATCAAAATCAAGCTTAGAACATGACGTTACCTTTAGGTTTGTGAAATCTTTAAAAAATTTGGTTATCTACCTAGTAAACGGATGAGAGAGAAAGCTTGAAGCAAGCTTCCATGGCTTCCCCTCTTTCTTTCTCTCTTTTCTGGTTTTCACGTGAAAAATGGGGAGGAAAAAGTCTGATTTTCATACTTAATAAGTGGACCATGGTCAAATGACCATTTTGCCCCTATTTTGTCTTTTAGTACCTTAGCAAGCCAACATGAAATTTTAACGTTCGGAATCCCCTTTTTCACTTTTATTGACACGGATATGTTCCAAATATGATAATATACTGATCTACATGTTCAGGTAATTTTTTTGATATCTCGAAACCCAAATCCGGGCCTCGGAGCACCAACGGGTCAACATTTTGACTTTTTCGATTTTAGCTCCGATTTTTGTTCTGATTTCACCAGTAGCTTGCTAACATCATTTTATGTCTATATTAATCTATTGATCCATTTAAAACCTTTTTTGGACCTTCCCGCTATCAATTTTCGATTTTCATTCCTTTAGGTTACTTAAGGACGTATCCGGTTTCAACTCTGTTTTTTATTTTTCTTGTCATATTCATAATCCTCATATGTTATAACATATGTCCATGTGTTCGGATCAGTTTTGAAAAATCCCGAACCATGTTTTTACGGCAATTTACGCCAGCGTCACTAAATGACAAATTAGACGATTTTAGCTATTGGATTTGATTTTAATGTCCAATTTTTGATCTAAACATCATATTATGATCCTATATGATCACTTAGTCCATTGGTACCATTTACGGACTAAAAACAAAATTTTGGATAAAATTACCAAAATACCCATGTTCATATTTTACCGATTTTTCTGCAGATTCATGTTCTAACACTCCCAAATAATGTTATATCACATATCAACACTATGTGAAGTTAAATTATCATATTTTACGGACTTTCCCCTATTCGACTTTTAGTCAATTTGGGGTTTAAATCACTTAATCACTCGATTAAACCCCCAACTCTACAATTTATCATACAACATGTGTGCCACATGGTAGCCCATCCTTTCTATAGGCATTTCAAAGTTTAACCTCGAGCCATCCGCATGTTATAATTGTCTCGAATTGATCTCGTACTTACGAGGGTCTTACAATTCTTTCCTTAATAAAATTCACCCTCGAATTTTGCATAAATTCAACTCACATACAAGTACAGTAACTATCTTTGGCTGTATCACATGAAAATCGTCTGACATGAATCTCCACATCATAAGTACAAAAACAGAGTGTACACCACTCATCTCAGGTGATAGGTCTCACTCAATAACTGAAATGGTCCGATATACCTTGGACTCAGCTTGGCCTATCCGCCAAAGCTCATAACACTCTTTAAAGGTAAAACTTTCAATAATACTTAGTCACCTGCTATCGGCATATGACTTCTGCCTACTCTAGCAGTTACTAATATATCTTTGATTAACTACACCTTTTTCTAGGTGTATCGTACCATATCTGAACTGAACAACTGATATCCCCTTGTCTTAAATTAACTGACAGGATATTGGCACATCTGGCCATACAATGTCTCGGTCCTAGTTTTGTAATGATCAACAATAAACAAACTCGGATCGCAATCCCAATTAGTCAATAAAATAAGCCCGAAACTAGACCGAAATACTAGAAAAGGTATCATCTGCATACTGTACTGAAAACTATTAATATATACAAACTCAATCAATGATAGGTATCGATCCCGATTCTCCTTGGAATCTAGTATATTAACGCATAACATGTCCTCAAGGACTAATCATCTATCCGTAAATGAAATACGGTACTAAATCGCAACTGTGTTTCAGAAGCTACCTGGAATGATCTCCAGAATTTAACTATAAACTTGATGACTCAATCAAGTACAATAAACACGAAAACTTCACAAAGACCAAATCTGGTCTAAATGGAGTCTAGAACACTGACTTATGTTATACGTAATTTACCCAGAATCAAGTGTGCTAATTTAGTTAGTCTATCGACAATCACTCAAATAAAATCACATTCCTTGCCTACCTTGGGCAAGCCTATATCTAGGCCCCATAATGACCTTATCTCAATCCTATTATTAAATAACCGGTACTAGGGCAATATGTCTCAAACACATACAATAACCAGAAAACTCCATATTTCACATAGTCACGAGATTAATGTAATAATTCATGATCAAATCCCTCGCATCTAGTTCCACGTGCTAGCACATAACCCGGACAAAGTCCGTGTGGTGATGATCTGCCAAGCATAGCCCCTCAAGTCATCTAAGATATATGATGATCTCCGCCTGTTAAGGCCCATCATCTTAAACTCAGGAACTAGTGTGAGAATGAAATATCAAAACTCCCTGGTGCACAGGGGAAACATAAACATCCACATCCGTATATTTATCCATCTAGATTACCACTAGGCAACAACAACCATATAATCAATATAACCCATTTAGAAACTATACTAGGCTATCATGACTATACTATCAGTTTTATCTGCCTAGGTACGCTACTAGGCTAGCCATAAAAAATATACATCAATCTTACGGCATTGGCATCCATGCCAAATCATATTCTTATCTTGGTTACTTAGGATCTTCCAAGGCTATATATTTTCATTCAAGCATTAAATCAAACACCTTGTAGGCATAATAATCGCCTTCCTCCTAGGCATTTTCACAAGCACCTTGTGTGTGATTTATAATCCAACTTAAAATATATCCTTTAGCACTCAAATATTACCCAGCCTATAAGTTCAGTTTAATAACCAACCACCACCATTTCACAACATCCTCACCATCAATAACAAATCTCGAAACTAGGCCAAAATACTTCAAAGTTTCTTGAAATACAACTCAATATATAGTACTCAAATTAAATGAAATCAGTTTGCCAAAACCAGACTAAGGTTACACCTATCACCATGGCAGTAGATGCAAAATCACGGGCTTGTCCTCTATTGCCCATAGTATGTTCTCTGCCCACAGACTGTTGTTCCCTACCCTAGGAACCCTGACCCGTCTGTAATGCTACTAACCCTGCTGATTGCCCTGGATATGCTGTAGCTGGATGTGGAACTCGCACTGATGGGGATGAAACTGGACCTAATAGGCAACATCTCCTTAAATGCCCTGGCCTGCCACATCTATAACATACACCACTCGATCTCCTCCTCCGACTATTGACTTCTCTATCCCTTAACATCCATGATTCTAGGGTTGTTCTAACCCTTAGTCCATATGGCCTTGTTTGCCTAGATGTTTGTCTTTCATATCTCACTCTCTTCCGTGACCTATCCTCGAATCGTCTTAACCTCTCGTATTCATGAATTCCTAAATCCCTTTCACTTTTTGGTAAAAATTCTCGAAGAAGCTCAACACTAAATTCTAACCACTTGAGGGGAGGGTCATCAATCCACCTTCTGGCTACTAAAGAAATATACCATGCATGTTCCCTACCATACAGCTGAAATCTCACTAATTGTATGGCTCTAGTCGACGAGCGCCCTAAGCCTACACACCGTTGGCCGCACTCTTCTAAAAACCTTCTAGGATCAAAATCGGATTCCACCCCTGCAAAACTAGGTGGTAAGGTTCCTCCAAACTAGGTAAGGTTATATGCTGATAGGGTGTATGTTGTCCCAACAACCACTCATTACTAACAACACCTGGCTGAAGAAATTTGGTCGAACAATCGTGGTTGCCATTGTTCTATCACATGCCCTACCAGGGCCTAAATATATTAATATGTTCTGTTTACCATATTCAACAACTATTCATATGTGTCGTCATCTAATACTACTCCAGCAATCCTATCTATTTCCCTACTAGCAGACCTACTACTATCCTCACTCTGGCCTCTAACCTCAAGACCAATAAAATATTATCCAGGACCTCAGGCTCTCGGTCCCCTGATACATCTCTATATCTATGAGATCGTGATCGTGACAACATTGTATTTAGAAAATAAATATATTGTCAGTAATTCCATAATATTCTCGACACAATTCTATATATACTAGCTGGCTTATAGATTACCCGACGTAACCGCATGACGATGGACATCTGTAGGGGCAGTACACTACTTATCGATACCCTAGGATTACCTGTAAGGAATAGACTACTACCCTACCCCTTTTGCAGTCACTGACCTCTAGACCATGCTCTGATACCATATTTGTCACAACCCAAATTCAGGGCATGTGACTGGCCAGAGACAAGGTATGCCCCTGCCTTCGAAGCCTGACTATACCCACGAAACCAAATCAAACAAAATTTTGGCATAATCTCGCCTTACATGGGGGTTTGCTGCTCAATCATCAACATTTGCAATGTAATAATCATCAGCATATGACATCTCGGTTTGGACACCTCCGATAGGGAGTAACCAAGATGCCCCGCAACAGACTCAACCTTTATAACATCTTATATACACACATATAGTCATATTATATCATAATGGCATAAGCATCACCAGATCGTACTAGGCCTCCGTGGCCGTTATACAACATACATCACATAGATACACCAGTTTACAAAATATAAAGTACATATACATCATACACAAAATGCGTAGGACCCATGATACCCTAGTGACTGCAAAATATATCCCACCATAGCCACTGCTTACCACGTCCTGGGTCAATCCGCTTACCACAATTATACGAGCGGCTAGCAATCCGAAACCTGGGAAGAGCTAGGTCTATCAAGATCTGAAAAAGAATGAAAATAAACGGAGTGAGCCGGAAGACCAAGTGAGCATAAGGTTACTAGGAAGAGTACTTGGAAGTTTTGTGTTTCATTTCTTAACTATTAAAGCATAAACATGACATATCAAGTATGACTAATTAACCGAAAAGTAATATTTAAAAATTGTTCTGGGACTTATAAAAATTATTTGTCCCTTATGAAATCTTCTATGCTGAGTGCTTAATATAAATAGGCCATTGGCCAGCCAAAATCGGTAGCCAAAAATATTTAACAATCGATTTTACGTGTATACCTCGAAAAATTATCATTTAGAAATTTTTCATGACTATAACATCAAAACATCCCGGACTTATATCAGTCTGTAATATTTGTCATCCCGGACAATCTCGTCCATATCATCCTGGACTCATCCTGTCCGTACCATCCCGAACTCATCTTGTCCGTACCACAATAGCATTCCGGACATCATCCTGTCCGTAAAACAATAGCATCTCGGACATCACCTTGTCCGTACAACAATAGCACCCCGAACATCACCCTGTTCGTATAATAACAGCATCTCGGACATCACCCTATCCGTACAGTAATAGCATCCCGGACATCACCCTGTCCATACAATAATAGCATCCCGGACATCACCTTGTCCTTACAATAATAGCATCCCAGACTTCACCTTGTCCGTACAATAATAGCATCCCGGACTTCACCTTGTCTGTACAATAATAGCATCCCGGACTTCACCTTGTCTGTACAATAATAGCATCCCGGACATCACCCTGTCCGTACAAGAATAGCATCCTGGACATCACCCTGTCCGTACAATAATATCAACATGATATATTAATTCTCTTATATCATGGAGTAATATATATATATATACACACACTATGCTAGGAAACAATCTCTACACTAACATATTTCTACTTATGATTTTCAAAGCATTACAATTTCACTTAGATTTTTTATCAAACAACTTATGTTCATAACCTTTTAATCTACAATATCTAACTATCCTTAAATACTCAACCATCCTATACAATATCATTCATCAACCAATTTCACAAATTAGTAACCATAATGCCTCAAACACAATTCCATACAATTGTTTCTTTAATCCGACAAGTACAACCATAATCCGTATCTTGCCCAACATCTCAGTTACGCATATTCAAGCATTTCAAATAGCTAAAATTCATTATTATTCAACTCCACAACACTTGCCTCATGTAACCATATTAACACCACATTTACGCCTTTGATCCGCGTAAGGTTCGAAAGTTACCATTTTCGTAATTCGAGCAATCTTTCGTGTTTCAATATCCATATCAATCAACAACTACCTCCTAGATTAACCTAAATACTCACAATGTTGTTACGAGTATTAAAGCGGCATTTTCGTGACTTTGTCGCGATCCTGGGCGAACTCCACGATATGGGTACCTACAACATCGTCAGGATATTCTGTAAATATTTTACAACTACGGGACACTCAAATTCCCATTATTTATAATAGTTAGTTGCTATCCAAAATTTTCAGCTTAAGAATTCTTTCAAATAAATTTTTACATTTAGCTCGGATTAAAAATTTGGAGCAACAATCAACTAGAAAGTTGCTCACACGATGACAGCAAAGCTAACGGTGGCCTCAAACAACTAAGGAAGGTGGCGGCACCACCTCATGGGCAAGCTAGGGTTTCGGCTAAACTTGTGTTAGCCTCTAAATTTTGATTCAAAGCTATCAGATACTAATTTATGGTTTAAGGAGGCTGAGGAACACCCTCTGTGACAGAAAAAAAATGGTGGCAACATGGTGGTTCACCACCACCAATTTTTAGCCCACATGGTTTCTCATAGCTAAAGGCAAAATCTTCAAAATATAACATCAAAATCAAGCTTAAGAACATGACATTACCTTTAGGTTTGTGAAATCTTTGAAAAAATTGGTTATCTACCTAGTAAACGGAGGAAAGAGAAAGCTTGGAAGCAAGCTTCCATGGCTTCCCCTCTTTTTTTCTCTCGTTTCTGGTTTTCACGTGAAATATGGGGAGGAAGAAGTCTGATTTTCATACTTAATAAGTGCACCATGGTCAAATGACCATTTTGCCCCTGTTTTGGTTTTTAGTACCTTAGCAAGCCAACATGAAATTTTAACGTTCGGAATCCCCTTTTTCACTTTTATTGACACGGATATGTTCCAAATATGATAATATACTGATCTGCTTGTTCAGGTAACTTTTTTGATATCCCGAAATCGAAATCCGGGCCACGGAGCACCAACGGGTTAATATTTTGACTTTTTCGGTTTTAGCTTCGATTTTTGTTCTGATTTCACCAGTAGCTTGATAACATCATTTTATGTCTATATTAATCTATTGATCCATTTAAAACCTTTTTCGGACCTTCCCGCGGTCAGTTTTCGGTTTTCATTCCTTTAGGTTACTTAAAGACGTATTCGGTTTCAACTCTATTTTTGATTTTTCTTGTCATATTCATAATCCTCATATGTTATAACATATGTCCATGTGTTCGGATCAGTTTCAAAAAATCCCAAACAATGTTTTTACGGCAATTTACGCCAGCGTCACTAAATGATGAATTAGACGATTTTAGCTATCGGATTTGATTTCATATCCAATTTTTTATCTAAAAATCATATTATAATCCTATATGATCACTTAGTCCATTGGTACCATTTACGGACTAAAAACAAAATTTTGAATAAAATTACCAAAATACCCATGTTCACATTTTACCGATTTTTTTGCCGATTCATGTTCTAACACTCCCAAATAATGTTATATCACATATCAACACTATGTCAAGTTAAATTGTCATATTTTACGAACTTCCCCTATCCCGACTTTAAGTCAATTTGGGGTTTAAATCACTTAATCACTCGATTAAACCCCCAACTCTACAATTTATCATACAACATGTGTACCACATGATAGCCCATCCTTTCTATAGGCATTTCAAAGTTTAACCTCGAGCCATCCGCATTTTATAATTGTCTCGAATTGATCTCGTACTTACAAGGGTCTTACAATTTTGATCCCCTTCCAATCAACTATCAAGAGCTTTTTCCAATGTTAATCCGAAATCACCTAGTTGCCTATGTGTCGTTGAAACCCTTGTCACCACCATACCCAAAGTGGTATAATTCGAATGCAAGATGTGATTTTCACTGTGGAACTGTTGGTCATAGCATTGAGCACTGCAATGCACTCAAGAACAAAGTACAATCCCTTATAGACGCTGTTAACACCTAATTTTGTCCGGATCACTAAAACAGGTATGTTTTCTTCCTAAATTGATGTTTCCGAGTGTAAAAAGACTTTTTTCATCCTGCAGGTGGTACTCCGAGACTTAGTTTAAGAGGGCGAGCATAAAAAGTCAAACTTGAAAAAAAGTCAACCTAGAAAAAAGTAAACCTCGAAAAAGTCAACCCCAAAAAGTCAACTACTAAAAAAGTCAACCCACTTTCAAAATCAAGATTTTAAGTTCAATTGAAAAATGGCGAAAGAATTTTGATAATCCGAGGTCTGCATTGAAAGATATGGAGTTTGGAAGTTGGCATTTGGAGATTCAGTAGAAAGGAAACCCTGATCCGAGAAATTTGGGGAAAAATACTTAAACGATCAAATTGGTCGAAATTAAAGGTTCCAAATGAAATATAAGCATTGACTACGGGTAATGGAGAAGTCACTTGCAAGAAAAATCGAAAGAAAAGTCAATCCGAGAGAAAACCAAGAATTAGGATTTTTAGTGGATTTCGGTGAAATCGGGAAGAATCACAGAAATGGCCCGGCTTGGTAAGAACAAAGCCCCCAATGGATGAGTAATGATTAAAAAGGATAGCCCAAGGCTCAGCTTGAAGAAAATCTGAAAATCGAACTTGTTTTGAGCAAAACCGGGTTTCGGAGGTAAAAAAGACAAAATTGGAAAATTTGGGAAAAATAGCAAATGGACTCCAAAAATTCTGAAAATTTATCAATCTCATTCTTAAATCATTTGAAAGAGATTGGCGAAATAAAATCTTGATTCAGAGTTCGTTTGCAAAATGGCCAAATCCTGGCTTCTTATGTAGTAATTCAAAAAGGAAAATCCCGAAAAAATAGCAAATTAACTCCAAATCTTTTGAAATTATACAAATATCAATTTTAAATTATTTTAAAGAGATTGGCGAAATAAAATCTTGATTCGGAGTTCGTTTGCAAAATGGCCAAATCCTGGGCCTCCTATGCAATAATTCAAGAAGATAAATCCCGAAAAAATAGCAAATGAGCTCCAAAAATTCTGAAATTTTGCAAATCTCATTTTTAAATTATTTGGAAGAGATTGGTGAAATAAAATCTTGATTCAGAGTTCGTTTGCAAAATGGCCAAATCCCGAGCTCCTATGTAGTAATTCAAGCCGATAAATCCTGAAAAAATACCAAATGAGATCCAAAAATTATGAAAACCTCCAGATCACACTTTTAAATTATTTGGAATAGATTGGTGAAGAAAAATCTTGATTTGGAGCTCGTTTAAAAAATGGTAAAATGTGGGGGCATAAAAGGGCATTTTTTGAAGAAAAATTCCAAATAAATAGCAAACGGACTCGGATAATTTTGAAAACTTCCAGAACTCAATGTTTTATTATTTTGGAAGTATTAAAAAATAAAAATTGAATTTGGAGTTCGTTTGATATTTATTTGCATCCGGGGGGCAAAACAGTTATTTCACCCAAGCAACCGAAAAGGGCTTCTTTGGGCCTTTCAAAAAATCAGAGTTGGGCTGGAAAAGAGAAATTCTGGCCTGCCCAGGCCCAAAGAAAGGAGGAAGCTTCTGATTTTTCAATCAAATGGTTAAAAATCAAGAGTTAGTTAGAGATTCTCTTTGATCAAGCCATGGTGATTAAGCCACATAGGCCAAGAGAGATGTCAACATTATTCTTGAATAGCTGTAATTTGAGAGAGCTGAGATGCTAATCTAAAGGTGGTAATTTCATGATTTTTTCACCTTGAATTATTAGCCATTTGATGGAAAATTGGTTACAAAAAATGACACACCTTGAGAATATTAAGGGCCATTCGGCCAGCCTTGTAGGGGGTCAGAAATTTCATTTTTCATCTTCATTTTGCTGAGTTCTCTTAGTTTTTTACTTGGTTTTTCTCTTCTTGGTTGAAAGCAAAAAAGAAAAGTTTAGAAAAGAAAGGAAAGGAAAGTTTGAAGAGATAAAGCTTAAAAGATAGCTTCTTGAGGTTGCTCTTGAGCACCAACTCTTGCACTTTCTTGATTTTCCATTCTTATTTTTGCTATTTTGATTACTATTTGGTGAGTTTCCATTATAAATAAATGTTTTTTTATTGTTCTTCTTAAGTTCTTCCTTCATCTCTTTCTTAAATATATTTTTTACAATTTTTTTTTACAATAAACTCACCATGGCCGAATGGCCTACATAATTCATTTAAGTTGTTGTTTTGATTTATTTTACCATATTGTTTATGTTATTTTCTTTGGTCTTAGTGTTTTAAATGTTATTTTACTTCATATTCTTGAGTTATATTTTAATTTGGTTGCTTTGTTTGTTTCCATTCATGTTTTAAATATCATGTTTTTGCATTTTTAATTTTCTATTTTCATAATGTTTAAATTTGAGCATGTTTTAGATTTAGTATATCAAGTGTTTGTGAAAATGCTTGTGTGGTCTTTGCATGATTTGAGTTTTATATCTTAGTTGAGCATGTTTTAGATTTAGTATATTAAGTGTTTGTGAAAATGCTTGTGTGGTTTTTGCATGATTTGAGTGTTATATTTTAGTTGAGCATGTTAGTATACCAAGTGTTTGTGAAAATGCCATGCTTGTTGGAGCTTGAGGCCATTTGGCTACTCCATGTGTTTTGCATTGTGTGTTGCATTTTTTCCATGTTAGTTGGTAGGTTTTTGTATTTGCATGACATTTGATTTAGTTTTGCATGCTAGTATAACAAGTGTTTGTGAAAATGCCATGTTTACTAGGTACATTATTCCATTCGGCCACCCTTGGAATTTTTGCATTTTATGTGCATTTTTGCTATGATTAGTTGATAGGTTGGCATTTGCATGATATTTGGTTGAGTTTTTGGTTTAAGCATGCTTTGTGTTTGTCAAAATGCCATGCATATTTTAGTTATTAGGTTTGGTTCATTTGCCATGCATGTTCATGCATTTTAGGTCTAGGTTGCATTAAATGCCATGCAAGTTCATTTAGGTCTAGGTCACTATAAGAATGCCATGCATTTTTCATGACATTTAGGTTTAAACTCATGCATTTGATGCACTAGGTTTACTGTAATTTTTCATGCATTTCATGTTCATGCCACTTAAATAATGACTTGAGCCAATTAATGGTTCAAAGTCATGCTCTCTTGAGCACACTTGTGGAAAATTAAAGTTTGTCAAATTGATTATTCTACCTTTGTGATTTTTTTTACTTAGCCAATTTTTATCTAACTATAAAAAAAACCTAGCTACTGTTTGTGAGCTATTTTATGAGTTTCAAATATTTTTACTTTGATTTTTAAATGATTTTATCAAAGACAAAAATGTGTTTTGACAAAACAGTTTTTTCACCCAGTACTCGTACATTTCCAATTTTTTTGGGAATTCATCTTTAAATCAGAAAATTAAGCCGATTTTTTTCCATGTATTTTTACATGTCCCAAGTCTCCAGTATTTTTTCAGAATTGTTTGAATTTTTAAAAATAGGGTAAAAAATCGTGGCTTAAAACTGGACAGTGGAGTCAGAATTGAATTTAAAGAAAAATCATTTTTCTATTTTGGTTAAGTTACTTAGAGTGGGCTGATTAGGAGGGTTAGCTACTGACTTAGGGTAGTTTCTAAGCCCTTTTAAACTCTAAAAATGGTTTTTCAAGTCTCGGGTTAAGGGTAGTCAAGTCCGGATTTTTAAACTTAGGAAATTAGAGCCATTTAAAAAAAGATTTAGCCCAGTTTTTACTTTTAATTCAAGCTTTTCAAAGTTGTTTTCAAACAATCACAAAGTATTTTGGTTTTAGAATATTTAATTTGACATATTTTCCTAAGGTAGCTGGATATCTTTTTAGATATACGGATTTTCTTAATTAAAGGAAAAAATACATTTCATGCATTGCATTTTCCATATTCATGCATTTTATATAATATGTGATTTTTGCTATGATAATTCCTATGGTATTGTTATTATTTTGATTTATATTTTTTTTTTTGATGTTATATGGTTTATTCTATGGTTTTGAATATTTCATGATATCCTATGCTTTTTATTTAGTTATTTTTTATATTATTTAGCATATGCTACGTTCATGCATTATTATTTTTATTTTCATACATATTATATAATAGTATTATTTTATATTCCATGTCATTTAAATTATATGCCATATCATTCATATTTGTCATGTCATTTAAATCATTTCATTTCATATAGAATATGTATGTTACTTAGGTCATTTCATTTCATGTAGAATATATTATATTACATAGGTCATTTCATTTCATTTAGGATATATTATGTCATCTAAGATATTTTATTTCATTTAGATTATATCATATGACTTAGGATATTGCATTTCATATAGAATGTATTATGTTACCTAGGTCATTTCATTTCATTTAGAATATACCATATAACTTAGGATATTTCATTTTATTTAGAATATGCTAAGACATTTAAATCATATCATATCATTTAGGGTGCATTATATTATTTAGATTTTTCTATGTCATTTTATTTATGTCATGCATATATATTTCTTTTAAATGTTTTCAAAAAAGGATAATGATTTTCAATAAAATAAAGATATTCTCGAGTTAAAATAATTCATGAGTTCTCTGCCGGGTTTGCTGGGGAGGATATCATCAATTATTATTAATAACGGAATATCTTCTTTAAAAGAGGAATGATTCGGAATGTTTTCCAAAACTAATAAAAATTTCTATATTTTGCCACGTTTGTTGGGGAATATAGGAAAATTTTGAATTTATAAATTCCGGATCATTTTCAATAAAAAAATGGAATTATTTTTATTTAAATTGGGAATTAACTTGAAATACTAAATTTAAAACCGATTTTTACCGAGACTTGAGATAACACACGATTAATAAGGTACCGATTTATACGGGCATTGTGCGGGTGCTAATCCTTCCCCGCACGTAACCGACTCCCGAACCCGCTTCTTTGATTTCTATGGTTTTAGAACGCAGACTTGAAATTGGTTTTTAAAATGTTTTAATTAATTCTTAAAATATTTTATAAAACTGGTTTTAATAGGTGGCCGATCACACCTAGCTAAAAAAGATTGGTGGCGACTCCATGTCTTTTTCAAGGTCATTTTCAAAACCTTCATTTTTCTAGAGGAATTAACTCGACTTTTCCTCGGTTTTCTTTAATGTCACGCTTAACGAATAATAAAGTCTTGCGATGAGACTCGTTATTTTTTTTAGGTTGCGACAGACGCCATGTGGTTGGATCCAACAACACTGATTGACAGAGGACTAGAAAAGGGTAATTAAGATTGGGAGACCTACAGCAATGATGTAGAAAGACTTTGGTCTGATATGATGTAGTAGGATTTCACTTTTTCAATAGCTGGCTCTTATAGCCTTAGGATGCTAGGAAGAATAAAGTGCTTGTAAAAGACAGTTTTAAATATTGCTCAGATTTTGTAAAACATGGTTTATAACATCGTGAACGTTGATATGGGAATGAATTGACTATGCTTCAAATTTATGAGATGTTTATGATTAAGTTCCTCCGATTCTTATTTCCTCCGTGATATCTTCCCTTTTGCATTTTGCATCCGATCAATTATTTGTCATACCATACTTTCATACATGCATCTTGGTAGCATCAGGTGGTATTCATGACAAACATAGTCAGCATGATTTTCTTGGTATATACTCTGTGTTAATCATTCATTGTTTACATGCATCATATTTAACATTGTGTTGCATTCATAGTGTATACGATCATTCATTGGGAAATATGTTGAAATATACATGGTCATTCATTGCATATATCCATGCATTGATTTTTTGCTTGCAGCATGTTGGCATCGTGATTGCATTTATTACATACACGGTTAGCATGTTTCCACTGTACATGTCCATACATCATATTGTTTATGTTTCACGGGTATCAAATTGCATTCATGGCTCCTTCATCATGACATACATTTGGAGGGAATAAAACAAAAGTTGACTTGGCTTTAAGAGTCTTTGAAAGAATTTCCTTTTCAAATCAAAGGTATAAGAAGTACTGAGTACCCTTTAAATACAGGCTAGAGCTATGGAGAATGAACAAATTGCCCGAATAGAAAGAATGGAAAGGGCACATGAAGAATTACGAGAACAGCTGACAAAGTCTCAAGCAGAACCTAAGGATCAGATGACTAAATTGATGGAGCTGATGTCCGCCGTAATCAAGGGAAAAGGATACACTGAGAACTTGGCTGTCAGATAAGGGTTAGAGGCACAAGAGTGTCAGAGTGAGGTCATGATATTAAATGGCCAGTATACAGTTAATCCCAGCAACATTCTGAATTTAGATGATCCAGCTAAACAAGCAAAACTGAAGATGGTTGAGTCGAGCGAGGCTGAGTTGGTAGATTCCCAAGGGAAATATCAGTTGGTAGATTAAAGGCTCCGGGCAGCAGAAAATACAGACATATTCAGGAGTGTAGATGCGAAAGAACGATCCTTGGTCCTCAATTTAGTCATTCCTCCTAAATTCAAGGTCCCTAACTTTGTGAAATATGATGAGACGACCGATCCATCAAACCATATCACCATGTTCTACCGAAAGATGGCAAGTCACATAGATAATGATAAGCTTTTGATTCACTGCTTTCAGGATAGCCTTAGCGAATCCGCAATTAGGTGGTATAGCCAGTTGAGCAAGAATTAGATTCGCTCCTGGAATGATTTGGCCAGGGCTTTTCTAAACCAGTACAAGCATGTGACCGACATGACACCTGACTGTCTCACCTTGCAAAATATGGAGAAAAAGGTTACTAAGAGTTTCAAAGAGTATGCTCAGAGGTAGAGGAACATGGTCACCCAAGTACAACCACCCTTAACTCAGAAGGGAACCACTATCCTTTTTGTGAATACACTACAGGCCCCATACTACGATAGACTTGTTGGCAACACCACGAAGAATTTTTCGGATATGGTAATCTCCGGGGAAATGATTGAAAATGCAATCAAGGCCGGGAAACTCGAAGGAGGTAAAACATTTAATGCAGAGAGAAACAGGTCACCCAAAAAGAAAGAGGAAGATATCCAAGCCATGGGAGACTTTGCCCCGTATATTTCGGCTAGTTCATACCCACCACCCTGTCCTTCTATGAACTATGTACCCCAGGGTTCATACTTATACCCAATGGCCTCTCAGAATCCAGTAAATTTTCAACCTTTTGTCAGTCAAAGGAAATCAAAGAATATCCGAAAAAGAGATCAGTTTGAGTCACTCCCCATGTCTTACTCTGAACTATTGCCGTAGCTGGTCGAAGAGCAACTCCTCACTAAAGTTCTAGTGGAGCCTATCCAACCCCCATATCCGAGCTAGTATGACGAGAATGCATATTGTGATTATCATTCTGGGATTCGGGGACATTCCACAAAAAATTACCTATGTCTGAAACGGAAGGTTCAAGCACTCATCAATAAAGGGCAGTTAGATGTGGGAAAAAAAACAAAGGTCAGATAGAGTGGAGAATCTACTGAATGCGAATGATAAGACCATTGTGGATGTCATAATGGGAGAAGTATATGGAAAGGTCGAAACGAGTACCGAGGAATAGCCAGTTTGAATTAAGGAGAACATGTCAAGGGGGACTTTTTTATGCATGTAGTTTCATACCTCGTGATGAAAACACTTGTCTTATGGTGACATTCATATGAATTAAATGAATTTTGAATTTTAAATGCTTTGTGTTTGTTGCGTTTTAATAATAATTTGAATTTGCAACAAAAAAAACCATTAAGGAAGTTTTAATACTAGACGGTCTCGAGAATATTGATGATCATTGTTAGAAATGACCCGATACTCTTCCCCCTCTCTTTTGGGCTTCTCTATACCGAAACCCCTTGAATCTAGAACACTTGAAAGACCTAATGCTTCAAGGAATATGAATGATGGAACTTCAAAAAAAAAAAAAAAACATTGTCATCACAGAATAAGCAAAGTTGTAAATCCTAGTCTAGGCCATGAACAAAGGAACGAACATTTTGAATTTTTTTCGAATTCATTGAAATTCAAACAAATGAGACATTCTTTCAAGAGTCTAGATTATGGTAATTTGATGTATGTCAAGATTGTGCTAAAACCATTTAAGAACTTTACCAATAACCACAAAACACTAATTGCCCAAACTTCACTTCATGATTGACACCCTGGGCACAATTATTAAACTAGACTATCCCATGTCCTAGAGGAAACCCCTTTTTGGGTAGTATTTTCCTTGTCCTTCCAAAGAACTCATATTTGAAACTCAACCTTTTTAAATAGACCTAGACTTGCTATGTTCCTCATTGATACGAATTCTCATGGTTAATCAAACTGGGGCATCATATGTGAAAATGATAGATATATGGTGAAAAAGGATGGGACTAACGCATGAATCAGTGGGGCAAGCAATTAAGAAAAAGAACAAATTGGGATATCATGCATATGAGAATTCGGATGATTCCAAAGTGTAAAATGAAATTTCGATTATCTATTTCCCCTAAGGGTTGCTTTTCAATGAGAATATTTGTGCTTGATATGATGAATGGCCATATTTCATATCCCTTTCACAAGAAGAAATTATCCATAGTCACCCCTTTTGAGCCAAAAGATTTCTTTCTTCTTGGAACCATGATCAAGGATCACCCTCTACACTGGGGGGCAAATGCGAGGAATAATCTTCTCAAAGATCAAGGAAAAATGAGTCTTAGCTCAAAGACAAATACAAAGCAAATGAAGACCCGAATGTATATGGGCTCACTCAGTCAAAAGGAAAAGGAAAAGATGGCGAAATGGAAACCAAGAACAAAACAAAAAAAAAAAACACACAAAAAAGTGTGTGAAAAAGCGATGGCGAAATGGAAGAAAAAAAAAAGCATGGAAGAAAAAGAGCAAAAGTCAAAAAGGAATGAAAAGTCAAAAAAGAGATAAATGCTTCGAAAAGGGAATCCTCCTCTAGAATTGATCCTTGATCTAATTACCTTCAAACACAGATTTTAGGCCTATTTATCCTTTCTTTCTGAACCCCGAGCCATGGCCTACATTACGTGTTTTGAAAGCCCATTTTGATCAAGCATGAATATTCAACTTGAAGGGTTTTTCCTCAGACTTTATCCTATCTCATTGAATTCTCATTTCACTGATGAAGAATTTAGAATTCTTAAGTGCATGGTAAAAGAAAAAATGGAAAGAATGGGACTCTAGGGCTAAAACCCAAAAATAGGCGGTCTAGAGTAAAATGCAATTTTTGATGCTATTTAAGTTAGTGCCGATACCACAAAAGACAAGGTCATCTTGAAAAGGCGGTCATCGAGGAACATCTAGGAATTCTTGAACTTCCCAAAGTGTCAACTCTTATTCGAATGATTGATTTCAAAAACTGAAACTCTTTTTCTCCAAAATCAATTTTCCAGTTTAAACATACCAGCCAATCTTGACGCTTGTCAAGATGCCTTGATATGAAAACTAAAAGAATGTTGAATTTATTTGATTTTCAATGAATTCATGATTTATAAAACCTATTCCATTTGTGAGCCTAGAAAGGATATACATTTTTGTTATGAAATTTCCTTTGATCAACCAAAATCTTTGTTATACCAAGCATTGCCAATTCAAATTGAAAAACCCAGATTGACACTTAGAGAAGTTTTTAACAATGATCATCAGTCTTCAAAAGATTTGTACATCACACACTGTGGGGTTGATATTTTTTGTTCAGAAGTTTTCAAAATGAGAAAACAAATAAAGATATTTTTTGAAAATACCCATTTTTGATGTTGACATTAGATAAAGGTTTTTCTAACCCAAAGGTGTGGAACTACTAGGGTTTATCTTGATTTCCAAATATGAGAAGAAGAAATAAAACTGAACAAGAAGATTTCTATTGATAAGAGTTTGAAAACTGTTGGGGCAAAAAGAATAGCCAAAGATTGAAAAAGGAGTTGAAAATATACTCTGATTTGAAGAGGAAAAAATGAATGGGAAAGGCTAATCCAAAGTCTAGAAAAATGATTGGGGGCATTTGCATCATTCATAAACACTCATCTTTCTATTAAGCTTTGCATCTACACCGTGTCAACAAACATTTGCATCATTCATGGATATTTGCATTTGCACTATTCCATGAGCATCTGTATTCTACCTTTACAAAAACATCCTTCTTAGATATTTGTATTCGCATCACCTCAAGCAAGTGCATCATTTCTTGGATCACTGCATCTTCATTGTAGCTACAATTACACCATTCATGAACCACTTACATGAACATGATTCATAGAGACATTTGCATCTGCATTGAGAAGCATTTGCATCAATCCAAGACATCTGTATCATTTCAAAAAGCATTTGCATCAATCAAAGACATTTGCATTTACACCATCAAGCATTTGCATCTTCTCTCGAATCCTTCTGGTTTCACCCATGCCTTTTTCAATTTCTAGTTCCATTCAGATCACTTTCAAATTTTCGGTTTCATCCATGTCTTTTTTAATCTCTGGTTTCATCCAGATCTTTTTCAATTTCTGGTTTCACCCATGTTTTTCAATTTCTGGTTTCATCCAGATCTTTTTCTGATTTCACCCATGTTGTTCAATTTTTGGTTTCATCCAGATCTTTTTCAATTTCTGGTTTCACCCATGCTTTTCAGTTTTTGGTTTCATCTAGATCTTTTTCTGGTTTGACCCAAGTTTTTCCAATTTCTGGTTTCATCCAGATCTTTTTCAAATTTTTGGTTTCACCAATGTTTTTCCATTTCTGGTTTCATCCAGATCATTTTAAAGTTTATTGTTTCACCCATGTTTTTCAATTTCTGGTTTCATCCAGATCTTTTTCTAGTTTCACCCATGTTGTTCAATTTCTGGTTTCATCCAGATCTTTTTCAAAATTTTGGTTTCACCCATGTTGTTCAATTTCTGGTTTCATCCAGATCTTTTTCAAAATTCTGGTTTCACCCATGCTTTTCAATTTCTGGTTTCATCCAGATCATTTTCAAATTTTTGGATTCACCCATGCTTTTCAATTTCTGGTTTCATCCAGATCTTTTTCAATTTTCGGTTTCACCCATGCCAGTAAGGTTAGCACAAGACAGGATAAGAGCCCGAGACAATCGTCGAGATCTTTTCTTCTATTGCAAATCGAACCCGTTTCCTTAAGACAGGTCGAGACTTGATTAGTCAAGGAACTCAATTTAAGGACAATATCTTCTATTTACAGTTTTTTCAAAAAAAAAATAATTTAAAAATAATTTAAAAATATGAAAAATTTAAAAATATAAAAATATGAAGAAGGAAAAAAAACCCTTCCCCTTCTCTTCACATATGATTTCACTAACCGGACAAAATTAGTGTTTATTTATCTTTGCCTGATTCCTGATTCTCAGCAATAGTCAAAGAGGGGCAGCTGTAGACACCTAATTTTGTCCAGACCATTAAAACAGGTATGTTTTCTTGCTAAATTGATGTTTCAGAATGTAAAGAGATTTTTTTCATCCTGCAGGTGGTACTCCGAGACTTAGTTTAAGAGGGCAAGCATAAAAAGTCAAACTTGAAAAAGTCAACCTTGAAAAGTCAACTACTAAAAAAGTCAACCCACTTTCAAAATCAAGATATGAAGTTCAATTGAAAAATGGCGAAAGAATTTTGATAATCCGAGGTCTACATCGAAAGATATGAAGTTCGGAAGTTGGGTTATGGAGATTTAGTAGAAAAGAAACCCTAATCAAGGAAATTTGGGGAAAAGTGCTTAAACGATCGAATTGGTCAAAATTGAAGGTTCCAAATGAAATATAAGCACTGACAACGAGTAATGGAGAAGCCACTAGAAAAAAAACTGAAAGAAAAGTCAATCCGGAAGAAAACCAAGAATTAGGAATTTTGGTGGATTTCGGTGAAATTGGGAAGAATTACAGAAATGGCCCGACTCGGTGGGACTAAAGCCCCAATGGATGAGGAGTGATTAAAAAGGGATAGCCCAAGGCTCAATTTGAAGAAAATCTGAAAATCGGACTTGTTTTGAGCAAAACCGGGTTTCGGAGGCAAAAGGGCAAATTTGGAAATTTTGGGAAAAATAGCAAATGAACTCCAAAAATTCTGAAAAATTGCAAATCTCATTCTTGAATCATTTTGAAGAGATTGGCGAAAGAAAATCTTTCGATTTCGGTTGCAAAATGGCCAAATGCCAGGTCTCCTATGTAGAAATTCAAGAAAATAAATCCCGGAAAAATAGAAAATGAACTCCAAAATTTTTGAAAATTTGCAAATCTAATTTTTAAATTACTTGGAAGAGATTGACGAAATAAAATCTTGTTTCGGAGTTCGTTTGCAAAATGGCCAAATCCCGGGCCCCCTATGTAGTAATTCAAGCAGATAAATCTCGAAAGAATACCAAATGAGTTCCAAAAATTATGAAAACTTCCAGATCACACTTTTAAATTATTTGAATAGATTGGTGAAGAAAAATCTGGATTTGGAGCTCGTTTAAAAAATGGTAAAATTTGGTGGCATAAAAGGGCAATTTTGGAAGAAAAAATCCAAATAAATAGCAAATGGACTCAAAAAATTTGGAAAACTTCTATAATTCAATTTTTTATTATTTTTAAAGTATTGAAAAAATAAAATTTCAGTTTGGAGTCCGTTTTCCAGTTATTTGTGCTCGGGGGCAAAAAGGTCATTTTACCCAAGAAATCGAGAAGGGCTCTTCTTGCCTTTTAAAAAAAAATGAAACATGGGCTGGAAGAAGGGGGATTGGCCCGACAAGGCCAAAAGATGGGTAGGAATTTTCTTATTTTTTAATCAAAAGGCTAACAATGAAGAGTTAGTTAGTCATTTTTTTATCAAGCCTTTGCAAATAAGCCACATGGACCAATGCATGAAGAGGGAGAGTGTCAGCATAATGGCTTAAGATTCTTGAACAGCTTTAATTGTGGATATCTGATGGCCTAATCTAAGGGTGATAATTTCATGTTTTAAACATCTTGGATCAATAGCCTTTGGATGAAAATTGGTTGATGAAAAAATGACAACATCCTAGCCTAGAGGAAGGGGGCATTCGGCCACACTAAGAAACGGGACTCTCTCTTTCATTTTTTAGCTATTCACTCTCTATTCTCTCTTGGTTTTGGCTGATTTTCCTCTCCATTGTTGAAAGGCAAAAAGAAAAGTTTAGAAAAGAAAAGAAAGTTAGAAGAGAAAAAGCTTGAAAGATAGCTTCTAGAGGTTGTTTTAAGCACCATACTCTTGCACTTTCTTTGATTTTTCATTCTTGATTTGCTGTTTTGATTACTATTTTGGTGAGTTTCTTTTGATTTCTCTTTTTTAAATAAGTGTTTTTAATATTCTTCTTTAAGTTCCTTCTTGATTCTTTCTTGTAAAAAGCTTTCGAAATTTTTTTTCCCTCTTGTTTTTGAGATGGCCGAATGGCCTAGTTTTTTGGGTAGTTACTGTTTGCATTTTTTCTTTCATGTTATTCTTGATATTTAACAAGTTTTGATGCTTTAAATCTTCTTATAATACATAAATATGAAGCTTGTTTTAATTTGGTTGCTTGCTTATTTCTATTTTTGAGTCTATTATCATGTTTATTTTACTTGTCTTGCATTTTTTATAATATCGCATAAAATAAATCTATAACATGTTTTCTACTTGGATGATATGGACTTTTCTAATCTAATTTCCTTGAGCCATTAAAGGAAATTAGTTGGTCAAATTCCTAGGTGATTACATACATAGTCTTCAAAGCTTGCTTGTAATCTCCTTATCTTCATGGTACTTATCTTCATCTTCAAGTTACAAAAAGTATTCCTAGCTAATCCTAATTTTACACTTTGATGTAACTAATTACATTTGTAATAAAGAAATCTCAAGTTACATTTTAGGAAAATTAGGTGAGGAAAGAATTTTTACAACTCCAGAAAATGAGAGATAAGGCAGGGCACGCAGTCCCTATTTAATTTAATAATAACCATAAAAATAAATTCAGCCATCCACAATCATATTGGGTCTAAGTCCATAATCATCCCATACATTCACAAACAATTTATGAACATATAAATCATGCTTTAATCTCTAGTTACCATCATTGATTATATTGATCCATAATTTAATTCAAAGAAAATAATAAACATTTATTCTAATCTCATTAGAATAAATCCTAATCCAATTAGGATTATTTCCTTTAATTAAATTATTATCCAATTAAATAATTTAATTGAATATTCATGTAAATTCTTATTTTGGTGATTTAATTAATTTAACAATATTACCATAATTACTAATTTTAATGTTGTATCTCAACTAGGATACTACAACATTAATAACTCAATATTGCTAAAATCCATAAGCTATGAGAATCTGATAGAACCAAAAAAACCCTAGCAAGGGAGGTGCAGGCATTAGATAGTAAGAGTGGTCGTCGCCCCTTCATCTCCTGAAAGCTGTCTATCCGCATTTCACAGCTTCTAACTTTTCAATACTAAATCAGTTTTATGATTTTTCAGGCTTGCCAAGAACAATTCTAAGCAATTTTAAATCCTAAAATCATTAAAATATGCATTAAAAATCAGCCAAGAAAAATCTACAAGTTTTTCTCACTAAAATCACCAAATTTACGCAAAGCAGACAAAACAGTTCTCAATTGCTGCCAAACTTTCGCCAGTTGCATTAATCAGTTTAAAACAATTAAACCAATTAATCAACAAGAATTCACCATGATTAACTGCTGCCTTCACCGAAACACTACAAGTGTAAATTCTCACAATTTCAATTAGTGACAATTGGATCAAAATAACTCAAAGAACAAAACTATTTTGTTAAAGATAACAATCAAAGCATAGATCGTACAGGAATAACATAAGCGAGGCTCTGATACCACAGTTTGGGATTCGGCTCATGCTCAAACAGAGATAATGTATAATTTAATCAACAAGTTAAACATACAACGCAGCGGAATAAAATAAAACATAGAGTATACCGAATCCCTCCAAGGATCTGTCTATGAATTCAAAACGATCAGGCTGTCAAGAACAGATAACAATCAAAATCTCATACCTCTATTTTGAAGATTGCCGAATCCTCAAGACAGATTCTTGATATTTTTGTTCTTGTACACAAAGCTCGCTGGTCGAAAACCAAAGTCATCCAATTGTCCGACCTCTAACAGTAATCCACACAGGTGATGTGAAAGCCTTCACAAGGTTGAGATTATGTTTTGCCAAGACAATGATAGTAGTCTAGGTTGTGAGAAACCTTCCTCCTCTTCCTTGGTTAGCCAAAATTAATTAGAAGAATCGAATTCCTCTTTTCTTGCTATTCGGCCAAACCATACACTTAGGGGAAAGAGGCGTCGATTTAGGTATTCTCTTACTTATTTTGATATTCGACCGAGACACTCTTAGAGGGGAGTGAGGCACCGATTCCAAAGTTTTCTTAGCGGGAGGCGGTAACAACATAAGCATATATATAAGTAGGTTTAGTGTATGCCAATAATATGGTAATATGGACTAACTGCACTAAAGTCCTTATACATATTATTAAATATTCACAATAAGCCCACAACACTTAATGAATATTTAATCAGGCCCAATCTCATTTTAATTTCATTAATCACCTTTTGTGTGTGACCTATTAGGCCCTTAACATGTTGGTAATAAATATAATTAATTCAATTAAGAATTTCCTATTTATATTTATAGATCATGAGCGGCATCTAGCAATGCATCATGACCACCCAAATGCCAAGAGAGTCATTAAGCTTCGACTAGCCTTTCGTGTACAATATGTCTGTGTAATTCGATCCCTTCATCAAATATCTTGAGAGAGGAAAAAGCATGGTTCAGTGTCTACTCTTAACCTATTCCATATTATATCTGTAGCTTTAATATTAACTCCTTAAGTATTGCCTTGGCCAAGGACTTTCATAAGTTAATATAAGCCAGATACATGTGAGATATGTCCCCTTAATCACTTGGGGTGATGAATCCTCTTTGGACCACTCATTCACCTTCGTATGTTTCATGTCATACCCAATAACACCTTACCATAAGCATCCTCGTGATTGGGACCCGTTCGTGATGAAATCTAAGTATGACAGTTCACATACAAGATGATCTGGTGTCACAAGTCAAAGGATTATTTACACTATTGACACATGAGAGTATTTACCATAGACACTTGAGTGAAATACCAGATGGAACTTTCATAGCGGGTCATGTTCAGTGAACTTGTTCAACTAACAAGCACTCATATGTTATCCCCAAGTATCTCTATACTTTAAACCTATGAGATCGGTTGCATGCATCAAGTGCATGAAGGCTTAACATATGCCAGTCTTTGAGCATTGTTAATGCCCTGTCTTGACAATACGATGACCAGGAACAGTTTTAGAAACACGGTATTGATGCATAAGGATCCTCATAATTGTAACTCCTTACAATTCCTTTGCAATGCCTTTGTGTTTCATGGGCTTTATCTTCACAAGTGATTTATAACAATTATAACAAAACTTATGGATAAAGAAATACCTCAATTATAATTAATAAACTATAATGTGCAATACATGAATATATAAATAATGTCTTACAAGCCCAACTAGATTGTCTTGTAGGGCTTACACCAACACGCACTTCGCGTCGGGTGATATAATCCAATTGTATATAATTATGAAATTATTAAAGAAATTATAGATATAATACTGTTAATACAAAGTAAAATTTCAAAGTAATTGAAGGTATGAAATTAATTATACAAAAAAAAATTACAAAATATCCACAATAATGGTAAATGGAGAGCCCAAAAAATTACCCACAATCTCTCAACCAACAACTAAAAAATAGAATCTATCTGACTAAAGGCACAATCCTTCCAACGATCAAAAACAATCCTTAACTTCTTTGTTAATATGTATATAACTAAAAGCACAACAACTAAAAATAACTACATATCAAACTACTATCTACCAAAAACAATAGAATGAAAACACAATAAAGGAAAACAAATATCTGGTATGGATCTCCTGGTTGGTATCATTCTCTACTCTAAAAGTTGTTAAAACATTAGTAAAATTTTCAAGCTAAAAACTTCCAAAAAGGTACAATCCATTACTTGCAACAATAGTTGTTTTCAAGAACACCAATGCATTAGGAACTTAAGTCATAATCCAATGGGCAATCCAGTCAGCAGAATTAGCAGTGATACTTCTATTCATTTTATTTTCAGATTAAGGTTCTCACAAGACAAAATAGAATGCCTTTTATAAAATGTATCCCCATCAAAAAGCTAAATTTTGATTACTTATTTTCCACCCCCATACCATAACAAAGCATTTATCAAGAACAACTTATTTCCTCTTAATCCCTCATCTTCTTGCACAAAAAAAAAAAAAAAAGGAACATCCAACTCAAACAAACAAATATTGTCATTTAAACTAAGAAACAAATAACTTACCACATAACTTTGAAAGCGTAAAAGTTGTGACAGCACTAAACACCATAGATACTACATCGAAAATTTAGCATTAGTTCTCTCACCAACTATTGAGGCATAGTACTTTAGCATCTTATGATATTAGAAAAAAAAACAACCTAAGTATGGCATTATCCCTGTTGTTTTATCAAGCTCATGTTTTTGTTACTCCTTATTTTGATGACAATTCATTCTTGACATTCTATCAATACTACTAAGAACTGGTTCTTTCATATGTTTAATCTTTGGTCTAGGAATTTCTTAGAAACTTGTACTGTTGGATTCACCTATTGAAATAATGATATAGACAACTTGTTTCTTACAAATTTCAAAGCGTCCAAATAGATGGGTTACTGATTTTAAGACAATTCCAAAAAGATTGTTCTATTTTCTTGGTTGATAGCAGTGAAATAGGAGTATTGATTTTAAGTTCCTTTTGTCTTTGACTCTTGGTAATCAAAATTTTATGCAATTAATCCAAGCATGGGAATAATCAACCAAATTAAGATGAATTGTTTCAGCTATCTATTTTGTATTTTGTAATTGGTGGATGAGGGTCTTAAATTCAAGAAACCATGGGAAAAAAATGTATAAGAAAATACCTAAGAAACATAGTAATGTCAAAAAGTAAGCTGAAATGAGAAAATTAAGAGCATATTTATAATGAAATAAATGATAGCAGACTTTTCATGAAGATTTATGAATACTAATAACTTAATAATTCCAAATACTTTTCAACAATGGTGGCATACCTTATCGACAATGTCCTCATAAATCTCCAAGAGTATACTCAAATTGCCTCATCATCTATTTTTCTGGGAAAATACCAAAAAAGAATGAAAAACTAAATGAACTACTAATAGAAGCAAATATCAGAACATGCAAAGTAAAAAAAACTAAAAAAAAAAAAATTAAGAAAAAAAAGACCCAAAAAAAAAAAACCCCAAACAAACATTACAACATACAAAAATTTGCACATGCATACAATAAAAAAGAAGCAAAATTTTTAAACTTGAATTTGTTCTAAGTAAAACAAGTTATCAAAAATAAGAACAGAAAACCATGAAAGTAAAATCTAAGAGAAAAAATAAAAAAGTCCACAAAAAATTAACAGCATGCAAAGCCTCAAAACAACAAAAAATGAGGAAAAAAATACTCAATACCTGTGCTAATTTGGCAAAAGAGAGAATGGATTTGATGATATCTCTCCCCCTTTGATACTTTCTCTCTCTCAAAGACCCAAAAAAATTATTTTTCTGATGCCAGACAAATATCCATGTCGATTGCTCGACAATTCCACCCCATTCCTTTTCCGATTGCTCGACGATTCCATGCCCCTATCTTACCTACATAGCCTCTGCCTCTTCTTCTCTTTCTCTTTCTCTTCTCTTCATTTTTTCTTTTTTTTTTTTCCCGCATGGCAGACCTTTCTTCCCCTTTCTTATTTCTTTCCTCGTTTTCTCCACCCAAAACGGTTATATAGATATAAATTTTTATTCTTTTTCCTTTTCTCATCATTTTTATAAATAAAAAAAATGGGGTTGCGATGTGGCAACCCCATGTGAAGCAATCCCCTCAAAATTGAGGGGGATTGTTTTAATATAATTTATATAGATTTTATAAATAAATAAAATATGGGGTAGCTACGTGGCAACTCCATGTGAAGCAATCCCCTCAAATTGAGGGATTGCTTTAATAGTTGATATAAATATAGATTTCTAATATAAAAGTAATTTTTTTTTAAAATTAAAGGGACAAAAACCAAGATAGATGGAATTTCAATCCTAAACCTTTACACTAAAATTGTATTAGTATAGATATATAAATATACATAAATGTGTTTTTATTATACAAATTTAAGGAGAAAAATGCATACACTAGGTGGCTTAGAGCCCAATTGCTTATTAGGTTAATTAAGAGTAATAAATTATTTATATAAATGTTTAATGATTTACGTACAGACACAGTACTGACTAAACCTGCTCACGGGCCGGACAGCCCGCCCGGCCCGGCAGGCCTGGCCCATATTGGGCCGGGCCTGGGCAGGATATTTTGTGTTCCGGGCCAGCCCGGCCCACAACAGTAATTTTTATTATAATAATATTATTTTATTTAATTTTAATTATAAAAAAATTTAAAAAATTATTTTTTTATTCCAATGAACAGTGTTTCGGGCCTAAACGGGCGGGCCTAGGCGACCCAGGGCCGGGCCTGGGCAAAGAAAAAAAAAAAAAAACCGGGCCGCGGCTCGGCCCGGCCCATGAGCAACTCTAGTACTGACATTGATGCATTTTCATAAGTAACCTCCAAAGAATGCCATTGTATTCTACTCCATAACCTCCAAAGATAACTACTACTATTACTTGCAAAAAACAAAACAAACCAAAATATTTGTAGACAAAGTAAATCAATTTACCTACAAATGCTAACAACTTTTATAAATGGATAAGTCCTAGAATTAGATAAAAATTAATGCTGAATTGGGGAAGTCCTAGTTACTAACTCCATCAACTAGAATTAGAATTAGATGGTCTATTTGCTGTCTAATGCTTCCTTCAGTTTCCTTCCCAATGCAAATGCCAAAGGAGGAGGAACAGCATTTCCTATCTGCCGGTGCCTGTGTTGAATGTTACCAGCAAACCGGTACCTATCTGGGAATCCCTGTTTTGGCAGATGAAACAAACAATCATTAGAATTTATACCAAGCTCTCTCCTCTCAAGAGAACTTCCAATTAGTTGAATTACTTACTTGAGACCGGGCACATTCACGAACTGTGAGAATCCGATCCTGTTCAGGATGAAAGCACATTCCAACCTTCCCCATTGGTTGAGGGTCTGTGATGGAAGTTGGGAAGTTCCCTTCCCAATCCAACCTTCCAAACAGCCCTTTCCATTGATTGTGTCTTTTGGCTGTATTTGGCAGGCACCAGGGTATTAAATCTACCACTTGTCCAGTAGATAGTTTAACCTGCATTTGTAAGAAAACAAATAAACCAGCAGTTTTACATTTAATTCTCATCACATTTCAAAAGAACAGCAGCTGCTTTTGTACCTTCTCATCTGGAAGGTCATGCCAATCTGCACCCGGTCGTTTTGGAATCTTTTGACACCGAATCTGATTAAGCTCATTCATTTCCTTTGATATATGATCAGTCAGGACAGCCATGTCCCCTCGAATTTTCTTTTGAAACCATGAGATGGCTTCACTTTGATACTGTGGAAACAAAACATTGTAAATTATATATGCACATATACAACTTTTATAGCATGAAGCAATTTTGGGGATATAATTTTCAATCTAGCTACCTCCATATTTGTCTTTGAGGCCCCGTTTCCTACAGCTGGCAGATCACCAATTGAATCTCTCACAGTAATGGCACGAAAAGGGGCTCCACTTGCAGTACTTCTTACAGCTGCATACTGCAAATTATGTGATAATGTGACTTTCAACTCTGGAGCAGCGAAGACATGCATTGGCTCTGGCCATTGAGGAAGAGTCTCTTCAGGGGAGGCTGCCCATATAAATGCTCGTTTCCTTGACTGGGAAACTCCATAGGCTCCAGCTTCCAAAATACCAAACCTCACCTAAACAAGCAAAACTAAAATATTAACATACACACTGCATATATTCTCATATCTGTATTCCTATAATACAGATACATTCTATACAAACATTGCCTTAAGCTGCAAGGAATATCTACCTGATAACCCATTTCAAGAAGTGAAGCAAGTGTTAACCGAAACGTTTGTCCTTTATTGAAAGACACAAAGTTCCTCACATTCTCTAGGAGGAAATACCTAGGCCGGAAGTAATCAGCAAATGACAAGAATGCTAAAATCATCTCACATTGTACTTTACTCCATGTACTGTGGTTAAACCTATTCATTCCAGAGAAACCCTGCAAAGTGAGACAGCATTTCACTTAGTTACTCCGGAGATTAGATAATGAAGGAGAAGAAAAGGAAAGCTATAATCTCTAATACCTGACATGGAGGACCTCCATTGATGAAATCTACTTGCCCCGGCAATGGCAAATTATTAATCTCTTTCTCATCAAGTGATGTAGCTAATTCAGCCGCCTCAGAAGTGGAGATACAGTCATCTGCATCCCCACACTTCTCCATAATAGCCCTGCATTATAACTTGTTTTTGAGTTATTAGCATTGTAAAGAGAAAAGGGGAGAGCCAACTTGTCAAACTCACCTAAGAATCACATTGCAGTTTTTAATAAACACGAAAGACTCAGGATGATTGAGTTTAAACGCATCTCCAGCAGGCTCTTCATATTCAATTGCCCATTTAGTTAATGATACACCTACATCAGTAAAAACAAAAGATGGTTGGACATAAAGTGCTTTAGAAATAAATATGGCCAAACATATTAAGGTTGATAAAATAGACAAAATTTGGCAGATACCAGATTGGTGCAACCCCTCTGACAGGCCACCACAACCTGCAAATATGTCTAACGTAGCCAAGCGATTCTCCTGAGCTGCTTCTTTTTGTTTCTCAACTTGTAACTCATTTTCTTCCTGTTTACTCTTTCCCTTTTTCTTTTGATACGCAATGTCATTATCCACAATTCCAGTTGAGTACCTTAGTTTCATTTGAGCCAGTAACTGCTTGCCAAACAAAAAAAAGAAAGAGAAGGGGGGGGGGGGAGTTATTTATCCTCCAACGGTATAAATCTTTTATACATGCAAACAACATTTTCCATGAAAATTTCTCAACAAGTTCTACAACAAAAGGAAGCAAAAGTCAATCACCTGCTTCAAGGACCCGTTGGAAGGATCATATACACGAGCACAAAAGAAGATATGATGAAAGATTGCTGGAGCATTGCATGCTGGAAGGTCATTCTTCTTTCTGACTTCACATTTTCCTTCTATTGCCTCAACAAACAAAATATGTGTTTCTTCACTATAATAGACCTGAAAATGAAAGCCATATATATTTATGAAATCTCCATAGGAAAAGGAAGATTTTTAATGTGTAAACTAAAAGTATGACAATATGAAGTTGAAAGTAATAGATACACATTTTAAGGTAGCTTCTACCTCTCGAATATCACAACTGTAAGCCTTTTCAGCTGAAATGTCCTCCGGTCTGAAAAATCTCCGGACTTTAATCTGGGTGGACTCCTTTCCAGCCTTTTTCTGCTCTTTAGGGACAATAATCTCCAGCACTTGGCACACAACATAAGGCTTCAAGCCTATATTCCTCCCACCCTTAAAGTTTTCATTCTCAGCCCTTTCTAGTGCAAATTGATGGGGGCTTACATAGACATAATCATGGAGAGTGTACTCAGTTCCCCTGTATATGAAACCTGTATTTAATGAATTCAATTTAAACATTTCTTGGTCTCTTCCAGCATCCTTGACTTGGCAAGAGTGGCAGAAACCAGAACCCAAACCCAGATTATCAAAGGGGAGCCTAAAGAAAGCACCCTTCTCAGGGCAATACAAGCTTTTACAATAATACTCCATTGGCAATCCTTTTCTCTTCCGCTCCTCTGCTTTTGCTCTATCAAGTTTGTCCCTGTTAGCATTATCTTTCCGGTGCTGATATCCCCACGGCATTAACCGAATATCTACAGCAACAGTCTCTTTCACATCCTCCAATTGAAAATCCCCACAATGATTTGTTAGAAACACTTCTCTCTCATTAGCTGCATTGCTCAGTACAGTTTCAGATCCTCTCTGCATCATTCGTCCATGAAACATTTTGCTCCCTTCTGATGTTTCAAACATGTATTCCACAAAATAGATAGCAGGAAGTTCATCTGAATCAACATCAACAAAAACAGCACTTCCAACAACAATTACTTCTCCACGAATAATTGCTCGCTTATAACAAAGCTCATCAGAGCGAGTTTTGCTTACAGGCTTTCCATCCCATCTTATTTCCTCCTTGGTGGAACATTGTCTAGATCGCCTTGATATTGAAGGAGACTTCTTCATCTCCTTTGAAATTGAGTTATCTTCTTCAGCATCATCATCTTCATTTTCCTCTTGTTCCTCATTTTCATCTTCATCTTTCACCTCACAACCAATTTCTTCCTTTGAATCTTCTGCCAAGTAATTTGAATAGTACTCCCCCCAAATTCTGTTGATTAGCCTTGTTGTGGTTGCCTGCATAACCTTTCTTTTAGATGCTACAGGTACCATGGCTGCTCGCGGATTAAGGTTTGGTTCATTCTTGAGCATAACTTTCTTCTTCTTCACTAACCATTTTGTATGGTGTCTCTCCTCCATTTTATTTATAAGGCCAACCACAAACGCACACTTCTTAATCTTCTCGTCCGGGAACTCTGCAAAGAGTTGTAGTATTATCTGTCCATGGACAACAATATATCTCTCAACAGCTGCTGGATCAGAAGATATGAAAGCACGATTATCCTTCTTGAACTCGGACACTCTTCTGATGACATCATTGAAAGAGAGGCGTGATACTCTGCTTTGCTCCTTCAACAGTGTAATGATGCTTATTGCAAGTCTTGCAGTTTTGAGTACTGGTTCATACCAAGAAAGATATTGCTTTGATGGTTTGCCAAGTCTATACCTAAAAATGGAGAGAAAATAAGAACTCGTCATGATTTAATGAAAAACAATCTGGTTGTTTTGCATATGAGTAGACAATTTCAATGAATTATGCCTTTTTTTATCACTTTGCAGTGATTTCTCAGTAGTCATTTTAGATCAAACATTGGTTAGCAAAAAATTATAGCAGCTGCTGAACCCTAATGTAAAAACATATGAGACAATACCAGGCCATGTCTGTCCTGATTGATATGAAAATCATTGATGATCCAAATTCAATCATCCATTCCTTTATCGCACTCAAAAAAATTGGAATCCCATCAGCATTCAGCGTACTCGAAGAACCCGAAGTAGACTGACTAGTATCATTATCAAGACAGAATCCACTCCCATCATCAGCAGTCATAACCCCAGATCCAAAGACGGTAACATCAATGTCAGCACATGGTTTCATCGGAAGAAGCTCCAAGGAAATCAACCTTGAGTCTGAATTGTAAAATGACCAATTGTGGAGCATGCTTCGAGGGAGTTCCTCGGGATCACACACATCAATGTCACTTTCAAAAACTACAAGCTCATCAATTTCTTCATTAGAACTCTTGTAGTATGCTGGGAGAGGATAATCATTAGCAATCTCATCTTCATTGATTTTGATGTAGAATTTGTTTGACATGGAAGCCGAACCTTGATTCTTCTTCTGTTTCATAGAATTCCAGTATTCTTCCTCTTGCAACAGTCTTGCCAACTTTGCATCCTCATCTTCCTCAGCTGTAAAAGTAGATGAATATGTCTGATTTAGTTTGCTCTCTCCCTCTCCAAATTTTTTACCAATAGTCAGAGTCCCACCAAAAAATGATACTATTTCTTGCCCTATATTTTCACGCTTCCTACTCTCATCTCTAAGGGCAGCAAGAACTGGCAACCCTGCAAATACCTGGTCATTCTTCTTTGATGTCTCATCCAAACCTATCAGTTGGTTATAAATAAATTCTCCCTGGGAAATGACAAAATCTTTAATTGATGCCCCACCAGAGAAGCACTTGCTTCCACTCATTGACCGAACAACACCAGCAAGCAACTCATCAAGACTTAAGTCGGGATTCCCACCAGAAGGGTCTGAAACTTTTTTATAAATTTCTATGCAAGCACGAGCTTTTTCAAAGAAATGCTCATAAAATTTCTTATAGCTGCTTGCAGGCTTACAGCAGTAGTAATCAGCTACATCAGTTGAAAGCCATATCACTGGACAACCATCTTCATAACCAGTGATGTCCCAAGACTCAATACGTCCAAACCCTTCACATCTAACACACTTTTCCTTTTCCTTGTCAGAACTTTTTCCAAGTGGCAATATCAAACCAGTTATGAACATGTCATTGACTTCCAACATCTCAAGTGGATGTGGAAGACCTTCTGAATTATGCAATACAAAATCATTGAGCCTCCTATTAGAGCGACTATCATCTTTTTCATAAGTCAACCGTACAGCTAGAATTTCATCATCTGTTACCATATCCTTCTTTGTTTCAACAACTGAATCCTTTTCAGATATGCGAACAGATTTCTCCTTAAAATCTGTACAGGCAGCAGCTCGTTTTGGCCTTTTCAAAGAACCAGTTGGTTCACCATTTTCCGGAGCATTGTTACGCTTTTGACCTTTCTGATCAGTTTCCATCTCTTTCTTGGTAGGAAGGATAGCAGATCTATGTTTACCTTTCTTGTTCTTCTTCATTTCTAAACGCAAAAAAGGAGGGGGGAAATCTTATGAACTTGAGTTTTAATACAGAAATATCAAGGCAATGCCTAAGCGGCTTAAATAACCAACACAAACAAAAATATAAACATATGAGTATAGTATGAATAGAACGAGCCTGTTGTATATCACAACATTATGAAACAGAAAAAGAAACAATAAGAACTTATGTTAGCACAATCACACAGCATACTGAAATGGATAATCAAACAAGAGAGCTTGCAGTATATTAAGCATAGGATTAAGTAATCCATAGTTTGCAAATATATATACTAAACTGTTTCTTAAAAACGCGGCCCTAACACAACTCATGCAAGTAGCCTAACAAACTTTACTGCTAAGATATGAAGGATCAAACATTAACATCAAAAGAGGCCAAATATTAGGAAGTACAACATTCGTACTGAAATGAAACTTGAATATTTTTCATAAACACACAGGGAAATACAAATGCAAATAGAATGAAACAAGTTTATAAAACCAAAAGTTTAGAAGAAAACAAAAAAAGAAGTCCTAAAGATCAAATCCACCAAAAAGAAAGGGACTAAACTATTTGCCTTTTACCCTTTGCTTTCAAAAGCAACAAGCAAAAGCAAATAACAAAGTTAAGAGACAAAGGTAACAACCAAATGAAGGTTCATGTATATTTAAAAGAACCCATATTCTAAAACAACCAAAATTTGGAAAATGACATTCAAGTTGTAAGCTTTGATCGTTGCAATGAAAAAAAATGGAGTTTTATTGAAAATGAAATTTTAAAAAATCTAGTACACCTGCTCGGCTTAGCTTTAGATTAGATGACCTATTTCAAGCTGCAAGTGCGCAGTTTTCATCTCTCTTATACAGAAAAAAGAAACACTTAAAAATGATAAAAATCCATAAACATAGATATGGGCCCAGCTCTTTTTCTTTTTTGGCAGCAGCAAATCAAATTTTAACATTCGAGAATGAATATAAAGATTTAAGAATTCAGTTTGAAAAAAAAAAAAAAAAACCTGAAGATGAAGAATTAGAATCCAAAAGAGCGACAGATCCCATAATTTGAAGAGAAGATGGTTGATGGGTCTTCCAATCTTTGCTCTTAACTCTCTGTTTGTTTGTTTGTTTGATGTTTGGTTTCATTCACTGACGACGATTTCTAGTAAAGCCAAAGCCGGAAAGATGAACATTTAACATAAATATAAATAATAAATAAGTAAAAGGAAAGGAAGGCGGTTGGTTGGGTTGGTGGGTGGGTGGGTGGGCGGGAACACTTGATTTTAGAAAAATGTTGGCGCCATTCCCTCCGAAAATGAAAAATCTCTACCATTTTTAAGCATTCCCCCAAACGCCAAAAATCATAAATTTTGCCCGTTTCTTTTCCCTACCGCGAGCGACACATCATCCGATGTAAATAATGTAATCTAAAGAGACCCAGTTGGATGAGTTGTGAGATAAATAACAGTAATGATAAGATTAGTTATTATAGAACTAAAATTAAAATCAATGATAAAGATAAATGGTTGTATGCAAATGTAGTTATGAGATAAGAATGAAAATAAAAATCATCATTAAATATATTAATTTAAGAGTGTATTGATAATATCATTAATAATTCTTGAAATTTATTAAATATATTAAATTTATTTAAGGAATAATGTTATGAATAGTCCTTGAAATTTATTATGTGATACATATATTTTAAAAATGTTCAATGTGATACCGTACTATCAAACCGTGTATCAATGTACTATCTTGACCTAACACTGTTAAATATAAAATGATGATGTGGCATTGACCAATCAGGTGATGACACGTGGCAACACCTGATGTTTTAGAAATTAATATCTGAATTTTTGTAAAAAAATATTTAAATTTTAAAAATTAATATCTAGTTTTTTAAAAATATATATATTAAAAATATAAAATTATATTTTTAAAAATTAAATATGTTTTTTCTTTAAAAAAATTTAAAATTTTAAAATTTTAAAAATTAAAATTTATTTAAAAAATTAAAATATTTAACTAAAATTATTTTTAAAATATAAAATATTTTAAAATTACTTGTTAAAAAGTATATAATATCTGAAAATTTTTAAAAATATTTATATAAAAAAAAAATTAGTTTTAAAAATTACAAAAATCAAAATATAAAATTAAATTATTTTATTGTTTTAATTTTTTTAAAATATTTATTAAAAATTAAAAAAATTAAAATATTTTATCATTTTAATTTTTGTTAAAAATATTTATTAAAATTAAAAGGTGGAGAGAGAAAAAATATTTTTTTAAAAATTAAATACTAATTTTTATTATTACATGTGGCATCACTATGTGATGTCACGTGTAAAAAAAAATATAATTTTTATTTTTAAATTGAGATAATAATTTTTTTGGTAATACACGTGGCATCATTATATGATGTCACGTGTCAAGTTTTTATTATATACAAAAGTCACGTCATCAATATTTAACGGTGTTACTGACAGGTAGTTATTCATGACATTATCCCTTTATTTAAAAATATTTAAAATTGTAATATATATTATTTTATATTTTTATTAATTATTTATTTTATATGTATATAACTTTATTTATTATATTAAATAAATAACTAATTTTTAAATTTTTAAATAAAATAATTTAAAATTTTTAAATAAAAATTTGTTTAAAAATTAAAGAAAGTGAAAGAAAAATCTCAACCTCTCAAGGGTTCAATGGGTTTCATTGGATCGTTACCCCCTCCAATACCCCTCTGATGGGCAATGCAATCCTATTGTATGACCCCAAATGCACCCCATTACAGTTGGATGCATTTACTTTGGATTCTACCGCAACTTTGTTGTGATGGAATCTAAAGGGTCCCAAAGAATGCATTGAAAATCATTTTTCCATCTAAATGTTCTAGATTATTTAACGTTTGGTGGAATTTACAGGGATCAAGAGAATGCATAGAAAATTATTCTTCCATCTAAACATTCTAAATTATTTAAGTATTGCACTGTTAGTTTAAGAACCCTTCATGTTGATCTACCTTACTAATTATTTTCATTAATTCCTTTTATATGTGGAGTCCATCGCGAGAGAATCTCATTCTCTTTAGATAGTCTAAGAATTCTTTAGAACTTTTTAAAGGAATCAAAATTATGCTTTATTAAAAACACACAATCATATCTTGAATGGTCAATAAATGTAATGAAATATGAGTATTCTCCTCTAACATTTATGTTCATTGAACTACGTATATTCGAATGTACTAAAACATACTAACTTTTTCACCATTTTGAGTAAAATGTGATTTGGTAATTTTACAAAGTAAACATGATTTACAAGTTGCATAAAATTCATATCAAAATGATTAAGATATCCTTATTTATGTAATTTATGATTCTTGTTTCATTGCAAGATTGATTAAATTTATCTATTTTAGGTTTCTTGACATTTATATTGAGAATCTCTTTATTTAATTCAAAAACATATAAACTATTATTAAACATTCTCATGCCATAAACGATATCAGTTAAATAAAAGAAATAACAATTGCCTTTAATATTAAATGAAAAATCATAATTCATAGTTAAATAAGAAACTGAAATGATGTTTTTTTAATTATGACTGGAACATAATAACAATTCGGAAGTTTTAAAATTAAACCCAAAGGTAAAATTAAACTATAATTCCCAACGACATAGGCAGCAACTTTTGCTATATTTCCAAACTGCAATGAGATGTCTCCCTTTGCCAAATATCTACTCTTCTTTAGTCCTTGTATGTCATTACATAAATGAGAATCAAATCCGGTATCTAATACCTAAGAAGATGTATTAAGAGTAAGATTGATCTCAATCATAAACATACCTGAAGTAGAAGTCTCGTTAGACTTTTTTCCTTCAAGCTTGCTAAGTAGACCTTGCAATTCCTTTTCCATTGACATCCTTTCATAATGACGATATGCACCCTTAGCTTTGTCCTTCTTGACGCCACCAGTTAGCTTAGAAGTAGCCTTAGAAGGTTTGACCTTATTTGCTTCATTCATTCCTTCTTTATCTTTGGCAACTTATTCTTAGCTTTAGAAGAAAAAACTAGAACGGCAGTGCAAGCTTTTCCTTCTTAATGGATTTCTCGATTTAGTCTAGAATATTCATCAATGAAGTAATATTACTTCCAACTGGTGCATGTTGCAGTTCATTATAAATTAAGAAAAGCTATTAGGTAGGAAGGATAGGATCAAGTCAACACTTAACTCTGATCCATAGCAAATTCCAATTGCTCAAGTTTTTCAATCCAATTGATCATCTTGAGGAAATGCACTTTAAACGAAGGATATGATCCATACCGGTGGACGTATCGTTTTTGTTCTGGTATTGATACGTATCGGTATCGGTGTGTTTCGACGTACCGTTTCGGATTTACCGGCATTTTTCAAATATTTTTTCATATATCTATATATAACCTATTTTCAAGTTTTTAATAAAATATATATTATATACATCTATTACATGCATATATATATGTTTTTATGTAAATATAAATTTTAAATATTTAATATCTAAAATTTTTAAATATCAAATAAGTAAAATAAATATTAAAAAAATATATTAAATTATGATGAATTATATTCAATAGCTTAATTTAATGAATATATTTTATTTTTAAATGTAATTATGAAAAATAAAAATGATCATGACACAAAAATATTGAAATTGGTATAAAAATCAAATAAAAAAATTTTATAAAAAATTTTTAAACAAATAAAAATCGTGTACCAACTGGTACGTACCGATACTAACCGATATTGATCGGTGACCGATACAAGCCGGTACGGACCGGTACAAAAATTGAAACGGTACAAGACTGATATCGTTTCGATTTATCTTAAAAATGGTACGTACCGACCGATACTGATACGGTACCGACCACATTGGTTTCAAACCTCTTACTCCAGCCTTATTTGTCAAATAACTCTCTAAGGTCCAATATTATAATCAAAGGATCCATAACTTCATGTTGCCTTTGCAAGGGTCAGACTCTCCACCGTGACACATGAGGCTTAAGTAGCATTATCCTCCTCCCATGCTTCATCCGACGTCAGCAGTAGGTTCGGAGGAACCGGTTATCATGAACATAAAGTATTCTTTCTTGTTTAAGAACAAGCTTAAGAATGCGATACCAATCATTGAAGTTAGGTCCAGTGAGCTTATTAGCATTAGAACTGCTCATGGGCCGGACAACCCGCCCAGCCTGATAGGCCCGGTTCGTATTGAGTCGGGCCTGAGTTTGATATTTTTATTCCGGGTCGATCCGGCCTGGCCCGAAACAGTGTTTTTTTATTATAATAATATTATTTTTATTTAATTTTAATTATAAAAATATTTTTAAAAAATAGTTTTTTAATCGATGAACAGTAAATTCGGGCCTACCGGGCCGGCCCGACCCAGGGCCTGGCATGGGCAAAGAAAATGAAAAAAAAAATCGGGCCGTGGCCCGGCCCGGCCCATAAGCAGGTCTAATTAGCATAAAGTATGCTACGAATAGACCTGCTCATGAGTCGGGTAGCTCGCCTGGCAGGCTCGGCTCTTATTGGGCCGGATCTGGACAGAGATTTTAGTGATCCGAGCCGAGCTGGTTTGACCCGGCCCGAATCACTATTCATCTAATAAAAAAAATTTAAAATTTCATTTTAAAAATATATAAAAAAATTTATAAAAATTAAAAATATTTTTTTTAATATAGTGAACAGTAATATATGGGCCGGCAGACCAGGCCTGGGCAAAGAAAGAAAAAAAATTTCGGACTGCGGCTTGACCTGACCCATGAGCACCTCTAGCTACGAAATGACAAATTTTTACTCATTTTATAGCAACCTAGATAAATAAAGTGTGAACAAGTATTAGTTGTTTTTTTTAAAACCAATTTAGATAAGGTCGAAATCTAATAATTGGTTAATCTCACTATTTTCTTCAAATTAACAGCCCTCTCAACTAATTCATGAAAAAATGTTCGTCATAATTTTTAGTGACTTAACAAATTATGATAAGTAAATTAGGTAGATAACTTAGCTTATCAATCCCATATCTATATGACTCCTAAATCAATTGGATAACAACTTTTTGTCTAATTACATCTTATGTAATTCACCCAATTAATGCCTCTCTAACACTATATGACCAAATGTGACACATCCGAATCATATAAATTAGTTGAGTAAATCCATTAGCCATAACATAAACATATTTCAAACAAAGAGATCTTGAGTGACTAAACAAATCTCAAAGGTAAAAACTCTCGTTTTGTTATATGACGGTAAAAGACAACTTAATCATGTTGAAAAAGCATGTGACTTAATATTTAATGAGGGATTTATTTATTAAGTTTTGTTTAGGTCTCATTGCATGCATAGCATTTATCATATACATACATATAAATTCTATCATGCATACTATAAAGACATGCTTAGCATTTATATCAAACATATACATACACCTAGCATGCATATACTACTTTGGATGATTATAAACTTTTGTAAGTTAGCTTCCTTTGAGCCATTAAAAGAGCTAAATGGTCATATTTTAGGGGATTGCATCAATATGTCCTCCAAAACCATCATGCCTAATCTCTTTGATGCTTTCATGGTGCATTGAATTTCCATTAGTGCCTAGTCTCATAAGAATTTAGAGTTAGCAAGAATCGTAATCCAATTAGGAGAACTTGGACTTCATGTTTGATCAAGAAAATTAAGTTAAAAAATTGTCAAATTTTTTACCAATGATACTTATACAGTCTACTATCATGGGTTAAAATTTCTTAGCAATCAAAGATCCCTAGAGTGAGAAACAATTTTCGTTGCAATATTACTGTAGAAAATCGCATGCTTCAAGACAGATTCAAAATCACCTCTTATTTGGGTAAGAAAAGCAAGTCCAAATTTCATGAAATTTAATCCCTGTCATCCTAAGACACTATATTTTGATATTCTAAAAGATTCAGATCAAAACAAACTTGAAAAACTAACTTTCAGCTGATGCAACACAATTGATAGAGTATAATCAAAATAATTTTTAATATAAAAAAAAGTAAACAAACTTTAATTGTATAAACTCTGACACCACTGCTAGGAATTGATCATGCAATCAAAGAGCAAAAGGAGTGAAATTTAAAAAAATTCTACTCCCAAAACAAAGGATCAATTGTTGATTACAAAGAAGACAACTCTAACATAGAACCAATAAGAGCATAATTTGCTTACTTTGATTCTCTATGTGTGACAACCACTAATCTTCCGCTAATCTTCCAAGATCGCCAAGCTAGATTGTCATAAAATATCACAGCTGTTCAAGTGCCCAACTTTTAACGTTAGTCCACACAAACTTTAAGTGATATAGCCTTCTTGAAGGATGGGAGGCAAGTTGACAGAATACTATACTAGTAGTATTATATGCTGCTACCTCTCTTTATTTTTCTCTTAATGGTTCTCAACACATGAGATAAGTGAATGGATGAATGAATTAATCCTAAAGAGGGGACAACCAAGCTTTGCTTAAATAGAGGAAGGGTTTGACCAAGTCCTACTCCAAATAGGATTTATGCCGTTTGACTATTCCCCTTGGACTTTTAATTTAGTCATTGAAATTCTCAACTTTTTTTTTACTTAAATCCAACTTAATTAAGCTCAATTTAATCTTTCACAAGCCTTGTTCCTTATATGTGTAACCCATTAGGTTCCTTAACATTTTGACAATAAATATAAGCATTGTAATTCTGGATTGATTTAGATTAGATGAATCAAATCCTTTGAGTTCATCATTGACTCTCCAATTAATCATTCTTATATTTATAGATCATAGTTGTCATCTAGTAATGAGTAATGACCCCCAATTGTTAAAAAAGGTCAATAAGGTTTGACCAAACTACTCGTGCTTAGTTTCTTGATATAATTATTATCCTTTCATCACTTAATATATTAGTTTAACATTGAGTATGGATTAGTGTCTAGTCAATTTGTTTAACCATATTAACTCTTGGGTTAGACATTAACTCTTCGAATAAGCTTTAGAACTATTCTAAAATCTTATTCCACTTTGGTAAAAATACTTCTTTAGTTAATTCTCATAAAGACTAATGAGATTCTCTTAACCACTCAAAACGATGAATCTTTTATTGATTACTCATGTATCTTCATATGTCTCATGTTATATCCAAAATTACTCAACTGGGGCATCTATGATTCAAACCATAAATAAGGTAAAATCAAAGTATAACATTCATCATATAAGATCATTAGTAATCTCAAGTTAGAGGATCACTTATATAACTACCACATGAGAATCTTGTCACAGACACTAAGTGAATTTCCAAATGTCGTTTTCATATTGGGTAATACTCAGTGAACTTTGTTATTGTAACAAACACCCACATGTTAATTCAAATTTATCCAAACTTCAACTTATAAGATCGGTTACACCTTCATAAGTAAGAGCATAACCATGTATTAGCTTCAACAGCTTTATCAATGTCCTGTCTTGATAAAGCACGAACTATGAACATTTACGAAATTTATTTTTGATGTAATGATGGTCTCATAATTAAATTTTTTTGTAATTCTCGTGTAAAGCTTATTTATTCCAAAGATTTTACCATTAAGTATTAATTAAAACATAAGAAAAGGCTTATAGATAAATGAAGACTTTTAATAGATTTAAAATCCATAACATAACAAGTGTATTTTAAACAAATTCAATTGGCTTCTAGGGCATACACTAAATAACGACTATGTTACTTTGACATTTCAATCCAGAGATGATAAAAACATTATCTTTTTATAGTTGAATGATTAAAACAAAAAATTTTAAAAAATTAGATGACCAAAATAATAATTTACTCTAAATTTTATCATTAATAATTTACTTTCAATCAACTAATAATTAATTAACATATTTTAATTATTTAACTGAACTTCAAAATATACCAATATCAACTTTTAATTTTGACTATTACTATACTTTGGAGAAATGAGTAAGTACAAATTTAAAAGCTAAAATATTAAAAAAAAAAAAATTCTTATATTTCCAAATAGACTAGGTATCTTCTATTATTGTGCCGGCTTAAACTTTGAATATACAAATTTTATTTAATTAAACTCTTAAAATACTTTTTATTTTAATTAAACTTTTATTTTGTATGAAAATTGCTAAAATTCATTATTTTTTGTCAGGTCAACATCTATGTGATCATTATCTTAAGCGCATCACCATCTACATGACATATTCATGACAAAAAGGATTTTCTAGATGCTAAGTGGAATACCAAGTGAACCTTTTCTATCGTCTTGTAAGTGCCAACTCAACATAATTTTTCATATCTTGTTATGTAGACATTGATTTGATATAGATAACAATTATCTGAAGGCGAACATGGTTGAAATAATAAATTTTAACGATTTTGAATCTTTTGATGCGAAATAAAGATTTAATTTAAAAAAGCAATACTTTTATGATCCGAATGGTAGGTAGGATTTTAATTTTTGCCATCTTTTGTCTTTGTTGATGTTTAAATAAAGATGATAGTAGATCGAATATTTATAATTTTTTAAATATTTGAATTTGAATTTATTTGATTTATTCGAAATTCGAATCCGTTTATTATCTGAATCTTCATTCGATTTAAAGAATAATATCTGTCGGATATCCGAATCAACTAAATATCCGAATCTATTAAATCAACTTTAAATAAAAAATAAAATTAAGTATGAGTTAAATATGAGAATGGATATCAGATTCGAACTTCCGAATCAGTTATCCGTATAAATAAAGTAGATTCGGATAACGAATTCGGATATTCAACATTATCTAAACTAAAATCAAAATGGATTCAGATAATAGATATCCAAGTGTTCATATTCGAATCCAATCCAAATAATAAATTTAATATCCGAATCCACAAATTATTAGAATCTATAAAAAAATAAATTGAATAATGTAAGATATTTAATTTTTTACTGTTCATTGTTATTCCTACAAGCAAAATAACACATCATATCTTATTCCTACAAGCAGAATAACTGTTCATTGTTATTCCTACAAGAAAATTAAAATCATACATGAAAAATGTCGAGAATCCGAAATTCCAAATGCCGAACTTGATCTTCGTAAAATTCTTTGTTCTTCCTCGACCACCTGAAAAAAGTCAAAAAATCCAAAAAAATCAAAATGTCAAAATCGATAATCGTGAACTTTTCTTTTCATTTTTTTTAAAATTTTTTTAATTAATTTTTAAAAAAATAATTTTAACATTTTTCTTAATTTTTTTTTTCCTTATTTTTTTTTCTATTATTTTTTTTTATTTTTCCCTTCTTTTTTTTTAAATTTAATTTATTTGTTATTATTATTTTTTTATTTTTTATTTTAAATTCTTTCTTTTTTTTTCTTTCTTTTTCTTTTTTTTTTTGGCCCAAAGAAACAGGCCTGGGCTGCTGGGCCCAAGGCCTTTTTTTTTTTCTTTCTTCTCCTCCCTGGCCCAAAATCAGGCCTGGGCTACTGGGCCCAAGGCCTGGTCTGCTGGGCCAGGTCCGATTCTGGTCAGCTGGGCCCAGGGCCTAGCACAGTTCCTTTTTTTTTTTTGGGTCACGCGGATCCCGGGTCGACCCGCGGGTCGACGCGCGGGTCCGCGCGACCCGCTCCAGGGGGCTATAAAAGCCCCCCCTTTTTTTTTCATTTCAGTTTTTTTTCCTTCTCTCTCTTCCTCCCCCCTCTCTCTCTTCCCTCCTTCTTCTCTCTCCTAGTTCTTCCCCCAAACCCAGAAACCGGCGGCTGAACCACCGTGCCGGCCGTCGCGTCGGAGCTTCGATGAGCTCCAAAACCCTTACCCAGTCGCGGTTTGGCCTCCCCTCCTTGATTCCGGGCTCCGTTTCACCCGAATCGGAGCCGAACATCGTAGATCTAGGGAGCGACTCTTCGACTACGGAATCTCTGATCCGGTCAAGATCGGTGCCAGATCGGGTCCGATCCTCCTCCGATGAGCTCCACTGCTCGAAACCTCCGTGGAAGCGATTCGAATCGCTTCCGAGCCCCCATTTTGCTATCGTTTTCTCTTTTTTTTTGCTGCGATTGTGGGCTTTTGTTTTTTTTTTCTTCTTTTTTACAGGGTTTGTTTTGAACGGGGGGGTCCGATCTGGGTCCCTGGGGTTGAGAGGTTTTTTTGGTGGGGAAAAGCTTCCCTCCTCCCCTTTTCGGATCCGGGTTTTGAAAGGGGTTTTATGGATGGTGGCGTGGGGGGTGGTTGGCGTGTTGGGGTGGCTGTGCAGGGTTGGTGGTGGCGTGTGGGGGAGGGTGGCGTGTGGGTGTTGGGGTTGTAGGGCTAGGGTTTCTGTTGCCTAGGGTTAGGTTGGTAGTGGGTAAGGGGAAATGGGCCAGTGGGCAGGCCCATCAATTTGGGCCCGAAAATTGGGCCTGGACAGCAGGCTTGGTGGGCCTACGGATCGGGCCTGCTGAATAGCAGGCCCTGTTTGCAAATGGCCCGGGTCGGATTCGAATCCGACCCGGGCTAAAAACCGTTGCTACAGCTGCCCCTCTTTGCCCATTGCTGAGAATCAGGAATAGGGCAAAGATGCGAGCAACGTTTTTGTCTGGAATTGTGCATGCGTTTGTTCTAGGAGGGACCTCTCCATCGGAGATTCTTATCAATCGAAAAATAAATTGCTCCTCTCATTAGAGGCTCTATCACTTCAAAAATAAATTGCTCCTCTCATCAGAGGCTCTATTACTTGAAAAATAAATTGCTCCTCTCATCAGAGGCTCTACCACTTGGAAAATAAATTGCTCCTCTCATCAGAGGCTCTACCACTTGGAAAATAAATTGCTCCTCTCATCGGAGGCTCCATCACTTGGGAAATAAATTGTTTCTCTCATCAGAGGCTCTACCACTTGGAAATAAATTGCTCCTCTCATCAGAGGCTCTACCACTTGGAAAATAAATTGCTCCTCTCATCAGAGGCTCCGTCACTTGGGAAATAAATTGCTCCTCTCATCAGAGGCTCTACCACTTGGAAATAAATTGCTCCTCTCATCAGAGGCTCTACCACTTGGAAATAAATTGCTCCTCTCATCAGAGGCTCCACAACTTTGAAAATAAATTGCTCCTCTCATCAGAGGCTCCACAACTTTGAAAATAAATTGCTCCTCTCATCAGAGGCTCCACAACTTTGAAAATAAATTGCTCCTCTCATCAGAGGCTCCACAACTTTGAAAATAAATTGCTCTTCTCATCAGAGGCTCCACAACTTTGAAAATAAATTGCTCCTCTCATCAGAGGCTCCACAACTTTGAAAATAAATTGCTCCTCTCATTAGAGGCTCCACAACTTTGAAAATAAATTGCTCATCTCATCAGAGGCTCCACCACTTTGAAAATTAAAAACGAACTTCGAATTTTTGACAATGAGTTCGAACACAACTTAGATCATCATTTCTCTTACTAACTTAGTCTTACGAAAGTGAAGACTCATTCTGGATATCCCTATCTCTTTCTCGTTTAGTTTTGAAATTCCTTGTCACATTCTTTGGATATCGCCACTTGACTAATCATACCGAGGCTCGACCTTTAAAGTAACGAGTTTGACTTCGCAAAAATTGAAAATGGTACCCGGAGGTTTTGAAAAATGTCATTTTGAAAGATGTTACCCGAAGGGTTTTGAAAGCAGATACTTGGAGGTCTAAAAATGTTACTACTTTGAAAGTGGTGCCCGGAGGTCTTATTCTTGACTTTGAGAATGATGCCCATCGGTCTTTATCAATGATTTTTTAGAAAGGTGCCCGGAGGTCTTGAAAACATAACTTTTGAGAATAATGCTCGGAGATCTTGAAACAGGTGCCCGGAGGTCTTTAAAAATGTCTTTTCATTGAAAATGGCGCCCGAGGGTCTTATCCATGATTTTTGAGAATAATGCCCGGAGGTCTTGAAATAGGTGCTCGGAGGTCTTTAAAAATGTCTTTTCATTGAAAATGGTGCCCGGAGGTCTTAAAAGAGGTAACCCGGAGGTTTTAAAATAGATGCCCGAAGGTCTTCTTTCTTTCTAATTTTCCTTTTTTGCTGTGCCGGAAGGATTTAAAAGAAATGCCCGAAGGTCTTAGAACAGGTGCCCGGAGGTCTTCTTTTTTAATTTTCTTTTTCTTTTCCTGTGCCCGGAGGACTTAAAAGAGGTAACTCGGAGGTTTTTTAAAAGAGGTGCCCGGAGGTCTTGGTGATCATACCTGAAGATCTTTCACAATCACATCTTGGAAGAAAATCTCACTGAATGTTCGAATTCAAATACCAAAATTTCAAATAGTCAATTTCATGCATGAAATGTGAATGTCATGCAAAGTCAATGCATATGCCCCAGATGATGCCTGTTCAAGTACCCACGAATAATGTACACATTTTACGACACGATGCAGATGCAAAACTTAATAAATATGCGAATGTTCATGAATGATGCGAATGTTCCCAATTGTTTCTCCTGGTCTTGGTTTAGCTTTTCCAAATCGTTTTTCCTCTTCGAAACAGAGTGTATCCTGGAACGCTCGTGCCTCGTAAGAGATCAACCCTTTTCTTCACTTTAGAACTATCTCTTTGCCCCGATAGTTTTTCAAAATTTTATCAACTGGAGTCCGAGTGTTCATTTCTTCTACCTCAATAGTTCCATACCTCTGGGCCAGAAGAACCTTTGCCTTATGCCAACATCAAAAATAGTTTCTTCCAAAAATATTTTCATTTATCTGCTTTTGCTTGCTTCTTTTTTTGAAAAATATTTGCTTACTTACTGAAAGCCTTTGAGCTGAAAATGTCATTATCTGATATCCAAACCTCTTAAAAATTGATGATCACTATTAGAAGTTTTTCTGAGTCTTCATTTGGCTTTTTAAAATTAAGTCGAAAGGCTTGGTGCAACAAGATTTTGATTGATCCAAGGAGACTTCGCAACAGGAAAAATGTGTATCCTTTCTAGACTCACAAATGGAACAGATTTTATAGAACATGATTTTTTTGGACTCAAACAAATTCAACCTTCTTTTAGTTTCCAAATTATGGCGTTTTGACAAACGTAAAGACTAGCTGGGATGTTCAAACTGGAAAGTTAATTCTGGAAAGGAAAACGGTCTCAGTTTTTAAAGTCAAACCTCCAAACGAGAGTTGACAGTTTTGGGATATTTTGGAATTCCCAGATGTTCCTTAACTTCTTCAAAATGACCTCTTCTTTTGTTATGGCCTTGACAATACCATAAGCGACACCGAAATTCTCACATTTTACTCTAGACTGCCCATGTTGGGTTTTCACCCTAGAGTCTCCTTCTTTCTATTTTTTCATTTTTTTATTAAATGTTTCACCATGCATTCAAGAAATCAAGACTTATCCAAAAAGGATTTTTAACCGGAAAGGAGACCGAAGTCTCATGCATTTCTCTAAGAATAGACTCATCAATTTAAATGACCATGCTCGATCAAAATGGTCTTTTCCAGGTACGTAATGCAGGCCGAGGTTCGAGGTACTGAAAGAAAAGATAAATAGGCCCAAACATGTGTTTAAGGTGATCAAATCAAGGATCATTTCATGAGGAGGATTCTCTTCGAAACATTTGTCTTTGCTGAGCTTTCTCTTTATTCGATGATTTTCATCCGTTCTTTTCTTCCCTTTCTATTTTTTTTTGCTTTCATTTTTCTTTTTATCTCCCTTTTTTTTTGCATTTCTATTTTGACAAGGTGAACCCGTAGTTATTTGAAAGCTCAAATTTCTCTTTGATTCACGGCATTCTTTTTTTGTCTTTGAACCAAGACTTCATTATCTGTGACCTTTGAAAAGATCCTTCCTCGCATTTGCCCCCTAGTGTGGAGGGTGATCCTTGATTGGGGTTGAAAGAACAAAAGTATTCACTAAGCTCAAAAGGGGTAGCAAAAGGATATTTTATAATTTGTGAAAGGATGATGAAAGATGGCCATTTTTCATCTCAAGCACAAGCACGTAAATCGAAGAGTCATTCCCTAGAGGAAAATAATGAAAAGGTTTTTTCTTTCTTGAAACCATCTTGAATTTCATAAATGCATGATGCCACACTCGTTTTTCATTTTCTTTCTTTTCTTTTCTTTTCTTTTCTTTTCATTTTTTCTTTTTTAATGCATGCTCCGAAAATTGCTTCATCTTTATTCACCACGTGTCCTCCGTATCTACAAATGATGCACCATTTGATTGGTCATACAAATGAGACTTCGTATCATAACGAGGAACACCTCAAGTCTTTTTGGCTTCCCGAAGGGACTAGAAAGAATATGGCTCAAAAATAGCTTTTTTTTTTCTAGGAACACGAGAAAATCAGGTTTAGTCATTGTTACCTGAGACGTTAATCATGAAGTGACGTCTGGGCAACTCTTGTTTTGTGGTTACGGAAAGGGATGTGAATGGTTTTGGCATAACCTTGACACACATCAATTTACCATAATCCAGATTCCTGAAAAGGTTTCACTTGTTTGAGACACCAAAAAGCTCGAATTTTCTCAAAAAGTTTGTTCCATTGCTCATAACCTAAACTAGGATCTGCATTTTTCTTATTGCACTGACTATGGTTTCTGAAATTCAACAATATATTACTGGAAGCATTGGTTTTTCCAAACTCAAAAGATTCAAGCATGGGCAAGTCTGAAAGAGAGATGGAAGGATGTTGGGTCATTTCTAACAATGATCATCAATAATCTCAAGACTCCCCATCATTTCTTAATGTGAAGAAAGATTTTTTTTTTCTTTTAAGAACGCGTTCTTCAAAATCAAGAATTTCAAATTATCATTAAAACACAATAAACACAAAGCATTTGAAATTTATTTATTTCATGAGGATGCCAACATAAGACAAGTGCTTTCATGATGAGGCATAGAACTACATGCATATTCCTCAATGCTTGTCGACATGCTTTTAAAGGTAACCATTCTCATCCTCTAAACCCGTGGCGAAGAAACCAATTTATGGCAATGCGGATTTCCACTGTTCGACTAGCTCCGGAGTCAAAATGCCATCGTGGACAAGGCCTTCAATCTTTTCCTTCAGTTGTCTGCATTTTTCAGTTGAATGTCCAATTGCCCCCATGTGATACTCACACTTGCTGTTCGAGTCATAGCTCCTTGCTGATGGGTTTGGAGCTGTTTTCAAAGGCACAGGGGTAAGGTATTGGTTCCTCATTAGTAATTGCAACAGGTTGGAGATCGGGATTGAAAATTTCTCTTGGTTGCCCCGCGATCGTTTCTGGGAAACAGGCCTAGTTGCAGAAGCTGACATCGGATTAGGTGTTTGGATATTTGGAAGGTAAGGATAATGACTTGGAGAGACATTGGTAGAGTAACATGATTGATATGGAGAGACCCGGGGATATGGAGTGAATTCTCCCATAGCCTGGACATGTTCCTCCTTCCTTTCAGGTGTCTCGTTTCTCTCGGCATTGGATGTCTTATCTCCTTCGAGTTTTCCGTTCTTGATAGCATTTTCAATCATCTCTCCTGAGGTTACCATATCTGCAAAATTCTTTGTGGCATTGCCAACGAGTCTATCATAGTACGGAGCATGCAGTGTATTCACAAAAAGGACAGTAATTTCCTTTTGAGTCAGAGTCGGTCGTACTTGGGTGGCCATGTCCATCCACCTCTGAGCATATTCTTTGAAGCTCTCATTGGCCTTTTTCCCCATATTTTGCAAGGTTAACCTATCCGGTGCCATGTCGATCATGTGCTTATACTGAGTCTTAAAAGCTTATGCCAGATCTTTCCAAGAACGGATACAGCCCCGATCCAACCGACTATACCATCTTGCAGCTGACCCTGTTAAACTGTCTTGGAAGCAGTGGATTAACAGCTTGTCATTGTTGGTGTAGCCAGCCATTTTCCGACAAAACATCGTGACGTGAGTTGATGGACATTTCGACCCGTCATACTTTTCAAATTCAGGGGCCTTGAATTTTAGCGGAATCACCAAATCTGGGACCAAGCTGAGGTCATTCGGATCCGTATTCCCGAAAACGTCTATTCCTTCTATGGCTTTGAGTCTCTCTTCAAACAGATCATACTTCTGTTGCACTTCTGTGTCTTCCACTTGCTTTGCCACAAGTTTTTTCAGTTTTTCTTGTTCTAGTGAACCATCCTGGCTTGGAACAATAACTGGGTCTGAGGGGTGAAATTCCGAGTTCAATTGAAATTGTCCTCAGCCTTGTTGACTTGGTCGGTAAATCGGATCTTCGTTGTTGTTTACTTGAGGTCGAGGTTCTCCCCCTATGATCGATCCTTCAGCAACCCATTTTCCTCGGGTCAGCCTAGTCATCATCTCAATCATCTTGTCTATTTGCTCGTGTGACTCCTCTTGAGATTTTGTTATCTGTTCTCGTGTTTCTTGCTGAGATCTGGCTAACTGTTCTTGTAATTCTCTCTGTGCTCTTTCCACTCTATCCAGTCTATTTTGTTCATCCTCCATGGTTCCGGCCTGTGTCATAGAGGTACACAGTGATTCTTATACCTTTGATTTGGAAGAGAAATTCTTTCAAAGTTTTCGAAACTAAGCTGACTTCTTTTTTATTCTCCAAGTGTGTTTCATGATGCATGAGCTATGAATGCCGTGAATGTAACACGATGCCTGATGCACCCAAAAGAGTGTATCTTATTTAACCTTGCACTAAAAAGATAAATTGTAAGTATAGTAGTTAGCAAGGGTCGAGTCCTCAGGGATTGGGTTTTAGTTTATAAGTTAATAGTTTAAAACTTAAATTCAAGAACAATAAAAGAAAAGGGGTTTTTGAAGCCAGATTTAAACTAAAGTAAATAATAAGAATAAGATGCAAGGCGGTATAACCAGCCAATAAAAATATATATACTAAATTAGGCGGTATAACCAGCCAATAAAAATATATATACTAAATTAGGCGGTATAACCAGCCAATAAAAATAAAACAAAGTTAATATACAAATTAGGCGGTATAACCAGCCAATAAAAATAAATATAAAAAATAAGCAAACTAAAAGTAAGAAAACAAATAAGTAAGAAGAATCAAATATGAAAAATATGGTTAAGGTTTCATTCTCCACCACTAGACATCATTAAGAATCAATTTCAGATCTATCAATATCAACCAACTATCAAAGTTAACAACCGTAGATAACAACAAGCTCTGTTACCCCAATCTTTCCTTAGTTTGTCGTTAAATAGAACAAGCTCTCTATTTAATCTCTAACCATTAAACAACCTAGAATAAGCTCTCTAAATTCAATTTAATGGCAGCTTTATGATGAGAAAGATAGGTTGATCTAAGCAACAAACACATAAGCTCGGATTGTTCAACTTAGGTTATGTTCCACTTTGCAATTATTGAAAACTTGACCATAATCATTAATCACAAATTGCCACTTATGAATAGGAAATCAAGACAATTACACGGATCAAGACTCCTAAACTAGCAATAGATAATTATCAAGATCTATCTAGTTGTACACCTAAATAAATCTAGACAACATCATGAACAATTCTTGTAGAAGAACATAAGCAACTTTGATAGAAAATTAATGATAGATAGAATCTGAAAATCAATCACAAAACATGTCTAGGGCTTTGAAATCACCCTTAACCAAATAGAAGTTTAGCCTAGCATAGGCATTATAAACATAAAATTAAATAGAATCTAAGAAGAAAATAAAAGAAAGAAAGAAGTAGAAGAAGAAGAAGAATATTAATTATCCAACCTCTTGCTCTTTCTAAAGAAAAAGAAAACTAGAGAAAAGAAAGAAGAAGAAAACTTAGAGAATTTTATTACAATGGCTAATATCCTACCTATGTACAATATGATCCTCTACAATCATCCAAGGCCCTCTATTTATACACATTTTGGAAGGCTAAATGACAAGAGACAAGCTTTACAAATTTCAAAGGTAGGTATAATAGGTGGGTGAATTTTTCTAACAATTTTCGTCATATTGTATGACAATTTTGATCAGCCAACTTGATGGTCGATTTCTTCAATGTTGGAGGCCTGATCTGATCACATGGTCTTCTAGAAAAAGGTTCCCCTATCAGTTACGGATCCATAGCCGTTGGAATCAGCTCATTTGCTGATGTGGATAAGCAGATATGGGCAAAATACGAAAACATGTCAGCACAGACGTCATTGCACATCAGCCAACTTGATGGTCCATTTCGTCAATATTAGAGGCCTGATCTGATCATATGGTCTTCTAGACAAAGGTTCCCGTATCAGTTACGGATCCATAGCCATTGGAATCAGCTCATTTGCTGATGTGGATAAGCAGATATGGGCAAAATACGAAAACAGGTCAGCACAGACGTCATTGCACATCAGCCAACTTGATGGTCGATTTCGCTAGGGAAAACGACTCCGTTTCAAGAAGTATAAAACATGAAAAAGATAGATATTCCTCTTATCTTTGCACGGATACAAATTTCAGCCTTATTGCTTCAGTGAAACTCCAGATATAGCTGATATGGCAAAAGGTGTCGGAACTGGAACTGAACTGGATTTGCCCTTAATTCTAGTAATCTGAAATCACTCAAAGAAACTTGTGAAAAACACCAAATTACATAAAAATATAAAAGATCATAAACACAATTAGACTAAACAATAATAACTCGTATTTGACACAAAACAATAATAAAACATAACTAAAAACTATATAATTATACGAGTTATCACACCCCCACACTTAGATTGTTGCTAGTCCCTAGCAACGACTCAATAAAAATAAAATAAGAAAATCTAATCTAATCCACTTTCGTAGGAAATCACGGTGGCATTTAGCATGTGACACAAGCCTTTAAACCCCTAGGTGTCCCTAGTGGACGAGTTTAGTCTCGTGAGGGTTTACTAGAACGATACCCACAAACATTGAAAAATTAAAATATAAATAAACTTCATATAAATAAACTACATATACTAAAAATATTTACTCCTAATCCTTTCAATACAAATTAGAGACAATATTTGAACAAGTCTTATAAACTAATCAATAGCTTAAAAAATTTCACAAAAAATCATGCTTGAATGTAAATTGTTTGAGTTAAGCCAATATTAGCATAACATATCTCAATCAAAATAGTGCATGTTCAAATTTAATCTCAACTTCTCGCATGGGATACTCTCTTGATTTTCACTCTTTAAAGTAGTGGTAAAGTGTTTACACTCAATCAATCTCATGAAAACACTTCTACCATATGCTTGCCTGTCCACCTATTCTCCACTAAAAGATCATGCAACTTCATAAATCAAGAGGTCTTTAATCAAGGTTGTAATGGGGCCAAGGGGTTTGTAATGTGGTTGAAGAACAAAAGGATAAAGATATCACAAAGGTTCCAAAGAGTTCATAAAGTTTAGAGACATAAAAAGATTATACAAAGAAACTTCTCAAAACTCTTTACAAGTACATAGTCACCTAGGCCGGATATTCATGTTGGGCCTTTTCTTCATTCTAAACAACTTTGTAACATCTTTTTCTTTTTCCACAAATTCAAGAGATGATTCATTTTTTTTTATATAGGAATGTATTTTGCCAGTATTCCATTTCTTTTTCTCTTGACTTTTCTTTTCTTTTCCCCCACACTTATTTCTTGTTTCTAACCAAAAAATATCCCTTGTCTTTGCAACTTGTCTCAAATCATGCTAATTCATCTTTGGAACAAAGGTAAAGATATAAGTATATTTAGGTTAGGGACAAGTTATGGTTACCAAAGAGATAGCTTATTCAATGTAGGCTCAAATTGGTTCACTAAGGGTGTGTTCTCTTGGAACATCAATAAGGGATGGTTGTTTGGCCCTGGCTAAAAATCCTAATGCCTCTATCATATTTATGTTGTCACATGCATCAATATAGTCTCAAATGGTTTAAAGCAAGTTCTAGAGAATCATGTAATCATAAGAGCACTCAAGAAAGAAATTAGATTGATTTGTATAATGCATCAATCATTTTAGGCTCAAAAACTCACAAGAATGATTATACAAGTCAGATTAAGTCTAAACATGCTTCTTTCTCAATCAACATATCATATTAACATTGGCTCATAAAAAGGTTGACATCAAGCTCAATTCTCATGAAAATCTTCTCACTAATAAATATGTTTTAGACTTATGCAATTCATATCTCATCATTGTATTAAAAAGGAACTAAAACACACTAAAAAATAATAATAATAATAAAGACTCATAAAAAAAAAATAGTAGACAAAAATAAAAGAAATCCTAAATCATTCCCCCCACACTTAATTCTTACATTGTCCTCAATGTAAGTCTATTAACCCAAATGAAAGAATCATGTGTAAGAGAAAAGAACTAATAACATAAGAATAGGAATAACTAGACTCAAAACAAAACAAACTCATGCAACCTAAATAATCCTAAAATACTAAACAAAAATTAACAAGTAAACGTAAAAAGATTAAAATCAAACTGACAAGGTATGTCTCAAGTCTCCCTTACTCAGACCTTGTTCAGAATGAATACTTCTAAATTGCTTAAAACACAACAAACTCTCTTTTTTTTTTTTTTTTGAAAAGAAGAAATCAAACTGACAAGGTATGTCTCAAGTCTCCCTTACTCAGACCTTGTTCAGAATGAATACTTCTAAATTGCTTAAAACACAACAAACTTTTTTTTTTTTTTTTTAAGAAGGTAAAATTTAGGAGATATTACCTGTAGAGGTTGCTAACCACTTATTATAACTGAGACACAACAAACAAAATGTTAGATAATGTCACAAAGACAAAGTGCAATCCACTCCTTGCTCGTCCATATCTCTTTTTCTTTTTCCGAGCGTTTGCGAAACAACCGTAGCAGATAAATACTCATAAGCTTGGAGCTTTTTGAGTAAATCTTCAATGGTTGTAGCAGAAATTATGGTTCTCCTTGCCTCTGAAAACATGAATCCATTATCCACAGCATTATCTAAATATGAAAGCAAATTACTAAAATAACCATTAATATTAAGCAAACCAATGGGTTTCTTATTTGTGACCAAAGATGACCAAGAAGCCACGCAAGCTATTTCTTCCAATGTACCCAGACCTCCTGGTAAAGCAATGAATGCATCGGCAGAATGGTACATGATTGTTATCCGTTCAAGGATACTCCAGACTTGTATTTCCTTACCCACGGTAGGTCCACAAAAACTTGTGAATAGTTTTGGCACGACTCCTAGAACTGGACTTCCTCCGGCGTGTGCTGCTGTAGCGACTGCTCCCATTAAACCCGTACTACCGCCTCCATAAATCAACTGGATCTTTTGTTGGGCAAGTATTACTCCAACTCTTATGGCTTCATCAGCAAATATGTTGTTTTTCCCTGGATAAGCACCTCCAAAGACACAAATTTTTTTAATGCGTTGGGACGAAGTACTTTCCATTTTTTTTCTTTTTCGAGTGCCTGAAAGAGAATGAGTACATGGTGTAATATATAGAGGACTGAGTAGTGAATCAGACAAGAGTAATAATGTCGCCGAAAGTGTATCTGACCTGTCAGAAGAAAATGTTAACCTAACAAAAGATTTTTGCGTGATTTCAGGAAGAAAATCAAAAAGAGAAGAAAAAAATCAACCGTAAAAGACAAATAAAAAAAACGAGAATGATTACACAAATCGAACAACACGTAAATTAAACCAAAATGAAGTTATTGCAAATCAAACCAAAAGCTGAGAAGTCATTTATTGTAGTTGTGATTGTGGCTCACATCTTCCTCTGGTTTTACGTCCAGAAACGGCTTAAACGCCTTCTATGAGTCGAGGATATGCTTCCCATCCAGTTTTCTTACAAGCTGGCAAACAGGGTCTTTTAACATCAGATTCCCAAGATGTTGCCATTCCCTTTGGAATTGCGGCCATAAATCAAGAATTTCTCTTTGTACATCTCCACTAGGATGCGTCTCAAGAGAAAGTTGGATATTACCCAAATTCTCCTTACTCAGTCCATCCTTAATGAATTCAATTTTATCATCTCGATTAGAGGACGGAATCCCAATAGAACGACATTTACCGTTACACGTCCATCGTGCACATTTGTGGCAATTTGAACTCATGCGCTTTGCTCGTCGCTTCTTTGCAAAAGTGCTTCTACCTGTACCTGGTAAATGTAAAACAGGAAGATATTCATCTTCACGTACCTTGGCTTCAATTATCCAACGTATGTCTCCAGGAATCCCTTTTTGCATAAGCATTCTTAATCTTTCAAATCGAACTTGGTAAAGCTTCAGTAAAATATTTCGAGGAAAAGGAGGAAATCGTTTCTGCAATCTTGTGAGAATATCATCCATCCTGAAAAAAAAATGAAAAAAAATGAAAGAGAAATTGGAAGAGAAATTTATATACAATATCAGTTTTGTGGGTAGCTGATGGAACCGATTTAAATAATCACGGAGTACCGTTATCCGCCATTTAACCGGGGTTAAAAAAATTAAAAATTATATTTACATCTAGTTATTTTCAAAACAAGGATCAGAAAGAAAAACAACATAAAAAGACTCAAAAACAAAACACTCTAAATAAAATCCTAAATTCTTCCCCCCACACATAATTCTTACATTGTCATTAATGTAATGCTATTAATCCCAAATGAAAGAATCATGTGTAAGTGAAAAGAACTAATAAACAAAATAAACTTATGCAGCCTAAATGAACTTAGAAACACTAAACACAATTAGCAAAGAAACATAAGAAAAAGATAAAGAAAAAGAGAGCAAATCTGAGGATGGCAGTTTGGCAATGCTTTCACTAATTAGGCTGCCTCCCCCAATTAGCACTTGATTGATTGTTTTCAGCCTAGCCAATTCCCCTTCTTGGCTTTTTAGGATCTTTTGGCTTAGACATGAAACTTCTCGGATTTTTGCGTTTTGGAGGAAGTTTTCTTTGCAAAACAGCCAATGCCTTCTCCCCCACACGTATTATTTCATCATTCTTGGTGGGGTATAGCTCTTTGAGGAATTGTGCATATCTTGGTACTTGTCTAATGGCATCCACAAGCAAGCTGTTTAAGGTTTCCAAAAATTGTTGTTCATGTTCCTCCTTTTTGGACTTTGCAAATCTGCTAGGAAAAAGTGGAGAAGGAACATTAGTAGAAATAAGAACCTTAAAAGCTACCTGAGGTGTCAAAGTACTCTCAATTTGAATGGTGGCTTCATTATCCTCAAGAAGTGAATCCATCTTTGGTTTTGTCTCATCCTCATCTTGTTCCTCATTTCTCAAGGTCACAATAGTAGCATTCTCCTTTGGGTTAATCACCGTTTGGGAAGGGAGTGCTAGAGATCTTTCTGCTACTAATTCCACCGTACTACTAGCCAATAGGCTTATTTGCCTTTCCAAACTCTGGATGCTTGCCCTTGTTTCCTGTTGAAATTGCAAAGTATCAGTAACAAGAGAATATACAAGATCTTCTAAAGAAGTACCTGAGTTTTGAGTCATATGTGGTGGTTGAAAAAGATCTGGTTCTTGAGACCATGATTGATTGAAGCTAGATGGATGAGTGTAATTGGCATAAGGATCTACTTCTTGGTAATTTTTCGAGTAGCCATAATTAGTATGATCCCACCATCCCTCATGGTAAGTGTTGGAGTAATGATCATGCGGTTGGTCTTGGAACCATTGATGGCCTTGACATCCTCCAATGGCCAATTGTTGAACTGAAGAAGTGAGATTGGCTTGTTGATTCTCCATGTTCATGTATGCCACCAACTCTTCAAGTGTTAGATTGCTCAATTCCATTGTTTTTTTTTTTTTTTTTTTTTTAAATTTGAAAAGAAAAACTTGTATGTACAAGAAAATAAAACTAATTAGAACTGAAAATAAGAATAAACCAAGTAACAAATAAACTAAAGCAAACAATCCCCGGCAACGGCGCCAAAAATTTGATGCACCCAAAAGAGTGTATCTTATTTAACCTTGCACTAAAAAGATAAATTGTAAGTATAGTAGTTAGCAAGGGTCGAGTCCTCAGGGATTGGGTTTTAGTTTATAAGTTAATAGTTTAAAACTTAAATTCAAGAACAATAAAAGAAAAGGGGTTTTTGAAGCCAGATTTAAACTAAAGTAAATAATAAGAATAAGATGCAAGGCGGTATAACCAGCCAATAAAAATATATATACTAAATTAGGCGGTATAACCAGCCAATAAAAATAAAACAAAGTTAATATACAAATTAGGCGGTATAACCAGACAATAAAAATAAATATAAAAAATAAGCAAACTAAAAGTAAGAAAACAAATAAGTAAGAAGAATCAAATATGAAAAATATGGTTAAGGTTTCATTCTCCACCACTAGACATCATTAAGAATCAATTTCAGATCTATCAATATCAACCAACTATCAAAGTTAACAACCGTAGATAACAACAAGCTCTGTTACCCCAATCTTTCCTTAGTTTGTCGTTAAATAGAACAAGCTCTCTATTTAATCTCTAACCATTAAACAACCTAGAATAAGCTCTCTAAATTCAATTTAATGGCAGCTTTATGATGAGAAAGATAGGTTGATCTAAGCAACAAACACATAAGCTCGGATTGTTCAACTTAGGTTATGTTCCACTTTGCAATTATTGAAAACTTGACCATAATCATTAATCACAAATTGCCACTTATGAATAGGAAATCAAGACAATTACACGGATCAAGACTCCTAAACTAGCAATAGATAATTATCAAGATCTATCTAGTTGTACACCTAAATAAATCTAGACAACATCATGAACAATTCTTGTAGAAGAACATAAGCAACTTTGATAGAAAATTAATGATAGATAGAATCTGAAAATCAATCACAAAACATGTCTAGGGCTTTGAAATCACCCTTAACCAAATAGAAGTTTAGCCTAGCATAGGCATTATAAACATAAAATTAAATAGAATCTAAGAAGAAAATAAAAGAAAGAAAGAAGTAGAAGAAGAAGAAGAATATTAATTATCCAACCTCTTGCTCTTTCTAAAGAAAAAGAAAACTAGAGAAAAGAAAGAAGAAGAAAACTTAGAGAATTTTATTACAATGGCTAATATCCTACCTATGTACAATATGATCCTCTACAATCATCCAAGGCCCTCTATTTATACACATTTTGGAAGGCTAAATGACAAGAGACAAGCTTTACAAATTTCAAAGGTAGGTATAATAGGTGGGTGAATTTTTCTAACAATTTTCGTCATATTGTATGACAATTTTGATCAGCCAACTTGATGGTCGATTTCGTCAATGTTGGAGGCCTGATCTGATCACATGGTCTTCTAGAAAAAGGTTCCCCTATCAGTTACGGATCCATAGCCGTTGGAATCAGCTCATTTGCTGATGTGGATAAGCAGATATGGGCAAAATACGAAAACATGTCAGCACAGACGTCATTGCACATCAGCCAACTTGATGGTCGATTTCGTCAATATTAGAGGCCTGATCTGATCATATGGTCTTCTAGACAAAGGTTCCCGTATCAGTTACGGATCCATAGCCATTGGAATCAGCTCATTTGCTGATGTGGATAAGCAGATATGGGCAAAATACGAAAACAGGTCAGCACAGACGTCATTGCACATCAGCCAACTTGATGGTCGATTTCGCTAGGGAAAACGACTCCGTTTCAAGAAGTATAAAACATGAAAAAGATAGATATTCCTCTTATCTTTGCACGGCTACAAATTTCAGCCTTATTGCTTCAGTGAAACTCCAGATATAGCTGATATGGCAAAAGGTGTCGGAACTGGAACTGAACTGGATTTGCCCTTAATTCTAGTAATCTGAAATCACTCAAAGAAACTTGTGAAAAACACCAAATTACATAAAAATATAAAAGATCATAAACACAATTAGACTAAACAATAATAACTCGTATTTGACACAAAACAATAATAAAACATAACTAAAAACTATATAATTATACGAGTTATCAATGCCCATATGATGCATGTAAAGAATAAACTAATTAATGCATGAGCATGTACAATGAGTGACCATGTATGTCACGAATGCGTGACCTTATTGTTATGACTGCAATCACGATGTCGATATGATGCATGTAAAGAATAAATAAATTGATATACTGGTATGTACGGAGAACGATCATGAATGTCACTAATGTATTCTACAATGAATGACCATGCATGTTATGATTGCAATATGGTGCAAATTTGATTTGTAAAGAATAAACAATATAATGCATGAATATATACAAAAAACTATTCGATAATTGGATTAACATGATTTGGACTGAACTTACTTATTCAACAATTTCATTGCACAAACCTTGCCCCCAAATTCGATCCGCAAAATTTTTTTTTAAACATATTTTTCTCGCAAAAACCAAAATATTATTTCCAAAAAAAAAAAAAACCAATTTTTATTAAAAACTTTTGGGGTAGTGGGTCTTATCATGGTACAGATGTCCAAATATTTGTTCAACACTACCGGTTTGCAATTCTCATTTAATCAACAACAAGTGTCTATGCGGTTTATCAAATGAGATTATTATCATCGTGAAATCAAAAATACAACTATAAATGTACATGCTTTATTTAAGAGGGCATTAGTGCATGAAATATACGAGATGTACGAAAAGAAAGAATTTTCATATTTACAAATTCAAAAAGTTAACGAACATTTGCCCCGACAGTATCAACTTATTTAAGCATCACTGTGCCTTCAGAGCGAAAAATGAAACTTATTGCGGGTAGCACGATGTACGTTCATCATTACCCGATTTACAGTTCTTGTTCGGAATGTAAGACAAATAGCGAAAGATCACAAATGTTCCTTCCTAATTTTGGGGATACCTGATCGGAAATTCGATATGGCTCCAACTAAGTTCACTACATGAGGTTGAATTAGGTTCTAAAAAAAACCCAAATTGCTCCTCACTGTCGCCCGTGAAGGCTAGTAAGGCCTCCCGATTTAAACGGGTTCAATTTGTTGGAGTATATTTTCCATGCTTATGCGGAGGTTACCACCTCACGAAAACGTAGGTACTTTATTACCCCGAAAGTGTTTCGCTAGCCCATGCGGAGGTTATTACCTCACGAGAGCGTAGGTACTTTACTTCCACCTATAAGGATATAGCTCGGGTATAGAGCTTATGTATGAAATGCACGAGCTCGTGTATAAGAAGGAACGGACAAACCTTCGACTACTTGTTTACGACTCTTTATTCTAAACATTCCACGATTATAAAAAAAATAAACGAGATAAAAAAAATATGAATAAAGAATTAACAAATATCAAAGTGTAATTCCAAGCAAAATAAAAATAAAGAAAGAAAGAAAATAAAGAGAATTAAAATTAAATACCGATTAAATCCATTAATTCGAGATTTTAAAATAACACATGATCAATTTGTGGCTCGACTCTCAAAGGTCCCCAGTGGAGTCGCCAAGCTGTCATAATGGTTTTTCGAACGCTAAGACGATTTTGAAAACATAAAATGGAGTCGCCACCAATCTTTTTGTAGGTGTGATTGGCCACCTATTAAAACCGGTTTTAGTAAAATATTTTAAAATTAATTAAATCATTTTAAAACCAATTTCGAAGTCCGCGCTTTAAACTAGAGAGTAAAACATAATTGGGTTCGGGAGTCGGTTACGTGCGGGGAAGGATTAGCACCCCCGCAACGCCCGTTTAGAAAACGGTACCATTTAATCACGTGTTATCTTAAATCTCGATTTAATGGACTTAAAATCACTATTTAAAAATAATTCTCTTTTATTTTCATTTCATTTTATTTTAAAAAAACATGTTTATTATTATTTTTTGAATTTTTTGAGCAGTTATTATTTTTTTCAAAAAACGAAAGTGAACATAAATTTATTATCGAAAATACTCATTAAATATTCCCAACACTCTTGGTGGTATTTAACGAGATCTTCTCACCTCGAGATATCTTAGGAATCACAACCGTGATATCCTTCGAATTCCGTCGTCGGCAATTTACATCCATTTTCTATTTAAATGCGTATGATGCGAATATTTAAATATCGGATGCATACGACTTAGCATATAACTATAAAATTAAACATGCAAATCATAATATTAAAAACACGAGCATAGCGAAATATCGAGCGCATAAACATTCACTATTTATTTATTTTTATTATTTCCATTTTATTTTATTTATTTATTTTTTGAAAATGAATTTTTGTATCGAGCATGTCGCTAAATACTCCCACCACTCGTGGTGATATTTAACGAAATTCTCTCACCTCAAGATATCTTAGGAATCACTACCGTGACGTCCTTCGAATTCCGACGTCGGTAATTCACATTTCTTAAAACCTTCTTCCTTTTGAAAGTGTAAAATACTTTTAATAATTATTTCCGAAATAAAAGAAATTATCTATGTAAGAATAATTCTCGAATCACCCCGCTATTTTCGACAATGTTTTGATTATTATTCTTACTCGGACCATTTCAAAGAACGATTGATACTCTGACCATCCCGAGAAAGAAATCCGTTTTTAGAGAATTTTATTTATCGAAAATAATTTAAAAGACATGTATTACTTAGAAGAATTATTATTTTAATATTTTAAAATCGAAACAGAAAAATATATCGAATGCCGGATGAAAATAAATAAATAAAAAATAATAAAGAAAATTAAAATCATACATGAAAAATGTCGAGAATCCGAAATTCCAAATGCCGAACTTGATCTTCGTAAAATTCTTTGTTCTTCCTCGACCACCTGAAAAATGTCAAAAAATCCAAAAAAAATCAAAATGTCAAAATCGATAATCGTGAACCTTTCTTTTTATTTTTTTTTAATTTTTTTTAATTAATTTTTTTTAATAATTTTAACATTTTTTTAAATTTTTCTTAATTTTTCTTAATTTTTTTTTTATTTTTTTATCCTATTTTTTTATTTTCCTTATTTTTTATTTTTCTATTATTTTTTTTATTTTTCCCTTATTTTTTTTAAAATTTAATTTATTTGTTATTATTATTTTGTTATTTTTTATTTTTATTTTATTTTATTTTATTTTCTTTTCTTTCTTTTTCTTTTTTTTTTTGCCCAAAGAAACAGGCCTGGGCTGCTGGGCCCAAGGCCTGGTCAGCTGAGCCCAGGCCCGTTCTTTCTCTTTTTTTTTTTTTTCTTTCTTCTCCTCCCTGGCCCAATATCAGGCCTGGGCTGCTGGGCCCAAGGCATGGTCCGATTCTGGTCAGCTGGGCCCAGGGCCTAGCCTGCTGGGCCTAGGGCCTGGCCCAGTTCTTCCCTTTTTTTTTTTTTTTGGGTCGCGCGGATCCCGAGTCGACCCGCGGGTCGACGCGCGGGTTTGCGCGACCCGCTCTAGGGAGCGGGTCGGGTGCGCGGACCCCGGGTCGACCCGCTCTAGGGGGCTATAAAAGCCCCCCATTTTTTTTATTTCTGTTTTTTTTCCTTCTCTCTCTTCTCTCATTCTTCTCTCTCCTAGTTCTTCCCCCAAACCCAGAAAACACCCCCAAACCTAGAAACCGGCGGCCGGACCATCGTGCCGGCCGCCATACTCCACCGCCGGCCGTCGCGTCGGAGCTCCGATGAGCTCCAAAACCCTTACCCAGTCGCGGTTTGGCCTCCCCTCCTTGATTTCGGGCTCCGTTTCACCCGAATCGGTGCCGAACCCCATAGATCTAGGGAGCATCTCTTCGACTACAAAATCTCCGATCCGATCCAGATCGGTTCCAGATCGGGTCCGATCCTCCTCCGATGAGCTCCGCTGCTCGAAACCTCCGTGGAAGCGATTCGAATCGCTTCCGAACCCCCCTTTTGCGGTCGTTTTCTCTTTTTTTTTCTAGGTTTTTTGCTGCGATTGTGGGCTTTTGTTGTTTTTTTTCTTTTTTGCAGGGTTTGTTTTGAAAGGAGGGGTCCGATTTGGGTCCCTGGGGTTGAGAGGTTTTTTTGGTGGGGAAAAGCTTCCCTCCTCCCCTTTTCGGATCCGGGTTCAGAAAGGGGTTTTATGGATGGTGGCGTGGGGGGTGGTTGGCGTGTTGGGGTGGCTGTGCAGGGTTGGTGGTGGCGTGTGGGGGAGGGTGGCGTGTGGCAGTTGGGGTTGCAGGGCTAGGGTTTCTGTTGCCTAGGGTTAGGTTGGTAGTGGGTAAGGGGAAATGGGCCAGTGGGCAGGCCCATCAATTGGGCCCGAAAATTGGGCCTGCATTGGGCCTGGTCAGCAGGCCTGGTGGGCCTACGGATCGGGCCTGCTGAATAGCAGACCCTGTTTGCAAATGGCCCAGGTCGGATTCGAATCCGACCCGGGCTAAAAACCGTTGCTACAGGCACCCACAATAGCGATCTGGGATGTGGTGTTGAGTCTCTTAATTAAAAGTGGTTGACTGTAATTCCTCTCATTGTCCTTCCCAAATTCTCTTTCAATATCATCATCATCATCATCCTCATTCTCACTCACTTCTTTATCTTCTTGATCCATTAGTTTAGTACTATTATAATTTCCTTATGTTATTGTTTATCTACCTGACTCCTGATATAATCGTAAAATATTAGTTCATTCCAGAATTCAGTTTCAAAGCAAAAACAAGTAGGAACCCAAAATCAGCAAAAGCAAAGAGATGCAACTCAACCCTTACTACCATTGCCAATCCTCATTCTCAAATCTGAAATCTTACTTACAGCCATATATAATACTAACATACAAAACAAAACAAAAGAAACATACAGATTTGTTCAGTGAATCCTGAGAAAGGGTGGGTTTTATTTAATTTAATTGTTGGTTGAGTTTGTAGTTTGTAGACAAAAAGAGAAGAAGATTGATGGGGCCTCAGTTGTAAATCACGATGAAACAGAAGAGGAAACAGCAAAAGAATAGAAGAGCAGAGAAGAAGAAGAAATACAGAGTCAGTTAAGGAAGATAGAATAAGGAGAGAAAGGAATTCAGAGAGTATGGAAGGCAACTTGTGTATATTCATTCATGCCCACTACTGTAGCGATACGCAGTATATATCCACCAGGAATCTCGGTTCCAAATATAACAACCAGAAAGTAAATAAAGGAAAATAAGGAAATAAGAAAAACGGTAACAACTAGTAACAAACTCTAAATCCTAGTAACAAACTAGTAACAACCAGGAATCTCAGCTACCAGCAGAAACGCATCACTTTGTAGCAACTACCAAAACGCATTATTTCATTAAATCCCTTGTGCCTGCATCAATACCTCCCTGTCAAGACAATCCTTGTCCTCAAAGATTGAAGTTTGGAAACTTTAACTGAAGCTCATGAAGGATCTCCCAGGTAGCATCCTCAGGGAAAGTATTTGTCCATTGCATCAACACTTCCGTAACTGCACGATTTCCCCGTTTCCCTATTCTCCTTTCTAAAATTTGAGCAGGTTCTTTAATCACGGTACCATCATTTCCCACAATTGGTAACTGAGAGGCAGAAGGATTGTTACCAATAGACTTCTTCAGCTGTGACACGTGAAATGTAGGATGGACCTTAGAACTAGGTGGAAGTTGGAGTTTGTAGGCCACTTTACCAATCTTCGCAAGTATCTGGAAATGCCCAAAATATTTTGGGGATAGTTTCATGCAACTTCGATGACTCACAGTTTGCTGCCTGTAAGGTTGCAACTTCAAGTACACCATATCATATACTTGAAACTACCTATCACTCCTTTTTCTATCAGCCAGACTTTTCGTTCGATCTTGACCTAGCCTAAGGTAGAACTTCAGCATCTTGATAGCTGCTTCTCGTTGCTGTAAACTTCTGTCAACCGTAGCTATCAATGATTCCCCTACTAAGTACCGGAGGTGCACTGGAGGTGTGATGCACCCAAAACAGTGTATCTTGTTTAACCTTGCACTTAAAAAAAATCAATTGTAGAGTATAGTGATTAGCAAGGGTCGAGTCCTCAGGGATTGGGTTTTAATCTATGAGTTATTAGTTTATAACTTAGGTTCAAAGAAAACAAAATAAAAGGGGGTTTTGAAATGGTTTTAAAAATAAGCAAACAAGAAAAGTAAGATGCAAGTAAGAAATAAGAAATCAAATATGAGAGAAATATGGTTAAGGTTTCATTCTCCACCACTAGACATCATTAAGAAACAATTTCAGATCTATCAATATCAACCAACTGTCAAAGTTAACAACCGTAGATAACAACAAGCTCTGTTATCCCAATCTTTCCTTAGTTTGTCGTTAAATAGAACAAGCTCTCTATTTAATCTCTAACCATCAAACAACCTAGAATAAGCTCTCTAAATTCAATTTAATGGCAGCTTTAAGATGAGAAAGATAGGTTTATCTAAGCAACAAACACATAAGCTCGGATTGTTCAACTTAGGTTATGTTCCACTTTGCAATTATCGAAAACTTGACCATAATCATTAATCACAAATTGCCACTTATGAATAGGAAATCAAGACAATTACACGGATCAAGACTCCTAAACTAGCAATAGATAATTATCAAGATCTATCTAGTTGTACACCTAAATAAATCAAGACAACATCATAAACAATTCTTGTAGAAAAACATAAGCAACTTTGATAGAAAATTAATGATAGATAGAATCTGAAAATCAATTACAAAATATGTCTAGGGCTTTGAAATCACCCTTAAGCAAATAAAAGTTTAGCCTAGCATAGGCATTGTAAACATAAACATAAAATTAAAGAGAATCTAAGAAGAAAATAAAAGAAAGAAAGAAGAAGAAGAAGAATATTAGTTATCCAGCCTCTTGCTCTCTCAAAAACAAAGAAACAAAGAAAAAAATCAGAATTTGATGCTTGGGGAAGTGTAAATTTCGTATGCCCCCTTAATCTCTATTTATAGGCAATAGCTAGGGCATCAAACAAGTGAATTTCAGCTCTCTCCCTTCAATAAATGCTGACTTGTGGCTAAAGTTAAGGAAAAGTGGCTGACTTTTGTGTTTTAAGGAAAGATATAAGCCTTGGCAGCCAAGTTTGAATAAAGTAGGAAAGTTTTAGTCAAAGCACTCTTTAATGAAGAGAGATTACAAACTTGCAGGCAAAGTAAGTGCAAGGAAGGAAAATCTTGGCTGATTTAATTCTCTTACTTTGACTAGGATTAGCTTTAAGGAAACATACTTGCAATTAATGCAATTAATGCAAGTTGACAGCCACTAATCCTTCTTTGGTAAGGATAAACATAAATGTCAGCTAGGGTATTAAGAAAAAGATGAGATTTGCGGCTAGGGTATTTTCTGCCACTATGATTGTTTAGGGAGATATTCCAATGCTGATTGGGATGACCAATTATTATCCGATTTAGGGCCATGACCAACCGTTGGAAAGGTAATCAAGTGATATTCAAAAGTCAAGAAGGAAGTTTCTTCGAATAAAGAGTCTAAAATCATGTTTTCTTAGCAACAAGCTCCGGAGGTCAAATCTGTCTTCTTGCTTTGCACCAAGAATTTGATCTTTTTGACTCCCAACTCTTTTTCCATCTTGTGATTTCACTTTTGTAAGGTCTTTAACATCCTAATTGACATGTATTGACTTCATCTCCTCCAAAATACCTACAAAGCATAAAAACCTAGTAAAATGTCAAGGAAGTAAGAATCAAAGCACAAAGTATAAGGAAATTAAATAAGAAAATGTATGAAATTAAGCACTTATCAAATTCCCCCACACTTAATCTTTTGCTAGTCCTCGAGCAAAATCAAATAGACACAAGGTAAGAAAAACCTAATCTAATCCTCTTTCAATACAAATTAGAGACAATCATTGAACAAGTCTTATAAACTAATCAATAGCTTAAAGAGTTTCACAAAAAATCATGCTTGATAGTAAATGGTTTGAGTTAAGCTAAAATTAACATAACATATCTCAATCAAAATAGTGCATGTTCAAACTTAATCTCAACTTCTCACATGGGATTCACTCTTTAAAGTACTGGTGAAGTATTTACACTCAATCAATCTCATGAAAACAGTTTCTACCATATGCTTGCTTGTCCACCTATTCTCCATTACTTAGATCATGCAACTTCATGAATCAAAAGGTCTTTATGCAAGGTTATTATGGGGCCAAGGGGTAATAATGTGGCTAAAGAATAAAAGATAAAGGATATTACAAAAGTTCCAAATATTTTATAGAGTTTAGAGACATAATAAGATTTATACAAAGAAACTTCTCAAAACTCTTTACAAGTACATAGTCACATAGGCCGGATATTCATGTTGGGCCTTTTCTTCATTCTAAACAACTTTGTAACATCTTTTTCTTTTTCCACAAGTTCAAGAGATGATTCATATTTTTTTTTTCATTTTTTTTTCACATAGAAATGTATTTGCCAGTATTCCATTTCTTTTTCTCTTGACTTTTCTTTTCTTTTCCCCCCACACTTATTTCTTGTTTCTAACCCAAATTTTCAATAGATCTTCCTTGTCTTTGCAACTTGTCTCAAAACATGCTAATTCATCTTTGGAACAAAGGTAAAGATATAAATAAGTATATTTAGGTTAGGGACAATTATGGTTATCAAAGAAATAGCTTATTCAATGTAGGCTCAAATTGGTTCACTAAGGGCGTGTTCTCTTGGAACATCAATAAGGGATGGCTGTTTGGCCCTGGCTAAAAATCCTAATGCCTCTATCATATTCATATTGTCACATGCATCAATATAGTCTCAACAAGGTTTAAAGCAAGTTCTAGAGAATCATGTAATCATAAGAGCACTCAAGAAAGAAATTAGATTGATATGTATAATGCATCAATCATTATAGGCTCAAAAACTCACAAGGATGATTATACAAGTCAGATTTAAGTCTAAACATGCTTCTTTCTCAATCAACATATCATATTAACATTGGCTCATAAAAAAGTTGATATCAAGCTCAATTCTCATGAAAATCTTCTCACTAATAAATCTGTTTTAGACTTATGCAATTCATATCTCATCATAGTATTGAAAGTAACTAAATCACACTAAAAACAACATAAAAGACTCAAAAACAAAACACTCTAAATAAAATCCTAAATTCTTCCCCCCACACATAATTTTTACATTGTCCTCAATGTAATGCTATTATCCCCCAATGCAAGAATTATGTGTAAGAGAAAAGAACTACTAAACAAAACAAAAGAAAAACAATAAAAGATAGAATGATGGAGAGTAAGGAATATGCAAATCTGATATAATAGATGCTCTCCATCCTTTTGGGTTGCCTCCTAAGAAGCGCTTGGTTTATTGTCCTCAGCCTGACTTAGACCCATGCCATTATTATTCAACATAATTTGGCTCAAAAGGTGGTAACTCCTCCACATCTTGTATTGGAAAGTTCTTATAGTAAGGCTTCAATCTATGACCATTCACTTTGAATGCCTTATCTGTTTTTGGGCTTTGGATTTCAACTGCACCATGATTAAATACATTAGTAATAACAAAAGGTCCAACCCAACGAGAACGTAACTTACTTGGAAATAACTTAAGGCGTGAATGGAAGAGAAGAACTTTTTGTCCAACAACAAAGTCCTTTCTTGATATCATCTTGTCATGGAATGCCTTAGTCTTTTCCTTGTAAATCCTAGAATTCTCATAGGCATCATTCCTTATCTCCTCTAATTCTTGTAGGTCAAGTTTTCTTTGCTTACCTGTGTCATCCATCTCCATGTTGCATTGTTTGATAGCCTAATATGATTTATGTTCCAATTCAACCGGAAGATGACAAGGCTTACCATAAACAAGTCGATAAGGAGACATACCAATGGGTGTCTTATATGCTGTCCTATAAGCCCAAAGTGCATCATCAAGTCGTGAACTCCAATCCTTCCTATTTGGATTAACTGTCTTTTCAAGGATGGACTTAACTTCTTGGTTTGACACTTCAGCTTGCCCACTAGTTTGAGGATGATATGAGGTGGAGACCTTGTGTGTGATGTTATACTTCCTCAAAAGTGCTTCCATAGTCCTATTGCAAAAGTGAGTACCTCTATCGCTGATTATGGCCTTTGGTGTTCCAAACCTAGCAAAGATGTTAGTCTTGACAAAATCTGAAACAACTTTAGAGTCATTAGTCCTAGTGGATTTTCCTTCCACCCACTTTGAAACATAATCAACGGCAAGTAAAATATAAAGATTACCAAAAGAAGAAGGAAAAGGTCCCATGAAATCCATGCCCCATACATCAAAAATTTCAACAATAAGTATTGGAGTTTGAGTCATTTGATTTCTAGCACCTAAGTTACCTGTTCTTTGGAAACGATCACATGACTTGCAAAAGAGGTATGCATCTTTGAATATAGTAGGCCAATAAAATCCAGAATCAAGAACTTTCATGGCTGTTCTTTTGGATCCAAAGTGTCCTCCACATGCATAAGAGTGACAAAAGGTGAGAATAGATTGAAATTCAGATTCGAGTACACACCTTCTTATAATCTGATCGGAGCAATGCTTCCAAAGGTAAGGATCATCCCATATGTAGTATTTGGCATCACTCTTGATCTTATTTCTTTGAGCTTGTGTCAACTCTTGTGGCAACTTCTTGGTAACTAAGTAATTAACAATATCGGCATACCAAGGAGTTGTTGTACTTATAAAAAGAAGCTGCTCATCCGGAAAGTTCTCATTCAAGGGTAGTGCATCCTCTTCATGAACTAAACGGCTAAGGTGGTCCGCAACCAGGTTGTCACTACCTCTCTTATCTTTTTATCTCCAAATCAAACTCTTGTAAGAGAAGTATCCATCTAATCAACCTTGGTTTGGCCTCCTTCTTAGTGAGTAAGTACCTAAGGGCTGCATGGTCAAATATACAATTACTTTAGTACCAATTAAATAAGATCGAAAATTTTCTAAAGCAAATACAACAGCCAAAAGTTCTTTTTCAGTAGTGGAATAGTTAAATTGAGCATCATTAAGAGTTCAGGAGGCATAATAAATGGCATGTGAGGCTTTGCCAACCCGTTGGCCCAAAACAGCTCCAATGGCATAGTCACTAGCATCACACATGATTTCAAAAGGTACATTCCAATCTGGTGGTTGCATGATAGGAGCTGATGTCAAGAGTCCCTTCAATGTTTCAAACGCCTCTTTGCATTTGTCATCAAAGTGGAAAACCACATCTTTTTGTAGTAGCTTGCAAAGAGGTAATGTGATCTTTGAGAAGTCTTTGATAAATCTCCTATAGAAACCTGCATGTCCAAGAAAAGAACGAACCTCTCTCACATTTGTGGGAGGTGGTAAAGAATACATAATATTTATTTTAGATTTATCAACCTCTATCCCTCTAGAAAAAATAACATGGCCCAAAACTATTCCTTGTTCTACCATAAAGTGACATTTTTCCCAATTCAAAACAAGGTTAGTTTCCATGCATCTTTCAAGTACAAGTGTAAGGTTCTCTAGACATCTATCAAAAGAATCACCATGGACACTAAAATCATCCATAAACACTTCTATGATGTTCTCTACATAATCTAAAAATATGCTAACCATACACCTTTGGAATGTAGCTGGTGCATTACAAAGACCAAATGGCATACGCCAGTATGCAAAAGTACCAAATAGACATGTGAATGTTGTTTTCTCTTGGTCCTCCGGAGCAATGGCTATCTGATTATAACCTGAAAAACCATCAAGAAAACAATAATGAGAATGGCCAGCTAACCTTTCAAGCATTTTATCAATAAAAGGTAAAGGAAAGTGGTCTTTGCGAGTTGTGGAATTAAGTTTACAATAATCAATACAAACTCGCCACCCTGTTTAAATCCTAGTAGGAACAAGTTCATTCTCATTATTTGTTACCACCGTTACACCTGATTTCTTTGGAACCACTTGGACTGGGCTCACCCATTTGCTATCCGAGATAGGATAGATCACTCCAACATCTAGGAGCTTCAGTATCTCCTTTTTCACAACCTCCATCATAGGAGGGTTCAATCTTCTTTGTGCTTCTCTTGTTGGTTTGGACCCCTCCTCTAACAAAATCCGGTGCATGCACATGGATGGGCTTATTCCCTTGATATCGGCAATTGTCCAACCAATTGCTGTTTTATGCTCTCTAAGCACCCGGATAAGTCGCTCTTCTTGCAAAGGTGAGAGCTCTTTGGCAATGATGACAGGTAGTGTCCTTTTCACCTAAGAACACATATTTCAAGTGGTTCGGTAGTGGTTTCAACTCTAAAGTTGGTGCCTGCATAATGGAAGGTAGAAGTTTCTCATTAGATAATTGCAAATCAATAAATGAAACATCAAACCTTGCATCTTTAAGTGGCAGTGAGTGTAAAGATTCTAGTGCCCCTTCCACATGGTAACTCAAGGCTAGTTCCCCTTTAGCATTACCCATTCCGAGATGTTTTCTAAGGACTATCTCCACACTATCTTCACCATCTAGCTCATAAGCTTGCTGCACTAGTGAGTCAATTATGTCAATATTAAAAACAGAATGCACATCACTAGGATATCTCATGGCCTCAAAAATGTTAAAGCGAATTATTTCACCATCAAATTCCATAGTTAAAGTGCCATCATGTACATCTATTTTAGTTCTTGCTGTTTTCAAGAATGGTCTCCCTAATAGAATAGGTGTGGGATTAGAAGACATCTCATCTTCCATCTCAATAACATAAAAGTCAGCGGGAAAAACCAATTCATTAACCTGTACAAGAACGTCTTCTACAACTCCTCTTGGATAAGTGTTAGAACGGTTAGCAAGTTGTATTATAACACCGGTTTCCTCTAATGGTCCTAGATTCAATGAAGCATAAATTGAATATGGCATGACATTAATAGATGCCCCTAGATCTAGCATAGCACGCTTAAACCTGGTGTTGCCTATCTTACAAGGAATGGTAAACATACCTGGATCCTTGCATTTAGGTAGGAGTTTTTTTTGAAGAACAGCTGACACATTCTCCCCCAAACTTACCTTTTCATTCCATTTCAACTTCCGTTTAGATGTGCACAACTCTTTTAGGAACTTGGCATATCTTGGCACTTGCTTGATAGCATATAGTAAAGGAATGTTCACCTCTACTTTCCGGAAGGTTTCCAAAATTTCCTTCTCTTGCTCCTCCTTCTTGGACTTTGCTAACCTGCTAGGAAAAGGTGGAGGAGTTATATAAGAAGGAAATGATGGTTTAGGAATTACCTTTTTTAGTGGCTCGTTGGGATGTGAAGAGGATGCCATGGTATTGTTCTCCCCTTGAGCACTATCATTTTGTGGTGTCTCTAGCTGTTTCCCACTTCTTAAAGTTATAGCATTGGCATTCTCTCTTGGATTCACTATGGTTTGGGAAGGTTATTTCCCAGAATCCCTTGCTTGCATTTGACTCAAGGTTGTTGCCAATTGCCCCATCTAAGCCTCTAAGTTTCGGATACTTACCTTTGTCTCCCTTGATTCCTGTTGAAGTTGAATTGTATTAGTAGTAAGGGTTTTGACAAGATCTTCAAGAGTCTCACCTGAACTTTTTTGTGGTGGCACTTGTTGTCGGGTTTAATATGGTTGTTGCACTCTTTGCTGAAAACCCGGTGGCCTATTGTCAAATGGTGGAGGAACAGCTTGTGATTGGTTCCCTCCATAATTGAAGTTTGGATGATCCCTCCATCCTGGATTGTATGTGTTTGAGTAGGGATCATATTTCCTTGGTTGGTTCTGAAAGCCACCCATGGCATTCACATGTTCATTGGTGTCTTCTTGAAGTGTTGGACACATATCAGTTTGGTGCCCCATGTTTGAACATATGCCACAAGCCTTTATTTGCTGTATATTACCTACAGCCAATTGTTGAACAAGAGAAGTCAGTTTATCAAATTTTTGTTCAAGGGATGATATACTCACCTCATTAACTCTCTTGGGTTGTAGTGGTGGATCTTGTCTCATTGAGAATTGTTGAGAATTGGCTGCCATGTTGGAGACTAGAGTTCTAGCAGCCCCGGGAGTCTTATCAACTAGAGCTCCCCTACTAGCGGCATCTATCATACTTCTCTCCATGGGCATGAGACCTTCATAGAAGCATTGGATGAGAAGTTTTTCACTTATCTGATGGTGTGGACATGATGCACAAAGTTTCTTGAACCTCTCCCAATATTCATATAAGGACTCTCCATTGTATTGCCTAATCCCACATATCTCTTTTCTAATGTTGGCAGCCTTAGGCTGGGAAATACCTTTCCAAGAATGCTTTCTTCATATCATTCCATGTAGTGGTGGTCCCGGATGGTAGATAGTAGAGCCATTCCTTTGCTGAATCAGCTAGAGAGAATGGGAAGGCTCTCAACTTAACTTGCTCTTCCGTGACTCCTGTTGGTCTCATGTTTGAGCAAACTACATGGAATTCCTTGAGGTGCTTATTTGGATCCTCTCCTGCAAAACCATGAAAAGTTGGGAGAAGATGAATCAAACCAGATTTTAATTCAAAAGCTACCTCAAGATTAGCATATTCAATGCATAATGGTTGTTGATCCAATTCGGAGCGGCTAGCTCCTTGAGAGTTCGGTTGTCAGCTGCTGCCATCTCTCCTTGCTCTTCTTGGATGTTTTGGATCAACTCCTCGATTGGTTGTTTGTGAGAAGTTATAAATTCCCGAATTCTCCTAAGTCTTAAGTCTTCTTCAGGAGCTTGGAACATTCACTAATAAAAAAAATAAGAAAGTAAATAATTAGAACAGAAAATAAGAATAAACCAATAAACTAATAAACTAAAGAAAGCAATCCCCGGCAACGGCGCCAAAAACTTGATGCACCCAAAACAGTGTATCTTGTTTAACCTTGCACTTAAAAAAAAATCAATTGTAGAGTATAGTGATTAGCAAGGGTCGAGTCCTCAGGGATTGGGTTTTAATCTATGAGTTATTAGGTTATAACTTAGGTTCAAAGAAAACAAAAGAAAAGGGGGTTTTGAAATAGTTTTAAAAATAAGCAAACAAGAAAAGTAAGATGCAAGTAAGAAATAAGAAATCAAATATGAGAGAAATATGGTTAAGGTTTCATTCTCCACCATTAGACATCATTAAGAACCAATTTCAGATCTATCAATGATGCACCCCAAAAGAGTGTATCTTATTTAACCTTGCACTAAAAAGATCAATTGTAAGTATAGTAGTTAGCAAGGGTCGAGTCCTCAGGGATTGGGTTTTAGTTTATAAGTTGATAGTTTAAAACTTAAATTCAAGAACAATAAAAGAAAAGGGGTTTTTGAAATCAGATTTAAACTAAAGTAAATAATAAGAATAAGATGCAAGGCGGTATAACAAGCCAATAAAAATATATATACTAAATTAGGCGGTATAACCAGCCAATAAAAATAAAACAAAGTTAATATACAAATTAGGCGGTATAACCAGCCAATAAAAATAAATATACTTTTAAAAATAAGCAAACTAGAAAAGTAAGAAAACAAGTAAGTAAGAAGAATCAAGTATGAAAAATATGGTTAAGGTTTCATTCTCCACCACTAGACATCATTAAGAATCAATTTCAGATCTATCAATATCAACCAACTATCAAAGTTAACAACCGTAGATAACAACAAGCTCTGTTACCCCAATCTTTCCTTAGTTTGTCATTAAATAGAACAAGCTCTCTATTTAATCTCTAACCATTAAACAACCTAGAATAAGCTCTCTAAATTCAATTTAATGGCAGCTTTATGATGAGAAAGATAGGTTGATCTAAGCAACAAACACATAAGCTCGGATTGTTCAACTTAGGTTATGTTCCACTTTGCAATTATTGAAAACTTGACCATAGTCATTAATCACAAATTGCCACTTATGAATAGGAAATCAAGACAATTACACGGATCAAGACTCCTAAACTAGCAATAGATAATTATCAAGATCTATCTAGTTGTACACCTAAATAAATCTAGACAACATAATGAACAATTCTTGTAGAAGAACATAAGCAACTTTGATAGAAAATTAATGATAGATAGAATCTGAAAATCAATCACAAAACATGTCTAGGGCTTTGAAATCACCCTTAACCAAATAGAAGTTTAGCCTAGCATAGGCATTATAAACATAAAATTAAATAGAATCTAAGAAGAAAATAAAAGAAAGAAAGAAGAAGAAGAAGAATATTAATTATCCAACCTCTTGCTCTTTCTAAAGAAAAAGAAAACTAGAGAAAAGAAAGAAGAAGAAAACTTAGAGAATTTTATTACAATGGCTAATATCCTACCAATGTACAATATCCTCTACAATCATCCAAGGCCCTCTATTTATACACATTTTGGAGGGCTAAATGACAAGAGACAAGCTTTACAAATTTCAAAGGTAGGTATAATAGGTGGGTGCATTTTTCTAACAATTTTCGTCATATTGTATGACCATTTTGATCAGCCAACTTGATGGTCGATTTTGTCAATCTTGGAGGCCTGATCTGATCACATGGTCTTCTAGACAAATGTTCCCCTATGAGCTATTGATTCATAGCCGTTGGAATCAGCTCATTTGCTGATGTGGAGAAGAAGATATGGGCAAAATACGAAACAGGTCAGCACAGACGTCATTGCACATCAGCCAACTTGATGGTCGATTTCTTCAATATTGGAGGCTTTATCTGATCACATGGTCTTCTAGACAAATGTTCCCCTATCAGTTATTGATCCATAGCCATTGGAATCAGCTCATTTGCTGATGTGTATCGGACGATATGATCAAAATGCGAAAACTGCTCAGGACAGACGTCATTGCACATCAGCCAATTTGATGGTTGATTTCTCTAGGGAAAACGACTCCGTTTCAAGAAGTGTAAAACATGAAAAAGATAGATATGCCTCTTTACTTTGCACGGTTAAAATTTCAGCCTTATTGCTTCAGTGAAACTCCAGATATAGCTGATATGGCAAAAGGTGTCGGAACTGGAACTGAACTGGATTTGCCCTTAATTCTAGTAATCTGAAATCACTCAAAGAAACTTGTGAAAAACACCAAATTACATAAAAATATAAAAGATCATAAACACAATTAGACTAAACAATAATAACTCGTATTTGACACAAAACAATAATAAAACATAACTAAAAACTATATAATTATACGAGTTATCACACCCCCACACTTAGATTGATGCTAGTCCCTAGCAACGACTCAATAAAAATAAAATAAGAAAATCTAATCTAATTCACTTTCGTAGGAAATCACGGTGGCACTTAGCATGTGACACAAGCCTTTAAACCCCTAGGTGTCCCTAGTGGACGAGTTTAGTCTCGTGAGGGTTTACTAGGACGATACCCACAAACATTGAAAACATAAGAAAAACTAAAAATAATAATTATAACTAATCCTTCCAATATAAATTTGAGATAATCATTGGACAAGTCTTAAAAACTAATCAATAGCTTAAAGAAATTCACAAAAAATCTTGCTTGAATGTAAATAGTTTGAGTTAAGCCAATATTAACATAACATATTTCAATCAAAATAGTGCATATTCAAACTTAATCTCAACTTCTCACATGGGATACTCTCTTGATTTTCACTCTTTACAGTAGTGGTAAAGTGTTTACACTCAATCAATCTCATGAAAACACTTCTACCATATGCTTGCTTGTCCACCTATTCTCCACTAAAAGATCATGCAACTTCATAAATCAAGAGGTCTTTAATCAAGGTTGTAATGGGGCCAAGGGGTTTGTAATGTGGTTGAAGAACAAAAGGATAAAGATATCACAAAGGTTCCAAAGAGTTCATAAAGTTTAGAGACATAAAAAAATTATACAAAGAAACTTCTCAAAACTCTTTACAAGCACATAGTCACCTAGGCCGGATATTCATGTTGGGCCTTTTCTTCATTCTAAACAACTTTGTAACATCTTTTTCTTTTTCCACAAATTCAAGAGATGATTCATATATATATATATATATATTTTTTACATAGGAATGTATTTTCCAGTATTCCATTTCTTTTTCTCTTGACTTTTCTTTTCTTTTCCCCCCCTCACACTTATTTCTTGTTTCTAACCCAAATTTTCAATAGATCTTCCTTGTCTTTGCAACTTGTCTCAAAACATGCTAATTCATCTTTGGAACAAAGGTAAGGATATAAGTATATTTAGGTTAGGGACAAGTTATGGTTACCAAAGAGATAGCTTATTCAATGTAGGCTCAAATTGGTTCACTAAGGGTGTGTTCTCTTGGAACATCAATAAGGGATGGCTGTTTGGCCCTGGCTAAAAATCCTAATGCCTCTATCATATTCATGTTGTCACATGCATCAATATAGTCTCAACAAGGTCTAAAGCAAGTTCTAGAGAATCATGTAATCATAAGAGCACTCAAGAAAGAAATTAGATTGATTTGTATAATGCATCAATCATTTTAGGCTCAAAAACTCACAATGATGATTATACAAGTCAGTTTTAAGTCTAAACATGCTTCTTTCTCAATCAACATATCATATTAACATTGGCTCATAAAAATTAGTATCAAGCTTAATTCTCATGAAAATCTTCTCACTAGTAACCAGTTTAGACCTATGCAATTCATATCTCATCATTGTATTAAAAAGGAACTAAAACACACTAAAAATAATAATAATAAAGACTCAAAAAAAAAATAGTAGACAAAAATAAAAGAAATCCTAAATCATTCCCCCCACACTTAATTCTTACATTGTCCTCAATGTAAGTCTATTAACACAAATGAAAGAATCATGTGTAAGAGAAAAGAACTAATAACATAAGAATAGGAACAACTAGACTCAAAACAAAACAAAACAAACTCATGCAACCTAAATAATCCTAAAATACTAAAGAAAAATTAACAGGTAAACATAAAAAGATTAAAATCAAACTGACAAGGTATGTCTCAAGTCTCCCTTACTCAGACCTTGTTCAGAATGAATACTTCTAAATTGCTTAAAACACAACAAACTTTTTTTTTTTTTTTAAATTAGCAAAATATGTCCCTTACCCCCTACTAAAATATGACATTGTCCCCAATGTCAAATTTTAAAGGTAGGATTTAGGAGATATTACCTGCAGAGGTTGCTAACCACTTATTATAACTGAGACACAACAAACAAAATGTTAGATAATGTCACAAAGACAAAGTGCAATCCACTCCTTGCTCGTCCATATCTCTTTTTCTTTTTCCGAGCGTTTGCGAAACAACCGTAGCAGATAAATACTCATAAGCTTGGAGCTTTTTGAGTAAATCTTCAATGGTTGTAGCAGAAATTATGGTTCTCCTTGCCTCTGAAAACATGAATCCATTATCCACAGTATTATCTAAATATGAAAGCAAATTACTAAAATAACCATTAATATTAAGCAAACCAATGGGTTTCTTATTTGTGACCAAAGATGACCAAGAAGCCACGCAAGCTATTTCTTCCAATGTACCCAGACCTCCTGGTAAAGCAATGAATGCATCGGCAGAATGGTACATGATTGTCATCCGTTCAGGGATACTCCAGACTTGTATTTCCTTACCCAAGGTGGGTCCACAAAAATCTGTGAATAGTTTTGGCACGACTCCTAGAACTGGACTTCCTCCGGCGTGTGCTGCTGTAGCGACTGCTCCTATTAAACCCGTACTACCGCCTCCATAAATCAACTGGATCTTTTGTTGGGCAAGTATTACTCCAACTCTTATGGCTTCATCAGCGAATATGTTATTTTTCCCTGGATAAGCACCTCCAAAGACACAAATTTTTTTAATGCGTTGGGACGAAGTACTTTCCATTTTTTTTTCTTTTTCGAGTGCCTGAAAGAGAATGAGTACATGGTGTAATATATAGAGGACTGAGTAGTGAATCAGACAAGAGTAATAATGTCGCCGAAAGTGTATCTGACCTGTCAGAAGAAAATGTTAACCTAACAAAAGATTTTTGCGTGATTTCAGGAAGAAAATCAAAAAGAGAAGAAAAATCAACCGTAAAAGTCAAGAGTAATAATGTCGCCGAAAGTGTATTTGACCTGTCAGAAGAAAATGTTAACCTAACAAAAGATTATTGCGTGATTTCAGGAAGAAAATCAAAAAGAGAAGAAAAAATCAACCGTAAAAGACAAATAAAAAAAATGAGAATAATTACACAAATCGAATAACACGTAAATTAAACCGAAATAAAGTTATTGCAAATCAAACCAAAAGCTGAGAAGTCATTTATTGTAGTTGTGATTGTGGCTCACATCTTCCTCTGGTTTTACGTCCAGAAACGGCTTAAACGCCTTCTATGAGTCGAGGATATGCTTCCCATCCAGTTTTCTTACAAGCTGGCAAACAGGGTCTTTTAACATCAGATTCCCAAGATGTTGCCATTCCCTTTGGAATTGCGGCCATAAATCAAGAATTTCTCTTTGTACGTCTCCACTAGGATGCGTCTCAAGAGAAAGTTGGATATTACCCAAATTCTCCTTACTCAGTCCATCCTTAATGAATTCAATTTTATCATCTCGATTAGAGGACGGAATCCCAATTGAACGACATTTACCGTTACACGTCCATCGTGCACATTTGTGGCAATTTGAACTCATGCGCTTTGCTCGTCGCTTCTTTGCAAAAGTGCTTCTACCTGTACCTGGTAAATGCAAAACAGGAAGATATTCATCTTCACGTACCTTGGCTTCAATTATCCAACGTATGTCTCCAGGAATCCCTTTGTGCATAAGCATTCTTAATCTTTCAAATCGAACTTGGTAAAGCTTCAGTAAAATATTTCGAGGAAAAGGAGGAAATCGTTTTTGCAATCTTGTGAGAATATCATCCATCCTGAAAAAAAAATGAAAAAAATTGAAAGAGAAATTGGAAGAGAAATTTATATACAATATCAGTTTTGTGGGTAGCTGATGGAACCGACTTAAATAATCACGGAGTACCGTTATCCGCCGTTTAACCGGGGTTAAAAAATTATATTTACATCTAGTTATTTTCAAAACAAGGATCAGAAAGAAAAACAGCATAAGAAGACTCAAAAACAAAACACTCTAAATAAAATCCTAAATTCTTCCCCCCACACATAATTTTTACATTGTCATTAATGTAATGCTATTAACCCAAATGAAAGAATCATGTGTAAGTGAAAAGAACTAATAATAAAAATAAACTTATGCAGCCTAAATGAACTTAGAAACACTAAACACAATTAGCAAAGAAACATAAGAAAAAGATAAAGAAAAAGAGAGCAAATCTGAGGATGGCAGTTTGACAATGCTTTCACTAATTAGGCTGCCTCCTCCAATTAGCACTTGATTTAGTGTTTTGAACCTAACCAACACCCCTTCTTGGCATTTTAGGCTTGTCATGCTCATACATGAAATTTCCCAAATTTATGCGTTTGAGAGGAAGCTTTCTTTGCACAACAGTGGATGCATTCTCCATTACAAGTATTATTCCATCATCCTTTGTGGTGCATATGTCATCGAGGAATGGAGCATATTTTGATACTTGTTGAATGACCTCCACAAACAAGTTGTTTAAGGTTTCCGGCATGTGTTGTTCATGTTCTTCCTCCTTGAACTTAGCAAATCTACTAGGAAAAGGTGGAGAAGAAACATTAGTAAAAAGTGAAACCTTAAACGTTACCTCAGGTGCCGAAATACTCTTATTTGGATCTTTGGCTTCATTATCCTCAAGAATAGAATCCATCTCTAATTTTGTTTCATCCTCATCTTGTTCCTCATTCTTCAAGGTCACAATAGTAGCATTCATCGTTTGGGCTGGGAGTTCTTCAGATCTTTGTGCTACCCATCCCACCATACTACTAGCCAATTGGCTCATTTGCTTTTCCAAACTCTGGATGCTTGCCCTTGTTTCCTGTTGAAATTGCAAAGAATCAGTAACAAGAGAATAGACAAGATCTTCTAAAGAAGTACCTGAGTTTTGAGTCATATGTGGTGGTTGAAAAAGATATGGTTCTTGAGACCATGATTGATTGAAGCTAGATGGATGAGTGTAATTGGCATAAGGATCTACTTCTTGGTAATTTTTCGAGTAGCCATAATTAGTATGATCCCACCATCCCTCATGGTAAGTGTTTGAGTAATGATCATACTGTTGGTCTTGGAATACTTGATGGCCTTGACATCCTCCCATGGCCAATTGTTGAACTGGGGAGGTGAGATTGGCTTGTTGATTCTCCATGTTCATGTATGCCACCAACTCTTCAAGTGTTAGATTGCTCAATTCCATTGTTTTTTTTTTTTTTTTTTTAAATTTGAAAAGAAAAACTTGTATGTACAAGAAAATAAAACTAATTAGAACTGAAAATAAGAATAAACCAAGTAACAAATAAACTAAAGAAAGCAATCCCCGGCAACGGCGCCAAAAATTTGATGCACCCCAAAAGAGTGTATCTTATTTAACCTTGCACTAAAAAGATCAATTGTAAGTATAGTAGTTAGCAAGGGTCGAGTCCTCAGGGATTGGGTTTTAGTTTATAAGTTGATAGTTTAAAACTTAAATTCAAGAACAATAAAAGAAAAGGGGTTTTTGAAATCAGATTTAAACTAAAGTAAATAATAAGAATAAGATGCAAGGCGGTATAACCAGCCAATAAAAATATATATACTAAATTAGGCGGTATAACCAGCCAATAAAAATAAAACAAAGTTAATATACAAATTAGGCGGTATAACCAGCCAATAAAAATAAATATACTTTTAAAAATAAGCAAACTAGAAAAGTAAGAAAACAAGTAAGTAAGAAGAATCAAGTATGAAAAATATGGTTAAGGTTTCATTCTCCACCACTAGACATCATTAAGAATCAATTTCAGATCTATCAATATCAACCAACTATCAAAGTTAACAACCGTAGATAACAACAAGCTCTGTTACCCCAATCTTTCCTTAGTTTGTCATTAAATAGAACAAGCTCTCTATTTAATCTCTAACCATTAAACAACCTAGAATAAGCTCTCTAAATTCAATTTAATGGCAGCTTTATGATGAGAAAGATAGGTTGATCTAAGCAACAAACACATAAGCTCGGATTGTTCAACTTAGGTTATGTTCCACTTTGCAATTATTGAAAACTTGACCATAATCATTAATCACAAATTGCCACTTATGAATAGGAAATCAAGACAATTACACGGATCAAGACTCCTAAACTAGCAATAGATAATTATCAAGATCTATCTAGTTGTACACCTAAATAAATCTAGACAACATAATGAACAATTCTTGTAGAAGAACATAAGCAACTTTGATAGAAAATTAATGATAGATAGAATCTGAAAATCAATCACAAAACATGTCTAGGGCTTTGAAATCACCCTTAACCAAATAGAAGTTTAGCCTAGCATAGGCATTATAAACATAAAATTAAATAGAATCTAAGAAGAAAATAAAAGAAAGAAAGAAGAAGAAGAAGAATATTAATTATCCAACCTCTTGCTCTTTCTAAAGAAAAAGAAAACTAGAGAAAAGAAAGAAGAAGAAAACTTAGAGAATTTTATTACAATGGCTAATATCCTACCAATGTACAATATCCTCTACAATCATCCAAGGCCCTCTATTTATACACATTTTGGAGGGCTAAATGACAAGAGACAAGCTTTACAAATTTCAAAGGTAGGTATAATAGGTGGGTGCATTTTTCTAACAATTTTCGTCATATTGTATGACCATTTTGATCAGCCAACTTGATGGTCGATTTTGTCAATCTTGGAGGCCTGATCTGATCACATGGTCTTCTAGACAAATGTTCCCCTATGAGTTATTGATTCATAGCCGTTAGAATCAGCTCATTTGCTGATGTGGAGAAGAAGATATGGGCAAAATACGAAAACAGGTCAGCACAGACGTCATTGCACATCAGCCAACTTGATGGTCGATTTCTTCAATATTGGAGGCTTTATCTGATCACATGGTCTTCTAGACAAATGTTCCCCTATCAGTTATTGATCCATAGCCATTGGAATCAGCTCATTTTCTGATGTGTATCGGACGATATGATCAAAATGCGAAAACTGCTCAGGACAGACGTCATTGCACATCAGCCAATTTGATGGTTGATTTCTCTAGGGAAAACGACTCCGTTTCAAGAAGTGTAAAACATGAAAAAGATAGATATGCCCCTTTACTTTGCACGGTTAAAATTTCAGCCTTATTGCTTCAGTGAAACTCCAGATATAGCTGATATGGCAAAAGGTGTCGGAACTGGAACTGAACTGGATTTGCCCTTAATTCTAGTAATCTGAAATCACTCAAAGAAACTTGTGAAAAACACCAAATTACATAAAAATATAAAAGATCATAAACACAATTAGACTAAACAATAATAACTCGTATTTGACACAAAACAATAATAAAACATAACTAAAAACTATATAATTATACGAGTTATCAATCAATATCAACCAACTATCAAAGTTAACAACCGTTGATAACAACAAGCTCTGTTATCCCAATCTTTCCTTAGTTTGTCGTTAAATTGAACAAGCTCTCTATTTAATCTCTAACCATCAAACAACCTAGAATAAGCTCTCTAAATTCAATTTAATAGCAGCTTTAAGATGAGAAATATAGGTTGATCTAAGCAACAAACACATAAGCTCGGATTGTTCAACTTAGGTTATGTTCCACTTTGCAATTATCGAAAACTTGACCATAATCATTAATCACAAATTGCCACTTATGAATAGGAAATCAAGACAATTACACGGATCAAGACTCCTAAACTAGCAATAGATAATTATCAAGATCTATCTAGTTGTACACCTAAATAAATCAAGACAACATCATAAACAATTCTTGTAGAAAAACATAAGCAACTTTGGTAGAAAATTAATGATAGATAGAATCTGAAAATCAATTACAAAACATGTCTAGGGCTTTGAAATCACCCTTAACCAAATAAAAGTTTAGCCTAGCATAGGAATTGTAAACATAAACATAAAATTAAAGAGAATCTAAGAAGAAAATAAGAGAAAGAAAGAAGAAGAAGAAGAATATTAATTATCCAGCCTCTTGCTCTCTCAAAAACAAAGAAACAAAGAAAAAATCAGAATTTGATGCTTGGGAAAGTGTAAATTTCGTATGCCCCATTAATCTCTATTTATAGGCAATAGCTAGGGCATCAAACAAGTGAATTTCAGCTCCCTCCCTTCAATAAATGCTGACTTGTGGCTAAAGTTAAGGAAAAGTGGCTGACTTTTGTGTTTTAAGGAAAGATATAAGCCTTGGCAGCCAAGTTTGAATAAAGTAGGAAAGTTTTAGTCAAAGCACTCTTTAATGAAGAGAGATTACAAACTTGCAGGCAAAGTAAGTGTAAGGAAGGAAAGTCTTGGCTGATTTAATTCTCTTACTTTGACTAGGATTAGCTTTAAGGAAAGATACTTGCAATTAATGCAATTAATGCAAGTTGACAGCCATTAATCCTTCTTTGGCAAGGATAAACATAAATGTCAACTAGGGTATTAAGAAAAAGATGAGATTTGCGGCTAGGGTATTTTCTGCCACTAGGATTGTTTAGGGAGATATTCCAATGCCGATTTGGATGACCATTTGTTATCCGATTTAGGGTCATGACCAACCTTTGGAAAGGTAATCAAGTGATCTTCAAAAGTCAAGAAGGAAGTTTCTTGGAATAAAGAGTCTAACATCATGTTTTCTTAGCAACAAGCTCCGGAGGTCAAATCTGTCTTCTTGCTTTGCACCAAGAATTTGATCTTTTTGACTCCTAACTCTTTTTCCATCTTGTGATTTCACTTTTGTAAGCTCTTTAACATCCTAATTGACATGTTTTGACTTCATCTCCTCCAAAATACGTACAAAGCATAAAAACCTAGTAAAATGTCAAGGAAGTAAGAATCAAAGTACAAAGTATAAGGAAATTAAATAGGAAAATGTATGAAATTAAGCACTTATCAAGGTGCTTGGCCATACACAACTGCATATGGAGTGGTGTTAATGGCAAAATGGTGTGAGGTATTGTACCACCATTCTGCTAATGCTAACCAGTGATTCCATTCTTTTGGCCACTCCCTTGTCATACATCGAAGATAAGATTCCAAGCAGCGGTTCACCACTTCAGTTTGCCCATCCGATTAAGGATGATAGGCTATTGACATCTTCACTGTGGTGCCAAACCGTTTGAACAATTCTTGCCAGAATTGACTCATAAAAATCTTGTCACGGTTTGAAACGATACTGGAAGGTACACCATGGAGTTTGAAAATATTGTTAAGAAATTCTTGGGCTACAGTCAGTGCAGTGAATGGGTGTGCTAAGGCTGCGAAATGACCATACTTGGACAACCTGTCAACCACCACAAGGATTACACTCTTTCCTCCAAGCAAGGGCAAACCTTCGATGAAATCCATGCTTATATCAGACCAAACTCTTTCAGGTATAGGGAGGGGTTGCAACAATCCAGGGCTAGCTGATGAGTCATATTTGCATTGCTGACAAGTATAACATTCTCGTACCATCATTCTGACTTCTTTTCGTAATCATTTCCAGAATAACACACTGGAGAGCCTGTTGGTTGTTGCTTGAGCTCCTGAGTGACCCCCAGTGAGGCTTCCATGAAAGTATGCCACCAACTCTTGTTTCAGATCAGGTTGATTTCCTACCAGCAGTTTACCCTTTCTTCGTAACTGATTACCAGCCCAAGTATATTAGGAATTCTGGTCAGGGCAGCTCTCAATATCAGCGATAAGCTTTTGTAACTTAGAATCACTCTTCCAAGAATCTTGAACTCTCTACATCAAACTAGTGGTCATTACTGAGAGAGCCATGAAATGAGGTGTCTGAACAATAGGCTTCCGCGATAAGCTGTCAGCAACAGTGTTATTAACCCCCTTCCTATAGCAAACCTCATAGTCATAACCCATCATCTTGGTGATCCATTGCTGTTGAGCAGGTGTGGTGGCTTGTTGATCTAAGAGAAACTTCAAGCTGTGATGATCAGTCTTGATTCTGAAGTGTCTGCCAACTAATATGCACTCCACTTCTTAATAGCCATAAGAACAGCTAGCATTTCCTTTTCATAGATGGAAAGTACTTGGTGTCGATGGGCTAGTGTTTTACTAAAAAATGCTATGGGTCGACCTCCTTGGGACAACACAACACCAACTCCCAATCCTGAAGCGTCAGTTTCAACAACAAATTCTGCAGAGAAATCTGGAAGAGCCAACACAGGGGCTTGAGTCATGGCTGACTTAAGCTGACTAAAGGCTTGACTGGCAGTCTCAATCCATCCCCATCCTTCTTTTTAAGCAAGTCAGTTAAAGGTTTGGCAATGATTCCAAATCCTTTTATCAACCTCCTGTAGTAACCAGCTAACCCCAAAAATCCCCTTAGTTCCTTCACTTTTTTTGGAATTGGCCAGTCGATGATGCACTATATCTTCTCTTTATCCATTTCTATTCCTGTACCAGAAATCACATGACCCAAATAATCTATCCTTCGAGCACCAAACTCACATTTACTCTTCTTGGCAAAGAGTTGATTGTCCTGAAGTAACTCAAAAACCAGTCTCAGGTGTGCCAGGTGGGTGGTCCAGTCTGTTGAATAAATCAGTATGTCATCAAAAACTCTAGAACAAATCTCTTCAGATATGGTTTAAAAATCAAGTTCATCAGACTTTGGAATGTTGAAGGAGCATTAGTGAGCCCAAAAGGCATCACCATGAACTCATAATGACCTTCATGTGTTCGAAAAGATGTCTTATGAATATCCTCGCTGTACATCCTGATCTGATGATAGCCAGATCTTAAATCCAAATTAGAAAAATACATTGCACCTGCCAGTTCCTCGAGTAGTTCATCCACCAGAGGTATGGGAATTTGTCTTTGATTGTGAGTTGATTCAATTGCCTGTAGTCAACACAGAATATCCATGATCCATCCTTATTCTTAACCATAACTATAGGTGAAGCAAAAGAGCTGTTGATATCGCGAATAAGCCCAGCTTCCAACATTTCCCTGATAAGCCTCTCAATTTCAGTCTTATGGATAGCAGGGTATCTGTAGGGCCTTAACCTTACAGTCTGGCTCTCATCTTTGAGAGGTAAACGATGGTTATGAACTCGGTAAAGAGGCAATTCTCTTGGCATTGCAAAAGTCTCCTGATACTCCTCAAGCAACTGTGCCAATGTTGACATTTCTTGATGATCAGTTGTCCCTTCAGCAATGATAGTACATAGCTGAGTGGGAGAGGTGACAGTCAATAAGTAGGCGCAAGGATGGTGTCCAGTTCCTGTAACCAATGGAAGTAACAACTTAGAAGCAAGTTTCTCATTCACTACATGGATCAACCCAGGTTGTAACCCTCTCACTGTGTGCCAACTTGAGCCAAACTAAAATTGCATGGTCAATGCAGTAAAGCCCCAGAGAATTGGACCCAATGTCACTAACCACTGTACCCCCACAACCAAATCACAACCCTTCAAGGGAAGCACCATAAAGTCTGATGAAAAAGAAACTACTTGAATAGACCAGGGGACCTCCTTGCATAACCCTGAAGTGTGAATGCTGCCACCATCAGCTATGGTGACATTGAGCTTGTAATGTTTCCATACTGGTAACCCCAACTGTTTGACAGCCAAAGTATCCACAAAATTATGGGTACTACCCGAGTCTACCAGAATAATGAAGGTCTTACCATTGATCTCTCCTTGCACCCACATTGTTTGGAACCCAGCTGTTCCTATCATAGCATGAAGGGAAAGAACTGGTTGCTCCACAGTATCACTCTCAGTCACCAACAACTCAGGACTGTCAATACAGTTTGAAAACACTTCCTGCTCACACCCATCAATCAGAATCTAGTATAATTGAGAACGGACACACTTGTGGCCTATGGTATACTTGACTCCACACCAATAACATAGACCTTTCCTCTTTCGATCCTCAATCTCAGTAGAGGTGGGTCATTTGGTATTAGATCATGACATATTACTGGTCATGGTCCTAGGCGGATATTCTTTAGGGCAATTGGTGTTTGGCAAAACTGTGTTTGGCGATGTTTTAGGAGTTGGTAGCAGGGGTGGAAGATGACTTGGTTTAGAGTAGGAGGACTGTGTGCCCCCAAGTGGCTAGAGTAACTTGGTTTTCCTGGAATGGGTATGGTAGATTTCTTGAGGTTTGGGTAGAGGATGGATTCAACTTGCTTAGCAATATGCAAAGCCTCATTCAGGTTCTTGGGTCGGAACAATTTGAGTGATTGGGAGATATCTACTTTCAGGTTACTAACAAAGACAATCAAGGCATAAGAATTAGAGAGTTGAAGGAGGTTGAGGATATCTAGAAAATCGTCATGAAATTGTTCCACAGAATCTGTTTGCTTCAAGGAGACCAACTCTGCCATTGGATCCTCATAGTCGCCTGGGGCAAACTGGCCCTGCATCTCCTTGTAATACTCCAACCAGCTAACTGTTTCCACCCCACCCAGATTCTTTGTGAAGTATTGGTGCCATTGTAATGCTCTTCCTTCCAAATTGGGCATTACAGTTCTGATCTTAGCAGTCTCGGGCACTCTCTCGGCTTCAAAGAACTGTTCAATCTTCAACACCCAGCCTTTGAAGTTTGCCCCAGAAAATCTGGGACACTCTAACTTGTAAGGTCGATGGTAATAGCTATATGGAGTTGGCTGTTTAGTTGAACCCATAAACCCAATCCTTCTCCCGTGACCATCGATGCTTCTCCTTCAGCAGTTCCACTATGTGATGGTGATTCCCCGAGGATTCCCTTGCCCGTCGCAACTCGAGTTTTGTTCATGAAGAGCTCAACTAAATCTACCAAAAATATCTCATCCTCGATCCGCACTTCACATCCTTTCAATACCCTGCTCACATAGTAAACCTCTCCTGTCACGGCTGCATTCGACGCCTGTGCGTCATGAGGATTCAGCATAAATGCCCTGGCCTGTCCTCGACCCTCTGTAGTCTGTCCTCTACCCTCCATAGTCTATCCCCTATCTCTAAACTGTGTACCTCTCTGCCTGCTGTGCCTCTGCCCACTGGCTGGGTCACTGATCCAATAGTAACAGCTGGCATAACAACTGAGGGCAGTGCAACTGTAGTGTACGTGGGTCAAGAAAAATTCAGCAGACAGTCCTTCTTCATATGCCCCGACTAGTCGCATCTAAAACAAGTACCAGGCCTTCCGCATCGTCCAAATATGGATAACCACAACTCTGACAATAGGGAGCTCCTGATCTCCCAGTGTTACTTGATGACTGGGTAACCGATCTAATCTGACTGCTTTGTCCTTGGACCACTGTACCAGCACCACTAGGTGCTCATGATCCGCCTACAGCAGACTGCCTAAAACCCTGTCTCCCAGTCCTGGCCTTCTTCCAAGGCTCACGGTCAACCTGTCTCTCTTTGGCATGTGTCACAAATCGCAAGGCTACATCAAGAATATCGAAATATGTAGAGGTCCTCGTCACTGGTACCGCCCTAAATAAGTACTCCCTGAGGCCATTAGCAAACCGCTTGGCCTTCATAGTATCAGTCATCACCATATGTGGTGCATACTTCGCCAACTGATTAAACTTAGTATCATAATCCAACACTGACATGCCCTCAACTTGTTCTAGTAACTCAAACTCCCGAGCCTTAGCATCTCGTAGACTCTCAGGCATGAATAGCTCAATAAAAGCATTATAAAACTCAGACCACTCTAATGGAAGACTACCCGCTGGCCGGCTCCTCAATAGGGTCTTATACCACTCATAGGCCACACCCATCAACTGATAACTAGTCAACTCCATGACCCTAGCTGGTGAGCATCTGAGAGCCACACATAACCGATCACATACATCCACAAAGACCTGTAGACTGAATCAAGCTCAATACCAGAAAATACAGGTGGCTTATTCCGTCGAAACTCATATAATGTCACTGGGAGATACGACCCCTGTTGGGCGGGCTGCTGTCCCTTAGGGGGATTCTGTGGCCGTGGAGGAACTGGAGGAGCCTGGTCCTGCCTCTGCTGCCTCTAATCTGCTAGTAGATCTATCAGGGTCCTAACCTCCTGGCGTATCTCACCAACCTCAGTAGCTAACTGTTCAACCCTATCATCTACTGCTGATCCCTTAGTAGATCCAGCGGTCTGGTCTCATTCTCCAGGAGCAAGATCCGGACATCCTGTGGAGGCCTGATCGGGAACCCCATGTGGTTGTTCCCTATGCTTACCCCGTATTCTTAACACCGAGGGCATAGTAACCTAAGAGAGAAACTTAATCGTTAGGTACCCTCATTTATCCAACCCCGTACTATCAACTATAATCGACAAGTGATCCTTTACATGATGCACACATGTGCAGTCACCGACCTCTAGATATGCTCTGATACCAACTTTGTCACATTCCGAATCCGGGAGTGTGACTGGCTAGAGACAAGTATGTGCCTTGCCTCCGAAGCCTTAACCATTTATCTACCTAACGAAATTTTGGCATGACCTCGCCTGATATGGGAGGTTACTTGCAAAACATGCATAATAATAATAATAACAAATGACATCTCGGTTAGGATACCTCCAACTAGGGAGAAACCGAGATGCCTCCCAGCAGATGCATAAAGTGAACCATGATGCACATATATATACAATACCAAAATACAGACAACAATCTCGGTCTCCGACCGGATAACTACATCACACATAATACAACATACATAGATAAAATAATATATGACATCCCTAGGTGACTGTGCATGGCTCCTCCATCAAGCAACAGATCACCTTGTCAAAATGGTATGCCATGCTCACCGACTATCGGTCATAAGCTAAGTTGATCAGTATCTGAAAAGAAAAATAACTAAAGGGTGAGTCATAAGGACCCAGTGAGCAAACACATGATTAGTAAAGTCTATGGAAAAGACTCGCAAGTCATATTAACTAATATCACCTTGATGTTCCTATCCAACATCAAAAACAACTATAACATCCGGTAGGGTCCGTAGACTCCTACAAATCGATAGGGCTCGAAAGCTCCTACAAACCGATAGGGCTTGAAAGCTCCTACAAACCGGTAGGTCTTGAAAGCTCCTACAAACTGGTAGGACATGAAGGCTCCTACAATCCGGTAGGGCACAATGCAGCCTACACATTATAGCATAGCTTAACATTCCAGTAAACATGCAACACATAGCATTTAAATAATCACACAAGTAAGGAAACAATGTGGCGCCATACAGTCGACCACTCATACATCAATCCCGAATTATTACCTAATCATCACTTATCCATTCCTTGGACCTTTTTCTCGCGTCTTTATGAGAATTCGATACATAAGGTAATTCTACGTCATACATGCTATCATTTGCCAACTCAAGTGCATTATAATCCATCACCGATACATTCATACAATCACAGTCAGTATGTCATAATATAATCTAACGATCCTACGTCTATCGGTATGCGTTTACTCACAGTGCTCTTAGCGAGAGAAACTAGATCCTCGTGCTCCGGAGCTCTACTAACCACGAACTCAGCTAATCCGCGCCTTTAACACATAAACAGTCATTTCATAAATATTTTATAATTATGAAACATTCACGTCATCCAAATTGTAGCTAGTTAGCTACTACCCGAAATTTTACAACTTAGCTATTTAAGCTTTATAATTTTTACACCTAGCTCGGGTGGAAATCTGGAGCAACGATCAACTAGAAAGTTGCTCCCCTGAGCCTAGAAAAGCCAATAGTGGCCTCGGATGGTGGTGGGAGTGGCAGCACAAGGTGGTTGGCCACCATGGTGTATTAGGCCAAGCTTGGATTTCCATTTCCAAGCCACTTTTTCAATCAACCAACCCCAAATAATGGATGTAGAGATTGATTTAAGACTACCCATGGTGGTGGTTTAAGGTGGTGACTATGTTGAAAACCACCTAAGGCAAAAATGACCATAAAGAGTAAAAATATGTAATTTGTTGGCTTGGTGATGAGTAGAATTTAAGAGATCAAGCTTACAAGCTTTTGGTTATGGAGTTTTCACTTGGTTAGATTTTCTCTTAAGGAACAAGATGAAACAACCCTTAATGCCTAGGGAGAATGGTCTCACGGCTGAAAATGGGGTTATGGCATGCATTTTATGGCCATTTATCCCATGCCAAATGTCAACCAAGGAGACTATAGCCCAATTTTGTCTTTTAGTGCCTAAACGGGCCCACATGAAATTTTTACGCTCGGAAGCTCGTTTTTCACTTTTCTCGACACGGGTATGTTTAAAATATTGTTTTACACTAGTATGCAAGTTTTCATAATTTGTTGATATCTCGAACATCAAATCCGGGCCCGGGTCATTTACGTTCCATTATCGGGCCTTATCGATTCTTTTGTTTCGTTTTCGATTTTTTTCTTCATGAAAATGTTCCAAATATCAAAATATGAGGATCTGGAGGTTCGGGTAATTTTTCAGTATTCCAAACTCTAAATCCGAGCCTCGGATCGTCCACGGGTCAACATTTTGACTTTTTCGGTTTTAGATCCGATTTTCATTCTGATTTCACCAGTATCTTTCTAACATCATTTTATGTCTATATGAATCCATTTATTCATTTAAAACCCTTTCCGGACCTTCCTGCGGCTAGTTTTCGATTTTCACTCCTTTAAGCTAATTAAGGACGTATCCGATTTCCACTTAGTTTTTTATTTTAAAAGTCAAATTTTCAATGTAAACATCATATTGTGATCCTCTATGATCACGAAGTCTATTGGTATAGTATACAAACCAAAAATAAAATTTTGGGTAAAATGATCAAAATACCCCTAGTTCATATTTTACCGATTTTTATGCTGACTAGATTTTCCAATAATCCTGATCAGCATTATACCATATTTTAGCACTATGTGAAGTTAAATTACCAAATTCTATGGAATTTACCTAGTCCTGATTTTGATTCCTGACTCGTGGTCAATTTAAGGCTAAATCTCTCAAATAGCCGATTAAACCCCTTTACTCTAAAAATTATTAATATAACAATAAGACCACATGATAGTGTTCTTTGTCTACAAACATATATAAACTTGATCCACCGTCTATGAATAGTTTAAAGAGACCCGAGTTGATCTTTGTCTTACAAGGGTCTTACAGATATTCAAAGATAAAGCACTTGAAATCAATTCTTTGATATTTATGGTTAAGCGTAGGTTAGCATGGTGGTGTTGGGAAAAATGGCCCAATGATTTTTTGTCTGTGGAGGAGTTTATTCATAATCCAGGATCTTTTGTTATCAATAAAAAAGTTAAAGTTAAATGTTCTCTTCAGTGGATTGCACCTGGAAAAGATTGGTGGAAGTTTAATGTGGATGCTTCTGTTGTTGGAAAACCAGGGCCAGCTGGTATCGAAGGGGTTCTAAGGAATGACAGAGGTATAGTATTGGCCATATTCTCCAAGTTCGTGGGGGAAATGGATTCTAATGAAGTGGAAATGAGAGCTATTAAGGAAGCTTTTGAGATAGTACAATCAAAAGAGCTTGCATCCATCAATTTGGAAATTGAAAGTGATTCCACTACAGCAGTTGCTTGGTGTAATTCTAGCAGCATAAGACCTTGGCATCTTAACTCTTTGTTTATAGTGATTGACCGGATTATGAGAAACTTAAAGGAGTGTAGAGTGGTACATAAGGGGCAGTCGGCAAATTCTTTCGCGGACACTTTAGCTCGACAAGGTGTTAGAAGAAATAAGGATTTTTTTGGCTTGGATTAATGAGTAACAATTCTGAGTGGCGATTTGGAGGGTGAGTTATGATGCTGTAAGGGAGAAGGTTTATACTAATGTTTTTGTTTCTTTCTGCAGGTGTAAGTGAATTTTTTCCCTGTGGTAGTTTTCTGATTATGGCCAAGTTCTATTTTAGGGAAACAAGGGTTCTTGTATGTACTATACAAGACGGGTGGCAAACTCTTTAGGTTTCATTCAGAATATTTGCAATTTGGGGATGGATGGCTGATTGTTTTAGGTAAAAATCAATAGGTATTTTAATATTTATACATGGCCATCTCATAGATGCATAGGTTTTCATTACGGACATAAGGTCGTTTGTTAGGTTACATGTATAGCAAATGCTTTGTGTTGCTATTTTACGGACATAAGGTCGTTTGTTAGGTTAGACAGGGTTTGATCAACAACATTTCAGTCAGATTATCGTGTACATAATTAATCTAGCAGTTTTGACAAGTAAAAAGTTCAAAATGTAGTCAGTTTATGCAGCTTTCGATCATCAATTTCTTGGTATCGGTGATATAATTGAATGTGTTGGTAATGCTTTATTTCAGTCTTCTTTATGACCAAGTGTAATTTTAGGGGAGAATGGGAATCTTGCTTGTTTCGCAAAATAGGCATCTTTCATCTTTGAAATTGTTTTGGGGAAGGTTGGTTCCAAGCATGTTTTATGCTTGAAGGGTAGAATCCTAGTAGGTTTTATTCCATCTTGGTCTTGGTCACATTTGCGTTTTGTTAGGGAATCTGGGCGTCAAGTCTGGTTTTGGCTTGAAAGGTAGAATATGATTTAGGCGTCTTTTGTTTAAGTGCAGTGTTTTCTTTTGGAACTGTTTCTCTTGATAACACAGGATAAACCATATCAGCAGATTGGTGTTACTACAACTTATTACATTTGTGGTTTCATGTTGCAAATGGTGTAATCAAAACCTGGAGATAAGGGTTGTTGCGGACAAGATAGAGTAGGGTTCATTTAGGTTGTAATGTTAACACATGATAGTGTTTCTTATAGCTATCTTTTAGCAAGTTTGATTGTGGCTCATGCATCAGTATGTGATGCGGTACTACTATTGAAAAATCACGATTACAGTGGTTGTTTTATTTTGTAACACTGGGTTCAATCAGGGTGTCGAGCAAAACAGTGCTTGAAGGGTAGTCTCTTTAGGATAATTACAAGCGTCAATTTCATTGCATTTCGAGGGTTTAATTGGGTTCAGGTATCATGCTTGAAGGGTAGTTTTATTTTATAGGTGCGTTTGGGCATCGATATACTCCTTTTGATTTAAAAATAAATACATTGCTATTCAAAAAAAAAAAAATTGAGTCTGGTCAAGTTAAGTTCGAGCCTATATAAATCATGTTAAAGATACAACTCGAGTCGAACTAAGCTCATAGGCTTGGTGAGTGTTCCTACCCATGGACAACTTTTTTTGAAAATTGTCTTTGAATTTTGAAAATGGGAAGACAACTTTAAGAAAATATGTCAAATTTTTCTGTTGAAAAGTAAGTCGTTTTTTTGATAATTAATCAATTTTCTGTCAAACAAAAAAAAAAGGCAGAAGTAATTTTTTGGAAGCTATTTTCTACGAAACAAATGAAGCCTTAGCTTCATCTAAGATAAAAAGAACTAGTGGGAGAGAGAGAAGAAAATTCATTTGAGAGTAAGTGAAAGAAAAAATGGATTCGATTTTTTCACATACTTAAAATGCGTTGAAAATTTCCATCATATGATATTAACTAGAAAAATAACAAAAAATTACAATATTTTAAATACAAAAAGCATGATATAACGCTGAATAAAAATTGTTTACTCTGTTTACAAGCATCAAATGGAAGGCTTAGGACAAGCAAAAAGAAAAAAAAATCTTGATCGAATTTGCTCTAGAACTAAAAGTATGGTGATAAAATTGCACCAATTTAAAAGTGGTGATAAAGTTGAACCAACAACGTAAATAAAATCATAAATTTGTTATTCCTTATTATCTTGATAAACCATTCAAAGTGTTTTTTCATCTAATTTAAAAGGTTAAAAAATTAGTTTGTCAAGGATAAAATTTTCATACTTATTGATTTATTAATTAACTTATTTAAGAAAAATTATTATGCTAATAGAATAATATAATTAAGTCTCTTTTTAAAACTTTACCTATTAAAAGAAATTTTCTTATGTCTCTATACACATCTTCATCAATTTTGGTCTCTTTTCAAATGTTAGATTATTTCATTTTCATATGATTTAAACATCTTTTCCAATTAAAAACATAAAGAGATAATCATAATTTTAGTCCTAAAACATAAGCATTTTTCATTGCAGTCCTAAATTTTTAGATGTAAACATTCAATTTTAAAAATTGTTAAATATGTTAAAAATTAGTCTTTTAGTTATTATTCAAACAGAAACACTAGCATAAAGCATAGTTGGCATATAATGAGAACACGTTAATATTATTTCATTAATTTATAAAATATTGAAAAAAATATTAAAAAAAAATCCTCCCTATAAAAGATTAAAAAAAGTCATTACTTCATTTTTTACTCTCGTCTTCTCTCAATAAACCAATAACCTCTCTTCTTTTCTCCTCTATTTTTAGACTGCTATTTTCATCAAAGTTCAACTGTTAACAACAGCCTGCAAGATGAAAGAAATTAAAGATACAAACAAGTACTCAACTATAAATTCATTAATTACCCTGAAATTTTTTCAAAAAATATAACTTAAAATTGTTCTTAGGAGCTGAAAGTTACAATGTAATGGTGAAAACAGGCGACAAACATGGATGGGTTGCTTTGAGATTAAGTTTTTTTTTTTTTTGTTGAAGAAAACTAATCTGAACAAGACAAAGAACACAAATAGGTGGTGATGGCAAGCGATGAACTATGGCGATGAACTATGGATCATTTTGGGTTTTCAAAGTTGTAGACACCTAATTTTGTCCGGGTTTTTTTCAAATCAATTTCGATTTGTCCTCCTCTCGGGTTTAATATTTTTGTAAAAGTCACGGTCACGGTCGCGATTTTAGATTTTAAAAAAAATAATTATATATAATTTTTTAGCTTTAATTATTCAAATAAAATCGGACCGTAAAATTATCAATTTTAAAATTCAATTTAAACCCGAGGTGAAAAAGCTTAATCTCGAGCTTTAATAGATTTTTAAAATAATTTTTTTAAATAAAAATATTTGAAACAATAAAAAAATACTTGAAAGAATAAAAGAAGGGCAACTTAGACATTATCCATTTTTTTAGGTTAGGAATTGAGTTATAAATGGATCACTTGAGTAAAGACAAAAGGAGGCCGATTATAAAAAGAAAGAAAGGGCTGGCGGCTTAAGAAAAAAAAGAAAAAAAGAGAATAGATGGAATTTCATGGAAATGAGGTGGTTAAAGGGGAAATGAGCTACAGTGAAAGTTTGAGCTTCTCCTTTTTTTCTTTTCTCACGGGAAAATCAAAATTTTTAGGGTTTTTTTTGTCCCCCAAAATCCCTACTTTCCATGGCTTTTCACCCACATGTCGACTATGATGACGATTTTGGTGGTGATTTTCCTGGGATTCATAGTACCAGACGTTCAGGTAATAAAAGAAGCTTTGGTGATCTTGAGAACGATGAGGATGATATTTTTGGATCAAAAAAGGGTTCTAAAGTTGAAGAAACTGCCCCTGGTATAGCAACAGCAACAGCATGAAGTTCGCGGTGAAGGCATGGAGCAATGGAAGAGCACAGGCAGGTGTGCTCCATTTGGGCTGCTGCCCCACCCCAATGGAGACTCCTTCTTTTCTCCTTTCCACCCGTAAAGGGCTACCCCTTTTTATATCCCATGACCTTCTCTCTTCGCTCCCTTCCTCTGACTCTCATCTCCTCCATGTCAGCCACCTTCACTTCTTGGAATGCCTTTCGATCAAAACAATCTCAAAGATTGGAGGGCTTCACCAGATGCTTGGTTTGCATGAATATGGGTTTGCGGCTGTTCCAAGGGATTCCATTCAATGCCTTCTAGAAGCTAATGCAACTAACAAAGTTATATGAAAATGATATCTTCTGATTAAACCCGTAGAATATATGAAAATGATATCTTCCATGAGGCCCGAGCTATGGGTTACTTTGGCTGATGAAGTGCCCGCTTGGGTGTTTGATAAAAGGAACAAGACCTTAGTGGATCGTACTATCAAATGGCTTGATGAATGCATTGCATTTAGCCCGACGAGTGGAGCTTTTTTTGGATTTATTGTTAGAGGTTCTAGTTTAGAAGAAAAGCAACGATATGCCCAAGAGGTAGCAAGGAGAAACATATCAGGTTATTGGATTAGAGGGTTTGGGTTCGAAAAGAGCATGAATGAGCGCCCTGCCATGCTTAATGATGTCGCTGGAAAGGAGCCAAGGGTAAAGCTTTTAGATAAAAGAGATTGGAAATTTTAGCTAAGGTTGGTAGGAGCAATTTTGGCAGCCTCGGGAAATCAAACAAAAAAGAAGAGAATTTTGAATGGGAAAATAGGAAGTGGTTTTTGCAAAGGGGACAAGCATAAGGTAGTATTCTTTTATTTTATTATATATATATGTATTATATGTTTATTGTGCTTGTTTTGGACATAGTATATTATGATGTAAATTTGGTGTTTGATAATTTACTTACTCTTATACGGCTAATGTTGCTTGCCTTGGACATGGTCTATTGTGGTGCATACCTTAATGTCTTTTTGCATATTCATAACATTTTAATAAATAAGGCAATATTCTCGGGTTCAATAATTCATGGTTTTCTCTACTGGGTCTGCCGGAGAGGTTATCATTAATTATTAACGAAGGAATACCCTTTTCTAAAATAAAATGATTCGAATTTTTTTGAAATAAATTAAACTTTCTATGTTTTGCCGGGTCTGCCGGGAACATGAAAAGATTTTGGTATTAATAAACTCCGAGTCATTTTCAAGTTAATTCAAGCCATTTCACATGCCATGTCATCTTATGCCATTTCATATGTCATGTCATCTTGCTTGTCATGTCGATTTCGTTCACATGCCATGTCATCTCATGCCAAGTCACATGTCATGTCATTTAATATCATCCATATGCCATGTCACCTTGCTTGTCATGTCGATTTCATTCGCATGTCATGTCATCTTATGCCATGTCACATGCCATGTCATTTTATGTCATCCATATGCCATGTCATCTTGCTTGCCATGTTGATTTCGTTCACATGCCATGTCATTTTTTTGCCATGTCATTTAGACACCAGGTCATGCATATTCCATGTCATTTATTTCATGCGTTTTTGCGTTTGCCACATGATTTATGATCTAGACCAATCAATGGTTCAAAGTCATGCTCAATTGAGCATACTTGTGGAAAATCAAAGAGTTTCAAATTGATTATTCTACCTTTGTGATTTTTTTTTTACTTAGCCAATTTGTGTCTAACTTTTCAAAAGTTCTAGCTACTGTTTGTGAGTCATTTTGTGAAGCACCCTGTTCGAATAATCTACCTAAAATCCGGCAGAGTTTCCTTTCTATCTCAACTATAACCCTCCTGCAAATAACACTCAATTCATATCCTCAACCAGCAATATTTCTCAATACTATTATCACATATATCCATGCATATTCAAAAATTATCCATGATCAATTTATGCTCAAGTCAAAACATATTGATCTATTATTTCATATCTTCAAATATATATAATATATCCAAAAGTAAACCTATCTCAGCAAGGTTTACTAGATAAAAACATCAAGAGATCAAATCTTCTAGAAATTTAGATATGATGCCCACCACGTCAATATACTCTTGAAGCGGAGAGTAGAGGAAGACAGCAATCTCGACACCTAACTGTGTCCTGAAAATGAGAAATAAGAAGAGGTGAGATATATGAATATCTCAATAAGTAGACAACATTTAAAGCGTGTGAAAACTATAATGGTAACCTGTAAAGCATAATTGACATTTTCAAAATAAATAATAGTAAAACCATAATGAGTAATTCAAAGATGTAGCGAAGTTTTCAAATGTATAATAATATTATAATATTAAATCAATGTATAAAATCTGTAAAGTAAATCAAGTTACGTATAGTTGGGCTCCAACTTACTGTCATGCATAAGAATACATCCATGAAATAACCAGGCAATATCCATGTAGGCATACTAGTAGTCGGCCCCAAAGGCCAATACCACCATAGGACGCCCCAAAGGCATATGTGTCACTATGATGTGCCCCCAAAAGGCTAATATAAAGGGTTAGGGACTCTAGAGATGGCTCCCACCACAAAGGCATAGCACGCAGCTCCCATACCCCGTCTAATATCATGGAATCGAGACTCTGGAGGTGGCTCCCGCCACAAAGGCGTAGCACGCAGCTCCCGTATTCCGATCAAGGGTATAATCTAATACATTAAGTTAGGTATGGCCAAAACCATGTACGTCAAATTCTATGTATAATCATGTTCCATAAATCAACCAACTTGCTCGATATAATATTTCTTGAAATAAATGTACTTTAATAACAAATCAATTCGTATGATTATATATCGCATATACCTTTAATACGTAAAATAAATATCATGCTAAAAAAAATATAATTATAATTAAAGAAATTTCAAATAACTATAATTGTCATCTACTCACAATCCTTGAGATGATCTCACTGTACACCTCGATCTGAAACTTAGGGATCCACAAGTGACGTCGGATCTACGTGGCCTAGAGATTAACAATAATTAGTATCTATACATGCTCAAAGCATTACACAACTATGAAAGCAACTTAAGTCCCATTAATCTACCCCATAGTCAATACTAATTTCTCATACTCAAAACAACATATCCTTAATTTTTAATATCATTTCCATAATCATTTTCTCCATAATTCAACTCCATATTTATGTCCTTATCAAATTCCTTTCTAGTACTCCATGCAGAGATTTTCATAATCCATAACCATCATTTAGTACTATATTTCTCTTAAGCAATAAATTCCTTACTATCAAGTTAGATTAGAAAATCATAACTTGAGTTTGGTAAGGAATTTTGAAGTTATTGCAATTGGTTTATTTCAATAAATAATTATACTTTATGAAGAAAATAACTAACTTAGACAATTAGAAAAAAATCTTGATCAAATTTGATAAATCCCGAAACTATGCCGAAACAGGGGTCAACACAGAACAACCAACTTCACCGAATTTTATCTTTTTAACCGCTTATCGGTTTTGGGAAATTCAAAAACCAAAATTATCATATTGAAGTCTATTTTCTAGGAAAAATATAAAAAATATAAAAACCCAGCTGTGCCGAACCCAGAAAATCCGAACAGAAAGCATGCTCAAGTTCCCCTGTTTTGCTTTTTCTTCCCATTTTCTTGTTCATGCTTTCAAATCCTTTTAATTCTTACCAAAGGTGAGTAAAACTGATACTTAATAGATGGATTTCAGACCTTAACATGTTTATGGAGCTAAGATCTTAGCATGCTCAAGTAGAATATCTAAAGAAAATGAAGGATTTATCAAGAAACTAACCTTGGATGTGATTGTTGTTGAGATTTTGGTGGAATTGTTTGAATAGAATTTTGAGAGAGAGAGAGGATAGGAGAGCCGGTTGCTACTTGGGAGAGGAAGAAATTTTCTAGAGTTTTCAAGAGATAAAATAAACTTAAGAGATATTTTTAAATTTTTGGTATAATTGCATATTGGTCCTTCAACTTTTTATAAATAACCATTAAGCTCCTAAACTTTTTAATTTGTTCAATTTGATCTTTTCTTCTTTTATTTCCTTCACTTATAACTTCTTACCAATTTCCAAGTTTGTCCTTAAAATTTTCGGGATTTAACTTTACATGATTATACGTAACCTCTGTTGTTACAACTTACCCCCCTTAGAAAAATTTCGTCCTCGAAATTTACTTACCAACTTGATTGAACAAGTGAGAATATTGAGTCCGCATATCTTCCTCCCTTTCCCATGTAGCTTCTTCATAAGAATGATTCCTCCAAAGAACTTTCACTAATGGAATAGTCTTAGTCCTTAGAACTTGGTCTTTTTATCCAAAATCTCAACCGGTTGCTCTTCATAAGTTAAATTTTCCTCAATTTCCATAGGCAAGTCCTTCAATATATGTGAAGAATCGAAAATGTACTTTCGAAACATAGAAACATGGAACACATTATGAATTCATGATAATTCTTCCGGTAAGGCCAATCTATAAGCAACTGGGCCAATCCGTTCAATGATCTCATACGGCCCTATATATCGAGGACCCAACTTTCCTCGTCTTCCAAACCGGATTACTCCCTTCCAAGCAGTCACTTTCAAAAGCACCATATCACCAACTTCAAACTCTAAATCTTTTCTCCGATTATCTGCATAGCTCTTTTGTTGATCTTGAGCTATTTTTATCTTTTCCAGGATTACCTTAACTTTGTCTGCAGTCATCATAACAATTTCTGGACCTAGTAATTTCCTTTCATCTGTATCATCCCAACACACCGGAGTTCTGCACTTCCTTCCATACAAAGCTTCAATCGGAGCTATGTCGATGCTGGACTGATAACTATTGTTATATGCAAACTCTGCTAGAGGCAAGTGTTCATCCGAGTTTCCTTTGAGTTCCATAATACAAGATCTGAGCATATCTTCCAGAATTTGAATTGTCCGTTCAGATTGTCCTTCCGTCTGGGGATGAAAAGCGGTACTGAACTTGAGTCTAGTGCCCAATGCATTCTGCAAACTTGGTCAAAATCGAGATGTGAATCAGGGGTGTAGACACCTAATTTTGTCAGGACCACTAAAACAGGTATGTTTTCTTCCTAAATTGATGTTTTCGAGTGTAAAAAGATTTTTTTTTCATCCTGCAAGTGGTACTCCGAGACTTAGTTTAAAAGGGCGAGCATAAAAAGTCAAACTCCAAAAAGTCAACCCTGGAAAAAGTCAACCCCAAAAAGTCAACTATTGAAAAAGTCAACCCACTTTCAAAATCAAGATTTTAAGTTCAATTGAAAAATGGCAAAAGAATTTTGATGATCCGAGGTCTACATTGAAAGATATGGAGTTCGGAAGTTGGGATTTAGAGATTTAATAGAAAAGAAACCCTAATCCGAGAAATTTGGGGAAAAGTGCTTAAACGATCAAATTGGTCGAAATTGAAGGTTCCAAATGAAAGATAAGCACTGACTAAGGGTAATGGAGAAGCCACTTGCAAGAAAAACTGAAAGAAAAGTCAATCCGAGAGAAAATTGAGAATTAGGGTTTTTAATGGATTTCGGTGAAATCGGGAAGAATCATGAAAATAGCCTGACTTGGTAAGACCAAAGCCCCCAATTGAAGAGGAATGGTTAAAAGGGATAGCCCAAGGCTTAGTTTGAAGAAAATCTAAAAATCGGACTTGTTTTGAGCAAAACCGGGTTTCGGAGGCAAAAGGGCGAAATTGGAAAATGCGAGAAATATAGCAAATGAACTCCGAAAATTCTGAAAATTTACAAATATAATTCTTAAACCATTTGAAAGAGATTGGAAAAATAAAATCTTGATTCGGAGTTCGTTTGCAAAATGGCCAAATCCCGGGTCTCTTATGTAGTAATTCAAAAAGGAAAATCCTGGAAAAATAGCAAATGAACTCCAAATTTTCTAAAATTTTCAAATCCCATTTTAAAATTATTTGGAAAAGATTGGCAAAAGAAAATCTTGATTCGGAGTCCGTTTGCAAAATGGCCAAATCCCGGGCTTCCTATGCAATAATTCAAGAAGATAAATCCCGAAAAAATAGCAAATGGACTCCAAAATTTTTGAAATTTTGCAAATCTCATTTTTAAATTATTTGGAAGAGATTGGTGAAAGAAAATCTTGATTCGGAGTTCGTTTGCAAAATGGCCAAATCCCGAGCTCTTATGCAGTAATTCAAGCCGATAAATCCCAAAAAAAATATCAAATGAGCTCCAAAAATTATGAAAACTTCCAGATCACACTTTTAAATTATTTGGAAGATATTGGTGAAGAAAAATCTTGATTTGGAGCTCGTTTAAAAAATGATAAAATGTAAGGGCATAAAAGGGCATTTTTGGAAGAAAAAATCCAAATAAATAGCAAACGAACTCGGATAGTTTTGAAAACCTCCAGAACTCATTGTTTTATTATTTTGGAAGTATTAAAAAAAGAAAAATTGAATTTGGAGTCCGTTTGATATTTATTTGCATCCGGGGGGCAAAACGATCATTTCACCCAAGGAACCGAAAATGGCTTCTTTGGGCCTTTAAAAAATCAGACTTGGGCTGAAAAAGAGAAGTGCTGGCCTGCCAAGGCCCAAATGAAGGAGGAAGCTTCTGATTTTTCAATCAAATGGCAAAAAATTAAGAGTTAGTTAGAGATTCTCTTTGATCAAGCCATGGTGATTAAGCCACATAGGCCAAGAGAGATGTCAACATTATTCTTGAACAGCTGTAATTTGGGACAGCTGATATGCTAATCTAAGGGTGATAATTTCATGATTTTTTCACCTTGAATTATTAGCCATTTGATCGAAAATTGGTTACAAAAAAATGACAACATCCTTGCTCATTAAAAGGGGGGTTTCGGCCAGCATGTAGGGGGGTTCAGAATTTGAATTTTCACACTTTATTTTGGCTGAGTTCTCTTGGTTTTTACTTGTTTTTTCTCTCTTTGGTTGAAGGCAAAAAGAAAAAGTTTAGAAAAGAAAGGAAAGTTTGAAGCGATAAAGCTTGAAATATTAGCTTCTTGAGGTTGCTCTTGAGCACCAACTCTTACACTTTCTTGATTTTCCATTCTTATTTTTGCTATTTTAATTACAATCTGATGAGTTTCCTTTTTAAATAAATGTTTTTTTTTATTGTTCTTCTTTATTTCTTTCTTCATCTCTTTCTTAAATATATTTTTTACAATTTGTTTTACAATATTCTCACCATGGCCGAATGGCCTACATTCTTTTATTTAATGTTGCTGTTTTGGTTCATTTTATCATGTTGTTTATGTTATTTTCTTTGATCTTGATGTTTTAAATGCTATTCTACTTCATATACTTGAGTTATATTTTAATTTGGTTGCTTTGTTTGTTGCCATTTATGATTTAAATATCATGTTCTTGCATTTTTAATTTTCTGTTTTTATGATGTTTGGTTGAGCATGTTTTAGATTTAGTATATCAAGTGTTTGTGAAAATGCTTGTGTGGTTTTTGCATGGTTTGAGTTTTATATTTTAGTTGAGCATGTTTTAGATTTAGTATATTAAGTGTTTGTGAAAATGCTTGTGTGGTTTTTGCATGATTTGAGTTTTATATTTTAGTTGAGCATGTTAGTATATCAAGTGTTTGTGAAAATGCCATGCTTGTTGGAGCTTGAGGCCATTTGGTTACTCCATGTGTTTTGCATTGTGTGTTGTATTTTTGCCATGTTAATTGGTAGGTTTTTGCATTTGTATGATATTTGATTTAGTTTTGCACGCTAGTATACCAAGTGTTTGTGAAAATGCCATGTTTGCTAGTCACACAGCCCATTCGGCCACTCCTTGAATTTTTGCATTATATGTGCATTCTTGCCATGTTAGTTGATAGGTTAGCATTTGCATGATATTTGGTTGAGTTTTTAGTTTAAGCATGCTTTGTGTTTGTGAAAATGCCATGCATATTTTAGTTATTAAGTTTGGTTTATTTGCCATGCATGTTCATGCATTTTATGTCTAGGTTGTATTAAATGCCATGCAAGTTCATTTAGGTCTAGTTCACTATATGAATGCCATGCATTTTTTCATGACATTTAGGTTCAAACTCATGCATTTCATGCATTATGTTTGCTGTATTGTTTCATGCATTTCATGTTCATGCCACTTGAATAATGACTTAGGCCAATTAATGGTTCAAAGTCATGCTCTCTTGAGCACACTTGTGGAAAATTAAAGTTTATCAAATTGATTATTCTACCTTTGTGATTTTTTTTACTTAGCAAATTTTTATCTAACTTTCAAAAAGTCCTAGATACTGTTTGTGAGTCTTAAATATTTTTACTTTGATTTTTAAATGATTTTATCAAAGGCAAAAATGTATTTTGGCAAAGCAGTTTTTTCACCCAATACTTGTACTTTCCCGATTTTTCTAGGCATTCTTCTTTCATCAAAAAATTAAGATGATTTTTTTTCCGTGTAGTTCTACATGTCCTGAGTCTGCATTATTTTTTTTCATAATTTTTTAAATTTTTAAAAATAGGATAATAAATCGTGTCTTAAAACTGGACAGTGGAGTCAGAATTGAATTTAAAGAAAAATCATTTTTCTGTTTTGGTTAAGCTACTTAGAGGGGGCTGATTAGGAAGGTTAGCTACTGACTTAGGGTAATTTCTAAGCCTTTTTAAACTCTAAAATGATTTTTTAGTCTCGGGTTAAGGGTAGTCAAGTCCAGATTTTTAAATTTAGAAAATTAGAGCCATTTTAAAAAGGGTTTAATCCAGTTTTTTTTTTTTTTTTTAACCTAAGCTTTTCCAATTTTTTTCAAACAATCACAAAGTATTTTGGTTTTATAATATTTAATTTGACATATTTTCCTAAGGTAGCCGGATATCTTTTTAGATATACGAATTTCTTTAATTAAAGGAAAAAAATGCATTTTCATGCATTGCATTTTCTATATTCATGCATTTTATATAATATGTGATTTCTACTATGATAATTTCTATGATATTGTTATGATTTTGAGTTATGTTATATTGTTTATTATATGATTTGGGATATTTCATTATATCCTATGCTTTTTATTTAATTATTTTTTTTTGTTATATTATTTAGCATATAATATGTTCATGCATTATTATTTGCATTTTTATTTTCATGCATATTATATGATAGCATTATTTTATATTTTATGTCATTTAAATTATATGCCATATCATTCATATTTTCCATGTCATTTAAATCATTTCATTTCATATAGAATATGTATGTTACCTAGGTCATTTCATTTCATTTAGAATATATCATATGACTTAGGATATTGCATTTCATATAGAACATATTATGCTACCTAGGTCATTTCATTTTGCTTAGAATATGTCATATAACTTAGGACATTTCATTTCATTTAGAATATGCTAAGGCATTTAAATTATATTATATCATTTAGGATGCATTATATTATTTAGATTTTGCTATGTCATTTTATTTATGTCATGCATATACATATTCATATCTTTTAAAATGTTTTGAAAAGGATAATGATTTTTTAATAAAAAAAGATATTCCCAAGTTAAAATAATTCATGAGTTCTCTACCGGGTTTGCTGGAGGGAATATCATCAATTATCATTAGTAAAGGAATATCTTTCTTTCAAAAAAGGAGAATGATTCGGAAAGTTTTCCAAATTAATAAAAATTTCTATATTTTGCCACGTTTGTTGGGGAATATAGGAAAATTTTGAATTTATAAATTCCGGATCATTTTTAATTAAGAATGGAATTATTTTTTTTGTTTAAATTTGGAATTAACTTGAAATGCTAAATTTAAAACCAACTTTTTACCTAGATTTGAGATAACACACGATTAATAAGGTACCATTTTATACGGGCGTTGTGGGGGTGCTAATCCTTCCCCGCACGTAACCGAGTCCCGAACCCGTTTCTTTGATTTCTCTGGTTTAAACGCAGACTTGAAATTGGTTTTAAAAATGTTTTAATTAATTTTTAAAATATTTTATAAAATCGGTTTTAATAGGTGGCCGATCACACCTAGCTAAAAAAGATTGGTGGCGACTCCATGTCTTTTTCAAGGTCATTTTCAAAACCTTCATTTTTCTAGAGGAATTAAGTCGACTTTTCCTCGATTTTTTTAATGTCAAGCTTAATGAATAATAAAGTATTGTGATGAGACTTGTTATTTTTTTAGGTTGCGACAACTTGGCGACTCTGCTGGGGATGATTAGTGAGTCAGGCCTAGAATTAGTCGTGTGTTATCAAAGTCTTGGTTTTGTTGGTTTAATTGGTATTTAATTTTAATTCCCATATTTTTTAAATAAAAGAGAATTTTGAAAATAAAAAATGTTTTAATATGTCCATATTCATGTGCATTCATATTATTATTTGTTCTCTGATTATTTTGTTGCGTATATTTATATGCTTGCTTAACTGATGCTTTATATTTTTTGATTTTAGTGGGTATTTAGAATAAGGGGTGTAGAATAGGTGGTGATAGGTTTGTTTTGTTCCTCCGCATACACTGTATTTTCATTTGCATAACATGAATCCTCTACCCGAGTTCCGTCCTTTTAAGTGGGAGTAAAGTAACTACACCTTCGTGATTGATCCTCCGTATGGGCTAGTGAAACACTTCCGGAGTATAAAGTACCTAATGCCTTCGTGATAATCCTCCGTACGGGCATAGGAAAATATACTCTAACGAATTGAACCTGTTTTTATTGGGGTGCCTTACTAGCCTTCACCGGCGACAGTGAGGAACAATTCGGGGCCTTAGAACCGATTCACCTTCATATAGTGAACCTAGGCGAAGCTATGCCGAATTTTTGTTAGATACCCGAAGTTTAAGAACACATGGAGGAACATTTCCAACCTATTACCATCTTTCTATATGTTAGATACAAATTGGGTGATGATGAACGAACATCATATCGCTCGTACGTTTTTAGTATTTTGTCCCAGAGGCGTCGTAATGCCGAAGCTCTGTTTAAATTTTCGGGATATTTTTTTTTAAAAGCATGTTGTTATTTATGTTATATTTGTGAATTCATTTCCTTACTAATCTATTTATTTATGTTTTCTTTTCTTTGACATGCATCATAGACATCATCATACACTTGAAGTTTATTGGCCTCGGGATAGTTATCAACCCAAAGGACTTTCATGGAGTGTCAGGTTATTTCAGTGATAGACGATCATGCAGTAGTAAGGGCATGGTCGGAAAAAGATCAGAGGGAGGATGGTGATTGCCTCAAGAAAGATTATGTGTCAGTATTGCCGGAAAGAGTCAAAGTGGATCCTAGACAGAATAATCTCCGAGGGTTAGCCGACATTAGAATCAGTGGAATGTATCAGAGAAAGAAGCCTTCACTCAGAAATATGGAGACATAGCACTTTTAATTCCGATTCAGGTCAATAGTAGGTTGATTCAGGCTATGGTACAGTTTTGGAATCCTGCTTATAGATGTTTCACTTTTAACAAGGAGGATATGACACCACTGATCGAAGAATATTCGACACTGTTACATATTGAATGTCCTAATCCTGATCGGGTATATTTGAAGGAAATGAAACCTTCAGGTCTTAAGAAGAAAGTGGCTAGGATCACGGGAATGGATACAACATGGGTTGAGAGTCATGTGGACACAAAGCAGAAAAATGGGTGCATTCCGTGGGAAACTCTCCAACAGTTGATATTGGGTTGTTCCGACAAAGAAAAAGCCAGGGACATCTTCGCTCTAGCCATCTATGGGTTAATCATATTCCCGAAGATATTAGGTCATGTGGATATAGCTGTGTTTGATTTCTTTGAAAAATTGGAACAGAAGATCAACCCATCTCCGGCCATCATAGCTGAAACTATCCGATCCCTGAATTTTTGTAAAAAAGGCAGGACAAGGGAGGATCAAGGGGTGTGTACAACTCCTTTATATTTGGATTCAAAGTCACTTTTGGAAGATATAAAATGTTTCCTTCAAACCATACATGAAGACTTTAGTTTCGATTAGGGAATTCCTTCAAAATGATTGGCCTAAAGACGGGAATGAAGAGAAATGGGTCAACATGTTTCGAAATCTAAAAGGGGAGATGGTGACTTGGAGAGCTCCATGGATGGTTCCTATGCCGATTATATACAAATGTGGAGATAACCCGGGAGTTCCACTACTCAAAATTTGGGGGTCTGTGAGTTATACGCCTTTGTTGGTACAAAGACAGGTTGAGTCTCGGCAATTCACACCCGTGACTCATAATCTAGGATCATCAGAATTCACTTATGGGGAAGACGGATATTCCGAAAAAGTGCGGGCAACGATTGAAGCATGGAAGAAAACTCACCAGATAAAAGTGGCCAGATATGCCGACACCGCCACACCTGATTATCTGGTATGGAGGGAATTAATGGTTAATGATAGACTATTGACATCAGACGGGGAGGAGGTACAGTTAATGAATCTGCCACCAAGGTAAATGCCATCAGAGTTAGAAATCGCAAGAGCAAAATTTGAAAAAGAAAAGGCCCGGATGAGCAAGGAGATTGCCCGACTGCAAGAAAAGCTTGAGGACATGAAAAATAGGGAATCAGCTCGGGAAAAAGAAAAGGAACAGATCAAGAGAGAAAGGGACACCGTTAAGGGCGATCTTCGGGAATTACATTTAGAGAACAAGAGGTATCGCTTTGAGCTCAGATTTGAGGGGACTCTCAAAACTTTCGGGGAATGGGAACATGAGGTCAAAAACCTCAAGAAGGAGAATAACTACTGGAAGGAGAAAGCAAAACACGAGGAAGCCCGAGCAAATCAATTGGAGAAACAAGCTAGGGAAAGCTTATACGACGATGCTTCTGCTGACACGTCAAAGGGTCGTGAACAAGTAAGGATCAGATGGAAGAGCAAGGCAATCAAAAGAGGACAGTGAAGAAGGTCCAGAATCCGAGGGAATTACCAGTGTTTTGTAATAGTTTTTAGGAGAGATAGGTTATCATGTTGTCTAAAGCAGGGATCTTTTCTTTGATGTATTTAGTTTCAGGAAATCAATGAAAGACCGTTTGGTTGGAATTATCCCGGGGCCAATACTTTAAATGCATTCATTATTCACTAATTCTTTCTTTTATATTTTATTTGTTCATAATCATTCATTCATTTATTCATTATAAATTGTTCATACACTTAGTCATTTATTGGTCCATTCATTTATTCATTATATGTTCATACACTTAGTCATTTACTTAGTTGTTCATTCATTAACACCGATTCATTCATACATTCATTTATTCATTTTTATAAAATAAAATAAGAAATGTGTCAATAATTTATAATCCATGGTTCTTAAAAATAAAGGTACAATTGGTCGCACTCAGAAAAAACCAGATTTCCAACACTCTTACAATACACGATCTCGAACAAAAGCCATGGAAAACGATCAGCTTGCCAGAATTGAAAGAATAGAAAGAATCCAGAAAGAACTACAAGAACAGTTGACTAAGTCTCAAGAGGAGACACGAGAACAGATGACAAAGCTCATGGAGATGATGAGCACTATGATGAAGCAGAAGTGGCCCAGAGAGAATTTTGCTGGAATAGGGGCAGTGAATCAGGAGGATAGACCAGAATTGGTACAGAGAAATAGCCAGACATCCCAACCTGTGGGAAATGAAATCCCAACTGGGGAAGCATTCTACATCTACATCCAGCTGGCGGCCGAAGCACATAATTTTGGTCCAAAAAGGGGTAACATCAGAGTTGATCCAATCGAGGTTGAGGTTCCAGACTTCGAAGAAATGGCAGAGAAGGAATGGGCCAAAATGACTGAACTGAAGAGGGTCGAAACTGCTGAATCTGAGAAGAAATATCAGTTGTTGGAAGAAAGGCTAAGAGCAGTGGAAGGAGCAGAGTTGTTTGGTAGCCTAGATGCCAAAGAGATGAGCTTGGTACATGATCTAATAATTCCACCGAAGTTCAAAGTACCAGACTTTGAAAAGTATAATGGGACCACCAACCCATCGGCTCATCTGACTATGTACTGTAGAAGGATGACAGGACATGAGGATAATGAGAAATTGCTTATTCATTGCTTCCAAGACAGCTTAACAGGATCAGCCACCCGATGGTACAATCAGCTGAGTCGTACCAAAATTCGTTCATGGACAGATTTAGCCAGGGCTTTTATGGAATATTATAAGCATGTTTCCGACATGGTACCGGATAGGCTGTCATTAAAAAACATGGAAAAGAGGTCCAATGAGACCTTCAAAGAGTATTCATAGAGGTGGAGGGATCTGGCCACACAAGTGCAACCCCCTTTAACCAACAAAGAAACCACGGTGCTTTTCATTAACACATTGAAAGCACCCTATTATGACAAATTGGTGGGAAACGCTACCAAAGATTTTGCGGATATGGTAATATCTGGGGAAATGATTGAGTCAGCTATTAAGAATGGAAAGATAGAAGGGGGTGAGTCTGTTACCCTAAAGAGAGCTTTTCCTATAAAGAAGAAAGAGGAAACCCATGCAGTAAGCTTCAACCAATACCCTTATACACCTCCTACACCATAGACACCACCAAGGCCCTATACTCCTACTACACCTTATGCACCTCCAACACCTTACACACCATACCCGGGGTATAATCCTTACTACCCCAATGTAAACCACCTTACCCAAAACCTGTTCCACTACACCAATATACCACAACAGCCATTCCCAACTGGCATATCCCCTCAAATAACCTTTCCTAGAAATACTGTCCCAAACACTCAGGGTCCTGCGCGTAATGACCAACGTTCACCAAAGAACGATCAAAAAGCCTAATTTGATCCGATTCCCACTACCTATGGTGAGCTATATCCAAACTATTGCAGGGTCAACTTGTTGCACCCGTGTACCTAAAACCTTTGACACCTCCATATCCAAGATGGTACAATGCAAATACCAACTGTGCATACCATGCGGGAATCCAAGGATATTCAATTGAAGATTGTCTGGCCTTCAAAAAAGAAGTCCAAAGCCTGATTAATGCTGGGGTTGTGAAGTTTGGATCAAAAAATGGGCCGAACATAGCTGGAAATCCATTGCCCAATCATGCTGGGAGTCAGGTGAATGCAATATTGACTAGAGGGGACAGAAGATTAAAAAGGGATATTGGGGAGGTTAAGACTCCGATGATGACAGTATGGGTTGAAATGGTCAAGGCAGGATTGGTGGAAGGTACCGAAGGTCTGAAAATGGTTGTAAGAAAGGTGCATAATTGGTGCCCGTTCCATTAGGGTGAAGGCCATGACATACAAAACTGCGGGGACTTTCGGGTTAAAGTCCAAAAGATTATGGATAATGGGGTAGGCTAATTCTATGAGAAGATAGAAGGGGAAATAGAAGTCATTGAAAATACAGGTGGCTATGGGATAGGAAGACCCCTAATCATCTACTATGATAAACCGGAGGAAAAAGTTATGCCAGTCATGGAAGAAAATACGCCCAAATTAATCATTGATTTTCCTGTTTCCTTTCCATACAAGGAAAACAAGGCTACACCATGGACATATGACTGCAGCATGGTTATGCCCGGGTCTTCAGGCCATCAGGATATTACAGGTGTGGGGCATTTAACCCGAAGCGGGAGGTGTTATGCTTCGGAGGCCGTTGAACAAGGGGTAGCAGGGAAAGACAGAGGAATTGATAAAGGGAAGAAGGTCATCGAGCCAATCCATATTGAGATGGATTCGCCAAAGGAAAGAGAAAGGGGATCAGCCCCGGTTAACAGAATAAAAGAACCGGTATGTGAGAAGGAAGCTTGTGAGTTCTTGAAATTTATAAAGCATAGTGAGTATAGCGTGGTTGAACAACTGCAACGTCAACCAGCTAGGATCTCAATCTTATTCTTGCTTCTAAATTCAGAACCACACATAAATGCTTTGTTAAGAGTATTAAATCAAGCATACGTGGCTAATAAATATCAGTGGAAAAACAGGATAGGTTGGTGGGAAACATCGCAGCAGATGACTACATATTTTTCAGCTATGAGGAGATACCACCCAACGGTATTGGATCGACGAAAGCTCTCCATATAACTATCACTTGTAAGGGGCACATATTATCAAGGGTCCTTTTGGATAATGGTTCTTCACTAAATGTGATGCCTTTAGCAACCCTATCCAAATTGCCAGTGGATATATCCCATATGATACCAAGTTGCACGGTGGTCAGGGCTTTTGATGGAACTAGGAGAGAGGTTATGGGAACCATTGAAGTTCCTCTGGAGATAGGCCCGTGCATTTATACAGTGAACTTCCAGGTCATGGATATTAATCCATCTTATAATTGCTTGTTGGGAAGGCCATGGATACATTCAGCTGGGGCTGTTGCCTCGTCTCTCCACCAAAAGCTGAAATTTGTGATGGAGGGCCGGTTGATCACGGTATCAGGGGAGGAAGACATTATAGCTTCCGCATCAACTGAATCTCCTTATGTAGAGCCCAATGAAGATGCCGTGGAGTGTTCTTTTCGGTCTTTGGAATTTGTAAATGCAGTTTTCGTCGCTGAAGGACGAAAAATTCTGAAACCAAAGCTGTCCAAGAACACAAGGCTGGGGGTAAGAACCACCGTAGAAAAAGGCTGCAGGGCTGGAAAAGGACTCGGGAAATATCTTCAGGGGATGGCTCAAGCCATAGAAGTAAAAGGAAAGAGAGACCAATTTGGCCTAGGGTATCTTCCGAAGGCCCATGAGAAAAGGAAACAAGTTGAAAAGAATCGGCAAAGGAGGATGGCCCGTCTTACGGGTATGGATATTGCGTGGGAGCCTATGACATTCCCACCTATCCTTCACAGCTTTCGCTTAGCCGGTTCTCTGTTTGGAGAAAAGAATAATGTGCTCGTAATGATAGAGCAGGCCTTTGAGAGGTTCCAGGTGAATAGGGATGAGCAGATGTATAATGTGGAGATCTGCACGACCGAGAAAGACAGAATTGAAAGAGAGAGTGCTAGCTAGATGGTGCGACCTTGTCCACCAGGATATAGACTAACCAACTGGAGTGCGACTGAGTTGCCCATAGTTTTTAAGTCTATTCCAAAGTAATACTTTTTAAAAAAGCAATCTTAACTATCTTTACCCAGAGATATTAAAAGTTTTTTTTTTTTCTGTAATGAGTTTTTTTTTAGCTATTTTCATTCAATAAATAACAAGCACAATGCATTATCCATATTGATGTGTCCATATTCTTTCATTTTTGTTATTTATTTTGTTTTCATTATATATTTTCCTATATTGTTTTTTCTCCACCTATTTACAGGTGTACGGATGCGGAATATGAGGATCTTCCTGTCAGTAATTCTGAAATTGATTTTGAAAGACCCATTTGCACGGGTGATTTTGAGACTAATGAAGACACTGAGGATTACGGTCTACCTCAAGATCTATTGAGGAAAATAGAACAAGAGGAGAAACAAGTACTTCCTCATAAGGAGTTATTAGAAACGATAAATCTGGGAAATGGTGAAGAAATAAAAGAAGTTAAAATTGGGACTTCATTGTCATCATCAATAAAAGGTGAATTGATAGCTTTGCTCCAGGAGTATGTGGATATATTTGCATGGTCTTATCAAGACATGCCACGGTTGGATCCGGATATCATGGTTCATAAGCTCCCTTTAAAGCCAGAATGCAAGCCAATTCAGCAAAAGTTGAGAAGAATGAGGTCTGATATGCTATTAAAGATAAAGGAGGAGGTAAAGAAGCAATTTGATGCTGGATTCTTAGTGGTGGCAAAATATCCAGAATGGGTGGCAAATATTGTTCCGGTACCAAAGAAGGATGGCAAGATGCGGATGTGCGTTGATTATCGAGATTTGAACAAGGCCAGCCCTAAAGATAATTTCCCTTTGCCCCATATTGATACTCTGGTGGATAATACAGCAAAGAGTTCTTTATTTTCTTTTATGGACGAATTCTCAAGATACAATCAGATCAAGATGGCACCGGAAGATATGGAGAAAACCACATTTGTTACAATGTGGGGAACCTTCTACTACAAAGTAATTCCATTTGGGTTGAAGAATGCTGGGGAAACATACCAGAGAGCCATGGTGACCTTGTTTCATGATATGATGCATAAGGGAATTGAGGTCTACGTTGATGATATGATCGCAAAGTCACAAGGAGAAGAGGAGCATATTGCGAATCTTAAGAAGCTCTTTGAACGATTAAAGAAGTTTAGACTCAAGCTAAATCCGGCACAATGCACTTTTGGACTCACCTCGAGGAAGTTGTTGGGTTTTGTCGTAAGCAAAAGAAGAATTGAGATTGACCTGGATAAAGTGAAGGCTATTCAGAATTTGCCACCACCTCGCACTCAAAAGAAAGTAAGAGGTTATCTGGGGAGATTGAATTGCATTGCTCGATTTATTTCACAGTTAACCGATAAATGTGATCCAATATTTAATTTACTTCGAAAACGTGATCCAGGAGAAGGGGATGAAGGGTGTCAGATTGCTTTTGAAAAGGTTAAGCATTATCTATCAAACCCACCAGTATTAATGCCACCTATTCTGGATAAACCAATGATACTGTATTTATCATTATTTGAAAGATCCATGGGTTGTGTTTTAGGGCAGCTTGATGAAACTGGAAAGAAAGAACAGGCAGTTTACTACCTCAGCAAGAAGTTCACAGATTATGAGTTGAAATATTCATCGGTAGAAAAGTTATGTTGTGCCTTAGCTTGGACTGCTCGAAGACTTAGACAGTATATGTTGTATCACACAACGTGCTGATTGCCAAGCTGGATCCAGTCAAGTGCATGTTGGAAGCACCTTCTTTGTCAGGGAGGGCGGCAAGATGGCAGGTTTTATTGTCAGAGTACGACATCGTATAGGTAAGTCAAAAAGCTATCCAGGGCAGTGCAGTAGCTGAATTCTTAGCAAGTCGGGCAGTGGAAGATTATGAGCCATTGAACTTTGACTTCCCGGATGAAGATTTGATGTATGTGTCGCAAGCAGATGATATTCCCCTGAAAAAGAAAGTATGGAAAATGTACTTTGATGGCGCATTTAATGCCATGGGGCATGGAATCAGGGCAGTGCTTATATCCACAGAAGAAGATTATTATCCTTTCACTGCTAGATTGGATTTTGATTGTACAAACAATACTGCCGAGTATGAAGCATGTACTATGGTCCTTCGTGCTGCAGTGGATAGAAAGATCAAAGTATTGGAAGTTTTCAGAGACTCAGCCTTGGTGATTACGAGGAGAATGGGAAACCCGAGATACAAAGCTAATCCGATACCGAGAACTCATATTGAGTTTATTGGAGGAGTTTGAAGAAGTGAACTTCAACTACTTTCCTCGAGAAGAAAATCGAATAGCCGATGCTCTGGCTACTTTGTCATCAATGTTCAAAGTGAATGAAGGGGCAGAAGTTGTGCCGATCAAGATGAGTATATATGCGTCTCCTGCCCATTGTTTGAGTATCGAAGAAGAAGCAGATGGCCTTCCTCGGTATAATGACATCATACAGTACATTAAGAATCAAAATACCCAGAACAAGCAACAGATAATGACAAGAGGACTCTGAGAAGGCTAGCAATGGGTTTCGTTCTAGACAGAAAGTTTCTCTACAAGAAAGGGAAAGATCAAGTCCTATTGAGATGTGTCGGGTCTACCGAAGCTCGAAGAATCATAGAAGAGGTCCATGAAGGGATTTTTGGCACTCATGCTAATGGTCACATGCTTGCTAAACAGATTATGAGGGCAGGGTACTATTGGTTGACGATGGAAGGAGATTGTATAAATTATTCCTAGAAGTGACATAAATGCCAGATTTATGAAGATAAGATTCATGTGTCGCCATCACTATTACATGTCATGACTGCGCCATGGCCCTTTTCAATATGGGGAATGGATATGATCGGGCCTATTACCCCGAAAGCTTCAAATGGACATCGTTTCATCTTGGTGGCCATAGATTATTTCACAAAGTGGGTAGAAGCTGCGTCCTATGCAAATGTAACAAAGTCGGTGGTATGCAGATTAGTCAAGAAAGAAATCATATGCCGTTACGGGTTGCCAGCAAGAATTATTTCGGATAATGCTCTCAATTTGAACAATAAGATGATGGGGAAGTGTGTACTCAATTCAAGATCACACATCATAATTCAGCACCTTACCGTCCAAAGATGAATGGCGCAGTAGAAGCAGCTAACAAGAACATTAAGAGGATTGTTGAGAAGATGACCAATGTGTACAAAGATTGGCATGAGATCCTGCCTTTCGCTCTTCATGCATATCATACTTCGGTCCGCACATCTACAGGGGCAACACCATTTTCTTTGGTATATGGGATAGAAGCAGTGCTACCTATTGAAGTTGAGATCCCTTCACTTCGGGTTTTGATGGAAGTTGGGCTAGAGGAAGCAGAATGGGTTAGAGCTCGTTATGAACAGTTGAATCTCATCGAGGAGAAAAGATTGAAAGCAATTTGCCATGGGTAGTTGTATTAGAAAAGGATGATCCGAGCCCACAACAAGAAGGTTCGTCCTAGACAGTTCCGAGAGGGGGAGTTGGTATTGAGAAAAATTCTCCCTATAGTGAAGGACTCGAGAGAAAAATGGGCTCCGAATTGGGAAGGACCCTATGTGGTAAAAAGAGCTTTTTCTAGAGGAGCATTGATTTTAACTAGAATGGACGGAGATGATTTTAGACATCCCGTGAATGCTGATGAACTAAAGAAGTACTATGCTTAAAAAAAAGAAAAAAAGTGTGTGATGCTGTGCACATGAAAATTCGAATGATTCCAAGTGTAAAAATAGAAATTCTATATATCTATTTCCCCTGAGAATTGCTTTTCAAAGAGAATATTCATGCTTGATATGATAAATGGCCGTCTTTCATATTCCTTCCACTAAGAAGAAATTATCCTTAGTCACCCTTTTTAAGGCTTAAGAATTATTTCTTTCTTTAAACCTTGATCAAGGATCACCCTCTATACTGGAGGGTAAAAATGAGGAAAGATAATAAAAAATCATGGCAAAAAGAAAGCCATTGAAAAATGTGGCAAATGAAAGCCAACAAAGCAAAAAAGACAAAAGTTTCAAGAACAAATTCTCCTCAGGAAATGATCCTTGATCCAATCACCCTTAAACACACTTTGGGCCTATTTTATCCTTTCTTTCTAAACCAAAACCTTGGCCTACATTACATTCTTTAAAAGCCCATTTTGATCAAGCATGGATATTTAATTTGAAAAGTTATTCTCAGAATTCATCCCATCTTTTGAATTGATATTTTTACCTTGGAAGCATTTAGAATTCTCAGATGCATTAAAAAAAATGGAAATGAAAAAAGAATGTAAAAGGAGAGGTTTAAGCCGAAAACCCACAAAGGGCTACTTAATATCGAACGGAGTACACTTGAGTTGAAAACCTACAAAAGGCAGCTCAAGTACTAATCAAAGTTTGAATCAATGCTCCGTGTAAAGGGGGAGAAAGTATTTGACAATCAGAGGAAAAGGGAACAACTCAGTTTGATGTAACTACAGAAACTAAGAGATTACCCAAGTGAATTGCTCGTTCAAGAGAAATTTCAGATGGTTTGAAAAAGGAAGGGTCCAAGATATTCCGTATCCGGGGCATCTACAGCCTATAACCTTATATTTGTTTCTTATATCTTTGATATTTATTTTTACCATTTTAAAACATTTCTTGCAATAAATTCTTGTTATCCTTTTCATGACAATTTTTGCCTGATTCATACTTTCTTTCATATACTTTTGAGATGCATTATGGTTGTTATTAAATTGAATGATGATTAGTAATAAAAATCTTTAAATAAAGGGATTTCAAGGTATTACTAAGGAATAGATTTAAATCTTGGGAAAGGTTTGGAAAGATCACCAAAGAAAAGTAAACAGCGAACGTGTTGGAAACTCCATCATGAAGTCAGAAAATCTATGAACTTCAGCGAAAGACAGAAACTGAGACTGTTTGACAAGATATCTTGAGTGAAGAATTTCTTAAGTGGGGCATCAATGAACAATTGAAGACTTTGTCCTGAAGTCATATAATCTGTGAACCTCAAAGAAACCATGGATTAGAAATTATGGCACAATCATTTGATTGCATTTATTTTAGGAAACATACAAGCATTTGCAAAGCATGACATTCTCATCATTGCATTTAGCTAACAGTGCAGAAATCAGGGAAACTTGGACTTCCCCAAAGAGAACTCGTTTTGCTTCTCAAAAGATTCAGAGTCTGAGATCGCCATCAAGGTATTTCCTCCTGCTTTAAATTGAATTCATTTTGTTTATCAGACAAATCGAGCCTTGAGACCGTCGTCAAGGTATTTTCAAACCATTTTTTAAAGACCTTCAGGCACCAGTTTTAAAGACCTTCGGGCATCAGTAGTTTTAAATACCTTCGGGCACCATTTTTAAGACCTTCGGGCACCAATTTTAAAGACCTTTGGGCACCAGTTTTAAAGACCTTCGGGCACCATTTTAAAGACCTCCGGGCACCAATTTTTAAAGACCTCCGGGCACCATTTTAAAGACCTCCGGGAACCAATTTTTTAAGACCTCCGGGCACCATTTTAAAGACCTTCGGGCACCAGTTTTTTTTAAGACCTCTGGCACCATTTTTTTAAGACCTTCGGGCACCATTTTTAAGACCTTCAGGCACAATTTTTTCTTTTGAAAATCGAATCCATTTCCTTAAGACGGGCCGAGCCTTGATTAGTCAGGGAATTCAATTTAAGGATAAAATCTTCAATTTACAGCTTTTTCAAAAAAAAAAAAAAAAAATAGAAGAATGAAGAAGAAACCCCTTTCTATTTCCTTCACATGTGATTGCACTGACCGTACAAAATTAGTGTTTGTTTATCTTTGCCTGATTCCTGATTCTCAGCAATAGCCAAAGAGGGGCAGCTGTAGACACCTAATTTTGTCCGGACCACTAAAACAGGTATATTTTCTTCCTAAATTGATGTTCCGAGTGTAAAAAGATTTTTTTCATCCTGCAGGTGGTACTCCGAGACTTAGTTTAAGAGGGCGAGCATAAAAAGTCAGACTCGAAAAAGTCAACCTCGAAAAAAGTCAACCTCAAAAAGTCAACTACTAAAAAAGTCAACCCATTTTCAAAATCAAGATTTTAAGTTCAATTGAAAAATGGTGAAAGAATTTTGATAATCCGAGGTCTACATTGAAAGATATGGAGTTCGGAAGTTGGGATTTAGAGATTCTGTAAAAAGAAAACCCTAATCCGAAAATTTTGGGGAAAAGTGCTTAAACGAACAAATTGGTCGAAATTGAAGGTTCCAAATGAAAGATAAGCACTGAATGCGAGTAATGGAGAAGCCACTTGCAAGAAAAACTGAAAGAAAAGTCAATCCGGGAGAAAACCGAGAATTAGGGTTTTTAGTGGATTTCGATGAAATCGGGAAGAATCACGAAAATGGCATGACTTGGTAAGAAGAAAGCCCCCAATGGAAGAGGAATGGTTAAAAAGGGATAGCCCAAGGCTCATCTTGAAGAAAATCTGAAAATCGAACTTGTTTTGAGCAAAACCGGGTTTCGGAGGCAAAAGGGCAAAATTGGAAAATGCAGGAAAAATAGCAAATGAACTCCAAAAATTCTGAAAATTTTCAAATCTCATTATTAAACCGTTTGAAAGAGATTGGCAAAATAGAATCTTGATTCGGTGTTCGTTTCCAAAATGGCCAAATCCTCGGTCTCTTTTGTAGTAATTCAAAAGGGAAAATCGTGGAAAATAGCAAATGAACTCCAAATTTTCTGAAATTTTGCAAATGTCATTTTTAAATTAGGTGGAAGAGATTGGCAAAAGAAAATCTTGATTCGGAGTCCGTTTGCAAAATGGCCAAATCCCGGGCCTCTCATGCAATAATTCAAGAAGATAAATCCTGAAAAAATAGCAAATGGACTCCAAAAATTATCAAATTTTGCGAATCTAATTTTTAAATTATTTAGAAGAGATTGGCAAGAGAAAATCTTGATTCGGAGTTCGTTTGCAAAATGGCCAAATCCTGAGCTCCTATGCAGTAATTCAAGCTGATAAATCCCGAAAAAATATCAAATGAGCTCCAAAAATTATGAAAACTTCCAGATCACACTTTTAAATTATTTGGAAGATATTGGTGAAGAAAAATCTTGATTTGGAGCTCGTTTAAAAAATAGTAAAATGTAGGGGCATAAAAGGGCATTTTTGGAAGAAAAAATCCACATAAATAGCAAACGGACTTGGATAATTTTGAAAACCTCCAGAACTCAATGTTTTATTATTTTGGAAGTATTAAAAAAAGAAAAATTAAATTTGGATTCCGTTTGATATTTATTTGCATCCGAGGGGCAAAACGATCATTTCACCCAAGCAACTGAAAAGGGCTTCTTTGGGCCTTTAAAAAAATCAGACTTGGGCTGGAAAAGAGAAGTGCTGGCCTGCCAAGGCCCAAAGGAAGGAGGAAGCTTCTGATTTTTCAATAAAATGGCTAAAAATTAAGAGTTAGTTAGAGATTCTCTTTGATCAAGCCATGGTGATTAAGCCACATAGGCCAAGAGAGATGTCAACATTATTCTTGAATAGCTGTAATTTGGGACAGCTGATATGCTAATCTAAGGGTGATAACTTCATGATTTTTTCACCTTGAATTATTAGCCATTTGATGGAAAATTGGTTACAAAAAAATGACAACATCCTTGCTCATTAAAAGGGGGGTTTTGGCCAGCATGTAGGGGGGTTCAGAATTTTAATTTTCACACTTTATTTTGGCTGAGTTCTCTTGGTTTTTACTTGGTTTTTCTCTCTTTGGTTGAAGGCAAAAATAAAAAGTTTAGAAAAGAAAGGAAAGTTTGAAGAGATAAAGCTTGAAATATTAGCTTCTCGAGGTTGCTCTTGAGCACCAACTCTTGCACTTTCTTGATTTTCCACTCTTATTTTTTCTATTTTAATTACTATTTGGTGAGTTTCCTTTTTAAATAAATGTTTTTTTATTGTTATTCTTAAGTTCTTTCTTCATCTCTTTCTTAAATATATTTTTTACAATTTTTTTTTACAATATTCTCACCATGGCTGAATGGCCTACATTCTTTATTTAATGTTGCTGTTTTGGTTCATTTTATCATGTTGTTTATATTTTTTTCTTTGATCCTGATGTTTTAAATGCTATTCTACTTCATATACTTGAGTTATATTTTAATTTGGTTGCTTTGTTTGTTGCCATTTATGATTTAATTATCATGTTCTTGCATTTTTAATTTTCTGTTTTCATGATTTTAGTTGAGCATGTTTTAGATTTAGTATATCAAGTGTTTGTGAAAATGCTTGTGTGGTTTTTGCATGACTTGAGTTTTATATTTTAGTTGAGCATGTTTTAGATTTAGTATATTAAGTGTTTGTGAAAATGCTTGTGTGGTTTTTGCATGATTTGAGTTTTATATTTTAGTTGAGCATGTTAGTATATCAAGTGTTTGTGAAAATGCCATGCTTGTTGGAGCTTGAGGCCATTTGGCTTATCCATGTGTTTTGCATTGTGTGTTGTATTTTTGCCATGTTAGTTGGTAGGTTTTTGCATTTGTATGATATTTGATTTAGTTTTGCATGCTAGTAGACCAAGTGTTTGTGAAAATGCCATGTTTGCTAGTCACATAGGCCATTTGGTCACTCCTTGAATTTTTGCATTATATGTGCATTCTTGCCATGTTAGTTGATAGGTTAGCATTTGCATGATATTTGGTTGAGTTTTTGGTTTAAGAATGCTTTGTGTTTGTGAAAATGCCATGCATATTTTAGTTATTAAGTTTGGTTTATTTGCCATGCATGTTCATGCATTTTAGGTATAGGTTGCATTAAATGCCATGCAAGTTCATTTATGTCTAGGTCACTATATGAATGCCATGCATTTTTTCATGACATTTAGGTTTAAACTCATGCATTTCACGCATTATGTTTGTTGTATTGTTTCATGCATTTCATGTTCATGCCACTTGAATAATGACTTAGGCCAATTAATGGTTCAAAGTCATGCTCTCTTGAGCACACTTGTGGAAAATTAAAGTTTGTCAAATTGATTATTCTACCTTTGTGATTTTTTTACTTAGCCAATTTTTATCTAACTTCCAAAAAGTCCTAGCTACTGTTTGTGAGTTATTTTGTGAGTCTTAAATATTTTTACTTTGATTTTTAAATGATTTTATCAAAGACAAAAATGTATTTTGGCAAAGCAGTTTTTTCACCCAGTACTCGTACTTTCCTAATTTTTCTGGGAATTCGTCTTTGATCAGAAAATTAAGCTGATTTTTTCTCATGGATTTTTACATGTCTCGAGTCTCCATTATTATTTTCAGAATTTTTAAAATTTTTAAAAATAGGATAAAAAATCGTGTCTTAAAACTGGACAGTGGAGTCAGAATTGAATTTAAAGAAAAATCATTTTTCTGTTTTGGTTAAGCTACTTAGAGGGGGCTGATTAGGAAGTGTAGACACCTAATTTTGTCCGGACCACTAAACAGGTATGTTTTCTTCCCATATTGATGTTTTCGAGTATAAAAAGACTGTTTTCATCCTGCAGGTGGTACTCCGAGACTTAGTTTAAGAGGGCGAGCACAAAAAGGCAAACTTGAAAAAAAGTCAACCCCGAAAAAGTCAACCCCAAAAAGTCAACTACTGAAAAAGTCAACCCACTTTCAAAATCAAGATTTTAAGTTCAATTGAAAAATGGCGAAAGAATTTTGATAATCCGAGGTCTACATTGAAAGATATGGAGTTCGGAAGTTGGGATTTGGAGATTCAATAGAAAAGAAACCCTAATCCAAGAATTTTGGAGAAAAGTGCTTAAACGATCAAACTGGTCGAAATTGAAGGTTCCAAATGAAAGATAAGCACTGACTATGGGTAATGGAGAAGTCACTTGCAAGAAAAACCGAAAGAAAAGTCAATCCGGGAGAAAACCGAGAATTAGGGTTTTTAGTGGATTTCAGTGAAATCGGGAAGAATCACAGAAATGGCCCGACTTGGCAAGACCAAAGCCCCCAATGGATGAGGAATGATTAAAAAGGATGGCCCAAGGCTCATATTGAAGAAAATCTGAAAATCGGACTTGTTTTGAGCAAAACCGGGTTTCGGAGGTTAAAGGGGCAAAATTGGAAAAATTTGGGAAAAATAGCAAATGGACTCCGAAAATTCTAAAAATTTTGTCAATCTCATTCTTAAATCATTTGGAAGAGATTGGTAAAAGAAAATCTTGATTCGGAGTTCGGTTGCAAAATGGCCAAATCCCGGGCTTCTTATGTAGTAATTCAAAAAGGAAAATCCCGGAAAAATAGCAAATGAGCTCCAAAAATTATGAAAACTTCCAGATCACACTTTTTAATTATTTGGAAGAGATTGGTGAAGAAAAATCTTGATTTGGAGCTCGTTTAAAAAATGGTAAAAAGTAGGGGCATAAAAGGACATTTTGGGAAGAAAAAATCCAAATAAATAGCAAACGGACTCGGATAATTTTGAAAACTTCCAGAACTCAATATTTTATTATTTTGGAAGTATTAAAAAAGAAAAATTGAATTTGGAGCCCGTTTGATATTTATTTTGCATCCGGGGGGCAAAATGGTCGTTTCACCCAAGCAACCGAAAAGGGCTTCTTTGGGCCTTTCAAAAATCAGAGCTGGGCTGGAAAAGAGAAGTGCTGGCCTGCCCAAGCCCAAAGGAAGGAGGAAGCTTAGGATTTTTTCAATCAAGTGATTAAAAATCAAGAGTTAAGTTAGAGATTTTCATTTTTGAGCCTAAGTCCCAATCCCACATCCCTTTGTAATGTCAAGCCAAGGAGGTGCTCACCTTATAAATAAGGAGTCTTGGCCTTTGGTTGAGACCACCCACTACCCCTTGTGAGATAGTCTATACACTTGTATTAGGATTATCCGGGTGGTGAGTCATAGTGTTTTTGTTGAGAGGGTTTATAGCTTAATCCGTTCAAAAGCTACTCTGAGGGTTTATAGCTTAATCCGTTCAAAAGCTACTTGTGAGAGGGTTTGTGGCTTAATCCGTTCAAAAGCTACTCTGAGGGTTTATAGCTTAATCCGTTCAAAAGCTACTTGGTGAGTTTTCATTTTAAAATAATGTTTCTTGTTCTTCCTTCATTTCCTTTCTTAAGTATATTTTTCTTACATTTTGTTTTTACAATAAACTCACCATGGCCAAATGGCCTACATTATTTATTTTAAGTTGTTGTTTTTGATTCATTTTACCATGTTGTTTATGCTATTTTCTTTATTTTTGATGTTTTAAATATTATGTTATTTCATGTTCTTAAGTTATATTTAATTTGGTTGCTTTGTTTGTTGCTATTTATGTCTTAGATATCATGTTTTTGCATTTTTAATTTTCTGTTTTCATGTTGTTTAAATTTGAGCATGTTTTAGAGTTAGCATATTAAGTGTTTGTGAAAATGCTTGTGTGATTCTTTGCATGATTCTTGTTTTATATCTTAGTGAGCATGTTTTAGATTTGGTATATTAGGTGTTTGTGAAAATGCTTGTGTGATTTTTGTGTTATGACTTAGTTTTTCATGCTAGCATACCAAGTGTTTGTGAAAATGCCATGCTTGTTGAAGCTTGGGGCCATTTGGCTACTCCATGTGTTTTGCATTGTGTGTTGTATTTTTGTCATGCTAGTTGTTAGGTTTTTGCATTTGCATGATATTTGGTTGGATTTTTGAATTAAGCATGCCTTGTGTTTGTGAAAATGCCATGCATGTCTTAGGTCTAGGTTACATTAAATGCCATGCAAGTTCATGTTAGGTCTAGGCCATATTATTTATGTCATGCATTTTTCTTACATTTAGGTTTAGATCCATGCATTTCATGCATTATGTTTGCTGCATTGTTTCATGCATTTCATGTTCATGCCACTTGAATAATGACTTGAGCCAATTAATGGTTCAAGATCATGCTCTCTTGAGCACACTTGTGGAAAATTAAGTTTGTCAAATTGATTATTCTAACCTTGTGATTTTTTTTACTTATCCAATTTTTATCTAACTTTCAAAAAGTCCTAGCTACTGCTTTCAAGTCATTTTATGAGTTTCAAATATTTTTATTTTGATTTTTAAATGATTTTATCAAGGACAAAAAAAAAATGTGTTGGCAAAGCAGTTTTTTTCAGTTTTTTTCAAAAAACTCGTACATCTCTGATTTTTCTGGGAATTCATCTTTGATCAGAAAATTAAGACAATTTTTCCACATGTAGTTTTACATGTCCTGAGTCTCCAGTATTTTTTTAGAATTTTTGGAATTTTTAAAAATAGGATAAAAAACCATGGATTAAAACTGGACAGTGGAGTCAGAATTGATTTTAAAGAAAAACAAAGCAGTTTTTTCTACTCCAAAAACTCGTACATCTCTGATTTTTCTGGGAATTCATATTTGATCAAAAAATTAAGCCGATTTTTTCTCGTGTAGTTTTACATGTCTTGAGTCTCCAGTATTGTTTTTAGAATTTTTGGAATTTTTAAAAATAGGATAAAAAATCGTGGATTAAAACTGGACAGTGAAGTCAGAATTGATTTTAAAGAAAAACAAAGCAGTTTTTTCTCCTCCAAAAACTTGTACATCTCTGGTTTTTCTGGGAATTCATCTTTGATCAAACAATTAAGCCGATTTTTTCTCGTGTAGTTTTACATGTCCTGAGTCTCCAGTAATATTTTTAGAAATTTTGGAATTTTTAAAAATGGGGTAAAAGATCGTGGATTAAAACTGGACAATGGAGTCAGAATTGAATTTAAAGAAAAACCAATTTTCTGTTTTGGTTAATCTACTTAGGGTGGGCTGATTAGGAGGGTTAGCTACTGACTTAGGGTGATTTCTAAGCCTTTTAAACTCTAAAAATGGTTTTTCAAGTCCCGGGCTAAGGGTAGTCAAGTCCGAATTTTTTAAACTTAGGAAATTAGAGCCATTTAAAAATTTTTAGCCCAGTTTTTATTGTTAATTCAAGCTTTTCAAAATTGTTTTCAAACAATCACAAAGTATTTTGGTTTTAGAATATTTAATTTGACATATTTTCCTAAGGTAGCCGGATATCTTTTTAGATATACGGATTTCCTTAATTAAAGGAAAAAATACATTTCATGCATTGCATTTTTATTTTCATGCATATTATATGATAGCATTATTTTATTCCATGTCATTTAAATTATATGCCATATCATTCATGTTTGCCATGTCATTTAGGTTGCATTATATTATTTAGATTTTGCTATGTCATTTTATTTATGTCATGCATATACATATTCATATCTTTTAAAATGTTTTCAAAAGGATAATGATTTTTCAATAAAAAATAAAGATATTCCCGAGTTAAAATAATTCATGAGTTCTCTACCGGGTTTGCTGGAGGGAATATCATCAATTATCATTAATAAAGGAATATCTTTCTTTCAAAAAAAAAAAAGAGAATGATTCGTCAAGTTTTTCAAAACTAATAAAAATTTCTATATTTTGCCACGTTTGTTGGGGAATATAGGAAAATTTTGAATTTATAAATTCCGAAGCATTTTCAAATAAAAATTGAATTATTTTTCTTTAAATTGGGGATTAACTTGAAATACTAAATTTAAAACCAATCTTTACCGAGACTTGAGATAATACACGATTAATAAGGTACCGATTTATACGGGCGTTGTGGGGGTGCTAATCCTTCCCCGCACGTAACCGACTCTCGAACCCGCTTCTTTGATTTCTCTGGTTTTAAAACGCAGACTTGAAATTGGTTTTTAAAATGTTTTAATTAATTTTTAAAATATTTATAAAACCGGTTTTAATAGGTGGCCGATCACACCTAGCTAAAAAAGATTGGTGGCGACTCCATGTCTTTTTTAAGGTCATTTTCAAAACCTTAATTTTTCTAGAGGAATTAAGTCGACTTTTCCTCGATTTTTTTTAAATGTCACGCCTAACGAATAATAAAGTCTTGCGATGAGACTCGTCGTTACTTTTTTTAGGTTGCGACAGCTTGGCGACTCCACTGGGGACTATTAGAGAGTCAGGCCTAGAATTAGTTATGTGTTATCAAAGTCTCGGTTTTGTTGGTTTAATTGGTATTTAATTTTAATTCCTACATTTTTTAATAAGGAGAATTTTGAAAATAATAAAATGTTTTTAAATATGTTCACTCTCATGTGCATGCATTTTATTATTGTTCTCTAGTTATTTAAGGTTGTATATTATAATTGCTTGTCGGTTAATGCGTTACACTATTCTTGAATGTTTTAAATGCTAGGGCATTTAGAATAAGGTTTGTAGAATAGGTAGTGAAAGGTTTGATATTCCTCCACACACACTACACGTGCATTTGCATAACATGAATCCTCTACCCGGGTTCCGTCCTTTTAAGTGGGAGTAAAGTAACTACGCCTTCGTGATTGATCCTCCGTATGGGCTAGTGAAACACTTTCGGAGTATAAAGTACCTAATGCCTTCGTGATGATCCTCCTCATGGGCATAGGAAAATATACTCTAACGAATTGAACCTGCTTTTATCGGGGTGCCTTACTAGCCTTCACCGGCGACAGTGAGGAACAATTCGGAGCCTTAGAACCGATTCACCCTCATATAGTGAACCTAGGCGAAGCCATGTTGGATTTCCGTTAGATATACCAAAAATAGGAACACATGGAGGGACATTTCTAAACTTTTTGTTACCTGTTTTACACTCCGAATAAATGTGGTAGATCGGGCAACGATGTACGTACATCGCCCGTAATAAATGTGATACTCCGCCTCGAAGGCATCGTGATGCCTAAATAAGCAGATATTGCTGGGGCAGATGTTCATTAGCTGTTTTAAAAAAAAAAAGAAAAAATCGTAAGTGTGGAGGCAAATCTTGCATAATGAGATTGTTGAATAATCAAGATTTAGGTCCTACCAATTTCGTATAATCATTGATTTCTTTGTATATACCTTTGTGTTAATTCATTTATTTTTTGCATGTATCATTTTGACATCATAGCATGCATGGTCCTTCATTTGTATATACTTATGTATCAATTTATTCTTTCTTTACATGCATCATGTTGGCATCAAGTTGCATTCATGCATTCATAGTCAGCATGATTTTTCTGTATATATCCATATATCAATTTATTCTTTCTTTACATGCATCATGTTAGCATCAGGGTGCATTCATGGCATACATAGTCATCATGATATGCTCATGCATTAATTTGTCATATTGGCATCAGGTTGCATTCATGACATACACGACCAGCATGACTTTCTTTGTATATACTCTGTGTCAGTCATTTATTCTTCACATGCATCATAATTGACATTGTGTGGCATTCATAGTGTATATGATCATTCATTGGAAAATGCATTTGGAACATACATGGTCATTTATTGTATATATCCATGCATTAATTTGCTTATTCTTTACATGCATCATGTTGGCATCAAGTTGCATTCATGGCATACATAGTCATCATGATATGCTCACGCATTAATTTGTCATATTGGCGTCAGGTTGCATTCATGACATACACGGTCAGCATGATTTTCTTTGTATATACTCTGTGTCAATCATTTATTCTTCACATGCATCATAATTGACATTGTGTGGCATTCATACATGGTCATTCATTGAGAAATGCATTTGGAACATACATGGTCATTCATTGCATATATCCATGCATTGATTTTTCTTATTCTTTAAATGCATCATTTTGGCATCGTGTTGCATTTATAACATTGGTCAATATTGTTTCCACAGTATATGACCACACATAACTTTGTTTATCCTTCACATGCATCAAATTGCATTCATGACATTCATAGCTCATTCATCATAAAACAGATTAATAAGATGAAATAGAAATTGGCTTAGCTTTGAAGAGTTTTCTTCGTCAGCTAAAAGCTATGACCCCAACAGCAAGTGCGAGTATCATATTGGGGCAATTGGGCATTCGACTAAAAATGCAGAAAACTGAAGGAAAGAATTGAGGGTCTTGTCCACGATGGCATTTGGATTCCAGAGCTTATCGAACATTGGAAATCTGTTTTACCATAGATTGATTTCCTCTTGAAGAATTTTGAGGATAAGAATTGTTATCTTTGAAAGCATGTCAATATGAGCATTCTGATGCATATATTTCTATACACTTTGATGATGAAAGCGCTTGTCTCATGTTGACATCTACATGAAATAAATAAATTTTGAATTTAAATGCTTTGTGTTCACTTTATTTTAGCAATAAATTTGAATTTGCAAAAACAAATGAAACTTTGAGAAAATTTATGGTAAACAATAAATAAGTGGTTTTCACATGAAAAAATGAACAATCTTGAGAATATTGATGATCATAGTTAGAAATGACCCAATACCTTCAGCCTTCTCTTTTAGGCTTTCCTAAGCCTAAAATCTTTTGAACCGATAACACTTGAAAGACCTAATGCTTCAAGGAAAAATGAATGAAAAAAGAGAAGCATTGTCATTGCAAAATAAGCAAGGATGTAAATCCTAGTCTAGGCTATGAACAAAGGAACGAACTTTTTGAAAATTTTCGAATTCCTTGAAATTCAAACAAATGAGACATTCTTTCAAGAGTCTAGATTTTGATAATTTGGTGTGTGTCAAGATTGTGCTAAAACCATTCATGACCTTTCCCAATAACCACAAAACACTAATTGCCCAGACATCACTTCATGATTGACACCCTAGGGCACAATGATTAAACTAGATTATCCCTTGTCCCAGAGAAAACCTGTTTTTGGGTCATATTTTCCTTATCTCTTCAAAAGAACTCAGATTGGAAACTCAGCCTTTTCAAAACAGACCTAGACTTGCCATGTTCCTCGTTGATACAAATTCGCATGGATAATCAAATTGGGGCATCATATGTGGAAATGATGGATACATAGTGAATAAGGATGGGCTAATGCATGAATCATTGGGGGCATGCGACGAAAAAAACAAAAAAAAAAAGAAAAAAAAGAAAAAGAAAAATCATGATATCATGCATATGAGAATTCGGATGATTCCAAAGTGCAAAATGAAATTCTGAATATCTATTTCCCCTGAGGATTGCTTTTCAATGAGAATATTTGGGCTTGATATGATGAATGGCCATCTTTCATATCCCTTTCACAAGAAAAAAATTATTATCCATAGTCACCCCTTTTGAGCCAAAAGAATTCTTAATTCTTTGAACCCTGATCAAGGATTACCCTCTACACTGGGGGGCAAATGCGAGGAAAGATCTTTTCAAAGATCATTGAGAAATGAGTGACAGCTCAGGGACAGACACAAAGCAAATGGAGCCCCGAATAAATACGGGCGCACTCTGTCAAAGAAAAAAGAAGAGGAAAAGATGACGAAATGAAAGCCAAGAAAAACAAACAAAAAATACAATAAAAAAATGTGTGTGAAGACATGGCAAATTGAAAGCCAAAAGCAAGGAAGAAAAAGAGCAAAATCAAAAAGAAAGAAATGTCCAAGAAGAGACACATGCTTCAAAGAAAATCCTCTTCAAGAAAGGATCCTTGATCTGATTACCCTCAAACACATATTTTGGGCCTATTTATCCTTTCTTTCTGAACCCTGAGCCATGGCCTACATTACGTGATTTAAAAGTCCATTTTGATCAAGCATGAATGTTTAATTTGAAGGGTTTTCCTCAGATTTTATCCCATCTCATCAAATTCTCATTTCACTATGGAAGAATTTAGAATTCTCAAGTGCATGGTAAAAAAAAAAAAAAAGAGAAAAATTGAAAAGAATGGGACTCTAGGGCGAAAACCCAAAAAAACGGGAGGTCTAGAGTAGAATGGGAATTTTCGATGCCATCGATGATAGTGCCGATACCCCAAAAGAAAAGATCTTATTAAAGGAGTGGTCATCGAGGAACATCTAGGAATTCCTAAACCCCCCAAATTGTCAGCTCTCATTCGGAGGATTGTCTTCAAAAACTGAAACTTTGTTCCCAAGATTAAACTTTCCGGTTTAAACATCCCAGCCAATCTTGATGCTTGACAAAATGCCTTGATATGGAAACTAAAAGAATGTTGAATTTGTTTGGTTCTCAATGAATTCATGATTTATAAAACCTGTTCCATTTGTGAGCCTAGAAGGGATATACATTTTTGTCATGAAGTTTTCCTGGAAAAGCCAGAATCTTGTTATACCAAGCCTTGCCAATACCAGTTGAAAAAACCCAGATTGATACTTAGAGAAATTTCTAACAATGATCATCAGTCGTCAAAACATTTGTACATCACACATTGTGGGGTTAATATTTTTTGTTCAGAAGTTTTCAAAATGCGAAAACAAATAAAGAGATTTTTTTCAAATACCCATTTTGATGTTGGCATGAGACAAGGATTTTTCTAACTCAAAGGTGTAGAACTGCCAGGATAGGTCTTGACTTCCAGATATGAGAAGAAGAAATAGAACTCGGTTCAGATCTCTGTTGATGAAAGTTTGAAAATTGTTGGGGCAAAGAGAATAGCCAAAATGAATTGAAGATATACTTTGATTTGAAGAGGAAAAATGAATTTGAAAGGCTAAGCCAAAGTCTAGAAAAACAGCCGGGGGCACTTGCATCACTCATGAGCACTCATCTCTTTATCGAGCTTTTGCATCTACACAGTGTCGGCAAGCATTTGCATCATTCATGGGTATTTGCATTGGCATTATTCCATAAGCATCTGTATTTTACCTTTACATTTACATTCTTCATGGAATTCGTATTTGTGTCATCTCAAACAATTACATCATTTCTAGAATCATTGCATTTTCATTAATGTGTGGTAATTGTAGTTACACCATTCATAAACCAGTTACATGAACACAATTAGTAGGGGCATCTGCATCATGAAACATGGGCATCAATCCAAGTCATTTACATTTGCATTAAAGACGTTTGCACCAGTTTAAGTCATTTCGTATCTTATTCAACATATGCATTTGCATCAAAAAGCATTCGCATCTTCTCAAAATCTTTAGGTTAATTTTCAACAATTCTTCAAAGACAATTTTTAAGACCTCCAGGCATAATTTTCAATTTTTAAGACCTCCGGGCATAATTTTTCAATTCACAGGTAAGACCTCTGGGCAACATCTTTAAGACCTCCGGGCATAACTTTTTCAGGGGTAAGGCCTCCGGGCGCCAATTTTTAAGACCTCCGGGCATAATTTTCAATTTTTAAGACCTCCGAGCATAATTTTTCAAATCACAGGTAAGACCTCCGGGCAACATCTTTAAGACCTCCGAGCATAACTTTTTCAGCGGTAAGGCCTCCGGGCGCCAATTTTTAAGACCTCCGGGCATAATTTTCAATTTTTAAGACCTCCGGGCATAATTTTTCAATTCACAGGTAAGACCTCCAGGCAACATCTTTAAGACCTCCGGGCATAACTTTTTCAGGGGTAAGGCCTCCGGGCGCCAATTTTTAAGACCTCCGGGCATAATTTTCAATTTTTAAGACCTCCGGGCATAATTTTTCAAATCACAGGTAAGACCTCCGGGCAACATCTTTAAGACCTCCTGGCATAACTTTTTTTTTCAAGGGTAAGGCCTCCGGGCGCCAATTTTTAAGACCTCCGGGCATAATTTTTCAATTCACAGGTAAGACCTCCGGGCAACATCTTTAAGACCTCCGGGCATAACTTTTTCAGGGGTAAGGCCTCCGGGCGCCAATTTTTAAGACCTCCGGGCATAATTTTCAATTTTTAAGACCTCCGGGCATAATTTTTCAAATCACAGGTAAGACCTCCGGGCAACATCTTTAAGACCTTCGGGCATAACTTTTTCAGGGGTAAGGCCTCCGGGCACCAATTTTTAAGACCTCCAGGCATAATTTTCAATTTTTAAGACCTCCGGGCATAATTTTTCAAATCACAGATAAGACCTCCGGGCAACATCTTTAAGACCTCCGGGCATAACTTTTTTTCAGGGGTAAGGCCTATGGGCACCATTTTTAAGACCTCCGGGCATAATTTTTCAAATCACAGGTAAGACCTCCGGGCAACATCTTTAAGACCTCCGGGCATAACTTTTTTTTTTCAAGGGTAAGGCCTATGGGCACCATTTTTAAGACCTCCGGGCATAATTTTTCAAATCACAGGTAAGACCTCCGGGCAACATCTTTAAGACCTCCGGGCATAACTCTTTTTTCAGGGGTAAGGCCTATGGTCACCATTTTTAAGACCTCCGGGCATAATTTTTCAAATCACAGGTAAGACCTCCGGGCAACATCTTTAAGACCTCCGGGCATAACTTTTTTCAGGGGTAAGGCCACCGGGCACCAATTGGTAAGACCTCCGGGCACCAGTTTTTTAACACCTCCGGGCACCAATTTTAAAGACCTTCGGGCATAAATTTTTCTTTTGAAAATCGAATTCGTTTTCTTAAGACGAATCGAGCCTTGTTTAGGCAGGGAATTCAATTTAAGGACAAAATCTTCAATTTATTGTTTAAAAAAAATAAAAAAAAAATTGAAAATTTGAAAAAGAGAAAAAAAATAGAAAAAAGAAAAAAAAAGTAGAAAATGAAAAATGAAAAATGAAAAAAATAAAAAAAAATAGAAAATGAAAAAAAAAATGAAAAATGAAAATGAAAAAGAAACCCCTTTCCCTTTCCTTCACATGTGATTTCACTGACCGTACAAAATTAGTGTTGGTTTATCTTTGCCTGATTCCTGATTCTCAGCAATAGCCAAAGAGGGGCAGCTGTAGACACCTAATTTTGTCCGGACCACTAAACAGGTATGTTTTCTTCCCATATTGATGTTTCCGAGTATAAAAAGACTGTTTTCATCCTACAGGTGGTACTCCGAGACTTAGTTTAAGAGGGCGAGCACAAAAAGACAAACTTGAAAAAAAGTCAACCCCAAAAAGTCAACTACTAAAAAAGTCAACCCACTTTCAAAATCAATATTTTAAGTTCAATTGAAAAATGGCGAAAGAATTTTGATAATCCGAGGTCTACATTGAAAGATATGGAGTTCGGAAGTTGGGATTTGGAGATTTAGTAGAAAAGAAACCCTAATCCAAGAAATTTGGGGAAAAGTGCTTAAACGACCAAACTGGTCGAAATTGAAGGTTCCAAATGAAAGATAAGCACTGACTACGGGTAATGGAGAAGTCACTTGCAAGAAAAACCGAAAAAAAAGTCAATCCGGGAGAAAACCGAGAATTAGGGTTTTTAGTGGATTTCAGTGAAATCGGGATGAATCACAGAAATGGCCCGACTTGGTAAGACCAAAGCCCCCAATGGATGAGGAATGATTAAAAAGGATGGCCCAAGGCTCATATTGAAGAAAATCTGAAAATCGGACTTGTTTTGAGCAAAACCGGGTTTCGGAGGTTAAAGGGGCAAAATTGGAAAAATTTGGGAAAAATAGCAAATGGACTCCGAAAATTCTGAAAAATTTGTCAATCTCATTCTTAAATCATTTGGAAGATATTGGTAAAAGAAAATCTTGATTCGGAGTTCGGTTGCAAAATGGCCAAATCCCGGGCTTCTTATGTAGTAATTCAAAAAGGAAAATCCCGGAAAAATAGCAAATGAGCTCCAAAAATTATGAAAACTTCTAGATCACACTTTTTAATTATTTTGAAGAGATTGGTGAAAAAAATCTTGATTTGGAGCTCGTTTAAAAAATGGTAAAAAGTAGGGGCATAAAAGGACATTTTGGGAAGAAAAAATCCAAATAAATAGCAAACGGACTCGGATAATTTTGAAAACTTCCAGAACTCAATATTTTATTATTTTGGAAGTATTAAAAAAAGAAAAATTGAATTTGGAGCCCGTTTGATATTTATTTGGATTTTTTCAATCAAGTGATTAAAAATCAAGAGTTAAGTTAGAGATTTTCATTTTTGAGCCTAAGTCCCAATCCCACATCCCTTTGTAATGTCAAGCCAAGGAGGTGCTCACCTTATAAATAAGGAGTCTTGGCCTTTGGTTGAGACCACCCACTACCCCTTGTGAGATAGTCTATACACTTGTATTAGGATTATCCGGGTGGTGAGTCATAGTGTTTTTGTTGAGAGGGTTTATAGCTTAATCCGTTCAAAAGCTACTCTGAGGGTTTATAGCTTAATCCGTTCAAAAGCTACTTGTGAGAGGGTTTGTGGCTTAATCCGTTCAAAAGCTACTCTGAGGGTTTATAGCTTAATCCGTTCAAAAGCTACTTGGTGAGTTTTCATTTTAAAATAATGTTTCTTGTTCTTCCTTCATTTTCTTTCTTAAGTATATTTTTCTTACATTTTGTTTTTACAATAAACTCACCATGGCCAAATGGCCTACATTATTTATTTTAAGTTGTTGTTTTTGATTCATTTTACCATGTTGTTTATGCTATTTTCTTTATTTTTGATGTTTTAAATATTATGTTATTTCATGTTCTTAAGTTATATTTAATTTGGTTGCTTTGTTTGTTGCCATTTATGTCTTAGATATCATGTTTTTGTATTTTTAATTTTCTGTTTTCATGTTGTTTTAATTTGAGCATGTTTTAGAGTTAGCATATTAAGTGTTTGTGAAAATGCTTGTGTGATTCTTTGCATGATTCTTGTTTTATATCTTAGTGAGCATGTTTTAGATTTGGTATATTAGGTGTTTGTGAAAATGCTTGTGTGATTTTTGTGTTATGACTTAGTTTTTCATGCTAGCATACCAAGTGTTTGTGAAAATGCCATGCTTGTTGAAGCTTGGGGCCATTTGGCTACTCCATGTGTTTTGCATTGTGTGTTGTATTTTTGTCATGCTAGTTGTTAGGTTTTTGCATTTGCATGATATTTGGTTGGATTTTTGAATTAAGCATGCCTTGTGTTTGTGAAAATGCCACGCATGTCTTAGGTCTAGGTTACATTAAATGCCATGCAAGTTCATGTTAGGTCTAGGCCATATTATTTATGTCATGCATTTTCCTTACATTTAGGTTTAGATCCATGCATTTCATGCATTATGTTTGCTGCATTGTTTCATGCATTTCATGTTCATGCCACTTGAATAATGACTTGAGCCAATTAATGGTTCAAGATCATGCTCTCTTGAGCACACTTGTGGAAAATTAAGTTTGTCAAATTGATTATTCTACCTTTGTGATTTTTTTTACTTAGCCAATTTTTATCTAACTTTCAAAAAGTCCTAGCTACTGCTTTCAAGTCATTTTATGAGTTTCAAATATTTTTATTTTGATTTTTAAATGATTTTATCAAGGACAAAAAAAAATGTGTCGGCAAAGCAGTTTTTTTCAGTTTTTTCAAAAAACTCGTACATCTCTGATTTTTCTGGGAATTCATCTTTGATCAGAAAATTAAGAAACTTTTTCCTCGTGTAGTTTTACATGTCCTGAGTCTCCAGTATTTGTTTTAGAATTTTTGGAATTTTTAAAAATAGGATAAAAAATCATGGATTAAAACTGGACAGTGGAGTCAGAATTGATTTTAAAGAAAAACAAAGCAGTTTTTTCTCCTCCAAAAACTCGTACATCTCTGGTTTTTCTGGGAATTCATATTTGATAAAAAAATTAAGCCGATTTTTTCTCGTGTAGTTTTACATGTCCTGAGTCTCCAGTAATTTTTTCAAAATTTTTGGAATTTTTGAAAACAGGGTAAAAAATCATGGATTAAAACTGGACAATGGAGTCAGAATTGAATTTAAAGAAAAACCAATTTTCTGTTTTGGTTAATCTACTTAGAGTGGGCTGATTAGGAGGTGTCGCAACCTAAAAAAAATAACGACGAGTCTCATCGCAAGACTTTATTATTCGTTAGGCGTGACATTTAAAAAAAAAATCGAGGAAAAGTCGACTTAATTCCTCTAGAAAAATTAAGGTTTTGAAAATGACCTTAAAAAAGATATTGAGTCGCCACCAATCTTTTTTAGCTAGGTGTGATCGGCCACCTATTAAAACCGATTTTATAAAATATTTTAAAAATTAATTAAAACATTTTAAAAACCGATTTCAAGTCTGCGTTTTAAACCAGAGAAATCAAAGAAGCGGGTTCGGGAGTCGGTTACGTGTAGGGAAGGATTAGCACCCCCACAACGCCCGTATAAATCGGTACCTTATTAATCGTGTGTTATCTCAAGTCTTGGTAAAAGTTGGTTTTAAATTTAGTATTTCAAATTAATTCTTAATTTAAAGAAAAATAATTCCATTTTTTATTGAAAATGATCCGGAATTTATAAATTCAAAATTTTCCTATATTCCCCAACAAACGTGGCAAAATATAGAAATTTTTATTAGTTTTGGAAAACTTTCCGAATCATTCTCTTTTTTTTTTTTGAAAGAAAGATATTCCTTTATTAATAATAATTGATGATATTCCCTCCAGCAAACCCGGTAGAGAACTCATGAATTATTTTAACTCGGGAATATCTTTATTTTTATTGAAAACCATTATCTTTTTTGAAAACATTAAAAGAAATGAATATGTATAGGCATGACATAAATAAAATGACATAGCAAAATCTAAATAATATAATGCAACCTAAATGTCATGACACATAGAAATTATTATGGCAAGAATCACATATTATATAAAATGCATGAATATAAAAATGCAATGCATGAAATGTATTTTTTCCTTTAATTAAGGAAATCCGTATATCTAAAAAGATATCCGGTTACCTTAGGAACATATGTCAAATTAAATATTCTAAAACCAAAATACTTTGTGATTGCTTGAAAACAATTTTGAAAAGCTTGAATTAAAAATAAAAACTAGGCTAAAATTTTTAAAATGACTCTAATTTCCTAAGTTTAAAAAAATCCGGACTTGGCTACCCTTAACCCGGGACTTGAAAAACCATTTTTAGAGTTTAAAAAGGCTTAGAAATTACCCTAAGTCAGTAGCTAACCCTCCTAATCAGCCCACTCTAAGTAAATTAACCAAAACAGAAAATTGGTTTTTCTTTAAATTCAATTCTGACTCCACTGTCCAGTTATAATCCACGATTTTTTACCCTATTTTTAAAAATTCCAAAAATTCTGAAAAAAATATTGGAGACTCAGGACATGTAAAAATAAACGGAAAAAAATCGACTTAATTTTCTGATCAAAGATGAATTCCCAGAAAAACCAGAGATGTACGAGTTTTTGGAGGAGAAAAAAAAACTGCTTTGTTTTTCTTTAAAATCAATTCTGACTCCATTGTCCAGTTTTATTCCACGATTTTTTACCCTATTTTTAAAAATTCCAAACATTCTGAAAAAATTATTGGAGACTCAGGACATGTAAGAATACACGGGAAAAAATCGACTTAATTTTCTGATCAAAGATGAATTCCCAGAAAAATCGGAGATGTACGAGTTTTGGGTAGAAAAAAAAAAACTGCTTTGCCAACACATTTTTTTTTGTCTTTGATAAAATCATTTAAAAATAAAAATATTTGAAACTCATAAAATGACTTGAAAGCAATAGCTAGGACTTTTTGAAAGTTAGATAAAAATTGGCTAAGTAAAAAATATCACAAAGGTAGAATAATCAATTTGACAAACTTAATTTTCCACAAGTGTGCTCAAGAGAGCATGTTCTTGAACCATTAATTGGCTCAAGTCATTATTCAAGTGGCATGAACATGAAATGCATGAAACAATGCAGCAAACATAATGCATGAAATGCATGGATCTAAACCTAAATGTAAGGAAAATGCATGACATAAATAATATGGCCTAGACCTAACATGAACTTGCATGGCAATAAATGCAACCTAGACCTAAGATATGCATGGCATTTTCACAAACACAAGGCATGCTTAATTCAAAAATCCAACCAAATATCATGCAAATGCAAAAACCTAACAACTAGCATGACAAAAAATGCAACACACAATGCAAAACACATGGAGTAGCCAAATGGCCTCAAGCTCCAACAAGCATGGCATTTTCTCAAACACTTGGCATACTAGCATGAAAAACTAAGTCATAACACAAAAATCACACAAGCATTTTCACAAACACCTAATATACCAAATCTAAAACATGCTCACTAAGATATAAAACAAGAATCATGCAAAGAATCACACAAGCATTTTCACAAACACTTAATATGCTAACTCTAAAACATGCTCAAATTTAAACAACATGAAAACAGAAAATTAAAAATGCAAAAACATGATATCTAAGACATAAATGGCAACAAACAAAGCAACCAAATTAAATATAACTTAAGAACATGAAATAACATAATATTTAAAACATCAAAAATAAAGAAAATAGCATAAACAACATGGTAAAATGAATCAAAAACAACAACTTAAAATAAATAATGTAGGCCATTTGGCCATGGTGAGTTTATTGTAAAAACAAAATGTAAGAAAAATATACTTAAGAAAGGAAATGAAGGAAGAACAAGAAACATTATTTTAAAATGAAAACTCACAAAGTAGCTTTTGAACGGATTAAGCTATAAACCCTCAGAGTAGCTTTTGAACGGATTAAGCCACAAACCCTCTCACAAGTAGCTTTTGAACGGATTAAGCTATAAACCCTCAGAGTAGCTTTTGAACGGATTAAGCTATAAACCCTCTCAACAAAAACACTATGACTCACCACCCGGATAATCCTAATACAAGTGTATAGACTATCTCACAAGGGGTAGTGGGTGGTCTCAACCAAAGGCCAAGACTCCTTATTTATAAGGTGAGCACCTCCTTGGCTTGACATTACAAAGGGATGTGGGATTGGGACTTAGGCTCAAAAATGAAAATCTCTAACTTAACTCTTGATTTTTAATCACTCGATTGAAAAAATCCTAAGCTTCCTCCTTCCTTTGGGCTTGGGCAGGCCAGCACTTCTCTTTTCCAGCCCAGCTCTGATTTTTGAAAGGCCCAAAGAAGCATTTTCGGTTGCTTGGGTGAAATGACCATTTTGCCCCCCGGATGCAAAATAAATATCAAACGGGCTCCAAATTCAAATTTTCTTTTTTTAATACTTCCAAAATAATAAAATATTGAGTTCTGGAAGTTTTCAAAATTATCTGAGTCCGTTTGCTATTTATTTGGATTTTTTCTTCCCAAAATGTCCTTTTATGCCCCTACTTTTTACCATTTTTTAAACGAGCTCCAAATCAAGATTTTTCTTCACCAATCTCTTCAAAATAATTACAAATTGTGATCTGGAAGTTTTCATAATTTTTGGAGCTCATTTGGTATTTTATCAGGATTTATCGGCTTGAATTACTGCATAGGAGGCCCGAGATTTGGCCATTTTGCAAACGAACTCGGAATCAAGATTTTATTTCGCCAATCTCTTCCAAATAATTTAAAAATGAGATTTGCCAAATTTCAGAATTTTTGGAGTCCATTTGCTATTTTTCCGGGATTTATCTTTTTGAATTACTACATAAGAAGCCCGGGATTTGGCCATTTTGCAAACGAACTCGGAATCAAGATTTTCTTTCGCCAATATCCTTCAAATGATTTAAGAATGATATTGACAAATTTTCCATAATTTTCGGAGTCTATTTGCTATTTTTCCCAAATTTTTCCAATTTTGCCCTTTAACCTCCGAAACCCGGTTTTGCTCAAAACAAGTCCGATTTTCAAATTTTCTTCAATCTGAGCCTTGGGCCTTCCTTTTTAATCATTCCTCATCCATTGGGGGCTTTGTTCTTACCAAGTCGGGCCATTTCTGTGATTCTTCCCGATTTCACCGAAATCCACTAAAAACCCTAATTCTCGGTTTTCTCCCGGATTGACTTTTCTTTCGGTTTTTCTTGCAAGTGACTTCTCCATTACCCGTAGTCAGTGCTTATCTTTCATTTGGAACCTTCAATTTCGACCAGTTTGATCGTTTAAGCACTTTTCCCCAAATTTCTCGGATTAGGGTTTCTTTTCTACTAAATCTCCAAATCCCAACTTCCGAACTCCATATCTTTCAATGTAGACCTCGGATTATCAAAATTCTTTCTCCATTTTTCAATTGAACTTAAAATCTTGATTTTCAAAGTGGGTTGACTTTTTCAGTAGTTGACTTTCGGGGGTTGACTTTTTCGGGGTTGACTTTTTTCGGGGTTGACTTTTTTTCAAGTTTGACTTTTTGTGCTCGCCCTCTTAAACTAAGTCTCGGAGTACCACTTGCAGGATGAAAACAGTCTTTTTATACTCGGAAACATCAATATAGGAAGAAAACATACCTGTTTAGTGGCCCGGACAAAATTAGGTGTCTACAGCTGCCCCTCTTTGGCTATTGCTGAGAATCAGGAATCAGGCAAAGATAAACCAACACTAATTTTGTACGGTCAGTGAAATCACATGGAAAGGAAAGGGGTTTTCTTTTTCATTTCTTCATTCATTTTTGCATTTTGCATTTTGCATTTTTTATTTTCTTTTTTCATTTTCTATTTTTTTCATTTTTTCTCTTTTTTCTTTTTTCATTTTTTTTTCAATTTTTTTTTTTTGAAAACAGTAAATTGAAGATTTGTCCTTAAATTGAATTCCCTGCCTAATCAAGGCTCGATTCGTCTTAAGGAAACGAATTCGATTTGCAAGAAAGGAAATGACCTCGACGATGGTCTCGGGGCCTTAACCTGTTTTGTTCTCAGCTGTGTTTAAAATTCTGGATATCTCCTCCAGAAGCTTCGGTTATCACCACCAAAGTCTTGCTCATTTTTTTTAAAATGTAAAAATTCTGGGTATCACCTCCAGAAGCTTCAGCAATCACCACCGAAGACTTTCTATCTTTTCAAAGGATTTTAAAACTCTGGATATCTCCACCAGAGGCTTCAGCTATCACCACCGAAGTCTTGCTCATTTTTAAAACTGTAAAATTATGGGTATCATCTCCAGAAGCTTCAGCTATCACCACCGAAGACTTTCTACCTTTCAAAGGACTTTAAAAAAAACTCTGGATATCTCCACCAGAGGCTTCAGCTATCACCACCGAAGACTTGTTCATAAATAAAAAAAAATACCTCGACAATGATTTCGGGGCTCAACTCGCCTTAAGAAAACGAAATCGATTATACCTGAAAGCTTTAAGAGATGATGCAAATGCTTCATGATGCAAATGCAAATGTCTTTTGTTGATGCAAACGCTTCTTGATGTAGATGCAAATGACTTAGATTGGTACAAATGTCTTTGATGCAAATGTAAATGACTTGATTTGATGCAAACTTTCTTGATGCAGATTTAACTAACTTAGATTGATGCAAATGCTTCTTGATGTAGATGCACATGTTGAAAAAAATTCTGAATAACTCCTTCAAAAGAAGATTTCTCATTTTTCAAAATTATAAAACCCTGGGTATCTCCACCAGAGACTTCAGCTATCACCACCGAAGACTTGTTCTTTTAAAACTGTACAATTCTGGATATCCCCACCAGAAGCTTTGGCTATCACCACCGAAGACTTGCTCAATGTAAAATTCTAGGTAACTTCTTCAGAAGAAGATTTCTCATGTTTCAAAATTATAAAACCCTGGATATCTCCACCAGAGGCTTTAGCTATCACTGATAACTCGTATAATTATATAGTTTTTAGTTATGTTTTATTATTGTTTTGTGTTAAATACGAGTTATTATTGCTTAGTCTAATTGTGTTTATGATTTTTTATATTTTTATGTAATTTGGTGTTTTCCACGAGTTTCTTTGAGTGATTTCAGATTACTAGGTTAAATCAAGAATTAAGGGCAAATCCAGTTCAGTTCCAGTTCCGACACCTTTTGCCATATCAGCTATATCTGGAGATTCCCTGAAGCAATAAGGCTGAAATTTTAACAGTGCATAGCTAAGAGGCATATATATCTTTTTCATGTTTTACACTTCTTGAAACGGAGTCGTTTTCCCTACCAAAATCAACCATCAAGTTGGCTGATGTGCAATGACGTCTATTCTGCACCGTTTTGGTATTTGGAGCATATCTTCCGATCCACATGAGCAAATGATCTGATTCCAACGGCTATAGATCCGTAACTGATAGGGGTATATTTTTCTAGAAGACCATTTTATCAGATCGAGCCTCCAACATTGACAAAATCGACCATCAAGCTGGCTGATCAGAATTGTCATACAATATGACGAAAATTGTTAGAAAAATGCACCCACCTATTATACCTACCTTTGAAATTTGTAAAGCTTGTCTCTTGTCATTTAGCCCTCCAAAATGTGTATAAATAGAGGGCCTTGGATGAGTATTGGGATACATTATACATTGGTATGATATTAGCCATTGTAATAAAATTCTCTAAGTTTTCTTCTTCTTTCCTTTCTCTAGTTTTCTTTTTCTTTATTTACTTATGCTTCTTACATTTCTTTTCATTTTATTCATATCTAGTATGTGTTGCTAATCATATTGTTGAGGTGATGAGGTGAAGCTCTTGGTAAATGCTAAGGTTAGTCTCTTAAACATGAGCTAAAATGAATCATCATTTATAAACACTAGTATAGATAATATTTTCTTTTGGTTTAAAATCATACTTGCAAAGTAGAGATCTTGATTCATTATTGACAATGAAAATGGCACAGTAAATGCTTGGTTTCATAACCTTGATTTGTTGTAGACATATACCTTGGCATAAGGAATGCTTGGACTCTTTTTATGAGTTTTGAGGACACCAAATGAACATAATATCATATGCTATGGACGTTGGACAATTTGGACTGAATTGCTAAACCTTCCGATTGGAACCTCCCTTATGTGTGGATTTCAATTGTGTAATAAAACAAGATTAATCTTAGCATAACACCAAGAGTGGATTCTCTAACCTCAACATCCTTTCTTATTGTTTTTTATATCTTGTTTAATTGCTTTTATGTTATTTTGTTTATTTTGTTCTCTAATATCTTGTTTACTTTCTTTGTTATTGATTCCCTAATATCTTGTTTATTTTCTTTTTCATATATATTTATAAACTTATACTTACTAGTACGCTTCCCTGTGGTTCGACCTCGGACACCCGAGAATTTATTACTTGAACATAACCTGCACTTGGGTTTACAACTCTTAATTGAGTCTCCATCAAGTTTTTGGCGCCGTTGCCGGGGAAGCAATACTAAGTATATAAGTTTATAAGTATATTTCTTTTTATTGGCTGGTTATACCGCCTATATTTATTTTTATTGGCTGGTTATACCGCCTAATTTGTATATATTTATATTTATATTGTATATTAACTTTGTTTTATTTTTATTGGCTGGTTATACCGCCTAATCTGTATATTAACTTTGTTTTATGCTTGTTTGGCGACGTGATTTTAGATCTCGTCGTTTAGTTAGATTTTATTGTGAAAATTTTTCAGGTAATCTTTCTAATACAACTCCTACCATGGCTGACAATGAAAGTGTTCATGCTGAAGATGAGAACAGACAAGTACGCACCATGCGTGACTACTTGCAACCAACTCGAAGCTCATCACCCTCTTGTTTTATTTTCCCTCTCAATGCAAACAACTTTCGTTTTAAACCAGGTATGATAGCTTTGCTTCCAAATTTCCATGGGTTAGAATCGGAAAGTGCTTACTCGTTTCTAAAAGACTTCGAAGATGTATGTGTCACCTTTAATGACCAACAATGTACAAATGAAATTGTCAAGCTAAAATTATTTCCTTTTTCTTTAAAAGATAAAGCAAAAATTTGGCTTCATAATTTAAAACCAAGGTCAATTGGCACATGGCAAGAATTACAAACTGAGTTTCTAAAGAAATTTTTCCCAGCACATAAAACTACTGCTTTGAAAAGACAGATTCAAAATTTCAATCAAAATCAAAATGAAGCATTTTTTCAGTGCTGGAAGCGTTTTAAAGATTTGTTAAGTTCTTGTCCACATCATGGTTTTGAAAAATGGCGTCTTATTAGTTTCTTTTATGAAAGTTTAACTCCCGAAACTAAACAATTTGTTGAAACAATGTGTAACGGTGAGTTTCTAGAAAAAGAACCTGAAGAAGCCTTTGACTACCTAGACCATTTGGCAGATAACTCTCAAGCCTGGCACACAGATAATTCCTCTGAAAGTTCCAATAGATCTAATCTTGTTTCTAACAGAGGAAAATATCATTTTAGTCAAGAAGAGGAGATAAAAGCTAAAGTAGCTAATTTGGCTAGAAAGATTGAAGCCATGGAACTTAGAGAAGTAAAAGAAGCCAAAACGGTTAAAAATGAAGAAAGTTGTGGAATTTGTGAAATCATGGGACACCCCACTTCTGAATGTCCAAACATTCCCATTCTTAAAGAAGCGTTGCATGATCAAGTAAATTCCATAAACACATTTAAAAGGCCTTTTCCTTCTCCTTACTCTGAAACGTATAACCCTGAATGGAGAAATCATCCCAACTTCAGTTGGCGGAATAATAATCATGTTCAGGTACCACAATCTCAAAAGCCGGGCAACACTTTTTCCTATCAACCTTCACGTGTACAAACCTTGGAAGAGACATTGCAAGCATTCATGCAAACACAAGCAAATGTGAATAACCAAACTTCACAGGACATCAATGAGATCAAAAACACCTTGTCCACATTGACAGCTTCATTACGCACTCAAGAAAAAGGTAAGTTTCCTGCTCAACCTCAGCCTAACCCTTCTACTCAATGTTTTGTTTCTTGCTCCAATGAAACTCAACAGGAAAATGCCAGTTCTATCACAACTCTTCGAAGTGGAAAGGTAATTGACAAAAACATTCCATCAAAAGACCAAGATCCTCCTTCCCCTCCGAAAAGTAATGGTAAGGATGATGGTAAGTCTGAACTTCTTGAAAATTTGGACAAAGAAAAAGGTATGCATCCTGCTCCTTTTTCCTCAAAGGTTGCAAACAATAAAGAATTTGAATCAAAATGCAGAAATTTATGAACTTTTCAAACAAGTTAAGATTAACATTCCTTTATTGGATGCAATCAAACAAGTTCCATCTTATGCTAAATTTTTGAAGGACATGTGCACAGTTAAAAGGAAACATAATGTACAAAAGAAAGCATTTCTAACGGAAAGTGTGAGCTCAATCATTCAGCACCTTACTCCACCAAAATTCAAAGATCCTGGATGTCCAACAATCTCATGCATCATTGGAAACACTAGAATAGAACGTGCATTGCTTGATCTTGGTGCTAGTGTTAATCTTTTGCCTTTTTCTGTTTATCAACAGTTAGGTTTAGGTGAACTCAAGGAAACACCTGTTACACTTCAACTAGCTGATCGTTCTGTAAAAATTCCTCGAGGGATAGTTGAAGATGTTTTGGTTCAAATTGATAATTTTTACTTCCCTGTTGATTTTATTGTTTTGGACACACATCCTGTTTCAAATCCAAATGTTCAAATTCCTGTTATATTAGGCCGTCCATTTCTTGCAACTTCTAATGCTCTGATAAATTGCAGGAATGGTATGTTGAACATTTCTTTTGGAAATATGACTTTAGAATTAAATGTGTTCAACACTTGCAAGCAACCTGGTGATGATTCAGAAGTACATGAAGTGGATTTCATTGAAGAACTTGTTCATGAACATCTCACCACTACCACATTCCATGATCCTTTAGAAGCTTATTTAATTGAATGTGAGTTTGATAATGCTTCAGAAATTTCACACACTGATTCTTTGTTAAATTCTTTTCAGGTTAAGCATTGTTGGAAACAAAAGTTTGAGGAACTCAAAAATGATGCATATGAGAATTCTAAAATTCATAAAGAAAGAACTAAAGCCTTCCATGACAAGTTAATTTCAAGAAAAACATTTGATGTTGGGCAAAAAGTTCTACTTTATAATTCTAGACTTCACATATTTCCTGGTACAGGTAGAAGCACTTTTGCAAAGAAGCGACGAGCAAAGCGCATGAGTTCAAATTGCCACAAATGTGCACGATGGACGTGTAACGGTGAATGTCGTTCTATTGGGATTCCGTCCTCTAATCGAGATGATAAAATTGAATTCATTAAGGATGGACTGAGTAAGGAGAATTTGGGTAATATCCAACTTTCTCTTGAGACGCATCCTAGTGGAGACGTACAGAGAGAAATTCTTGATTTATGGCCGCAATTCCAAAAGGAATGGCAACATCTTGGGAATCTGATGTTAAAAGACCCTGTTTGCCAGCTTGTAAGAAAACTGGATGGGAAGCATATCCTCGACTCATAGAAGGCGTTTAAGCCGTTTCTGGACGTAAAACCAGAGGAAGATGTGAGCCACAATCACAACTACAACAAATGACTTCTCAGCTTTTGGTTTGATTTGCAATAACTTCATTTCGGTTTAATTTACGTGTTGTTAGATTTGTGTAATTATTCTCTTTTTTTTTTGCATTGGTCTTTTACGGTTGATTTTTCTTCTCTTTTTGATTTTCTTCCTGAAATCACGCAAAAATCTTTTGTTAGGTTAACATTTTCTTCTGACAGGTCAGATACACTTTCGGCGACATTATTACTCTTGTCTGATTCACTACTCAGTCCTCTATATATTACACCATGTACTCATTCTCTTTCAGGCACTCGAAAAAGAAAAAAAAAATGGAAAGCACTTCGTCCCAGCGCATTAAAAAAATTTGTGTCTTTGGAGGTGCTTATCCAGGGAAAATTAGCATATTCGCTGATGAAGCCATAAGACTTGGAGTAATACTTGCCCAACAAAAGATCCAGTTGATTTATGGAGGCGGTAGTACGGGTTTAATGGGAGCAGTCGCTACAGCAGCACACGCCGGAGGAAGTCCAGTTCTAGGAATCGTGCCAAAACTATTCACAGATTTTTGTGGACCTACCGTGGGTAAGGAAATACAAGTCTGGAGTATCCCTGAACGGATGACAATCATGTACCATTCTGCCGATGCATTCATTGCTTTACCAGGAGGTCTGGGTACATTGGAAGAAATAGCTTGCGTGGCTTCTTGGTCATCTTTGGTCACAAATAAGAAACCCATTGGTTTGCTTAATATTAATGGTTATTTTAGTAATTTGCTTTCATATTTAGATAATGCTGTGGATAATGGATTCATGTTTTCAGAGGCAAGGAGAACCATAATTTCTGCTACAACCATTGAAGATTTACTCAAAAAGCTCCAAGCTTATGAGTATTTATCTGCTACGGTTGTTTCGCAAAGGCTCGGAAAAAGAAAAAGAGATATGGACGAGCAAGGAGTGGATTGCACTCTGTCTTTGTGACATTATCTAACATTTTGTTTGTTGTGTCTCAGTTATAATAAGTGGTTAGCAACCTTTGCAGGTAATATCTCCTAAATTCTACCTTTAGTAGGGGGTAAGGGACATATTTTGCTAATTTAAAAAAAAAAAAAAAATTTGATGTGTTTTAAGCCATTTAGAAGTATTCATTCTGAACAAGGTCTGAGTAAGGGAGACTTGAGACATACCTTGTCAGTTTGATTTCTTCTTTCAAAAAAAAAAAAGTTTGTTGTGTTTTAAGCAATTTAGAAGTATTCATTCTGAACAAGGTCTGAGTAAGGAAGACTTGAGACATACCTTGTCAGTTTGATTTTAATCTTTTTATGTTTACTTGTTAATTTTTGTTTAGTATTTTAGGATTATTTAGGTTGCATGAGTTTGTTTTGAGTCTTAGTTATTCCTATTCTTATGTTATTAGTTCTTTTCTCTTACACATGATTCTTTCATTTGGGTTAATAGACTTACATTGAGGACAATGTAAGAATTAAGTGTGGGGGGAATGATTTAGGATTTCTTTTATTTTTGTCTACTATTTTTTTATGAGTCTTTATTATTATTATTATTATTTTTTAGTGTGTTTTAGTTCCTTTTTAATACAATGATGAGATATGAATTGCATAAGTCTAAAACAGATTTATTAGTGAGAAGATTTTCATGAGAATTGAGCTTGATGTCAACCTTTTTATGAGCCAATGTTAATATGATATGTTGATTGAGAAAGAAGCATGTTTAGACTTAATCTGACTTGTATAATCATCCTTGTGAGTTTTTGAGCCTATAATGATTGATGCATTATACAAATCAATCTAATTTCTTTCTTGAGTGCTCTTATGATTACATGATTCTCTAGAACTTGCTTTAAACCGTTTGAGACTATATTGATACATGTGACAACATGAATATGATAGAGGCATTAGGATTATAACCAGAGCCAAACAGCCATCCCTTATTAATGTTCTAAGAGAACATCCCCACTAGTGAGCCAATTTGAGCCTACATTAAATATGCTGTTTTATTGGTAACCACAACTTACACCTAGCCTAAATATACTTATATCCTTACCCTTGTTCTAAAGATGGATTTTTATATTTTGAGACATATTGCAAAAAAAAAAAAAAAAAAACAAGGGATATTTTTAGTTGAAAATTTGGGTTAGAAACAAAAGATAAGTGTGGGGGAAGAAAAGAAAAGAAAAAGTCAAGAGAAAAAGAAAGGGATCATTGTCAAATACATTCCCATATTAAAAAAAAAAAATTCTCTTGAACTTCTAGTTAAAGTAAAGAAAAAGATGTTACAAAGTTGGTTAGAATGATGCAAAGGCTCAACATGAATATTTAGCCTATGTTATTATGTGCTTTATAAGAGTTTTGAGAAGTTTTATTTGTATGATCTTATTATGTCTCTAAAATCTATGAACTCTTTGGAACCTTTGTGATATCTTTATCCTTTTGTTCTTTAACCACATTATAACCCTTTGGCCCCATTACAACCTTGAATAAAGACCTCTTGATTTATGAAGTTGTATGATCTAAATAGTGGAGAATAGGTGGAAAAGCAAGCATATGGTAGAAGTGTTTTCATGAGATTGATTGAGTGTAAACACTTTACCACTACTTTAAAGAGTGAAAATCAAGAGAGTATCCCATGTGAGAAGTTGAGATTAAGTTTGAATATACACTATTTTGATTGAAATATGTTATGTTAATATTGGCTTAACTCAAACTATTTACATTCAAGCAAGATTTTTTGTGAATTTCTTTAAGCTATTGATTAGTTTTTAAGACTTGTCCAATGATTATCTCTAATTTATATTGGAAGGATTAGTTATAAGTATTATTTTTAGTTTTTCTTATGTCTTCAATGTTTGTGGGTATCGTCCTAGTAAACCCTCACGAGACTAAACTCGTCCACTAGGGACACCTAGGAGTTTAAAGGCTTGTGTCACATGCTAAGTGCCACCGTTGTTTCCTACGAAAATGGATTAGATTACATTTTCTTATTTTATTTTTATTGAGTCGTTGCTAGGGACTAGCAACAATCTAAGTGTGGGGGTGTGATAACTCGTATAATTATATAGTTTTTAGTTATGTTTTATTATTGTTTTGTGTTAAATACGAGTTATTATTGCTTAGTCTAATTGTGTTTATGATTTTTTATATTTTTATGTAATTTGGTGTTTTTCACGAGTTTCTTTGAGTGATTTCAGATTACTAGGTTAAATCAAGAATTAAGGGCAAATCCAGTTCAGTTCCAGTTCCGACACCTTTTGCCATATCAGCTATATCTGGAGTTTCACTGAAGCAATAAGGCTGAAATTTTAACAGTGCATAGCTAAGAGGCATATCTATCTTTTTCATGTTTTACACTTCTTGAAACGGAGTCGTTTTCCCTACCGAAATCAACCATCAAGTTGGCTGATGTGCAATGACGTCTGTTCTGCACCGTTTTGGTATTTTGAGCATATCTTCCGATCCACATGAGCAAATGATCTGATTCCAACGGCTATAGATCCGTAACTGACAGGGGTATATTTTTCTAGAAGACCATTTTATCAGATCGAGCCGCCAACATTGACAAAATCGACCATCAAGCTGGCTGATCAGAATTGTCATACAATATGACGAAAATTGTTAGAAAAATGCACCCACCTATTATACCTACCTTTGAAATTTGTAAAGCTTGTCTCTTGTCATTTAGCCCTCCAAAATGTGTATAAATAGAGGGCCTTGGATGAGTATTGGGATACATTATACATTGGTATGATATTAGCCATTGTAATAAAATTCTCTAAGTTTTCTTCTTCTTTCCTTTCTCTAGTTTTCTTTTTCTTTATTTACTTATGCTTCTTACATTTCTTTTCATTTTATTCATATCTAGTATGTGTTGCTAATCATATTGTTGAGGTGATGAGGTGAAGCTCTTGGTAAATGCTAAGGTTAGTCTCTTAAACATGAGCTAAAATGAATCATCATTTATAAACACTAGTATAGATAATATTTTCTTTTGGTTTAAAATCATACTTGCAAAGTAGAGATCTTGATTCATTATTGACAATGAAAATGGCACAGTAAATGCTTGGTTTCATAACCTTGATTTGTTGTAGACATATACCTTGGCATAAGGAATGCTTGGACTCTTTTTATGAGTTTTGAGGACACCAAATGAACATAATATCATATGCTATGGACGTTGGACAATTTGGACTGAATTGCTAAACCTTCCGATTGGAACCTCCCTTATGTGTGGATTTCAATTGTGTAATAAAACAAGATTAATCTTAGCATAACACCAAGAGTGGATTCTCTAACCTCAACATCCTTTCTTTTTGTTTTTTATATCTTGTTTAATTGCTTTTATGTTATTTTGTTTATTTTGTTCTCTAATATCTTGTTTACTTTCTTTGTTATTGATTCCCTAATATCTTGTTTATTTTCTTTTTCATATATATTTATAAACTTATACTTACTAGTACGCTTCCCTGTGGTTCGACCTCGGACACCCGAGAATTTATTACTTGAACATAACCTGCACTTGGGTTTACAACTCTTAATTGAGTCTCCATCAAGTTTTTGGCGCCGTTGCCGGGGAAGCAATACTAAGTATATAAGTTTATAAGTATATTTCTTTTTATTGGCTGGTTATACCGCCTATATTTATTTTTATTGGCTGTTTATACCGCCTAATTTGTATATATTTATATTTATATTGTATATTAACTTTGTTTTATTTTTATTGGCTGGTTATACCGCCTAATCTGTATATTAACTTTGTTTTATGCTTGTTTGGCGACGTGATTTTAGATCTCGTCGTTTAGTTAGATTTTATTGTGAAACTTTTTCAGGTAATCTTTCTAATACAACTCCTACCATGGCTGACAATGAAAGTGTTCATGCTGAAGATGAGAACAGACAAGTACGCACCATGCGTGACTACTTGCAACCAACTCGAAGCTCATCACCCTCTTGTTTTATTTTTCCTCTCAATGCAAACAACTTTCGTTTTAAACCAGGTATGATAGCTTTGCTTCCAAATTTCCATGGGTTAGAATCGGAAAGTGCTTACTCGTTTCTAAAAGACTTCGAAGATGTATGTGTCACCTTTAATGACCAACAATGTACAAATGAAATTGTCAAGCTAAAATTATTTCCTTTTTCTTTAAAAGATAAAGCAAAAATTTGGCTTCATAATTTAAAACCAAGGTCAATTGGCACATGGCAAGAATTACAAACTGAGTTTCTAAAGAAATTTTTCCCAGCACATAAAACTACTGCTTTGAAAAGACAGATTCAAAATTTCAATCAAAATCAAAATGAAGCATTTTTTCAGTGCTGGAAGCGTTTTAAAGATTTGTTAAGTTCTTGTCCACATCATGGTTTTGAAAAATGGCGTCTTATTAGTTTCTTTTATGAAAGTTTAACTCCCGAAACTAAACAATTTGTTGAAACAATGTGTAACGGTGAGTTTCTAGAAAAAGAACCTGAAGAAGCCTTTGACTACCTAGACCATTTGGCAGATAACTCTCAAGCCTGGCACACAGATAATTCCTCTGAAAGTTCCAATAGATCTAATCTTGTTTCTAACAGAGGAAAATATCATTTTAGTTAAGAAGAGGAGATAAAAGCTAAAGTAGCTAATTTGGCTAGAAAGATTGAAGCCATGGAACTTAGAGAAGTAAAAGAAGTCAAAACGGTTAAAAATGAAGAAAGTTGTGGAATTTGTGAAATCATGGGACACCCCACTTCTGAATGTCCAAACATTCCCATTCTTAAAGAAGCGTTGCATGATCAAGTAAATTCCATAAACACATTTAAAAGGCCTTTTCCTTCTCCTTACTCTGAAACGTATAACCCTGAATGGAGAAATCATCCCAACTTCAGTTGGCGGAATAATAATCATGTTCAGGTACCACAATCTCAAAAGCCGGGCAACACTTTTTCCTATCAACCTTCACGTGTACAAACCTTGGAAGAGACATTGCAAGCATTCATGCAAACACAAGCAAATGTGAATAACCAAACTTCACAGGACATCAATGAGATCAAAAACACCTTGTCCACATTGACAGCTTCATTACGCACTCAAGAAAAAGGTAAGTTTCCTGCTCAACCTCAGCCTAACCCTTCTACTCAATGTTTTGTTTCTTGCTCCAATGAAACTCAACAGGAAAATGCCAGTTCTATCACAACTCTTCGAAGTGGAAAGGTAATTGACAAAAACATTCCATCAAAAGACCAAGATCCTCCTTCCCCTCCGAAAAGTAATGGTAAGGATGATGGTAAGTCTGAACTTCTTGAAAATTTGGACAAAGAAAAAGGTATGCATCCTGCTCCTTTTTCCTCAAAGGTTGCAAACAATAAAGAATTTGAATCAAAATGCAGAAATTTATGAACTTTTCAAACAAGTTAAGATTAACATTCCTTTATTGGATGCAATCAAACAAGTTCCATCTTATGCTAAATTTTTGAAGGACATGTGCACAGTTAAAAGGAAACATAATGTACAAAAGAAAGCATTTCTAACGGAAAGTGTGAGCTCAATCATTCAGCACCTTACTCCACCAAAATTCAAAGATCCTGGATGTCCAACAATCTCATGCATCATTGGAAACACTAGAATAGAACGTGCATTGCTTGATCTTGGTGCTAGTGTTAATCTTTTGCCTTTTTCTGTTTATCAACAGTTAGGTTTAGGTGAACTCAAGGAAACACCTGTTACACTTCAACTAGCTGATCGTTCTGTAAAAATTCCTCGAGGGATAGTTGAAGATGTTTTGGTTCAAATTGATAATTTTTACTTCCCTGTTGATTTTATTGTTTTGGACACACATCCTGTTTCAAATCCAAATGTTCAAATTCCTGTTATATTAGGCCGTCCATTTCTTGCAACTTCTAATGCTCTGATAAATTGCAGGAATGGTATGTTGAACATTTCTTTTGGAAATATGACTTTAGAATTAAATGTGTTCAACACTTGCAAGCAACCTGGTGATGATTCAGAAGTACATGAAGTGGATTTCATTGAAGAACTTGTTCATGAACATCTCACCACTACCACATTCCATGATCCTTTAGAAGCTTATTTAATTGAATGTGAGTTTGATAATGCTTCAGAAATTTCACACACTGATTCTTTGTTAAATTCTTTTCAGGTTAAGCATTGTTGGAAACAAAAGTTTGAGGAACTCAAAAATGATGCATATGAGAATTCTAAAATTCATAAAGAAAGAACTAAAGCCTTCCATGACAAGTTAATTTCAAGAAAAACATTTGATGTTGGGCAAAAAGTTCTACTTTATAATTCTAGACTTCACATATTTCCTGGTACAGGTAGAAGCACTTTTGCAAAGAAGCGACGAGCAAAGCGCATGAGTTCAAATTGCCACAAATGTGCACGATGGACGTGTAACGGTGAATGTCGTTCTATTGGGATTCCGTCCTCTAATCGAGATGATAAAATTGAATTCATTAAGGATGGACTGAGTAAGGAGAATTTGGGTAATATCCAACTTTCTCTTGAGACGCATCCTAGTGGAGACGTACAGAGAGAAATTCTTGATTTATGGCCGCAATTCCAAAAGGAATGGCAACATCTTGGGAATCTGATGTTAAAAGACCCTGTTTGCCAGCTTGTAAGAAAACTGGATGGGAAGCATATCCTCGACTCATAGAAGGCGTTTAAGCCGTTTCTGGACGTAAAACCAGAGGAAGATGTGAGCCACAATCACAACTACAACAAATGACTTCTCAGCTTTTGGTTTGATTTGCAATAACTTCATTTCGGTTTAATTTACGTGTTGTTAGATTTGTGTAATTATTCTCTTTTTTTTTTGCATTGGTCTTTTACGGTTGATTTTTCTTCTCTTTTTGATTTTCTTCCTGAAATCACGCAAAAATCTTTTGTTAGGTTAACATTTTCTTCTGACAGGTCAGATACACTTTCGGCGACATTATTACTCTTGTCTGATTCACTACTCAGTCCTCTATATATTACACCATGTACTCATTCTCTTTCAGGCACTCGAAAAAGAAAAAAAAAATGGAAAGCACTTCGTCCCAGCGCATTAAAAAAATTTGTGTCTTTGGAGGTGCTTATCCAGGGAAAATTAGCATATTCGCTGATGAAGCCATAAGACTTGGAGTAATACTTGCCCAACAAAAGATCCAGTTGATTTATGGAGGCGGTAGTACGGGTTTAATGGGAGCAGTCGCTACAGCAGCACACGCCGGAGGAAGTCCAGTTCTAGGAATCGTGCCAAAACTATTCACAGATTTTTGTGGACCTACCGTGGGTAAGGAAATACAAGTCTGGAGTATCCCTGAACGGATGACAATCATGTACCATTCTGCCGATGCATTCATTGCTTTACCAGGAGGTCTGGGTACATTGGAAGAAATAGCTTGCGTGGCTTCTTGGTCATCTTTGGTCACAAATAAGAAACCCATTGGTTTGCTTAATATTAATGGTTATTTTAGTAATTTGCTTTCATATTTAGATAATGCTGTGGATAATGGATTCATGTTTTCAGAGGCAAGGAGAACCATAATTTCTGCTACAACCATTGAAGATTTACTCAAAAAGCTCCAAGCTTATGAGTATTTATCTGCTACGGTTGTTTCGCAAAGGCTCGGAAAAAGAAAAAGAGATATGGACGAGCAAGGAGTGGATTGCACTCTGTCTTTGTGACATTATCTAACATTTTGTTTGTTGTGTCTCAGTTATAATAAGTGGTTAGCAACCTTTGCAGGTAATATCTCCTAAATTCTACCTTTAGTAGGGGGTAAGGGACATATTTTGCTAATTTAAAAAAAAAAAAAAATTTGATGTGTTTTAAGCCATTTAGAAGTATTCATTCTGAACAAGGTCTGAGTAAGGGAGACTTGAGACATACCTTGTCAGTTTGATTTCTTCTTTCAAAAAAAAAAAGTTTGTTGTGTTTTAAGCAATTTAGAAGTATTCATTCTGAACAAGGTCTGAGTAAGGAAGACTTGAGACATACCTTGTCAGTTTGATTTTAATCTTTTTATGTTTACTTGTTAATTTTTGTTTAGTATTTTAGGATTATTTAGGTTGCATGAGTTTGTTTTGAGTCTTAGTTATTCCTATTCTTATGTTATTAGTTCTTTTCTCTTACACATGATTCTTTCATTTGGGTTAATAGACTTACATTGAGGACAATGTAAGAATTAAGTGTGGGGGGAATGATTTAGGATTTCTTTTATTTTTGTCTACTATTTTTTTATGAGTCTTTATTATTATTATTATTATTTTTTAGTGTGTTTTAGTTCCTTTTTAATACAATGATGAGATATGAATTGCATAAGTCTAAAACAGATTTATTAGTGAGAAGATTTTCATGAGAATTGAGCTTGATGTCAACCTTTTTATGAGCCAATGTTAATATGATATGTTGATTGAGAAAGAAGCATGTTTAGACTTAATCTGACTTGTATAATCATCCTTGTGAGTTTTTGAGCCTATAATGATTGATGCATTATACAAATCAATCTAATTTCTTTCTTGAGTGCTCTTATGATTACATGATTCTCTAGAACTTGCTTTAAACCGTTTGAGACTATATTGATACATGTGACAACATGAATATGATAGAGGCATTAGGATTATAACCAGAGCCAAACAGCCATCCCTTATTAATGTTCTAAGAGAACATCCCCACTAGTGAGCCAATTTGAGCCTACATTAAATATGCTGTTTTATTGGTAACCACAACTTACACCTAGCCTAAATATACTTATATCCTTACCCTTGTTCTAAAGATGGATTTTTATATTTTGAGACATATTGCAAAAAAAAAAAAAAAAAAAAAACAAGGGATATTTTTAGTTGAAAATTTGGGTTAGAAACAAAAGATAAGTGTGGGGGAAGAAAAGAAAAGAAAAAGTCAAGAGAAAAAGAAAGGGATCATTGTCAAATACATTCCCATATTAAAAAAAAAAAATTCTCTTGAACTTCTAGTTAAAGTAAAGAAAAAGATGTTACAAAGTTGGTTAGAATGATGCAAAGGCTCAACATGAATATTTAGCCTATGTTATTATGTGCTTTATAAGAGTTTTGAGAAGTTTTATTTGTATGATCTTATTATGTCTCTAAAATCTATGAACTCTTTGGAACCTTTGTGATATCTTTATCCTTTTGTTCTTTAACCACATTATAACCCTTTGGCCCCATTACAACCTTGAATAAAGACCTCTTGATTTATGAAGTTGTATGATCTAAATAGTGGAGAATAGGTGGAAAAGCAAGCATATGGTAGAAGTGTTTTCATGAGATTGATTGAGTGTAAACACTTTACCACTACTTTAAAGAGTGAAAATCAAGAGAGTATCCCATGTGAGAAGTTGAGATTAAGTTTGAAAATACACTATTTTGATTGAAATATGTTATGTTAATATTGGCTTAACTCAAACTATTTACATTCAAGCAAGATTTTTTGTGAATTTCTTTAAGCTATTGATTAGTTTTTAAGACTTGTCCAATGATTATCTCTAATTTATATTGGAAGGATTAGTTATAAGTATTATTTTTAGTTTTTCTTATGTCTTCAATGTTTGTGGGTATCGTCCTAGTAAACCCTCACGAGACTAAACTCGTCCACTAGGGACACCTAGGAGTTTAAAGGCTTGTGTCACATGCTAAGTGCCACCGTTGTTTCCTACGAAAATGGATTAGATTAGATTTTCTTATTTTATTTTTATTGAGTCGTTGCTAGGGACTAGCAACAATCTAAGTGTGGGGGTGTGATAACTCGTATAATTATATAGTTTTTAGTTATGTTTTATTATTGTTTTGTGTTAAATACGAGTTATTATTGCTTAGTCTAATTGTGTTTATGATTTTTTATATTTTTATGTAATTTGGTGTTTTTCACGAGTTTCTTTGAGTGATTTCAGATTACTAGGTTAAATCAAGAATTAAGGGCAAATCCAGTTCAGTTCCAGTTCCGACACCTTTTGCCATATCAGCTATATCTGGAGTTTCACTGAAGCAATAAGGCTGAAATTTTAACAGTGCATAGCTAAGAGGCATATCTATCTTTTTCATGTTTTACACTTCTTGAAACGGAGTCGTTTTCCCTACCGAAATCAACCATCAAGTTGGCTGATGTGCAATGACGTCTGTTCTGCACCGTTTTGGTATTTTGAGCATATCTTCCGATCCACATGAGCAAATGATCTGATTCCAACGGCTATAGATCCGTAACTGACAGGGGTATATTTTTCTAGAAGACCATTTTATCAGATCGAGCCGCCAACGTTGACAAAATCGACCATCAAGCTGGCTGATCAGAATTGTCATACAATATGACGAAAATTGTTAGAAAAATGCACCCACCTATTATACCTACCTTTGAAATTTGTAAAGCTTGTCTCTTGTCATTTAGCCCTCCAAAATGTGTATAAATAGAGGGCCTTGGATGAGTATTGGGATACATTATACATTGGTATGATATTAGCCATTGTAATAAAATTCTCTAAGTTTTCTTCTTCTTTCCTTTCTCTAGTTTTCTTTTTCTTTATTTACTTATGCTTCTTACATTTCTTTTCATTTTATTCATATCTAGTATGTGTTGCTAATCATATTGTTGAGGTGATGAGGTGAAGCTCTTGGTAAATGCTAAGGTTAGTCTCTTAAACATGAGCTAAAATGAATCATCATTTATAAACACTAGTATAGATAATATTTTCTTTTGGTTTAAAATCATACTTGCAAAGTAGAGATCTTGATTCATTATTGACAATGAAAATGGCACAGTAAATGCTTGGTTTCATAACCTTGATTTGTTGTAGACATATACCTTGGCATAAGGAATGCTTGGACTCTTTTTATGAGTTTTGAGGACACCAAATGAACATAATATCATATGCTATGGACGTTGGACAATTTGGACTGAATTGCTAAACCTTCCGATTGGAACCTCCCTTATGTGTGGATTTCAATTGTGTAATAAAACAAGATTAATCTTAGCATAACACCAAGAGTGGATTCTCTAACCTCAACATCCTTTCTTATTGTTTTTTATATCTTGTTTAATTGCTTTTATGTTATTTTGTTTATTTTGTTCTCTAATATCTTGTTTACTTTCTTTGTTATTGATTCCCTAATATCTTGTTTATTTTCTTTTTCATATATATTTATAAACTTATACTTACTAGTACGCTTCCCTGTGGTTCGACCTCGGACACCCGAGAATTTATTACTTGAACATAACCTGCACTTGGGTTTACAACTCTTAATTGAGTCTCCATCAAGTTTTTGGCGCCGTTGCCGGGGAAGCAATACTAAGTATATAAGTTTATAAGTATATTTCTTTTTATTGGCTGGTTATACCGCCTATATTTATTTTTATTGGCTGTTTATACCGCCTAATTTGTATATATTTATATTTATATTGTATATTAACTTTGTTTTATTTTTATTGGCTGGTTATACCGCCTAATCTGTATATTAACTTTGTTTTATGCTTGTTTGGCGACGTGATTTTAGATCTCGTCGTTTAGTTAGATTTTATTGTGAAACTTTTTCAGGTAATCTTTCTAATACAACTCCTACCATGGCTGACAATGAAAGTGTTCATGCTGAAGATGAGAACAGACAAGTACGCACCATGCGTGACTACTTGCAACCAACTCGAAGCTCATCACCCTCTTGTTTTATTTTTCCTCTCAATGCAAACAACTTTCGTTTTAAACCAGGTATGATAGCTTTGCTTCCAAATTTCCATGGGTTAGAATCGGAAAGTGCTTACTCGTTTCTAAAAGACTTCGAAGATGTATGTGTCACCTTTAATGACCAACAATGTACAAATGAAATTGTCAAGCTAAAATTATTTCCTTTTTCTTTAAAAGATAAAGCAAAAATTTGGCTTCATAATTTAAAACCAAGGTCAATTGGCACATGGCAAGAATTACAAACTGAGTTTCTAAAGAAATTTTTCCCAGCACATAAAACTACTGCTTTGAAAAGACAGATTCAAAATTTCAATCAAAATCAAAATGAAGCATTTTTTCAGTGCTGGAAGCGTTTTAAAGATTTGTTAAGTTCTTGTCCACATCATGGTTTTGAAAAATGGCGTCTTATTAGTTTCTTTTATGAAAGTTTAACTCCCGAAACTAAACAATTTGTTGAAACAATGTGTAACGGTGAGTTTCTAGAAAAAGAACCTGAAGAAGCCTTTGACTACCTAGACCATTTGGCAGATAACTCTCAAGCCTGGCACACAGATAATTCCTCTGAAAGTTCCAATAGATCTAATCTTGTTTCTAACAGAGGAAAATATCATTTTAGTCAAGAAGAGGAGATAAAAGCTAAAGTAGCTAATTTGGCTAGAAAGATTGAAGCCATGGAACTTAGAGAAGTAAAAGAAGTCAAAACGGTTAAAAATGAAGAAAGTTGTGGAATTTGTGAAATCATGGGACACCCCACTTCTGAATGTCCAAACATTCCCATTCTTAAAGAAGCGTTGCATGATCAAGTAAATTCCATAAACACATTTAAAAGGCCTTTTCCTTCTCCTTACTCTGAAACGTATAACCCTGAATGGAGAAATCATCCCAACTTCAGTTGGCGGAATAATAATCATGTTCAGGTACCACAATCTCAAAAGCCGGGCAACACTTTTTCCTATCAACCTTCACGTGTACAAACCTTGGAAGAGACATTGCAAGCATTCATGCAAACACAAGCAAATGTGAATAACCAAACTTCACAGGACATCAATGAGATCAAAAACACCTTGTCCACATTGACAGCTTCATTACGCACTCAAGAAAAAGGTAAGTTTCCTGCTCAACCTCAGCCTAACCCTTCTACTCAATGTTTTGTTTCTTGCTCCAATGAAACTCAACAGGAAAATGCCAGTTCTATCACAACTCTTCGAAGTGGAAAGGTAATTGACAAAAACATTCCATCAAAAGACCAAGATCCTCCTTCCCCTCCGAAAAGTAATGGTAAGGATGATGGTAAGTCTGAACTTCTTGAAAATTTGGACAAAGAAAAAGGTATGCATCCTGCTCCTTTTTCCTCAAAGGTTGCAAACAATAAAGAATTTGAATCAAAATGCAGAAATTTATGAACTTTTCAAACAAGTTAAGATTAACATTCCTTTATTGGATGCAATCAAACAAGTTCCATCTTATGCTAAATTTTTGAAGGACATGTGCACAGTTAAAAGGAAACATAATGTACAAAAGAAAGCATTTCTAACGGAAAGTGTGAGCTCAATCATTCAGCACCTTACTCCACCAAAATTCAAAGATCCTGGATGTCCAACAATCTCATGCATCATTGGAAACACTAGAATAGAACGTGCATTGCTTGATCTTGGTGCTAGTGTTAATCTTTTGCCTTTTTCTGTTTATCAACAGTTAGGTTTAGGTGAACTCAAGGAAACACCTGTTACACTTCAACTAGCTGATCGTTCTGTAAAAATTCCTCGAGGGATAGTTGAAGATGTTTTGGTTCAAATTGATAATTTTTACTTCCCTGTTGATTTTATTGTTTTGGACACACATCCTGTTTCAAATCCAAATGTTCAAATTCCTGTTATATTAGGCCGTCCATTTCTTGCAACTTCTAATGCTCTGATAAATTGCAGGAATGGTATGTTGAACATTTCTTTTGGAAATATGACTTTAGAATTAAATGTGTTCAACACTTGCAAGCAACCTGGTGATGATTCAGAAGTACATGAAGTGGATTTCATTGAAGAACTTGTTCATGAACATCTCACCACTACCACATTCCATGATCCTTTAGAAGCTTATTTAATTGAATGTGAGTTTGATAATGCTTCAGAAATTTCACACACTGATTCTTTGTTAAATTCTTTTCAGGTTAAGCATTGTTGGAAACAAAAGTTTGAGGAACTCAAAAATGATGCATATGAGAATTCTAAAATTCATAAAGAAAGAACTAAAGCCTTCCATGACAAGTTAATTTCAAGAAAAACATTTGATGTTGGGCAAAAAGTTCTACTTTATAATTCTAGACTTCACATATTTCCTGGTACAGGTAGAAGCACTTTTGCAAAGAAGCGACGAGCAAAGCGCATGAGTTCAAATTGCCACAAATGTGCACGATGGACGTGTAACGGTGAATGTCGTTCTATTGGGATTCTGTCCTCTAATCGAGATGATAAAATTGAATTCATTAAGGATGGACTGAGTAAGGAGAATTTGGGTAATATCCAACTTTCTCTTGAGACGCATCCTAGTGGAGACGTACAGAGAGAAATTCTTGATTTATGGCCGCAATTCCAAAAGGAATGGCAACATCTTGGGAATCTGATGTTAAAAGACCCTGTTTGCCAGCTTGTAAGAAAACTGGATGGGAAGCATATCCTCGACTCATAGAAGGCGTTTAAGCCGTTTCTGGACGTAAAACCAGAGGAAGATGTGAGCCACAATCACAACTACAACAAATGACTTCTCAGCTTTTGGTTTGATTTGCAATAACTTCATTTCGGTTTAATTTACGTGTTGTTAGATTTGTGTAATTATTCTTTTTTTTTTTTTGCATTGGTCTTTTACGGTTGATTTTTCTTCTCTTTTTGATTTTCTTCCTGAAATCACGCAAAAATCTTTTGTTAGGTTAACATTTTCTTCTAACAGGTCAGATACACTTTCGGCGACATTATTACTCTTGTCTGATTCACTACTCAGTCCTCTATATATTACACCATGTACTCATTCTCTTTCAAGCACTCGAAAAAGAAAAAAAATGGAAAGCACTTCGTCCCAGCGCATTAAAAAAATTTGTGTCTTTGGAGGTGCTTATCCAGGGAAAATTAGCATATTCGCTGATGAAGCCATAAGACTTGGAGTAATACTTGCCCAACAAAAGATCCAGTTGATTTATGGAGGCGGTAGTACGGGTTTAATGGGAGCAGTCGCTACAGCAGCACACGCCGGAGGAAGTCCAGTTCTAGGAATCGTGCCAAAACTATTCACAGATTTTTGTGGACCTACCGTGGGTAAGGAAATACAAGTCTGGAGTATCCCTGAACGGATGACAATCATGTACCATTCTGCCGATGCATTCATTGCTTTACCAGGAGGTCTGGGTACATTGGAAGAAATAGCTTGCGTGGCTTCTTGGTCATCTTTGGTCACAAATAAGAAACCCATTGGTTTGCTTAATATTAATGGTTATTTTAGTAATTTGCTTTCATATTTAGATAATGCTGTGGATAATGGATTCATGTTTTCAGAGGCAAGGAGAACCATAATTTCTGCTACAACCATTGAAGATTTACTCAAAAAGCTCCAAGCTTATGAGTATTTATCTGCTACGGTTGTTTCGCAAACGCTCGGAAAAAGAAAAAGAGATATGGACGAGCAAGGAGTGGATTGCACTCTGTCTTTGTGACATTATCTAACATTTTGTTTGTTGTGTCTCAGTTATAATAAGTGGTTAGCAACCTTTGCAGGTAATATCTCCTAAATTCTACCTTTAGTAGGGGGTAAGGGACATATTTTGCTAATTTAAAAAAAAAAAAAAATTTTGATGTGTTTTAAGCCATTTAGAAGTATTCATTCTGAACAAGGTCTGAGTAAGGGAGACTTGAGACATACCTTGTCAGTTTGATTTCTTCTTTCAAAAAAAAAAAAAGTTTGTTGTGTTTTAAGCAATTTAGAAGTATTCATTCTGAACAAGGTCTGAGTAAGGGAGACTTGAGACATACCTTGTCAGTTTGATTTTAATCTTTTTATGTTTACTTGTTAATTTTTGTTTAGTATTTTAGGATTATTTAGGTTGCATGAGTTTGTTTTGAGTCTTAGTTATTCCTATTCTTATGTTATTAGTTCTTTTCTCTTACACATGATTCTTTCATTTGGGTTAATAGACTTACATTGAGGACAATGTAAGAATTAAGTGTGGGGGGAATGATTTAGGATTTCTTTTATTTTTGTCTACTATTTTTTTATGAGTCTTTATTATTATTATTATTATTTTTTAGTGTGTTTTAGTTCCTTTTTAATACAATGATGAGATATGAATTGCATAAGTCTAAAACAGATTTATTAGTGAGAAGATTTTCATGAGAATTGAGCTTGATGTCAACCTTTTTATGAGCCAATGTTAATATGATATGTTGATTGAGAAAGAAGCATGTTTAGACTTAATCTGACTTGTATAATCATCCTTGTGAGTTTTTGAGCCTATAATGATTGATGCATTATACAAATCAATCTAATTTCTTTCTTGAGTGCTCTTATGATTACATGATTCTCTAGAACTTGCTTTAAACCGTTTGAGACTATATTGATACATGTGACAACATGAATATGATAGAGGCATTAGGATTATAACCAGAGCCAAACAGCCATCCCTTATTAATGTTCTAAGAGAACATCCCCACTAGTGAGCCAATTTGAGCCTACATTAAATATGCTGTTTTATTGGTAACCACAACTTACACCTAGCCTAAATATACTTATATCCTTACCCTTGTTCTAAAGATGGATTTTTATATTTTGAGACATATTGCAAAAAAAAAAAAAAAAACAAGGGATATTTTTAGTTGAAAATTTGGGTTAGAAACAAAAGATAAGTGTGGGGGAAGAAAAGAAAAGAAAAAGTCAAGAGAAAAAGAAAGGGATCATTGTCAAATACATTCCCATATTAAAAAAAAAAAAAAAAAAATCTTCTCTTGAACTTCTAGAAAAAGATGTTACAAAGTTGGTTAGAATGATGCAAAGGCTCAACATGAATATTTAGCCTATGTTATTATGTGCTTTATAAGAGTTTTGAGAAGTTTTATTTGTATGATCTTATTATGTCTCTAAAATCTATGAACTCTTTGGAACCTTTGTGATATCTTTATCCTTTTGTTCTTTAACCACATTATAACCCTTTGGCCCCATTACAACCTTGAATAAAGACCTCTTGATTTATGAAGTTGTATGATCTAAATAGTGGAGAATAGGTGGAAAAGCAAGCATATGGTAGAAGTGTTTTCATGAGATTGATTGAGTGTAAACACTTTACCACTACTTTAAAGAGTGAAAATCAAGAGAGTATCCCATGTGAGAAGTTGTGATTAAGTTTGAATATACACTATTTTGATTGAAATATGTTATGTTAATATTGGCTTAACTCAAACTATTTACATTCAAGCAAGATTTTTTGTGAATTTCTTTAAGCTATTGATTAGTTTTTAAGACTTGTCCAATGATTATCTCTAATTTATATTGGAAGGATTAGTTATAAGTATTATTTTTAGTTTTTCTTATGTCTTCAATGTTTGTGGGTATCGTCCTAGTAAACCCTCACGAGACTAAACTCGTCCACTAGGGACACCTAGGAGTTTAAAGGCTTGTGTCACATGCTAAGTGCCACCGTGGTTTCCTACGAAAATGGATTAGATTAGATTTTCTTATTTTATTTTTATTGAGTCGTTGCTAGGAGCAACAATCTAAGTGTGGGGGTGTGATAACTCGTATAATTATATAGTTTTTAGTTATGTTTTATTATTGTTTTGTGTTAAATACGAGTTATTATTGCTTAGTCTAATTGTGTTTATGATTTTTTATATTTTTATGTAATTTGGTGTTTTTCACGAGTTTCTTTGAGTGATTTCAGATTACTAGGTTAAATCAAGAATTAAGGGCAAATCCAGTTCAGTTCCAGTTCCGACACCTTTTGCCATATCAGCTATATCTGGAGTTTCACTGAAGCAATAAGGCTGAAATTTTAACAGTGCATAGATAAGAGGCATATCTATCTTTTTCATGTTTTACACTTCTTGAAACGGAGTCGTTTTCCCTACCGAAATCAACCATCAAGTTGGCTGATGTGCAATGACGTCTGTTCTGCACCGTTTTGGTATTTTGAGCATATCTTCCGATCCACATGAGCAAATGATCTGATTCCAACGGCTATAGATCCGTAACTGATAGGGGTATATTTTTCTAGAAGACCATTTTATCAGATCGAGCCTCCAACATTGACAAAATCGACCATCAAGCTGGCTGATCAGAATTGTCATACAATATGACGAAAATTGTTAGAAAAATGCACCCACCTATTATACCTACCTTTGAAATTTGTAAAGCTTGTCTCTTGTCATTTAGCCCTCCAAAATGTGTATAAATAGAGGGCCTTGGATGAGTATTGGGATACATTATACATTGGTATGATATTAGCCATTGTAATAAAATTCTCTAAGTTTTCTTCTTCTTTCCTTTCTCTAGTTTTCTTTTTCTTTATTTACTTATGCTTCTTACATTTCTTTTCATTTTATTCATATCTAGTATGTGTTGCTAATCATATTGTTGAGGTGATGAGGTGAAGCTCTTGGTAAATGCTAAGGTTAGTCTCTTAAACATGAGCTAAAATGAATCATCATTTATAAACACTAGTATAGATAATATTTTCTTTTGGTTTAAAATCATACTTGCAAAGTAGAGATCTTGATTCATTATTGACAATGAAAATGGCACAGTAAATGCTTGGTTTCATAACCTTGATTTGTTGTAGACATATACCTTGGCATAAGGAATGCTTGGACTCTTTTTATGAGTTTTGAGGACACCAAATGAACATAATATCATATGCTATGGACGTTGGACAATTTGGACTGAATTGCTAAACCTTCCGATTGGAACCTCCCTTATGTGTGGATTTCAATTGTGTAATAAAACAAGATTAATCTTAGCATAACACCAAGAGTGGATTCTCTAACCTCAACATCCTTTCTTATTGTTTTTTATATCTTGTTTAATTGCTTTTATGTTATTTTGTTTATTTTGTTCTCTAATATCTTGTTTACTTTCTTTGTTATTGATTCCCTAATATCTTGTTTATTTTCTTTTTCATATATATTTATAAACTTATACTTACTAGTACGCTTCCCTGTGGTTCGACCTCGGACACCCGAGAATTTATTACTTGAACATAACCTGCACTTGGGTTTACAACTCTTAATTGAGTCTCCATCAATCACCACCGAAGACTTGTTCTTTTAAAACTGTAAAATTCTGGATATCACCACCAGAAGCTTTGGCTATCACCACCAAACACTTGGTTATTGTAAAATTCTGGGTAACTCCTTCAGAATAAAATTTCTCATTTTTCAAAATTATAAAACCCTGGATATCTCCACCAGAGGCTTCAGCTATCACCACCGAAGACTTGTTCACTTTTAAAACTGTAAAATTCTGGATATCCCCACCAGAAGCTTTGGCTATCACCACCAGAAGCTTTGGCTATCACCACCGAAGACTTGTTCACTTTTAAAACTGTAAAATTCTGGATATCCCCACCAGAAGCTTTGGCTATCACCACCAAAGACTTGCTCATTGTAAAATTCTGGGTAAATCCTTCAGAATAAAATTTCTCATTTTTCAAAATTATAAAACCCTGGATATCTCCACCAGAGGCTTCAGCTATCACCACTGAAGACTTGTTCACTTTTAAAACTGCAAAATTCTGGATATCACCACCAGAAGCTTTGGCTATCACCACCAAAGACTTGCTTATTGTAAAATTCTGGGTAACTCCTTCAGAATAAAATTTCTCATGTTTTCAAAATTATAAAACCCTGGATATCTCCACCAGAGGCTTCAGCTATCACCACCGAAGACTTGTTCACTTTTAAAAATGTAAAATTCTGGATATCCCCACCAGAAGCTTTGGCTATCACCACCAAAGACTTGCTCATTGTAAAATTCTGGGTAACTCCTTCAGAATAAAATTTCTCATGTTTTAAAATTATAAAACCCTGGATATCTCCACCAGAGGCTTCAGCTATCACCACCGAAGACTTGTTCACTTTTAAAACTGCAAAATTCTGGATATCACCACTGAAGACTTGCTCATTGTAAAATTCTGGATATCCCCACCAGAAGAAAATTTCTCATTTTTCAAAATTATAAAACTCTGGATATCTCCACCAGAGGCTTCAGCTATCACCACCGAAGACTTGTTCACTTTTTAAAAACTGTAAAATTCTGGATATCCCCACCAGAAGCTTTGAGAAATGATGCAGATGCACATGTCTTTTAACAAGGTGCTCATGCTTCATGGTGCAAATGTAAAATATTTCTTAGTGCAAATGCAAATGGCCTGGATTGATGCCCATGTTTCATGATGCAGATGCCCCTACTAATTGTGTTCATGTAACTGGTTTATGAATGGTGTAACTACAATTACCACACAATAATGAAAATGCAATGATTCTAGAAATGATGCAATTGCTTGAGATGACACAAATGCGAATTCCATGAAGAATGTAAATGTAAAGGTAAAATGCAGATGCTTATGGAATAATGCCAATGCAAATACCCATGAATGATGCAAATGCTTGCCGACACTGTGCAGATGCAAAAGCTCGATAAAGAGATGAGTGCTCATGAGTGATGCAAATGCCCCCGGTTGTTTTTCTAGACTTTGGCTTAGCCTTTCAAATTCATTTTTCCTCTTCAAATCAGAGTATATCTTCAATTCATTTTGGCTATTCTCTTTGCCCCAACAGTTTTCAAACTTTCATCAACAGAGATCTGAACTGGGTTCGATATCTTCTTCTCATATCTGGAAGTCAGGACCTATCCTGGCAGTTCTATATCTTTGGGTTAGAAAAATCCTTGTCTCATGTCAACATCAAAAATGGGTATTTCAAAAATATTTTTATTTTCCCTTTTTGAAAAACAATTTTGCTTATTTAAGGAAAACTTCTAAGCTAAAAATTTTAACTCCACAGTGTATGATGTACAAATCTTTTGATGACTGATGATCACTGTTAGAAAATTCTCTAAGTATTAATCTGGGTTTTTTCAACTGGATTGGCAAGGCTTGGTATAACAAGATTCTGGCTTTTCCAGGAAAACTTCACAACAAAAATGTATGTCCTTTCTAGGCTCACAAATGGAACAGGTTTTATAAATCATGAATTCATTGAGAACCAAGCAAATTCAACATTCTTTTAGTTTCCATATCAAGGCTTTTTGACAAGCGTCAAGATTGGCTGGGATGTTTAAATCGGAAAGTTTGATCTTGGAGGAAAAAAGTTTCAGTTTTTTGAAGACAATCCTTCGAATGAGAGCTGACAATTTGGGGGGTTCAGGAATTCCTAGATGTTCCTCGATGACCACCTTTTTTTAAGATGACCTTTTTTTTTTTTGGGTATCGGCACAGATGGCATCGAAAATTTCCAAATTTACTCTAGACCGCCCGTTTTTGGGTTTTCGCCCTAGAGTCCCATTCTTTCCATTTTTTTCATTTTTACCATACACTTGAGAATTCTAAATTCTTCCTTAGTGAAATGATAATTCGATGAAATGGGATAAAATCTGAGGAAAAACCTTTCAAATTAAATATTCATGCTTGATCAAAATGGACTTTTAAAGCACGTAACGTAGGCCATGGCTTAGGGTTTAGAAAGAAAGGATAAATAGGCCCAAAATGTGTTTGAGGGTAATCAGATCAAGGATCTATTTTTTTGAGGAGGATTCTCTTTGAAGCATTTGTTCCTTCTTGGACATTTATTTCCTTTTGACTTTGCTTTTTTTTCTTCTTTGCTTTTGGCTTTCAATTTGCCATATCTTTCACACATTTTTCCTTTTTTTCTTTTTTCATTTTGCCCCCCTTCTTTTTCAACGGAGTGAGCCCGTCTTTATTCGGGGCTCCATTTGCTTTGCATCTGTCTTTGAGCTAGGACACATTTCTCAATGATCTTTAAAAAATCTTTTCTTGCATTTGCCCCCTAGTGTAGAGGGTGATCCTTGATCAAGGTTCAAACAAGAAAGAATTCTTTTGGCTCAAAAGGGGTGACTATGGATGATTTCTTTTTTGTGTGAAGGGATATGAAAGATGGCCATTCCTCATGTCAAGCACGAATATTCACTTTGAAAAGCAATCCCCAGGGGAAATAGATATTCAGAATTTCATTTTCCACTTTGGAATCATCCGAATTCTCATATGCATGATATCACAAATTTTTTCATTTTTCATTTTTCATCGCATGCCCCAACGATTCATGCGTTTAATCCATCCTTATTCACCATGTATCCATCATTTCCACATATGATGCCCCAATTTGATTAACCTTGAGAATTTGTATCAACGAGAAACATAGCAAGTCTAGGTCTATTTTGAAAAGGCTGAGTTTCCAATCTGAGTTCTTTGAAGAGACAAGAAAAATATGACCCAAAAACGGGTTTTCTCTGGGACAAGGGATAATCTAGTTTAATCATTGTGCCCCAGGATGTCAATCATGATGTTTGGGCAATTAGTGTTTTGTGGTTATTGGGAAATGTCATGAATGGTTTTAGCACAATCTTGACACACACAAAATTATCAAAATCTAGACTCTTGAAAGAATGTCTCATTTGTTTGAATTTCAAGGAATTCGAAAAATTTCAAAAAGTTCATTCCTTTGTTTATAGCCTAGACTAGGATTTACATCCTTGCTTATTCTGCAATGACAATACTTCTATGAAGTCAAATCATTCATATCCCTTGAAGCATTAGGTCTTTCAAGTGCTCTTGGTTTAAGAGATTTAGGCTTAGGAAAACCTAAAGAGAATGGAGAAGGTATTGGGTCATTTGTAACACTGATCATCAATCTTCTTGAGACTATCCATCACTAAAAATTCCTTAATGCTTGTTTTTGCAAATTCAAGTTATTGTTGAAACACAACAAACACAAAACATTTAAAATTCAAAATTTATTTACTTCATGTAGATGTTAACATGAGACAAGTGCTTTCATCATCACAGTGTATAGAACTACATGTGTCAAAAACCTAATATGATCATGCACAATGTTTCTTATGACACTTGGCTTCCCCATCTTCAAAACTTATCGAACCAGCCTTGATGAGATCTCTGACCTTGTACTTCAAAGCGGGGCAGTTCTCTGTTGAGTGACCTTGATTGCCAGAATGGTACCCACAACACTCATTAGCATTATACCAGCTCGGATAAGGGGGCTTCAGAGGCGCTATTTGCATGGGTGTCACAAGGTGATTCTGGATGAGTTGAGGTAGTATCTCACTGTATGTCATAGGAATCGGGTCAACCTGATTTCTTTCTCGCTTTTTATGCCCCCTTCGATTATTCCCAAGGGTGTTCGATTGATAGACAGATGTAAATTCTGGTGTAGTTGCAGTCATTGGTTGGTAGGGATAAAAACCGTGAGAGACATTATTCAGGGTAGAGTACAATGGCTGATATGAGGAGAATTGGGGAGATGGGGCAAAGTCTTCCACGACTTGGGTATCTTCCTTTTTATTTTCAGATGCCCTGTTCTTGGTATTGGATGTTCTTTCTCCTTCAATTTTCCCATCCTTGATAGCATTCTCAATCATCTCCCCTGAAATTACCATGTTCGAAAAATTCTTCATGGTGTTGCCGACAAGTCTATCGTAGTATGGGGCCTGTAGTGTATTCACAAAAAGGACAGTGGTTTCCTTCTGAGTTAAAGGCGGTTGTACTTGGACGACCAGGCTCATCCACCGTTGCGCATATTCTTTGAAGCTCTCAGTAGCTCTTTTCTTCATATTTTGCAATGTGAGACGGTCAGGCGCCATGTCGGTCATATGCTTGTACTGGTTTAGAAAAGCCCTAGCCAAATCATTCCAAGAGCGTATCTGGTCCTTGCTCAACTGACTATACCACCTAATTGCGGACCCGCTGAGGCTATCCTGAAAACAGTGAATCAAAAGCTTATCATTACCTATATGACTTGTCATCTTCCGGCAGAACATAGTGATGTGGGCTGATGGATCGGTCGTCCCGTCATATTTCACAAAGTCAGGGATCTTGAACTTAGGAGGAATGACTAAATCGAGGACCAAGCATAGTTCTTTCGCCTCCACACTCCCGAATACATCTGTTCTTTCTATTGCCCGGAGCCTTTCATCTAACAACTGATATTTCCCTTGGGAATTTGCCAACTCAACCTCATTTACTCAACCCTTTTCAACTTTGCCTGTTCAGCTAGATCATCTGAGTTTAGGACATTGACGAGGTTAACAGTGTTCTGGGCATCACTTATTATGACCTCATCCTGGCCCTTTTGTGCCTCTAACCCTTCTCTGGCGATAACGTTTTCGGTGTATCCTTTTCCTTTGATTACGGCAGACATCAGCTCCATCAATTTAGTCATCTGACCTTTAGATTCTGCTTGAGACTTTGCTAGCTGTTCTCGTTCCCTTTCCATTTTTTCCAGTCAGGCAACATGTTCATCCTCCATAGCACCAACCTGTATTAAAAGTGTACTCAGTACTTCTTCTGATTTGAAATGGAAATTCTTTCAAAGACTCCTAAAGCCAAGCCAACTTCTATTCTATTTTCCCCAAAATGTATGTCATGATGAATGAGCCATGAATGCAATTTGATGCATGTGAAGCCTAAACAATATGATGTATGGACATGTATAATGGAAACATGCTGACCATATATGTAATAAATGCAATCACAATGCCAACATGTTGCAAACAAAGAATAAACAAATCAACACATGGATATATGCAATGACTGATCATGTGCATTTCAGCATATTTCCCAATGAATGTTCATATGTTCTATGAATGCAACATGGTGTCAATTATGATACATGCAAACAATGAATGATTGATACAGAGTATATACAAAGAAAATCATACTAACCATGTGTGTCATGAATGTGACCTAATGCTAATCATGATGTATGTAATAAGCAAATTAATGCATAGATATATACAGAAAAATCATGCTGATTACGAATGCATGAATGCAACCTGACAAATAATTGATGGGATGCAAAATGCAAAGGGGGAGATATCACGGAGGAAATAAGAATCGGAGGAACTTAATCATCAACCTCTCATTAATTTGAAACATAATCAATTCATTCCCACATCAACATTCACAATGGTATAAACCATGTTTTACAAAATTTGAACAGTGGTTAAGACTGTCCTTACAAGCACTTTATTCCTCCTAACATCCTAAGGCTATAAGAGCCGGCTACTGAAAAAGTGAAATCCTATTACATCATATAAGACCGAAGTCTTTCCACCTCAATGATGTAAATCTCCCAATCCTAATGACGCTTTCCCAGTCCTCTATCAATCAGTGTCGTGGGATCCAACCACTTGGCATTTATAAGAGTTTGCACTTTCTTTTTGAATGCCATACAGTCTTCAATGTTATGGCCAACAATTCCACAATGATAATCACATTTTGCATTTGGATTATACCACCTTGGATATGGTGGTAACAGGGGTTTCAATGGGACACAGGCAACCATGTGATTTTGGATCAGTATAGGGAGGAGCTCTTGGTAGCTGATTGGAATGGGATCAAAAGGCATTTGGGTCTTATCCTGGGGTCGTTTCTTAGTTACACATGGCCTAGGAGTTGGGGCACTTGGTGGTGGCACTAAGGTCCGAACCGGAGTGTTTACATGGAGATGTGGCGGAACAGCATGGTGAGGGTATGGATTCGGATACGGGGCCTTCGGATGTTGTACATAGCTCGAGGTTCCTATCCCAGATGCTGGATAAGGTGGTTGATGAGGGAAATAGTATGAACTGGTAGTTGTTGGTGATGGAGTGGGATTCAGGAATCCCGTAGTGGTCATCCCAATGGACGATTGGACCATGGTAGGGTGGGGATACTGGCTTGGACCTCGAACAGTTTGCAGGTATGGTACAGGATCCAAGGTTTCTATCTTTGGTATCAGGCTCTCAGGTTTAATCATTTTCACGATTTTGTCCATAATTTCATCAAGATTGCAACCTTTGTGACATTGACAAGCGCAGGATCCAACAAGGATTATGTGTTCTGGGCCTAATGGTTTTGGTTGATCCGAAGATGATGCGAAGCCCTGAGAAAGTTCACCTTTACTGTTACCCATATCCTCAACCATTTTCAGCAATTTGGCAAGTTGTTCCTTCACCTTTCGGATTTCATGTCCATATTCCTCTTGATTGCGTTCCAAAGCACCCAATCGTTCCTCCGATTCATTCCTCATATCTCGAATCCCTTTCATGCAAATGAAAATGTCATGAGATTAGGAATACAATTATGAATGTACATGCTCTATTCCTATGTGCATGAATAAACTGATGATTAATGCATGAACATATACAGAGAAATTATGATGACTATGTATGCTATGGATGCAATCTAATGCCAGGTATATACAGATAATGACTGTGCATGTCATAAACGTATCTTACAATGAATGACCATGCATGCTATGACTATAATATGATGTCAAAATGATACATGCAGAATTAAATGAATTAACACAAAGGTATATACAAAGAAATCAATGATTACACGAAATTGGTGGGACTATTCAAAAATCTCATTATGCAGGATTTGCCTCCAATTTTTTTTTTTTTGATAAACCAATCATATCATTTTCAAAAGAATTTCAGGGTGGATCTTACTATGGTACAATATGCAAATGTTCATGTGACACTACCGGTTTTATGAAATCATCAAATTCAATTACCAACTGTTTATTGCAAAGAATGAGATCAATAATACAATCAAAAATGTACATGCTTTATTTACACATGCATGAAATGTGCCACATGCAAAAATGCTTGAAAAATGATTTTTTTTTTTTAAAAAAAAAACAGCTAATGAACATCTGCCCCAGCAATATCTGCTTATTTAGGCATCACGATGCCTTCGAGGCGGAGTATCACATTTATTACGGGCGATGTACGTACATCGTTGCCCGATCTACCACACTTATTCGGAGTGTAAAACAGGTAACAAAATGTTTAGAAATGTCCCTCCATGTGTTCCTATTTTCGGTATATCTAACGGAAATTCGGGATGGCTTCGCCTAGGTTCACTATATGAGGGTGAATCGGTTCTAAGGCTCAGAATTGTTCCTCACTGTCGCCGGTGAAGGCTAGTAAGGCACCCCGATAAAAGCGGGTTCAATTCGTTAGAGTATATTTTCCTATGCCCGTACGGAGGATTATCACGAAGGCATTAGGTACTTTATACTCCGAAAGTGTTTCACTAGCCCATACGGAGGATCAATCACGAAGGCTTAGTTACTTTACTTCCACTTAAAAGGACGGAACCCGGGTAGAGGATTCATGTTATGCAAATGCACGTGTAGTGTGTGTGGAGAAACAAAACAAACCTGTCACCACCTATTCTACAAACCTTATTCTAAATGTCCTAACAATTAAAACATTCAAGAATAGTGTAACGCATTAACCGACAAGCAGTTATAATATACAACCTTAAATAGCTAGAGAACAATAATAAAATTCATGCACATGAGTATGAACATATTTAAAAATATTTTATTATTTTCAAAATTCTCCTTATTAAAAAAAAAATATGGGAATTAAAATTAAATACCAATAAAACCAACAAAACCGAGACTTTGATAACACACGACTAATTCTAGGCCTGACTCTCTAATATTCCCCAGTGGAGTCGCCAAGCTGTCGCAACCTAAAAAAAATAAGGACGAGTCTCATCGCAAGACTTTATTATTCGTTAGGCGTGACATTTTAAAAAAAAAATCGAGGAAAAGTCGACTTAATTCCTCTAGAAAAATTAAGGTTTTGAAAATGACCTTAAAAAAGACATTGAGTCGCCACCAATCTTTTTTAGCTAGGTGTGATCGGCCACCTATTAAAACCGATTTTATAAAATACTTTAAAAATTAATTAAAACATTTTAAAAACCGATTTCAAGTCTGCGTTTTAAACCAGAGAAATCAAAGAAGCGGGTTCGGGAGTCGGTTACGTGTGGGGAAGGATTAGCACCCCCACAACGCCCGTATAAATCGGTACCTTATTAATCGTGTGTTATCTCAAGTCTTGGTAAAAGTTGGTTTTAAATTTAGTATTTCAAATTAATTCCCAATTTAAGGAAAAATAATTCCATTTTTTATTGAAAATGATCCGGAATTTATAAATTCAAAATTTTCCTATATTCCCCAACAAACGTGGCAAAAAATAGAAATTTTTATTAGTTTTGGAAAACTTTCCGAATCATTCTCTTTTTTTTTTTTTTGAAAGAAAGATATTCCCTTTATTAATAATAATTGATGATATTCCCTCCAGCAAACCCGGTAGAGAACTCATGAATTATTTAACTTGGGAATATCTTTATTTTTATTAAAAACCATTATCTTTTTTGAAAACATTAAAAGAAATGAATATGTATAGGCATGACATAAATAAAATGACATAGCAAAATCTAAATAATATAATGCAACCTAAATGTCATGGCACATAGAAATTATTATGGCAAGAATCACATATTATATAAAATGCATGAATATAAAAATGCAATGCATGAAATGTATTTTTTCCTTTAATTAAGGAAATCCGTATATCTAAAAAGATATCCGGTTACCTTAGGAACATATGTCAAATTAAATATTCTAAAACCAAAATACTTTGTGATTGTTTGAAAACAATTTTGAAAAGCTTGAATTAAAAATAAAAACTAGGCTAAAATTTTTAAAATGACTCTAATTTCCTAAGTTTAAAAAAATCCGGACTTGGCTACCCTTAACCCGGGACTTGAAAAACCATTTTTAGAGTTTAAAAAGGCTTAGAAATTACCCTAAGTCAGTAGCTAACCCTCCTAATCAGCCCACTCTAAGTAAATTAACCAAAACAGAAAATTGGTTTTTCTTTAAATTCAATTCTGACTCCATTGTCCAGTTTTAATCCACGATTTTTTACCCTATTTTTAAAAATTCCAAAAATTCTGAAAAAAATATTGGAGACTCAGGACATGTAAAAATACACGGAAAAAAATCGACTTAATTTTCTGATCAAAGATGAATTCCCAGAAAAACCAGAGATGTACGAGTTTTTGGAGGAAAAAAAAAAACTGCTTTGTTTTTCTTTAAAATCAATTCTGACTCCACTGTCCAGTTTTAATCCACGATTTTTTACCCTATTTTTAAAAATTCCAAAAATTCTGAAAAACTTATTGGAGACTCAGGACATGTAAAAATACACGGGAAAAAATCGACTTAATTTTCTGATCAAAGATGAATTCCCAGAAAAATCGGAGATGTACGAGTTTTGAGTGGAAAAAAAAAACTGTTTGCCAACACATTTTTTTTGTCTTTGATAAAATCATTTAAAAATAAAAATATTTGAAACTCATAAAATGACTTGAAAGAAGTAGCTAGGACTTTTTGAAAGTTAGATAAAAATTGGCTAAGTAAAAAATATCACAAAGGTAGAATAATCAATTTGACAAACTTAATTTTCCACAAGTGTGCTTAAGAGAGCATGATCTTGAACCATTAATTGGCTCAAGTCATTATTCAAGTGGCATGAACATGAAATGCATGAAACAATGCAGCAAACATAATGCATGAAATGCATGGATCTAAACCTAAATGTAAGGAAAATGCATGACATAAATAATATGGCCTAGACCTAACATGAACTTGCATGGCAATAAATGCAACCTAGACCTAAGATATGCATGGCATTTTCACAAACACAAGGCATGCTTAATTCAAAAATCCAACCAAATATCATGCAAATGCAAAAACCTAACAACTAGCATGACAAAAAATGCAACACACAATGCAAAACACATGGAGTAGCCAAATGGCCTCAAGCTCCAACAAGCATGGCATTTTCTCAAACACTTGGCATACTAGCATGAAAAACTAAGTCATAACACAAAAATCACACAAGCATTTTCACAAACACCTAATATACCAAATCTAAAACATGCTCACTAAGATATAAAACAAGAATCATGCAAAGAATCACATAAGCATTTTCACAAACACTTAATATGCTAACTCTAAAACATGCTCAAATTTAAACAACATGAAAACAGAAAATTAAAAATGCAAAAACATGATATCTAAGACATAAATGGCAACAAACAAAGCAACCAAATTAAATATAACTTAAGAACATGAAATAACATAATATTTAAAACATCAAAAATAAAGAAAATAGCATAAACAACATGGTAAAATGAATCAAAAACAACAACTTAAAATAAATAATGTAGGCCATTTGGCCATGGTGAGTTTATTGTAAAAACAAAATGTAAGAAAAATATACTTAAGAAAGGAAATGAAGGAAGAACAAGAAACATTATTTTAAAATGAAAACTCACCAAGTAGCTTTTGAACGGATTAAGCTATAAACCCTCAGAGTAGCTTTTGAACGGATTAAGCTACAAACCCTCAGAGTAGCTTTTGAACGGATTAAGCTACAAACCCTCAAAGTAGCTTTTGAACGGATTAAGCTACAAACCCTCTCAACAAAAACACTATGACTCACCACCCGGATAATCCTAATACAAGTGTATAGACTATCTCACAAGGGGTAGTGGGTGATCTCAACCAAAGGCCAAGACTCCTTATTTATAAGGTGAGCACCTCCTTGGCTTGACATTACAAAGGGATGTGGGATTGGGACTTAGGCTCAAAAATGAAAATCTCTAACTTAACTCTTGATTTTTAATCACTTGATTGAAAAATCCTAAGCTTCCTCCTTCCTTTGGGCTTGGGCAGGCCAGCACTTCTCTTTTGCAGCCCAGCTCTGATTTTTGAAAGGCCCAAAGAAGCCCTTTTCGGTTGCTTGGGTGAAACGACCATTTTGCCCCCCGGATGCAAAATAAATATCAAACGGGCTCCAAATTCAATTTTTCTTTTTTTAATACTTCCAAAATAATAAAATATTGAGTTCTGGAAGTTTTCAAAATTATCCGAGTCCGTTTGCTATTTATTTGGATTTTTTCTTCCCAAAATGTCTTTTTATGCCCCTACTTTTTACCATTTTTTAAACGAGCTCCAAATCAAGATTTTTCTTCACCAATCTCTTTAAAATAATTAAAAATTGTGATCTGGAAGTTTTCATAATTTTTGGAGCTCATTTGGTATTTTATCGGGATTTATCGCTTGAATTACTACATAGGAGGCCCGGGATTTGGCCATTTTGCAAACAAACTCGGAATCAAGATTTTATTTCGCCAATCTCTTCCAAATAATTTAAAAATGAGATTTGCCAAATTTCAGAATTTTTGGAGTCCATTTGCTATTTTTCCGGGATTTATCTTTTTGAATTACTACATAAGAAGCCCGGGATTTGGCCATTTTGCAAACGAACTCGGAATCAAGATTTTCTTTCGCCAATCTCCTTCAAATGATTTAAGAATGATATTGAAAAATTTTCCATAATTTTCGGAGTCTATTTGCTATTTTTCCCAAATTTTTCCAATTTTGCCCTTTAACCTCCGAAACCCGGTTTTGCTCAAAACAAGTCCGATTTTCAGATTTTCTTCAATCTGAGCCTTGGGCCATCCTTTTTAATCATTCCTCATCCATTGGGGGCTTTGTTCTTACCAAGTCGGGCCATTTCTGTGATTCTTCCCGATTTCACCGAAATCCACTAAAAACCCTAATTCTCGGTTTTCTCTCGGATTGACTTTTCTTTCGATTTTTCTTGCAAGTGACTTCTCCATTACCCGTAGTCAGTGCTTATCTTTCATTTGGAACCTTCAATTTCGACCAGTTTGATCGTTTAAGCACTTTTCCCTAAATTTCTCGGATTAGGGTTTCTTTTCTACTGAATCTTCAAATCCCAACTTCCGAACTCCATATCTTTCAATGTAGACCTCGGATTATCAAAATTCTTTCTCCATTTTTCAATTGAACTTAAAATCTTGATTTTAAAAGTGGGTTGACTTTTTCAGTAGTTGACTTTCTAGGGTTTACTTTTTCGGGGTTGACTTTTTTTCAAGTTTGACTTTTTGTGCTCGCCCTCTTAAACTAAGTCTCGGAGTACCACTTGTAGGATGAAAACAGTCTTTTTATACTCGGAAACATCAATATAAGAAGAAAACATACCTGTTTAGTGGCCCGGACAAAATTAGGTGTCTACAGGAGGGTTAGCTACTGACTTAGGGTGATTTCTAAGCCTTTTAAACTCTAAAAATGTTTTTTCAAGTCCTGGGCTAAGGGTAGTCAAGTCCGGATTTTTTAAACTTAGGAAATTAGAGCCATTTAAAAAATTTTAGCCCAGTTTTTATTGTTAATTCAAGCTTTTCAAAATTGTTTTCAAACAATCACAAAGTATTTTGGTTTTAGAATATTTAATTTGACATATTTTCCTAAGGTAGTCGGATATCTTTTTAGATATACGGATTTCCTTAATTAAAGGAAAAAATACATTTCATGCATTGCATTTTTATTTTCATGCATATTATATGATAGCATTATTTTATTCCATGTCATTTAAATTATATGCCATATCATTCATGTTTGCCATGTCATTTAGGTTGCATTATATTATTTAGATTTTGCTATGTCATTTTATTTATGTCATGCATATACATATTCATATCTTTTAAAATGTTTTCAAAAGGATAATGATTTTTCAATAAAAAATAAAGATATTCCCGAGTTAAAATAATTCATGAGTTCTCTACCGGGTTTGCTGGAGGGAATATCATCAATTATCATTAATAAAGGAATATCTTTCTTTCAAAAAAAAAAAAAAAAAGAGAATGATTCGGAAAGTTTTTCAAAACTAATAAAAATTTCTATATTTTGCCACGTTTGTTGGGGAATATAGGAAAATTTTGAATTTATAAATTCCGAATCATTTTCAAATAAAAATTGAATTATTTTTCTTTAAATTGGGGATTAACTTGAAATACTAAATTTAAAACCAATCTTTACCGAGACTTGAGATAATACACGATTAATAAGGTACCGATTTATACGGGCGTTGTGGGGGTGCTAATCCTTCCCCGCACGTAACCGACTCCCGAACCCGCTTCTTTGATTTCTCTGGTTTTAAAACGCAGACTTGAAATTGGTTTTTAAAATGTTTTAATTAATTTTAAAATATTTATAAAACCGGTTTTAATAGGTGGCCGATCACACCTAGCTAAAAAAGATTGGTGGCGACTCCATGTCTTTTTCAAGGTCATTTTCAAAACCTTCATTTTTCTAGAGAAATTTAGTTGACTTTTCCTCGGTTTTTTTAATGTCACGCTTAATGAATAATAACGTCTTGCGATGAGATTCGTTATTTTTTTAGGTTGCGACAAGGGGTCTCGATCAGATACAATCGATACTGAGGCACCATGCAACCTAACAATTTTGTTCACATAAAGTTTAGCCAGTCTTTCCATGGAAAAAGTCTTCTTGACTGGCAAAAAGTTTGCTGATTTTGTTAAATGATCAACAATCACCCAAATGCTGTCATAACCAGACAACGTTCTTGGCAATCCCGAAACGAAATCCATAGCAATATCTTCCCACTTCCATTGAGGAATAGGTAGGGGGTTCAATTTCCCTGAAGGTTTTTGATGCTCGGCTTTAATTTGTTGGCATACCAAGCATCTAGAAACAAACTCAGCTATGTCCCGTTTCATACCTTGCCACCAATAATGTTCTCTTATGGTTCGATACATCTTCACACTACCAGGATGTAACGCGTATGGTGCATTATGAGCTTCCTCCAAAATCACCTTCCGGAGTTCTTCATCCTGAGGCACACAAAGCCTAATTTTCAATATCCGTACATCATCATCCTTTATTTGAAAGTCAGTCCTCACACCATCCCTTACTTCTTGCTTTAACTTTACCAGTATAGGGTCATTATTCTGTGCTTCACGTATCCAATCAATATGAATCAGTTTAACCTTCAAGTGGGCTATTAGGAGATCATTCTCATCAATCATCAATTCGAAAGGTAAAGACTTCAACTCATTTTGTAAGGGTTTCTGAATCGCTCGGATATGAGCAAGAGAACTAGAAGACTTTCTACTAAGAGCATCGGCCACTACATTGGCCTTTCCTGGGTGGTAGTCAATTACACAGTCATAATCTTTTATCAATTCCAACCATCTCCTTTGCCTCAAATTTAGTTCCTTTTGATCCATCAGATATTTCACACTCTTATGATCAGTGTAGATTGTACATTTTTCTCCAAATAAATAATGCCTCCAAATTTTTAGTGCAAACACCACTGCCGCCAACTCTAAATCGTGAGTGGGATAGTTCTGCTCATACTGTTTCAGTTGTCGAGAAGCATAAGCTATCACCTTCCCATGTTGCATCAAAACGCAACCCAAACCTCGCCTCGAGGCATCACTGTATACCACAAAGCTTCCAGTCCCTGATGGTAATGTAAGAACTGGTGCTGTGGTCAATCTACGCTTGAGCTCTTGGAAAGCTTGCTCATATTCATCAGTCCACTCAAACTTAGCATGCTTCCTTGTTAGTTTTGACAAAGGAGAGGCAATCATGGAAAATCCTTCTGCAAATCTTCGATAGTACCCTGCCAATCCGAGAAAGCTTCTAACTTTTGTGACATTCGTGGGTCTTTCCCAAGCAACTACAACTTCTATATTTTGTGGATCCATAAAAATCCCTTCCTTAGATACTACGTGACCATGGAATGCTACTTTGTCCAGTTAGAATTCACACTAGAAAAATTTAGCATAAAGTTGCTTTTCAAGCATAACTGGAGCACCGTTCTCAAATGGTTTACATGATCATCCTTATTCCTGGAATAAACTAGGATGTCATCGATGAACACAATAACAAACTTATCTAAGTAGGGTCGAAACACCCTATTCATCAAATCCATAAAGACTGCAGGTGCATTAGTTAGCCCAAAAGGCATAACTAAAAATTCATAATGACCATATCAAGTTCTAAAAGCAGTCTTTGGAATATCAGATTCTTTGATCTTCAATTGATGATAACCCGACCTTAGGTCTATTTTGGAGAACACACTTGCACCTTGAAACTGATCAAACAAGTCATCAATCCTTGGCAAAGGATACTTATTCTTAATGGTGACCTTGTTCAGTTGCCGGTAGTCGATACACAATCATAAAGATCCATCCTTTTTCTTTACAAATAAAACCGGTGCTCCCCACGGTGAAGTACTAGGCCGAATGAAACCTCTGTCAACTAGGTCTTGCAACTGCACTTTCAATTCCTTTAGCTCCGAAGGTGCCATTCTATAGGGTGCCTGAGAAATAGAAGTACTGCTAGGGATTAAGTCGATAGTAAACTCCAATTCCTTGTCAGGAGGTAATTCCCTGTCAGGAGGTAAATCGACCAATTCTTCAGTGAAGATCTCAGGAAACTCTTTGACCACAGGTATAGTTTTCAACTTTGCCTCATGTATGTCTTTGTTAATCACATAAGCAAGGTAAGCAAAATACCCTTCTGCAAGTATCTATTTGCTGCCATCTTGGAGATAAGACAAGAAGGTAAAACTTTCCTTTCTCCTTGAAAGGTAAACTCCAAGTCTCCCGACTTCTTAAAAGTCACAGTTTTGAAAAAACAATCTATCACTGCATTGTGTTTAGACAACCAATCCGTTCCCAAAATCACATCAAAATCATACATTCCTAATGGAAACAAATTAACTGGTAATTCATGCTCCTGAACCATAACGGTACAATCCGGATAATCCACATCAATTTTCAAAATTTCTCCCACTAAGGTACTAACGACCATAGGGATGTCTAACCTCCTAGACTCTCTACTCAAATGCATGACATATGAATTAGCAACAAAAGAATGAGTTGTACCCGGATCTATTAAGATCCTAGCATTTGCCTTAGAAATTGGGAGAGTACCTATAACCACTTCAGGAGTAGCTTGAGCCTGTTGTTGGGTCATAGCATAAATTATGGCTGCAGTTCGAGATCTACCAGGCTGTCCACTCTGTCGAGGCCAGTAGATGAACCAAACTTGAGATTGTTCCCCAATTCTATCTCTAACTGCTGTCGGCTGAGGTGCAGCAGTAGGTTGTGTCCTTTCCCTTTGACCCACTGATAACTGACTAGTAACTCCCTTGTTCTCTAGCTTGGGACAATCCCGTTTCATGTGTCCCTGTTCTTTGCAGTAAAAACACACACCCTGTAGTCTCCAACATTCACCAGGGTGATTCCTCCCACAATGGGGACACTGAGGATAAGTCAATGTACAAGGTCCTCCTGACCTCCCAGGTAGCGATCTAGTCTGCTATTGAGGTCCGATGATAAATCTGCTAGAAGAACCACTAATAGGTTTTCTGTCTAATCCCTCTTGAAATTTTGAGGGTTTGTAACCACTGACACTGCTTTCTACATAACTTTTCTTAGGCCTAACGTCCTCACTGGAGGACTGCCTTTTTCTTTCTCTGAACTTCTCTTCTCTATCTTTCATTTATTTCTGATTCTGTTCAGCTTTGATTGCCATGTTGACCCATTTATTAAAGTCATCTGTATCCAGAGTCGTCAACCTATCTCAAATACTAACATGTAGCCCATCTTGGAATTTCTTGCATCTGTCAGCATCGTTGGCTACTACCGATGGAGCAAATTCTGATAGCTAACTAAATTTTTGCTCATACTCTGCTACTGACATACTACCCTATTTTAAATTCATAAACTCAGTCCATTTCTTTTCCCGCAAGGCCCGAGAATATTATTTTTCTTCAAACTCTCTTCGAAAGTCTGCCTAGGTTATGGCAGGACGTCCAGCATACCTTTGCACTGTAGTTTTCCACTATGTGTGTGCATGATCCTCCAAAAATTGCACCGCACATCGTAACCTAATAGGCTCGGGAATCTGAAGAGTAATGGAAGTAGTCTAAATTTTTTGTAGCCATGACCAGGCTAAATCTGATTCCAAAGATCCCGTGAAAATATTGCAACCCATATTCTTTAGATCTTTACAGTAATCAACTATCCCCTTTTCAGCAGGGGCAGTCAAAGCGAAAATTACTCTTCCCAAGGCCGCAACTGCCTCAGCTAAATTAAGATCAGCTGCTGGGGGTGCTGCTGAAGGTGCAGCAACAGAAGATGAATCAGCAGCTGAAGCTTGTTCTCCAATTTGCTCATCAATATTCTCATTTCTATTCCTATCCCTATTTTGGGGTAGGGGATTGATTCTAGGCCTTCCTCTTCGACGTGGTTGTAGACACCTAATTTGGGGAAAAGTACTTAAACGATCAAATTGGTCGAAATTGAAGGTTCCAAATGAAAGATAAGCACTGACTACGGGCAATGGAGAAGCCACTTGCAAGAAAAATCGAAATAAAAGTCAATCCGAGAGAAAATCGAGAATTAGGGTTTTTGGTGGATTTCGATGAAATCGAGAAGAATCACAGAAATGGCCCGACTTGGTAAGACCAAAGCCCCCAATGGATGAGGAATATTAAAAAGGGATAGCCCAAAGCTCATCTTGAAGAGAAATTTGAAAATCTGACTTGTTTTGAGCAAAACCGAGTTTTGAAGGCAAAAGGGCAAAATTGGAAAATTTGGGAAAAATAGCAAATGGACTCCAAAAATTCTGAAAATTTGCAAATCTCATTTTTAAATCATTTGAAAGAGGTTGGCGAAAGAAAATCGTGATTCGGAGTTCGTTTGCAAAATGGCCAAATCCCGAGCTTCTTATGTAGTAATTCAAAAAGGAAAATCCCGAAAAAATAGAAAATGAACTCCAAATCTTTTGAAATTTTGCAAATCTCATTTTAAAATTATTTGGAAGATATTGGAAAAAGAAAATCTTGATTCAGAGTTCGTTTGCAAAATGGCCAAATCCCGGGTCTCCTATGCAAAAATTCAAGAAGATAAATCCCGAAAAAATAGCAAATGGACTCCAAAAATTATAAAATTTTGAAAATATCAATTTTAAATTATTTGGAAGATATTGGCAAAACAAAATCTTGATTCGGAGTTCATTTGCAAAATGGCCAAATCCCGAGCCCTTACGTAGTAAATCAAGCAGATAAATCCCGAAAAAATACCAAATTAGCTCCAAAAATTATGAACACTTCCAGATCACACTTTTAAATTATTTTGAAGAGATTGGTGAAGAAAAATCTTGATTTGGAGCTCGTTTAAAAATGGTAAAATGTGGGGGCATGAAAGGGTATTTTTGGAAGAAAAAAATCCAAATAAATAGCAAACGGACTCGGAAAATTATGAAAACTTCCAGAACTCAATATTTTATTATTTTGAAAGTATTAAAAAAGAAAATTTGAATTTGGAGTCCGTTAGATATTTATTTGCATCCGGGGGGCAAAACGGTGATTTCACCCAATTAACCGAAAAGGGCTTATTTTGGCCTTTCAAAAAATCAGACTTGGGCTGAAAAAGAGAAGTGCTGGCCTGTCAAGGCCCAAAGGAAGGAGGAATATTTTGATTTTTAAATCAAATGGCCAAGAATTAAGAGTTAGTTAGAGATTCTCTTTGATCAAGCCATGGTGATTAAGCCACATAGGCCAAGAGTGAGTGTCAACAATATTCTTGAGCAGCTGTAATTTGGGATAGCTGATATGCTAATCTAAGGGTGATAATTTCATGATTTTTCACCTTGAATTACTAGCCATTTGATGGAAATTGGTTAGGATGAAAAGGACAACATCTTTGCATGAGAGAGAGGGGCATTCGGCCAGCACTAATAGGGAGGGCATAATTGATTTTCATTCACTTCATTTTGGCTGATTTCTCTTAGTTTTTCTTGGTTTTTCTCTCCTTGGTTCAAAGCAGAAAAGAAAAAGTTTAGAAAAGAAACGAAAGTTTGAAGAGATAAAGCTTGAAATATAGCTTCTTGAGGTTGCTCTTGAGCACCAACTCTTGCACTTTCTTGATTTTCCATTCTTACTTTTGCTATTTTGATTATCATTTGGTGAGTTTTCTTTTTAAATAAATGTTTTTTTTTATATTCCTTTCAAGTTCTTTCTTCATCTCTTTCTTAAATATTTTTTTTTACATTTTTCTTACAATTTTAATTGGTTGCTTTGTTTGTTGCCATTTATGATTTAAATATCATATTCTTGCATTTTTAAATTTTCTGTTTTCATAATGTTTAAATTTGTTGATGTTTTATATTTAGTATATCAAGTGTTTGTGAAAATGCTTGTGTTGTGTTTGCATGATTTGAGTTTTATATTTTAGTTGAGCATGCTAGTATATCAAGTGTTTGTGAAAATGCTTGTTTGGTTTTAGTATTTCTACTTTGTGTTTGTATGTTTTGAGTGTCATATTTTAGCTGAGCATATTAGTATATCAAGTGTTTGTGAAAATGCCATGCTTGATGGAGCTTGAGGCCATTCGGCTACTCCATGTGTTTTGCATTGTATGTTGCATTTTTGCCATGTTAGTTGGTAAGGTTTTTCATTTGCATGACATTTGATTGAGTATTTAGTTTAAGTATACCAAGTGTTTGTTAAAATGCCATGCTTGTTAGGAACTATAGGCCATTCGGCCACTCATTGTATTCTACCATCATGTGTGCATTTTTGCTATGTTAGTTGATAGGTAAGCATTTGCATGATTTGGTTGAGTTTTTGGTTTAAGCATGCTTTGTGTTTGTGAAAATGCCATGCATATTTTAGTTATTAGGTTTGGTCTATTTGCCATGCATGTTCATGCATTTTAGACCTAGGTTGCATTAAATGCCATGCAAGTTCATTTAGGTCTAGGTCACTATATTGATGCCACGCATTTTTTCATGACATTTAGGTTTAAACTCATGCATTTCATGCATCATATTTGTTGTAATTTTCCATGCATTTCATGTTCATAGCACTTGAATAATGACTTAGGCCAATTAATGGTTCAAAGTCATGCTCTCTTGAGCATACTTGTGAAAAATTAAGTTTTGTCAAATTGATTATTCTACCTTTGTGATTTTTTTTACTTATCCAATTTTTATCTAACTTTCAAAAAGTCCTAGTTACTGTTTGTAAGTCATTTTATGAGTCTTAAATATTTTTACTTTGATTTTTAAATGATTTTATCAAAGGCAAAAATGTATTTTGGCAAAGCAGTTTTTTTTTTTTCACCCAGTACTCGTACTTTCCCGATTTTTCTGGGCATTCATATTTGATCAGAAAATTAAGATGATTTTTTCCCGCGTAGTTTTACATGTCCTAAGTCTCCAATACTTTTTTCAGAATTTTTTGAATTTTTCAAAATAGAGTAAAAAATCGTGGCTTAAAACTGGACAGTGGAGTCAGAATTGAATTTGGAGGAAAATCATTTTTCTGTTTTGGTTAAGTTACTTAGAGGGGGCTGATTAGGAAGGTTAGCTACTGACTTAGGGTAGTTTCTAAGCCTTTTTAAAATCTAAAAATGATTTTTTAAGTCTCGAGTTAAGGGTGGTCAAGTCCGGGATTTTAAACTTAGAAAATTAGAGCCATTTTGAAAAAGATTTAGCCCAGTTTTTATTTTTAATTCAAGCTTTTCAAAATTGTTTTCAAACAATCACAAAGTATTTTGGTTTTAGAATATTTAATTTGACATATTTTCCTAAGGAAGCCGGATATCTTTTTAGATATACGGATTTCCTTAATTAAAGGAAAAAAATACATTTTCATGCATTGCATTTTTCATATTCATGCATTTTATATAATATGTGATTTTTGCTATGATAATTTCTATGATATTGTTATGATTTTGAGTTATGTTGTATCATTTATTATATGATTTGGAATATTTCATGATATCCTATGCTTTTTATTTAATTATTTTGTTGTTGTTATATTATTTAGCATATACTATGTTCATGCATTATTATTTTCATTTTTATTTTCATGCATATTATATGATAGTATTATTTTATATTCCATGTCATTTATATTATATGCCATATCATCCATATTTGTCATGTCATTTAAATTATGTCATTTCATTTAGAATATATTATGTTACCTAGGTTATTTTATTTCATATAGAATATATTATGTTACCTAGGACATTTCATTTCATTTAGAATATGTCATATAATTTAGGACATTTCGTTTCATTTAGAATATGCTAAGGCATTTAAATTATATTATATCATTTAGGATGCATTATATTATTTAGATTTTGCTATGTCATTTTATTTATGTTATGCATTGATAACTCGTATAATTATATAGTTTTTAGTTATGTTTTATTATTGTTTTGTGTCAAATACGAGTTATTATTGTTTAGTCTAATTGTGTTTATGATCTTTTATATTTTTATGTAATTTGGTGTTTTTCACAAGTTTCTTTGAGTGATTTCAGATTACTAGAATTAAGGGCAAATCCAGTTCAGTTCCAGTTCCGAACCCTTTTTCCATATCAGCTATATCTGGAGTTTCACTGAAGCAATAAGGCTGAAATTTGTAGCCGTGCAAAGCTAAGAGGCATATCTATCTTTTTCATGTTTTACACTTCTTGAAACGGAGTCGTTTTCCCTAGCGAAATTGACCATCAAGTTGGCTGATGTGCAATGACGTCTGTGCTGACCTGTTTTCGTATTTTGCCCATATCTGCTTATCCACATCAGAAAATGAGCTGATTCCAATGGCTATGGATCCGTAACTGATACGGGAACCTTTGTCTAGAAGACCATATGATCAGATCAGGCCTCCAATATTGACGAAATCGACCATCAAGTTGGCTGATGTGCAATGACGTCTGTGCTGACCTGTTTTCGTATTTTGCCCATATCTGCTTATCCACATCAGAAAATGAGCTGATTCCAACGGCTATGGATCCGTAACTGATAGGGGAACCTTTTTCTAGAAGACCATGTGATCAGATCAGGCCTCCAACATTGACGAAATCGACCATCAAGTTGGCTGATCAAAATTGTCATACAATATGACGAAAATTGTTAGAAAAATTCACCCACCTATTATACCTACCTTTGAAATTTGTAAAGCTTGTCTCTTGTCATTTAGCCCTCCAAAATGTGTATAAATAGAGGGCCTTGGATGATTGTAGAGGATCATATTGTACATAGGTAGGATATTAGCCATTTTAATAAAATTCTCTAAGTTTTCTTCTTCTTTCTTTTCTCTAGTTTTCTTTCTTTTCTCTAGTTTTCTTTTTCTTTAGAGAGAGCAAGAGGTTGGATAATTAATATTCTTCCTCTTCTTCTTTCTTTCTTCTATTTTCTTCTTAGATTTTCTTTAATTTTATGTTTATGTTTACAATGCCTATGCTAGGCTAAACTTCTAATTGGTTAAGGGTGATTTCAAAGCCCTAGACATGTTTTGTGATTGATTTTCAGATTCTATCTATCATTAATTCTCTATCAAAGTTGCTTATGTTCTTCTACAAGAATTGTTCATGATGTTGTCTAGATTTATTTAGGTGTACAACTAGATAGATCTTGATAATTATCTATTGCTAGTTTAGGAGTCTTGATCCGTGTAATTGTCTTGATTTCCTATTCATAAGTGGCAATTTGTGATTAATGATTATGGTCAAGTTTTCAATAATTGCAAAGTGGAACATAACCTAAGTTGAACAATCCGAGCTTATGTGTTTGTTGCTTAGATCAACCTATCTTTCTCATCATAAAGCTGCCATTAAATTGAATTTAGAGAGCTTATTCTAGGTTGTTTAATGGTTAGAGATTAAATAGAGAGCTTGTTCTATTTAACGACAAACTAAGGAAAGATTGGGGTAACAGAGCTTGTTGTTATCTACGGTTGTTAACTTTGATAGTTGGTTGATATTGATAGATCTGAAATTGATTCTTAATGATGTCTAGTGGTGGAGAATGAAACCTTAACCATATTTTTCACATTTGATTCTTCTTACTTACTTGTTTTCTTACTTTTCTAGTTTGCTTATTTTTAAAAGTATATTTATTTTTATTGGCTGGTTATACCGCCTAATTTGTATATTAACTTTGTTTTATTTTTATTGGCTGGTTATACCGCCTAATTTAGTATATATATTTTTATTGGCTGGTTATACCGCCTAATTTAGTATATATATTTTTATTGGCTGGTTATACTGCCTTGCATCTTATTCTTATTATTTACTTTAGTTTAAATCTGGCTTCAAAAACCCCTTTTCTTTTATTGTTCTTGATTTTAAGTTTTAAACTATTAACTTATAAACTAAAACCCAATCCCTGAGGACTCGACCCTTGCTAACTACTATACTTACAATTGATCTTTTTAGTGCAAGGTTAAATAAGATACACTCTTTTGGGTGCATCAAATTTTTGGCGCCGTTGCCGGGGATTGCTTTCTTTAGTTTATTTGTTACTTGGTTTATTCTTATTTTCAGTTCTAATTAGTTTTATTTTCTTGTACATACAAGTTTTTCTTTTCAAATTTAAAAAAAAAAAAAAAAAGAACAATGGAATTGAGCAATCTAACACTTGAAGAGTTGGTGGCATACATGAACATGGAGAATCAACAAGCCAATCTCACGTTCCCAGTTCAACAATTGGCCATGGGAGGATGTCAAGGCCATCAAGTGTTCCAAGACCAACAGTATGATCATTACTCAAACACTTACCATGAGGGATGGTGGGATCATACTAATTATGGCTACTCGAAAAATTACCAAGAAGTAGATCCTTATGCCAATTACACTCATCCATCTAGCTTCAATCAATCATGGTCCCAAGAACCAGATCTTTTTCAACCACCACATATGACTCAAAACTCAGGTACTTCTTTAGAAGATCTTGTCTATTCTCTTGTTACTGATACATTGCAATTTCAACAGGAAACAAGGGCAAGCATCCAGAGTTTGGAAAAGCAAATGATCCAATTGACTAGTAGTATGGTGGGATGGGTAGCACAAAGATCTGAAGAACTCCCTGCCCAAACAATGATTAACCCAAAGGAGAATACTACTATTGTGACCTTGAGGAATGAGGAACAAGATGAGGATGAGACAAAATTAGAGATGAATTCTATTCTTGAGGATAATGAAGCCAATGATCCAAATAAGAGTATTTCGGCACCTGAGGTAACGTTTGAGATTCCAATTTTTACTAATGTTTCTTCTCCACCTTTTCCTAGTAGATTCGCAAAGTTCAAGGAGGATGAACATGAACAAGACACGCTGGAAACCTTAAACAGTTTGTTTGTGGATGTCATTCAACAAGTACCAAAAGATGCACCATTCCTCGATGAGATATGCACCACCAAGGATGATGGAATAATACTTGTAATGGAGAATGCATCCACTGTTGTGCAAAGAAAGCTTCCTCTCAAACGCATAAATTTGGGAAATTTCATGCATGAGCCTGACAAGCTTAAAAAGCCAAGAAGGGGTGTTGGTTAGATTCAAAACACTAACTCAAGTGTTAATTGGGAAGGCAGCCCAATTAAAGATGAAATTGCCAACCTTCCATATTCAGATTTGCTTTCTCTTTCTTTTCCTTTTCCTTTTATTATTTTTATTGTTTTTATTTTTATTTCTTATGTTTCTTTGTTAATTGTGTTTACTGTTTTTAAGTTCATTTAGGCTGCATAAGTTTCTTTTGTTTAATAGTTCTTTTCTCTTACATATAATTCTTGCATTGGGGGATAATAGCATTACATTAATGACAATGTAAGAATTATGTGTGGGGGGAAGAATTTAGGATTTTATTTAGAGTGTTTTGTTTTTGAGTCTTTTTATGTTGTTTTTCTTTCTGATCCTTGTTTTGAAAAACACTAGATGTAAATATAATTTTTTTTAACCCCGGTTAAATGGCGGATAACGGTACTCCGTGATTATTTAAATCGGTTCCATCAGCTACCCACAAAACTGATATTGTATATAAATTTCTCTTCCAATTTCTCTTTCAATTTTTTTTCATTTTTTTTTTCAGGATGGATGATATTCTCACAAGATTGCAGAAACGATTTCCTCCCATTCCTCGAAATATTTTACTGAAGCTTTACCAAGTTCGATTTGAAAGATTAAGAATGCTTATGCACAAAGGGATTCCTGGAGACATACGTTGGATAATTGAAGCCAAGGTACGTGAAGATGAATATCTTCCTGTTTTGCATTTACCAGGTACAGGTAGAAACACTTTTGCAAAGAAGCGACGAGCAAAGCGCATGAGTTCAAATTGCCACAAATGTGCACGATGGACGTGTAATGGTAAATGTCGTTCTATTGGGATTTCGTCCTCTAATCGAGATGATAAAATTGAATTCATTAAGGATGGACTGAGTAAGGAGAATTTGGGTAATATCCAACTTTCTCTTGAGACGCATCCTAGTGGAGACGTACAAAGAGAAATTCTTGATTTATGGCCGCAATTCCAAAGGGAATGGCAACATCTTGGGAATCTGATGTTAAAAGACCCTGTTTGCCAGCTTGTAAGAAAACTGGATGGGAAGCATATCCTCGACTCATAGAAGGCGTTTAAGCCGTTTCTAGACGTAAAACCAGAGGAAGATGTGAGCCACAATCACAACTACAATAAATGACTTCTCAGCTTTTGGTTTGATTTGCAATAACTTTATTTTGGTTTAATTTACGTGTAGTTCGATTTGTGTAATTATTCTCGTTTTTTTTTTATTTGTCTTTTACGGTTGATTTTTTCTTCTCTTTTTGATTTTCTTCCTGAAATCACGCAAAAATCTTTTGTTAGGTTAACATTTTCTTCTGACAGGTCAGATACACTTTCGGCGACATTATTACTCTTGTCTGATTCACTACTCAGTCCTCTATATATTACACCATGTACTCATTCTCTTTCAGGCACTCGAAGAAAAAAAAAAATGGAAAGTACTTCATCCCAGCGCATTAAAAAATTTTGTGTCTTTGGAGGTGCTTATCCAGGGAAAAATAACATATTCGCTGATGAAGCCATAAGAGTTGGAGTAATACTTGCCCAACAAAAGATCCACTTGATTTATGGAGGCGGTAGTACGGGTTTAATGGGAGCAGTCGCTACAGCAGCACACGCCGGAGGAAGTCCAGTTCTAGGAATCGTGCCAAAACTATTCACAAGTTTTTGTGGACCTACCGTGGGTAAGGAAATACAAGTCTGGAGTGTCCCTGAACGGATAACAATCATGTACCATTCTGCCGATGCATTCATTGCTTTACCAGGAGGTCTGGGTACATTGGAAGAAATAGCTTGCGTGGCTTCTTGGTCATCTTTGGTCACAAATAAGAAACCCATTGGTTTGCTTAATATTAATAGTTATTTTAGTAATTTGCTTTCATATTTAGATAATGCTGTGGATAATGGATTCATGTTTTCAGAGGCAAGGAGAACCCTAATTTCTGCTACAACCATTGAAGATTTACTCAAAAAGCTCCAAGCTTATGAGTGTTTATCTGCTACGGTTGTTTCGCAAACGCTCGGAAAAAGAAAAAGAGATATGGACGAGCAAGGAGTGGACTGCACTTTGTCTTTGTGACATTATCTAACATTTTGTTTGTTGTGTCTCAGTTATAATAAGTGGTTAGCAACCTCTGCAGGTAATATCTCCTAAATTCTACCTTTAAAATTTGACATTGGGGACAATGTCATATTTTAGTAGGGGGTAAGGGACATATTTTGCTAATTTAAAAAAAAAAAAAAAAATTGTTGTGTTTTAAGCCATTTAGAAGTATTCATTCTGAACAAGGTCTGAGTAAGGGAGACTTGAGACATATCTTGTCAGTTTGATTTCTTCTTTTCAAAAAAAAAAAAAAATAGTTTGTTGTGTTTTAAGCAATTTAGAAGTATTCATTCTGAACAAGGTCTGAGTAAGGGAGACTTGAGACATACCTTGTCAGATTGATTTTAATCTTTTTATGTTTACTTGTTAATTTTTGTTTAGTATTTTAGGATTATTTAGGTTGCATGATTTTATTTTGTTTTGAGTCTTAGTTGTTCCTATTCTTATGTTATTAGTTCTTTTCTCTTACACATGATTCTTTCATTTGAGTTAATAGACTTACATTGAGGACAATGTAAGAATTAAGTGTGGGGGGGAATGATTTAGGATTTCTTTTATTTTTGTCTACTATTTTTTTTCTTTATTATTATTATTTTTTTTTAGTGTGTTTTAGTTCCTTTTTAATACAATGATGAGATATGAATTGCATAAGTCTAAAACAGATTTATTAGTGAGAAGATTTTCATGAGAATTGAGCTTGATGTCAACCTTTTTATGAGCCAATGTTAATATGATATGTTGATTGAGAAAGAAGCATGTTTAGACTTAATCTGACTTGTATAATCATCCTTGTGAGTTTCTGAGCCTATAATGATTGATGCATTATACAAATCAATCTAATTTCTTTCTTGAGTGCTCTTATGATTACATGATTCTCTAGAACTTGCTTTAAACCGTTTGAGACTATATTGATACATGTGACAACATGAATATGATAGAGGCATTAGGATTATAACCAGAGCCAAACAGCCATCCATTATTAATGTTCCAAGAGAACACACCCTTAGTGAACCAATTTGAGCCTACATTGAATAAGCTATCTCTTTGGTAACCATAACTTGTCCCTAACCTAAATATACTTATATCTTTACCTTTGTTCCAAAGATGAATTAGCATGTTTTGAGACAAGTTGCAAAGACAAAGAAGATTTATTGAAAATTTTGGTTAGAAACAAGAAATAAGTGTGGGGGGAAAAGAAAGAAAAAAGTCAAGAGAAAAAGAAAGGGATCATTGTCAAATACATTCCCATATTAAAAAAAAAAATCTTCTCTTGAACTTCTAGTTAAAGTAAAGAAAAAGATGTTACAAAGTTGGTTAGAATGATGCAAAGGCTCAACATGAATATTTAGCCTATGTTATTATGTGCTTTATAAGAGTTTTGAGAAGTTTTATTTGTATGATCTTTTTATGTCTCTAAACTTTATGAACTCTTTGGAACCTTTGTGATATCGTTATCCTTTTGTTCTTCAACCACATTACAAACCCCTTGGCCCCATTACAACCTTGATTAAAGACCTCTTGATTCATGAAGTTGTATGATCTAAATAGTGGAGAATAGGTGGACAAGCAAGAATATGGTAGAACTGTTTTCATGAGATTGATTGAGTGTAAACACTTCACCACTACTTTAAAGAGTGAAAATCATGAGGGTATCCCATGTGAGAAGTTGAGATTAAATTTGAACATGCACTATTTTGATTGAGATATGTTATGTTAATATTGGCTTAACTCAAACAATTTACATTCAAGCATGATTTTCTGTGAAATTCTTTAAGCTATTGATTAGTTTATAAGACTTGTTCAAAGATTGTCTCTAATTTGTATTGAAAGGATTAGGAATAAATATTTTTAGTATATGTAGTTTATTTATATTTTAGTTTTTCAATGTTTGTGGGTATCGTTCTAGTAAACCCTCACGAGACTAAACTCGTCCACTAGGGACACCTAGGGGTTTAAAGGCTTGTGTCACATGCTAAGTGCCACCGTGATTTCCTACGAAAGTGGATTAGATTAGATTTTCTTATTTTATTTTTATTTGATTTTGCTCGAGGACTAGCAAAAAGCTAAGTGTGGGGGTGTGATAACTCGTATAATTATATAGTTTTTAGTTATGTTTTATTATTGTTTTGTGTCAAATACGAGTTATTATTGTTTAGTCTAATTGTGTTTATGATCTTTTATATTTTTATGTAATTTGGTGTTTTTCACAAGTTTCTTTGAGTGATTTCAGATTACTAGAATTAAGGGCAAATCCAGTTCAGTTCCAGTTCCGACACCTTTTGCCATATCAGCTATATCTGGAGTTTCACTGAAGCAATAAGGCTGAAACTTATAGCCGTGCAAAGCTAAGAGGCATATCTATCTTTTTCATGTTTTACACTTCTTGAAACGGAGTCGTTTTCCCTAGCGAAATCGACCATCAAGTTGGCTGATGTGCAATGACGTCTGTGCTGACCTGTTTTCGTATTTTGCCCATATCTGCTTATCCACATCAGAAAATGATCTGATTCCAATGGCTATGGATCCGTAACTGATACGGGAACCTTTGTCTAGAAGACCATATGATCAGATCAGGCCTCCAATATTGACGAAATCGACCATCAAGTTGGCTGATGTGCAATGACGTCTGTGCTGACCTGTTTTCGTATTTTGCCCATATCTGTTATCCACATCAGCAAATGAGCTGATTCCAACGGCTATGGATCCGTAACTGATAGGGGAACCTTTTTCTAGAAGACCATGTGATCAGATCAGGCCTCCAACATTGACGAAATCGACCATCAAGTTGGCTGATCAAAATTGTCATACAATATGACGAAAATTGTTAGAAAAATTCACCCACCTATTATACCTACCTTTGAAATTTGTAAAGCTTGTCTCTTGTCATTTAGCCCTCCAAAATGTGTATAAATAGAGGGCCTTGGATGATTGTAGAGGATCATATTGTACATAGGTAGGATATTAGCCATTTTAATAAAATTCTCTAAGTTTTCTTCTTCTTTGTTTTCTCTAGTTTTCTTTCTTTTCTCTAGTTTTCTTTTTCTTTAGAGAGAGCAAGAGGTTGGATAATTAATATTCTTCCTCTTCTTCTTTCTTTCTTTTATTTTCTTCTTAGATTTTCTTTAATTTTATGTTTATGTTTACAATGCCTATGCTAGGCTAAACTTCTAATTGGTTAAGGGTGATTTCAAAGCCCTAGACATGTTTTGTGATTGATTTTCAGATTCTATCTATCATTAATTCTCTATCAAAGTTGCTTATGTTCTTCTACAAGAATTGTTCATGATGTTGTCTAGATTTATTTAGGTGTACAACTAGATAGATCTTGATAATTATCTATTGCTAGTTTAGGAGTCTTGATCCGTGTAATTGTCTTGATTTCCTATTCATAAGTGGCAATTTGTGATTAATGATTATGGTCAAGTTTTCAATAATTGCAAAGTGGAACATAACCTAAGTTGAACAATCCGAGCTTATGTGTTTGTTGCTTAGATCAACCTATCTTTCTCATCATAAAGCTGCCATTAAATTGAATTTAGAGAGCTTATTCTAGGTTGTTTAATGGTTAGAGATTAAATAGAGAGCTTGTTCTATTTAACGACAAACTAAGGAAAGATTGGGGTAACAGAGCTTGTTGTTATCTACGGTTGTTAACTTTGATAGTTGGTTGATATTGATAGATCTGAAATTGATTCTTAATGATGTCTAGTGGTGGAGAATGAAACCTTAACCATATTTTTCACATTTGATTCTTCTTACTTACTTGTTTTCTTACTTTTCTAGTTTGCTTATTTTTAAAAGTATATTTATTTTTTATTGGCTGGTTATACCGCCTAATTTGTATATTAACTTTGTTTTATTTTTATTGGCTGGTTATACCGCCTAATTTAGTATATATATTTTTATTGGCTGGTTATACCGCCTAATTTAGTATATATATTTTTATTGGCTGGTTATACCGCCTTGCATCTTATTCTTATTATTTACTTTAGTTTAAATCTGGCTTCAAAAACCCCTTTTCTTTTATTGTTCTTGAATTTAAGTTTTAAACTATTAACTTATAAACTAAAACCCAATCCCTGAGGACTCGACCCTTGCTAACTACTATACTTACAATTGATCTTTTTAGTGCAAGGTTAAATAAGATACACTCTTTTGGGTGCATCATGCATATACATATTCATATCTTTTAAAATATTTTCAAAAGGATAATGATTTTTCAATAAAAAATAAAGATATTCCCGAGTTAAAATAATTCATGAGTTCTCTATCGGGTTTGCTGGAGGGAATATCATTAATTATCATTAATAAAGGAATATCTTTCTTTCAAAAAATGAGAATGGTTCGGAAAGTTTTCCCAAATTAATAAATTTTTTTATATTTTGCCACGTTTGTTGGGGAATATAGAAAAATTTTGAATTTATAAATTCTGGATCATTTTCAATTAGAAATGAAATTATTTTTCTTTAAATTGGGAATTAATTTGAAATACTAAATTTAAAACTAACTTTTTACCGAGATTTGAGATAACACACAATTAATAAGGTACCATTTTATACGGGCGTTGTGGGGGTGCTAATCCTTCCCCGTAGGTAACGGAGTCCCGAACCCGTTTCTTTGATTTCTCTGGTTTAAACGCAGACTTGAAATTGGTTTTAAAAATTTTTTAATTAATTTTTAAAATATTTTTTAAAACCGGTTTTAATAGGTGGCCTATCACACCTAGCTAAAAAAAGATTGGTGGCGACTCCATGTCTTTTGAGGTCATTTTCAAAACCTTAATTTTTCTAGAGGAATTAAGTCGACTTTTCCTCGATTTTTTTTAATGTCACGCTTAACGAATAATAAAGTCTTGCGATGAGACTTGTTATTTTTTTAGGTTGCGACAGCTTGGCGACTCCACTGGGGATAATTAGAGAGTCAGGCCTAGAATTAGTCGTGTGTTATCAAAATCTCGGTTTTGTTGGTTTAATTGGTTTTTAACTTTAATTCCCATATTTTTAAAATAAAAGAGAATTTTGAAAATAAAAAATGTTTTAATATGTTCATATTCATGTGCATTCATATTATTATTTGTTCTCTGGTTATTTTGTTGCGTATATTTATATGTTTGCTTGACTGATGCTTTACATTGTTTGATTTTAGTGGGGTATTTAGAGTAAGGGTTGTAGAATTAGTGGTGACAGGTTTGTTTTGTTCCTCCGCACACACTGTATTTGCATTTGCATAACATGAATCCTCTACCCGGATTTCGTCCTTTTAAGTGGGAGTAAAGTAACTACGCCTTCGTGATTGATCCTCCGTATGGGCTAGTGAAACACTTTCAGAGTATAAAGTACCTAATGCCTTCGTGATAATCCTCCGTACGGGCATAGGAAAATATACTCTAACGAATTGAACCAGCTTTTATCGGGATGCCTTACTAGCCTTCACCGGCGACAGTGAAGAACAATTCGGGGCCTTAGAACCTATTCACCTTCATATAGTGAATCTAGGCGAAGCTATGCCGGATTTCTGTTAGATACCCGAAGTTTAAGAACACATGGAGGAATATTTCCAACCTTTTACCATCTTTCTATATGTTAGATACAAATTGGGTGATGATGAACGAACATCATATCGCTCGTATTTTTTTATTATTTTGTCCTAAAGGCGTCGTAATGCCGAAGCTCTGTTTAAATTTTTGGGACATTTAAAAAAAGAAAGAAAAGCATGTTGTTATTTATGTTATATTTGTGAATTCATTTCTTTATTAATCTATTTCTTTCTGTTTTCTTTTCTTTGACATGCATCATTGACATCATCATACACTTGAAGTTTATTGGTCTCAGGATAGTTATCAACCCAAAGTACTTTCATGGAGTGTCAGGTTATTTCAGTGATAGAAGATTATGCAGTATTCAGGGCACGGTCGAAAAAAGATCAGAGGGTGGATGGTGATTGCCTCAAGAAAGATTATTTGTCAGTATTGCCGGAAAAGGTCAAAGTCGATCCTCGATAGAATAATCTCTGAAGGTTAGCCGACATTTGGAATCAGTGGAATGTATTAGAGAAAGAAGCCTTCACTCAGAAATATGGAGACATAGCACTCTTAATTCCGATTCAGGTCAATAGTGGGTTGATTCAGGCTATGGTACAGTTTTGGAATCCTGCTTATAAATGTTTCACTTTTAACAAAGAGGATATGACACCACTGATTGAAGAATACTCAGCACTGTTACGTATTGAATGTCCTAATCCTGATCGGGTATATTTGAAGGAAATGAAACCTTCAGGTTTGAAGAAGAAAGTGGCTAGGATCACAGGAATGGATACAACATGGGTTGAGAGTCATATGGACACAAAGCAGAAAAATGGATGCATTCCGTGGGAAACTCTCCGACAATTGATATTGGATTGTTCCAACAAAGAAAAAGCCAGGGACATCTTCGTTCTAGCCATCTAAGGGTTAATCATATTCCCGAAGATATTGGGTCATGTGGATATAGCCGTGTTTGATTTCTTTGAAAAGTTAGAACAGAAGATCAACCCATCTCCGGCCATCATAGCTGAAACTATCCTATCCTTGAATTTTTGTAAAAGAGCAGGACACAGGAGAATCAAGGGGTGCGTACAACTCCTTTATATTTTGATTCATAGTCACTTTTGGAAGATAGAAAATGTTTCCTTCAAACCTTATATGAAGACTTTAGTTCCGATTAGGGAATTCCTTCAAAATGATTGGCCTAAAGACGGGAATGAAGAGAAATGGGTCAACATGTTCCGGAATCTAAAAGGGGAGATGGTGACTTGGAGAGCTCCATGGATGGTTCCTATGCCGATTATGTACAAATGTGTGGACAACCCGAGAGTTCCACTACTCGGAATTTGGGGATCTGTGAGTTATGCGCCTCTGTTGGTGCAAAGACAGGTTGAGTCTCAGCAATTCACACCCGTGACTCATAATCTAGAATCATCAGAGTTCACTTATGGGGAAGACGGATATTCTGGAAAAGTGCGGGCAGTGATTGAAGCATGGAAGAAAACTCATCGGATAAAAGTGACCAGATATGCCGACACCATTAAACCTGATTACCTAGTATGGAGGGAATTAAGGGTTAATGATAGACTATTAACATCAAATGGGGAAGAGGTCCAGTTCATGAATCCACCACTGAGGGAAATGCCATCAGAGTTAGAAATCGCAAAGGCGGAATTTGAAAAAGAAAAGGCTCGGATGAGCAAGGAGATTTCCCGACTGCAAGAAGAGCTGGAGGACATGAAAAATAGGGAATCAGCTCGGGAAAAAGAAAAGGAACAGATCAAGAGAGAAAGGGACACCGCTAAGGGTGATCTCCGGGAATTACATTTGGAGAACAAGAGGTACCGCTTCGAGCTCAGATTTGAGGGAACCCTCAAAACTTCCGGGGAGTGGGAACATGAGGTCAAAAACCTCAAGAAGGAGAATAAATACTGGAAAGAGAAAGCAAAACACGAGGAAGCCCGAGCAAATCAACTGGAGAAACAAGCTAGGGAAAGCTTACACGGCGATGCTTCTGCTGACACGTCAAAGGATCATGAACAAGTAGGGATCAGATGGAAGAGCAAAGCAATCAAAAGAGGACAGTGAAGAAGGTCTAGGATATGGGAAAGTGATTATAGAACCAGTATTTTGTAATAGTCTTTTAGGAGAGACAGATTATCATGTTGTCTTAAGCAGGGAGCTTTTCTTTGATGTATTTAGTTCCAGGAAATCAATGAAAGACCGTTTGGTTGGAATTATCCCGGGGCCAATACTTTAAATGCATTCATTATTCACTAGTTCTTTCTTTTATATATTTTATTTGTTCATTTATATTCATAATCATTCATTTATTCTTTATAAATTGTTCATACACTTAGTCATTTATTTATTCATTTATCCTTTATAATTAGTCATCTAAGTTCATACACTTAGTCATTTACTTATTTGAGCATTCACTAACATTCATTCATTCATTTATTCATTTTTTATAAAATAAAAATAAGAAATGTGTCAATAATTTCTAATCCATGGTTTTTAAAACTAAAGGTACAATTGGTCGCACTCAGAAAGAACCAGACTTTCAACACCCTTACAATACTCGATCTCGAACAAGAGCCATGGAAAACGATCAGCTTGCCAGAATTAAAAGAATGGAAAGAATCCAGAAAGAATTACAAGAACAGTTAACTAAGTCTCAAGAGGAGATACGAGAACAGATGACAAAACTCATGGAGATGATGAGCACTATGATGAAGCAGAAGTGGCCCGGAGAAAATTTAGCTACTGGAATGGGGGCAGTGAATCAGGAGGATCGACCAGAAGTGGTACAGAGAAATGGCCAGACATCCCAACCTGTGGGAAATGAAATCCCAACTGGGGCAGTATCCTACATCTATATCCAACCAGCAGCCGAAGCACAAAACTTCGGTCCAAAAAGGGGTAACATCGGAGTTGATCCAATTGAGGTTGAGGTTCCAGACTTCGAAGAAATGGTAGAAAAGGAAAGGGCCAAAATGGCTGAACTGAAAAGGGTCGAAATCGCTGAATCTCAGAAGAAATATCAGCTGCTGGAAGAAAGGCTAAGAGCAATTGAAGGGGCAGAGTTATTTGGCAGTCTATATGCCAAAGACATGAGCTTGGTACACGATCTAGTAATTCCCCCGAAGTTCAAAGTACCAGATTTTGAAAAGTATAATGGGACCACCAACCCATCAGCTCATCTGACCATGTATTGCAGAAGGATGACGGGGCATGAGGATAATGAGAAACTGCTTATTCATTGCTTCCAAGATAGCTTAACAGGGTCAGCCACCCGATGGTACAATCAACTGAGCCGTACCAAGATTCGTTCAAGAACGAATTTGGCCAGGGCTTTCATGGAATATTATAAGCATGTTTTCGACATAGTACCCGATAGGCTGTCATTACAAAATATGGAAAAGAGGTCCAATGAGACCTTCAAAGAGTATTCGCAGAGGTGGAGGGATCTGGCCACACAAGTGCAACCCCCCTTAACTAGCAAAGAAACCATGGTGCTTTTCATCAACACATTGAAAGCACCCTATTATGACAAATTAGTGGGAAGCGCTACAAAGGATTTTGCAGATATGGTAATATCTGGAGAAATGATTGAGTCAGCTATTAAGAATGGGAAGATGGAAGGGGGTGAGTCTGCTACCCCAAAGAGAGCTTTTCCTGCAAAGAAGAAGGAGGAAACCCATGCAGTAAGCTTCAAACAATATCCTTATACACCACCTCCTACACCATACACACCACCAAGGCCCTATACTCCAACCACACCTTATGCACCTCCGACACCTTACACACCATACCAGCGGTATAATCCTTACTACCCCAATGTCAACCACCTTACACAAAATCCATTTCCCTACACCAATATACCACAACAACCATTCCCAACTGGCATATCCCCTCAAATAACCTTTCCCCAAAATACTGTCCCAAACACACAAGGGCCTGCCAAGGAATGATCAAAAACCCCAATTTGATCCGATTCCTACCACTTACGGTGAGCTATATCCAAAACTATTGCAGGGTCAACTTGTTGCACCCATGTACCTAAAACCTTTGACACCTCCATATCCAAGATGGTATAATGCAAACACTAACTGCGCATACCACACAAAATCCAAGGACATTCGATTCAAGATTGCCTAGCCTTCAAAAAGAAACTCCAAAGCCTGATTAATGCTGGGGTTGTGAAGTTTGGATAAAAAATGGGCCAAACGTAGCTGGAAATCCATTGCCTGATCATGCTGGGAATAAGATAAATGCAATATTGACCGGAGAAGGCAGAAGATTAAAAATGGATATTAGGGAAGTCAAGTCCCCGTTGCTGACAGTATAGGTTGAAATGGTCAAGGTAGGATTGGTGAAAGATACAGATAGTCTGAAAATGGTTGCAAAAAGGGGGCATAATTGGTGCCCATTCCATAAGTGTGGAGGCCATGACATACAGAACTGCAAGGACTTTCGGGTTAAAGTCCAAAGGATTATGGATAATAGGGAAGCCTAATTCTATATGGAGATAGAAGAGGAAATAGAAGTCATTGAAAATGCAGGTGGCTATGGGATAGGAAGACCCCTAATCATCTACTATGATGAACCGGAGGAGAAAGTTATGCCAGTCATTAAGGAAAATATGCCCAAATTAATCATTGATATACCTTTTTCCTTTTCATACAAGGAAAACAAGGCTGCACCATGGAAATATGATTGTAGCATGGTTATGCATGGGTCTTCAAGCTAGCAGGACATCACATGTGTGGGGCATTTAACCCGAAGCGGGAGGTGTTATGCTCCGGAGGCTGCTGAACAAGGGTTAGCAGGGAAAGACAGAGGAACTGATAAAGGGAAGAAGGCCGTCGAGCCAATCCATATTGAGATGGATTTGCCAAAGAAAACAGAGAGGGGATCAACCCCGGTTAACAGAATGAAAGAACCAGTATGTGAGAAGGAAGCCTGTGAGTTCTTGAAATTTATAAAGCACAGTGAGTATAGCGGGGTTGAACAACTGCAGCGTCAACCAGCTAGAATCTCAATCTTATCCTTGCTTTTGAATTCAGAGCCACATAGAAATGCTCTGTTAAGAGTATTAAATCAGGCATACGTAGCTAATAATATATCAGTGAAAAAGCTGGATAGGCTGGTGGGAAACATTGCAGCAGATGATTACATATTTTTCAGCTATGAGGAGATACCACCCAATGGTATTGGATCAACAAAAGCTCTCCATATAACTACCACTTGTAAGGGGCACATATTACCAAGGGTCCTTTTGGATAATGGTTCTTCACTAAATATGATTCCTTTAGCAACCCTATCCAAATTGCCAGTGGATGTATCCTATATGATACCAAGTTGCACAGTGGTCAGAGCTTTTGATGGAACAAGGAGAGAGGTTATGGGAAGCATTGAAATTCCTCTGGAAATAGGCCCGTGCATTTATACGGTTAACTTCCAGGTCATGGATATTAATCCATCTTATAATTGCTTGTTGGGAAGGCCGTGGATATATTCAGCTGGGGCTGTACCCTCGTCTCTTCACCAAAAACTGAAAATTGTGATGGAGGGTCGTTTGATCTCAATATCAAGAAGAAGATATAATAGCCTCCGCATCTACTGAATAAATGAAGATGCCGTGGAGTGTTCTTTCTGGTCTTTGGAATTTGTAAATGTAGTTTTTGTCGCTGAAGGACGAAAAATTCCGAAACCAAGGCTATCCAAGAATACAAGGCTTGGGGTAAGAACTACCGTGGGAAAAGGCTGCAGGGCTGGAAATAGTGTCGGAAAATATCTTCAGGGGATGGCTCGAGCAATGGAAGTAAAAGGAAAGAAGGATCAATTTGGCCTAGGGTATCTTTCGAAGGCCCATGAAAAAGGAGACAAGTTGAAAGGAACCGACAAAGGAGGATGGCCCGTCTTACGGGTATGGATATGGAATGGGAGCCTATGACATTCCCACCTATCCTTCACAGCTTTCCCTCAGCCGGTTCTCTGTTCGGAGAAAAGAATTTTGATGATGTGCTCGTAATGATAGAGCAAGCCTTCGAGAGGTTTCAGGTGAATAGGGATGAGCAGATGTATGATGTGGAGATCTGCACGACTGAGAAAGACATAATTGAAAGAGAAAATGTTAATTGGATGGTGCGACCTTGTCCACCAGGATATAGATTAACCAACTGGAGTGCGACTTAGTTGCTCATAGTTTTTAAGTCTATTCCAAAGTAATACTTTTAAAAAAGCAATCTTAATTATCTTTACCTAGAGATATTAAGAGTTTTTTTTTTTTTTTTTTGTAATGGGTTTTTTTAAGCATTTTCATTCAATAAATAACAAGCACAATGCATTTTATCCATATTGATGTGTCCATATTCTTTCATTTTTGATTATTTTGTTTTCATTATATTTTTCTATATTGTTTCTTCTCCACCTATTTACAGGTGTGCGGATACGGAATATGATGACCTTCTTATCAGTAATTCTGAAATTGATTTTGAAATACCCATTTGCACGGGTGATTTTGATGCTAACGAAGATACTGAAGATTATGTTCTACCTCCGGATCTATTAAGGAAAATAGAACAAGAGGAGAAACAAGTACTTCCTCATAAGGAATTATTGGAAACGATAAATCTGGGAAATGGTGAAGAAATAAAAGAAGTCAAAATTGGAACTTCATTGTCATTATCAATAAAAGGTGAATTGATAGCTTTGCTCCAGGAGTATGTGGATGTATTTGCATGGTCTTACTAGGACATGCCAGGGTTAGATCCGGATATTGTGGTTCATAAGCTCCCTTTAAAGCCAGAATGCAAGCCAATTCAGCAAAAGTTGAGAAGAATGAGGCCTGATATGCTGTTAAAGATAAAGGAGGAGGTAAAGAAGCAATTTGATGCTGGGTTCTTAGAGGTGGCAAAATATCCAGAATGGGTGGCAAATATTGTTCCAGTACCAAAAAAGGATGGCAAGGTGCGGATGTGCGTTGATTATCGAGATTTGAACAAGGCCAGCCATAAAGATAATTTCCCTTTGCCCCATATTCATACTCTGGTGGATAATACAGCAAAGAGTTCTTTATTTTCTTTCATGGACGGATTCTCAAGATACAATCAGATCAAGATGGCACCGAAAGATATGGAGAAAACCATATTTGTTACAATGTGGGGAACCTTCTGCTACAAAGTAATGCCATTTGGGTTGAAGAATGTTGGGACAACATACCAAAGAGTCATGGTAACCTTGTTTCATGATATGATGCATAAGAGAATTGAGGTCTACGTTGATGATATGATTGCAAAGTCACAAGGAGAAGAGGAGCATATTGCGAATCTTAAGAAGCTCTTTGAACGACTAAGGAAGTTTAGACTCAAGCTAAATCCGGCAAAATGCACTTTTGGAGTCATCTCGGCGAAGTTGTTGGGTTTTGTCGTCAGCAAAAGAGGAATTTAGATTGACCCGGATAAAGTGAAGGCTATTCAGAATCTGCCACCACCTTGTGATGGAGACTCAATTAAGAGTTGTAAACCCAAGTGCAGGTTATGTTCAAGTAATAAATTCTCGGGTGTCCGAGGTCGAACCACAGGGAAGCGTACTAGTAAGTATAAGTTTATAAATATATATGAAAAAGAAAATAAACAAGATATTAGGGAATCAATAACAAAGAAAATAAACAAGATATTAGAGAACAAAATAAACAAAATTACATAAAAGCAATTAAACAAGATATAAAAAACAATAAGAAAGGATGTTGAGGTTAGAGAATCCACTCTTGGTGTTATGCTAAGATTAATCTTGTTTTATTACACAATTGAAATCCACACATAAGGGAGGTTCCAATCGGAAGGTTTAGCAATTCAGTCCAAATTGTCCAACGTCCATAGCATATGATATTATATTCATTTGGTGTCCTCAAAACTCATAAAAAGAGTCCAAGCATTCCTTATGCCAAGGTATATGTCTACAACAAATCAAGGTTATGAAACCAAGCATTTACTGTGCCATTTTCATTGTCAATAATGAATCAAGATCTCTACTTTGCAAGTATGATTTTAAACCAAAAGAAAATATTATCTATACTAGTGTTTATAAATGATGATTCATTTTAGCTCATGTTTAAGAGACTAACCTTAGCATTTACCAAGAGCTTCATCTCATCACCTCAACAATATGATTAGCAACACATACTAAAAATGAAAAGAAATGTAAGAAGCATAAGTAAATAAAGAAAAAGAAAACTAGAGAAAGGAAAAAAAGAAGAAAACTTAGAGAATTTTATTACAATGGCTAATATCCTACCAATGTATCATGTATCCCAATACTCATCCAAGGCCCTCTATTTATACACATTTTGGAGGGCTAAATGACAAGAGACAAGCTTTACAAATTTCAAAGGTAGGTATAATAGGTGGGTGCATTTTTCTAACAATTTTCGTCATATTGTATGACAATTCTGATCAGCCAGCTTGATGGTCGATTTTGTCAATGTTGGAGGCTCGATCGGATAAAATGGTCTTCTAGAAAAATATACCCCTATCAGTTACGGATCCATAGCCGTTGGAATCAGATCATTTGCTCACGTGGATCGGAAGATATGGTCAAAATACCAAAACGGTGCAGAACAGACGTCATTGCACATCAGCCAACTTGATGGTTGATTTCGCTAGGGAAAACGACTCCGTTTCAAGAAGTGTAAAACATGAAAAAGATAGATATGCCTCTTAAATTTGCACGGTTAAACTTTCAGCCTTATTGCTTCAGTGAAACTCGAGATATAGCTGATATGGCAAACGGTGTCGGAACTGGAACTGAACTGGATTTGCCCTTAATTCTAGTAATCTGAAATCACTCAAAGAAACTCATGAAAAACACCAAATTACATAAAAATATAAAAGATCATAAACACAATTAGACTAAACAATAATAACTCGTATTTGACACAAAATAATAATAAAACATAACTAAAAACTATATAATTATACGAGTTATCACACCCCCACACTTAGATTGTTGCTAGTCCCTAGCAACGACTCAACAAAAATAAAATAAGAAAATCTAATCTAATCCATTTTCGTAGGAAATCACGGTGGCACTTAGCATGTGACACAAGCCTTTAAACCCCTAGGTGTCCCTAGTGGACGAGTTTAGTCTCGTGAGGGTTTACTAGGACGATACCCACAAACATTGAAGACATAAGAAAAACTAAAAATAATAATTATAACTAATCCTTCCAATATAAATTAGAGATAATCATTGGACAAGTCTTAAAAACTAATCAATAGCTTAAAGAAATTCACAAAAAATCTTGCTTGAATGTAAATAGTTTGAGTTAAGCCAATATTAACATAACATATTTCAATCAAAATAGTGCATATTCAAACTTAATCTCAACTTCTCACATGGGATACTCTCTTGATTTTCACTCTTTAAAGTAGTGGTAAAGTGTTTACACTCAATCAATCTCATGAAAACACTTCTACCATATGCTTGCTTGTGCACCTATTCTCCATTATTTAGATCATACAACTTCATAAATCAAGAGGTCTTTATTCAAGGTTGTAATGGGGCCAAAGGGTTATAATGTGGTTAAAGAACAAAAGGATAAAGATATTACAAAGGTTCCAAAGAGTTCATAGAGTTTAGAGACATAATAAGATCATACAAATAAAACTTCTCAAAACTCTTATAAAGCACATAATAACATAGGCTAAATATTCATGTTGAGCCTTTGCATCATTCTAACCAACTTTGTAACATCTTTTTCTTTACTTTAACTAGAAGTTCAAGAGAAGATTTTTTTTTTTTTTTTTAATATGGGAATGTATTTGACAATGATCCCTTTCTTTTTCTCTTGACTTTTTCTTTTCTTTTCTTCCCCCACACTTATCTTTTGTTTCTAACCCAAATTTTCAACTAAAAATATCCCTTGTTTTTTTGCAATATGTCTCAAAATATATAATCCATCTTTAGAACAAGGGTAAGGATATAAGTATATTTAGGCTAGGTGTAAGTTGTGGTTACCAATAAAACTGCATATTTAATATAGGCTCAAATTGGCTCACTAGTGGGGATGTTCTCTTAGAACATTAATAATGGATGGCTGTTTGGCTCTGGTTATAATCCTAATGCCTCTATCATATTCATGTTGTCACATGTATCAATATAGTCTCAAACGGTTTAAAGCAAGTTCTAGAGAATCATGTAATCATAAGAGCACTCAAGAAAGAAATTAGATTGATTTGTATAATGCATCAATCATTATAGGCTCAAAAACTCACAAGAATGATTATACAAGTCAGATTAAGTCTAAACATGCTTCTTTCTCAATCAACATATCATATTAACATTGGCTCATAAAAAGGTTGATATCAAGCTCAATTCTCATGAAAATCTTCTCACTAATAAATCTGTTTTAGACTTATGCAATTCATATCTCATTATTGTATTAAAAGGAACTAAAACACACTAAATAATAATAATAATAAAGACTCATAAAAAAAAATAGTAGACAAAAATAAAAGAAATCCTAAATCGTTCCCCCCACACTTAATTCTTACATTGTCCTCAATGTAAGTCTATTAACCCAAATGAAAGAATCATGTGTAAGAGAAAAGAACTAATAACATAAGAATAGGAATAACTAAGACTCAAAACAAAACAAACTCATGCAACCTAAATAATCCTAAAATACTAAACAAAAATTAACAAGTAAACATAAAAAGATTAAAATCAAACTGACAAGGTATGTCTCAAGTCTCCCTTACTCAGACCTTGTTCAGAATGAATACTTCTAAATTGCTTAAAACACAACAAACTTTTTTTTTTTTTAAATTAGCGAAATATGTCCCTTACCCCCTACTAAAGGTAGAATTTAGGAGATATTACCTGCAGAGGTTGCTAACCACTTATTATAACTGAGACACAACAAACAAAATGTTAGATAATGTCACAAAGACAAAGTGCAATCCACTCCTTGCTCGTCCATATCTCTTTTTCTTTTTCCGAGCGTTTACGAAACAACCGTAGCAGATAAATACTCATAAGCTTGTAGCTTTTTGAGTAAATCTTCAATGGTTGTAGCATAAATTATGGTTCTCCTTGCCTCTGAAAACATGAATCCATTATCCACAGCATTATCTAAATATGAAAGCAAATTACTAAAATAACCATTAATATTAAGCAAACCAATGGGTTTCTTATTTGTGACCAAAGATGACCAAGAAGCCACGCAAGCTATTTCTTCCAATGTACCCAGACCTCCTGGTAAAGCAATGAATGCATCGGCAGAATGGTACATGATTGTCATCCGTTCAGGGATACTCCAGACTTGTATTTCTTTACCCACGGTAGGTCCACAAAAACCTGTGAATAGTTTTGGCACGATTCCTAGAACTGGACTTCCTCCGGCGTGTGCTGCTATAGCGACTGCTCCCATTAAACCCGTACTACCGCCTCCATAAATCAACTGGATCTTTTGTTGGGCAAGTATTACTCCAACTCTTATGGCTTCATCAGCGAATATGTTATTTTTCCCTGGATAAGCACCTCCAAAGACACAAATTTTTTTAATGCGTTGGGACGAAGTACTTTCCATTTTTTTTTCAAGTGCCTGAAAGAGAATGAGTACATGGTGTAATATATAGAGGACTGAGTAGTGAATCAGACAAGAGTAATAATGTCGCCGAAAGTGTATTTGACCTGTCAGAAGAAAATGTTAACCTAACAAAAGATTTTTGCGTGATTTCAGGAAGAAAATAAAAAAGAGAAGAAAAATCAACCGTAAAAGACCAATGCAAAAACAAAAAAAAAAACGAGAATAATTACACAAATCTAACAACACGTAAAATAAACCGAAATAAAGTTATTGCAAATCAAACCAAAAGCTGAGAAGTCATTTATTGTAGTTGTGATTGTGGCTCACATCTTCCTTTGGTTTTACGTCCAGAAACGGCTTAAACGCCTTCTATGAGTCGAGGATATGCTTCCCATCCAGTTTTCTTACAAGCTGGCAAACAGGGTCTTTTAACATCAGATTCCCAAGATGTTGCCATTCCCTTTGGAATTGCGGCCATAAATCAAGAATTTCTCTTTGTACGTCTCCACTAGGATGCGTCTCAAGAGAAAGTTGGATATTACCCAAATTCTCCTTACTCAGTCCATCCTTAATGAATTCAATTTTATCATCTCGATTAGAGGACGGAATCCCAATAGAACGACATTTACCGTTACACGTCCATCGTGCACATTTGTGGCAATTTGAACTCATGCGCTTTGCTCGTCGCTTCTTTGCAAAAGTGCTTCTACCTGTACCTGGTAAATGCAAAACAGGAAGATATTCATCTTCACGTACCTTGGCTTCAATTATCCAACGTATGTCTTCAGGAATCCCTTTGTGCATAAGCATTCTTAATCTTTCAAATCGAACTTGGTAAAGCTTCAGTAAAATATTCCGAGGAAAAGGAGGAAATCGTTTCTGCAATCTTGTGAGAATATCATCCATCCTAAAAAAAATGAAATAAAATAAAATGAAAGAGAAATTGAAAGAGAAATTTATATACAATATCAGTTTTGTGGGTAACTGATGGAACCGACTTAAATAATCACGGAGTACCATTATCCGCCATTTAACCGGGGTTTAAAAAAAATGTATTTTTTTTTTTTTTAAGATTAGTAAAAATTATATTTACATCTAGTTATTTTCAAAACAAGGATCAGAAAGAAAAACAACCTCTTCTTGAGTAACATGATTTTCCAAAAAGAGTTTGAGTCTTTGTCCATTTACCTTGAATACGTTACCATTTTGAGGATTCTCAATGTCAACTGCTCCATAATGATACACATGCTTAACCACAAATGGGCCAATCTATCTTGATCTCAACTTACCAGGAAATATGTGAAGTCTAGAATTATAAAGTAGAACTTTTTGCCCAACATCAAATGTTTTTCTTGAAATTAACTTGTCATGAAAGGCTTTAGTTCTTTCTTTATGAATTTTAGAATTCTCATATGCATCTTTGAATAAAGTTGGCCATTAAAATCCACACTGTAAAATTTTTGCAGCAGTTTTCTTTGATGAAAAATGACCACCACATGCCTCGGAATAACAAAACTTAATTACACTACTTACCTCATTGTCGGGAATGCATCTTCGAAAAATTTGATCAGGACAATATTTGAACAAGTAAGGGTCATCCCAGTAGAACTTCTTTACCTCATTCAGAAACTTCCTTTTATCTTGGGTGCTCCATTGAGAAGGAATTTTTCCCAAAAAGGAATATTTTAGCTCGGATGGCAATGGTTTTAAATCCAGCTTGGGCGGTTCAATAGTTGATGGTACAGTGACATTTGTGAGTGATGGAAGTTCCTCAAACTTTTGTTTCCAACAATGCTTATCCTGAAAAGAATTTGACAAAGAATCAGTGTGTGAAATTTCTGAAGCATTATCAAACTCACATTCAATTAAATAAGCTTCTAAAGGATCATGGAATGTGGTAGTGGTGAGATGTTCATGAACAAGTTTTTCAATGAAATCCACTTCATGTACTTCTGAATCATCACTAGGTTGCTTGCAAATGTTGAACACATTTAATTCTAAAGTCATATTTCCAAAAGAAATGTTCAAAATACCATTCCTGCAATTTATCAGAGCATTAGAAGTTGCAAGAAATGGACGGCCTAATATAACAGGGATTTGAACATTTGGATTTGAAATAGGATGTGTGTCCAAAACAATAAAATCAACAGGGAAGTAAAAATTATCAATTTGAACCAAAACATCTTCAACTATCCCTCGAGGAATTTTTACAGAACGATCAGCTAGTTGAAGTGTAACAGGTGTTTCCTTGAGTTCACCTAAATCTAACTGTTGATAAATAGAAAAAGGCAAAAGATTAACACTAGCACCAAGATCAAGCAATGCACGTTCTATTCTAGTGTTTCCAATGATGCATGAGATTGTTGGACATCCAGGATCTTTGAATTTTGGTGGAGTAAGATGCTGAATGATTGAGCTCACACTTTCCGTCAGAAATGCTTTCTTTTGTACATTATGTTTCCTTTTAACTGTGCACATGTCCTTCAAAAATTTAGCATAAGATGGAACTTGTTTGATTGCATCCAATAAAGGAATGTTAATCTTAACTTGTTTGAAAAGTTCATAAATTTCTGCATTTTGATTCAAATTCTTTATTGTTTGCAACCTTTGAGGAAAAGGAGCAGGATGCATACCTTTTTCTTTGTCCAAATTTTCAAGAAGTTCAGACTTACCATCATCCTTACCATTACTTTTCGGAGGGGAAGGAGGATCTTGGTCTTTTGATGGACTGTTTTTGTCAATTGCCTTTCCACTTCGAAGAGTTGTGATAGAACTGGCATTTTCCTGTTGAGTTTCATTGGAGCAAGAAACAAGACATTGAGTAGAAGGGTTAGGCTGAGGTTGAGTGATGGAAACTCAATTAAGAGTTGTAAACCCAAGTGCAGGTTATGTTCAAGTAATAAATTCTCGGGTGTCCGAGGTCGAACCACAGGGAAGCGTATTAGTAAGTATAAGTTTATAAATATATAAGAAAAAGAAAATAAACAAGATATTAGGGAATCAATAACAAAGAAAGTAAACAAGATATTAGAGAACAAAATAAACAAAATAACATAAAAGCAATTAAACAAGATATAAAAAAAACAATAAGAAAAGATGTTGAGGTTAGAGAATCCACTCTTGGTGTTATGCTAAGATTAATCTTGTTTTATTACACAATTGAAATCCACACATAAGAGAGGTTCCAACCGGAAGGTTTAGCAATTCAGTCCAAATTGTCCAACGTCCATAGCATATGATATTATGTTCATTTGGTGTCCTCAAAACTCATAAAAAGAGTCCAAGCATTCCTTATGCCAAGTTATATGTCTACAACAAATCAAGGTTATGAAACCAAGCATTTACTGTGCCATTTTCATTGTCAATAATGAATCAAGATCTCTACTTTGCAAGTATGATTTTAAACCAAAAGAAAATATTATCTATACTAGTGCTTATAAATGATGATTCATTTTAGCTCATGTTTAAGAGACTAACCTTAGCATTTACCAAGAGCTTCACCTCATCACCTCAACAATATGATTAGAAACACATACTAGATATGAATAAAATGAAAAGAAATGTAAGAAGAAAAAGAAAACTAGAGAAAGGAAAGAAAAAGAAAACTTAGAGAATTTTATTACAATGGCTATCCTACCAAATGTATCCATGTATCCCAATACTCATCCAAGGCCCTCTATTTATACACATTTTGGAGGGCTAAATGACAAGAGACAAGCTTTACAAATTTCAAAGGTAGGTATAATAGGTGGGTGCATTTTTCTAACAATTTTCGTCATATTGTATGACAATTCTGATCAGCCAGCTTGATGGTCGATTTTGTCAATGTTGGAGGCTCGATCTGATAAAATGGGCTTCTAGAAAAATATACCCCTATCAGTTACGGATCCATAGCCGTTGGAATCAGATCATTTGCGCACGTGGATCGGAAGATATGGTCAAAATACAAAAACGGTGCAGAACAGACGTCATTGCACATCAGCCAACTTGATGGTCGATTTCGCTAGGGAAAACGACTCCGTTTCAAGAAGTGTAAAACATGAAAAAGATAGATATGCCTCTTAGCTTTGCAGGGATACAAAGTTCAGCCTTATTGCTTCAGTGAAACTCGAGATATAGCTGATATGGCAAAAGGTGTCGGAACTGGAACTGAACTGGATTTGCCCTTAATTCTAGTAATCTGAAATCACTCAAAGAAACTTGTGAAAAACACCAAATTACATAAAAATATAAAAGATCATAAACACAATTAGACTAAACAATAATAACTCGTATTTGACACAAAACAATAATAAAACATAACTAAAAACTATATAATTATACGAGTTATCACACCCCCATACTTAGATTGTTGCTAGTCCCTAGCAACGACTCAATAAAAAAAAAATAATAATAATAAAATAAGAAAATCTAATCTAATCCATTTTCGTAGGAAATCACGGTGGCACTTAGCATGTGACACAAGCCTTTAAACCCCTAGGTGTCCCTAGTGGACGAGTTTAGTCTCGTGAGGGTTTACTAGGACGATACCCACAAACATTGAAGACATAAGAAAAACTAAAAATAATAATTATAACTAATCCTTCCAATATAAATTAGAGATAATCATTGGACGAGTCTTAAAAACTAATTAATAGCTTAAAGAAATTCACAAAAAATCTTGCTTGAATGTATATAAATGAGTTAAGCCAATATTAACATAACATATTTCAATCAAAATAGTGCATATTCAACTTAATCTCAACCTCTCACATGGGATACTCTCTTGATTTTCACTCTTTAAAGTAGTGGTAAAGTGTTTACACTCAATCAATCTCATGAAAACACTTCTACCATATGCTTGCTTGTCCACCTATTCTCCACTATTTAGATCATACAACTTCATAAATCAAGAGGTCTTTATTCAAGGTTGTAATGGGGCCAAAGGGTTATAATGTGGTTAAAGAACAAAAGGATAAAGATATCACAAAGGTTCCAAAGAGTTCATAGATTTTAGAGACATAATAAGATCATACAAATAAAACTTCTCAAAACTCTTATAAAGCACATAATAACATAGGCTAAATATTCATGTTGAGCCTTTGCATCATTCTAACCAACTTTGTAACATCTTTTTCTAGAAGTTCAAGAGAAGTTTTTTTTTTTTTTTTTTTTAATATGGGAATGTATTTGACAATGATCCCTTTCTTTTTCTCTTGACTTTTTCTTTTCTTTTCTTCCCCCACACTTATCTTTTGTTTCTAACCCAAATTTTCAACTAAAAATATCCCTTGTTTTTTTGCAATATGTCTCAAAATATAAAATCCATCTTTAGAACAAGGGTAAGGATATAAGTATATTTAGGCTAGGTGTAAGTTGTGGTTACCAATAAAACAGCATATTTAATGTAGGCTCAAATTGGCTCACTAGTGGGGATGTTCTCTTAGAACATTAATAAGGGATGGCTGTTTGGCTCTGGTTATAATCCTAATGCCTCTATCATATTCATGTTGTCACATGTATCAATATAGTCTCAAACGGTTTAAAGCAAGTTCTAGAGAATCATGTAATCATAAGAGCACTCAAGAAAGAAATTAGATTGATTTGTATAATGCATCAATCATTATAGGCTCAAAATCTCACAAGGATGATTATACAAGTCAGATTAAGTCTAAACATGCTTCCTTCTCAATCAACATATCATATTAACATTGGCTCATAAAAAGGTTGACATGAAGCTCAATTCTCATGAAAATCTTCTCACTAATAAATCTGTTTTAGACTTATGCAATTCATATCTCATCATTGTATTGAAAGTAACTAAAAAAAAACACACTAAGTCTAAACATGCTTTTTTCTTTGTTTTTTTTGTTTTTTTTTTGTTTTTTTTTTGTTTTTTTTTTTTTTTTGTTTTTTTGAAGAAGAAGATTAAATCAAACTGACAAGGTATGTCTCAAGTCTCCCTTACTCAGACCTTGTTCAGAATGAATACTTCTAAATGTCTTAAAACACAAAATTTTTTTTTTTTTTTTTTTTTTTTAGCAAAATATGTCCCTTACCCCCTACTAAAATATGACATTGTCCCCAATGTCAAATTTTAAAGGTAGAATTTAGGAGATATTACCTGCAGAGGTTGCTAACCACTTATTATAACTGAGACAAAACAAACAAAATGTTAGATAATGTCACAAAGACAAAGTGCAATCCACTCCTTGCTCGTCCATATCTCTTTTTCTTTTTCCGAGCGTTTGCGAAACAACCGTAGCAGATAAACACTCATAAGCTTGTAGCTTTTTGAGTAAATCTTCAATGGTTGTAGCAGAAATTATGGTTCTCCTTGCCTCTGAAAACATGAATCCATTATCCACAGCATTATCTAAATATGAAAGTAAATTACTAAAATAACCATTAATATTAAGCAAACCAATGGGTTTCTTATTTGTGACCAAAGATGACCAAGAAGCCACGCAAGCTATTTCTTCCAATGTACCCAGACCTCCTGGTAAGGCAATGAATGCATCGGCAGAATGGTACATGATTGTTATCCGTTCAGGGATACTCCAGACTTGTATTTCCTTACCCACGGTAGGTCCACAAAAATCTGTGAATAGTTTTGGCACGATTCCTAGAACTGGACTTCCTCCGGCGTGTGCTGCTGTAGCGACTGCTCCCATTAAACCCGTACTACCGCCTCCATAAATCAAGTGGATCTTTTGTTGGGCAAGTATTACTCCAACTCTTATGGCTTCATCAGCGAATATGTTATTTTTCCCTGGATAAGCACCTCCAAAGACACAAATTTTTTTAATGCGCTGGGACGAAGTGCTTTCCATTTTTTTTTTTTCGAGTGCCTGAAAGAGAATGAGTACATGGTGTAATATATAGAGGACTGAGTAGTGAATCAGACAAGAGTAATAATGTCGCCGAAAGTGTATTTGACCTGTCAGAAGAAAATGTTAACCTAACAAAAGATTTTTGCGTGATTTCAGGAAGAAAATCAAAAAGAGAAGAAAAATCAACCGTAAAAGACCAATGCAAAAAAAAGAGAGAATAATTACACAAATCGAACAACACGTAAATTAAACCGAAATGAAGTTATTGCAAATCAAACCAAAAGCTGAGAAGTCATTTATTGTAGTTGTGATTGTGGCTCACATCTTCCTCTGGTTTTACGTCCAGAAACGGCTTAAACGCCTTCTATGAGTCGAGGATATGCTTCCCATCCAGTTTTCTTACAAGCTGGCAAACAGGATCTTTTAACATCAGATTCCCAAGATGTTGCCATTCCTTTTGGAATTGCGGCCATAAATCAAGAATTTCTCTCTGTACGTCTCCACTAGGATGCGTCTCAAGAGAAAGTTGGATATTACCCAAATTCTCCTTACTCAGTCCATCCTTAATGAATTCAATTTTATCATCTCGATTAGAGGACGGAATCCCAATTGAACGGCATTCACCGTTACACGTCCATCGTGCACATTTGTGGCAATTTGAACTCATGCGCTTTGCTCGTCGCTTCTTTGCAAAAGTGCTTCTACATTCAATTAAATAAGCTTCTAAAGGATCATGGAATGTGGTAGTGGTGAGATGTTCATGAACAAGTTCTTCAATGAAATCCACTTCATGTACTTCTGAATCATCACCAGGTTGCTTGCAAGTGTTGAACACATTTAATTCTAAAGTCATATTTCCAAAAGAAATGTTCAACATACCATTCCTGCAATTTATCAGAGCATTAGAAGTTGCAAGAAATGGACGGCCTAATATAACAGGAATTTGAACATTTGGATTTGAAACAGGATGTGTGTCCAAAACAATAAAATCAACAGGGAAGTAAAAATTATCAATTTGAACCAAAACATCTTCAACTATCCCTCGAGGAATTTTTACAGAACGATCAGCTAGTTGAAGTGTAACAGGTGTTTCCTTGAGTTCACCTAAACCTAACTGTTGATAAACAGAAAAAGGCAAAAGATTAACACTAGCACCAAGATCAAGCAATGCACGTTCTATTCTAGTGTTTCCAATGATGCATGAGATTGTTGGACATCCAGGATCTTTAAATTTTGGTGGAGTAAGGTGCTGAATGATTGAGCTCACACTTTCCGTCAGAAATGCTTTCTTTTGTACATTATGTTTCCTTTTAACTGTGCACATGTCCTTCAAAAATTTAGCATAAGATGGAACTTTTTTGATTGCATCCAATAAAGGAATGTTAATCTTAACTTGTTTGAAAAGTTCATAAATTTCTGCATTTTGATTCAAATTCTTTATTGTTTGCAACCTTTGAGGAAAAAGAGCAGGATGCATACCTTTTTCTTTGTCCAAATTTTCAAGAAGTTCAGACTTACCATCATCCTTACCATTACTTTTCGGAGGGGAAAGAGGATCTTGGTCTTTTGATGGAATCTTTTTGTCAATTGCCTTTCCACTTCGAAGAGTTGTGATAGAACTGGCATTTTCCTGTTGAGTTTCATTGGAGCAAGAAACAAGACATTGAGTAGAAGGGTTAGGCTGAGGTTGAGCAGGAAACTTACCTTTTTCTTGAGTGCGTAATGAAGCTGTCAATGTGGACAAGGTGTTTTTGATCTCATTGATGTCCTGTGAAGTCCGGCTATTCACATTTGCTTGTGTTTGCATGAATGCTTGCAATGTCTCTTCCAAGGTTTGTACACGTGAAGGTTGATAGGAAAAAGTGTTGCCCGGCTTTTGAGATTGTGGTACCTGAACATGATTATTATTCCGCCAACTGAAGTTGGGATGATTTCTCCATTCAGGGTTATACGTTTCAGAGTAAGGAGAAGGAAAAGGCTTTTTAAATGTGTTTATGGAATTTACTTGATCATGCAACGCTTCTTTAAGAATGGGAATGTTTGGACATTCAGAAGTGGGGTGTCCCATGATTTCACAAATTCCACAACTTTCTTCATTTTTAACCGTTTTGACTTCTTTTACTTCTCTAAGTTCCATGGCTTCAATCTTTCTAGCCAAATTAGCTACTTGAGCTTTTATCTCATCTTCTTGACTAAAATGATATTTTCCTCTGTTAGAAACAAGATTAGATCTATTGGAACTTTCAGAGGAATTATCTGTGTGCCAGGCTTGAGAGTTATCTGCCAAATGGTCTAGGTAGTCAAAGGCTTCTTCAGGTTCTTTTTCTAGAAACTCACCGTTACACATTGTTTCAACAAATTGTTTAGTTTTGGGAGTTAAACTTTCATAAAAGAAACTAATAAGACGCCATTTTTCAAAACCATGATGTGGACAAGAACTTAACAAATCTTTAAAACGCTCCCAGCACTGAAAAAATGCTTCATTTTGATTTTGATTGAAATTTTGAATCTGTCTTTTCAAAGCAGTAGTTTTATGTGCTGGGAAAAATTTCTTTAGAAACTCAGTTTGTAATTCTTGCCATGTGCCAATTGACCTTGGTTTTAAATTATGAAGCCAAATTTTTGCTTTATCTTTTAAAGAAAAAGGAAATAATTTTAGCTTGACAATTTCATTTGTACATTGTTGGTCATTAAAGGTGACACATACATCTTCGAAGTCTTTTAGAAACGAGTAAGCACTTTCCGATTCTAACCCATGGAAATTTGGAAGCAAAGCTATCATACCTGGTTTGAAACAAAAGTTGTTTGCATTGAGAGGAAAAATAAAACAAGAGGGTGATGAGCTTCGAGTTGGTTGCAAGTAGTCACGCATGGTGCGTACTTGCCTGTTCTCATCTTCAGCATGAACACTTTCATTGTCAGCCATGGTCGGAGTTGTATTAGAAAGATTACCTGAAAAAGTTTCACAATAAAATCTAACTAAACGACGAGATCTAAAATCACGTCGCCAAACAAGCATAAAACAAAGTTAATAAACAGATTAGGCGGTATAACCAGCCAATAAAAATAAATATAGGCGGTATAACCAGCCAATAAAGCAAAGTTAATATACAAATTAGGCGGTATAACCAGCCAATAAAAATAAATATACTTATAAACTTATATACTTAGTATTGCTTCCCCGGCAACGGCGCCAAAAACTTGATGGAAACTCAATTAAGAGTTGTAAACCCAAGTGCAGGTTATGTTCAAGTAATAAATTCTCGGGTGTCCGAGGTCGAACCACAGGGAAGCGTATTAGTAAGTATAAGTTTATAAATATATAAGAAAAAGAAAATAAACAAGATATTAGGGAATCAATAACAAAGAAAGTAAACAAGATATTAGAGAACAAAATAAACAAAATAACATAAAAGCAATTAAACAAGATATAAAAAAAACAATAAGAAAAGATGTTGAGGTTAGAGAATCCACTCTTGGTGTTATGCTAAGATTAATCTTGTTTTATTACACAATTGAAATCCACACATAAGAGAGGTTCCAACCGGAAGGTTTAGCAATTCAGTCCAAATTGTCCAACGTCCATAGCATATGATATTATGTTCATTTGGTGTCCTCAAAACTCATAAAAAGAGTCCAAGCATTCCTTATGCCAAGTTATATGTCTACAACAAATCAAGGTTATGAAACCAAGCATTTACTGTGCCATTTTCATTGTCAATAATGAATCAAGATCTCTACTTTGCAAGTATGATTTTAAACCAAAAGAAAATATTATCTATACTAGTGCTTATAAATGATGATTCATTTTAGCTCATGTTTAAGAGACTAACCTTAGCATTTACCAAGAGCTTCACCTCATCACCTCAACAATATGATTAGAAACACATACTAGATATGAATAAAATGAAAAGAAATGTAAGAAGAAAAAGAAAACTAGAGAAAGGAAAGAAAAAGAAAACTTAGAGAATTTTATTACAATGGCTATCCTACCAAATGTATCCATGTATCCCAATACTCATCCAAGGCCCTCTATTTATACACATTTTGGAGGGCTAAATGACAAGAGACAAGCTTTACAAATTTCAAAGGTAGGTATAATAGGTGGGTGCATTTTTCTAACAATTTTCGTCATATTGTATGACAATTCTGATCAGCCAGCTTGATGGTCGATTTTGTCAATGTTGGAGGCTCGATCTGATAAAATGAGCTTCTAGAAAAATATACCCCTATCAGTTACGGATCCATAGCCGTTGGAATCAGATCATTTGCGCACGTGGATCGGAAGATATGGTCAAAATACAAAAACGGTGCAGAACAGACGTCATTGCACATCAGCCAACTTGATGGTCGATTTCGCTAGGGAAAACGACTCCGTTTCAAGAAGTGTAAAACATGAAAAAGATAGATATGCCTCTTATCTTTGCAGGGATACAAAGTTCAGCCTTATTGCTTCAGTGAAACTCGAGATATAGCTGATATGGCAAAAGGTGTCGGAACTGGAACTGAACTGGATTTGCCCTTAATTCTAGTAATCTGAAATCACTCAAAGAAACTTGTGAAAAACACCAAATTACATAAAAATATAAAAGATCATAAACACAATTAGACTAAACAATAATAACTCGTATTTGACACAAAACAATAATAAAACATAACTAAAAACTATATAATTATACGAGTTATCATTGAGCAAGAAACTTACCTTTTTCTTGAGTGCGTAATGAAGCTGTCAATGTGGACAAGGTGTTTTTGATCTCATTGATGTCCTGTGAAGTTTGGTTATTCACATTTGCTTGTGTTTGCATGAATGCTTGCAATGTCTCTTCCAAGGTTTGTACACGTGAAGGTTGATAGGAAAAAGTGTTGCCCGGCTTTTGAGATTGTGGTACCTGAACATGATTATTATTCCGCCAACTGAAGTTGGGATGGTTTCTCCATTCAGGGTTATACGTTTCAGAGTAAGGAGAAGGAAAAGGCTTTTTAAATGTGTTTATGGAATTTACTTGATCATGCAACGCTTCTTTAAGAATGGAAATGTTTGGACATTTAGAAGTGGGGTGTCCCATGATTTCACAAATTCCACAACTTTTTTCATTTTTAACCGTTTTGACTTCTTTTACTTCTCTAAGTTCCATGGCTTCAATCTTTCTATCCAAATTAGCTACTTTAGCTTTTATCTCATCTTCTTGACTAAAATGATATTTACCTCTGTTAGAAACAAGATTAGATCTAGTGGAACTTTCAGAGGAATTATCTGTGTGCCAGGCTTGAGAGTTATCTGCCAAATGGTCTAGGTAGTCAAAGGCTTCTTCAGGTTCTTTTTCTAGAAACTCACTGTTACACATTGTTTCAACAAATTGTTTAGTTTCGGGAGTTAAACTTTCATAAAAGAAACTAATAAGACGCCATTTTTCAAAACCATGATGTGGACAAGAACTTAACAAATCTTTAAAACGCTCCCAGCACTGAAAAAATGCTTCATTTTGATTTTGATTGAAATTTTGAATCTGTCTTTTCAAAGCAGTAGTTTTACGTGCTGAGAAAAATTTCTTTAGAAACTCAGTTTGTAATTCTTGCCATGTGCCAATTGACCTTGGTTTTAAATTATGAAGCCAAATTTTTGCTTTATCTTTTAAAGAAAAAGGAAATAATTTTAGCTTGACAATTTCATTTGTACATTGTTGGTCATTAAAGGTGACACATACATCTTCGAAGTCTTTTAGAAACGAGTAAGCACTTTCCGATTCTAACCCATGGAAATTTGGAAGCAAAGCTATCATACCTGGTTTAAAACGAAAGTTGTTTGCATTGAGAGGAAAAATAAAACAAGAGGGTGATGAGCTTCGAGTTGGTTGCAAGTAGTCACGCATGGTGCGTACTTGTCTGTTCTCACCTTCAGCATGAACACTTTCATTGTCAGCCATGGTAGGAGTTGTATTAGAAAGATTACCTGAAAAAGTTTCACAATAAAATCTAACTAAACGACGAGATCTAAAATCACGTCGCCAAACAAGCATAAAACAAAGTTAATATACAGATTAGGCGGTATAACCAGCCAATAAAAATAAATATAGGCGGTATAACCAGCCAATAAAAATAAATATACTTATAAACTTATATACTTAGTATTGCCTCCCCGGCAACGGCGCCAAAAACTTGATGGAGACTCAATTAAGAGTTGTAAACCCAAGTGCAGGTTATGTTCAAGTAATAAATTCTCGGGTGTCCGAGGTCGAACCACAGGGAAGCGTACTAGTAAGTATAAGTTTATAAATATATATGAAAAAGAAAATAAACAAGATATTAGGGAATCAATAACAAAGAAAGTAAACAAGATATTAGAGAACAAAATAAACAAAATTACATAAAAGCAATTAAACAAGATATAAAAAACAATAAGAAAGGATGTTGAGGTTAGAGAATCCACTCTTGGTGTTATGCTAAGATTAATCTTGTTTTATTACACAATTGAAATCCACACATAAGGGAGGTTCCAATCGGAAGGTTTAGCAATTCAGTCCAAATTGTCCAACGTCCATAGCATATGATATTATATTCATTTGGTGTCCTCAAAACTCATAAAAAGAGTCCAAGCATTCCTTATGCCAAGGTATATGTCTACAACAAATCAAGGTTATGAAACCAAGCATTTACTGTGCCATTTTCATTGTCAATAATGAATCAAGATCTCTACTTTGCAAGTATGATTTTAAACCAAAAGAAAATATTATCTATACTAGTGTTTATAAATGATGATTCATTTTAGCTCATGTTTAAGAGACTAACCTTAGCATTTACCAAGAGCTTCACCTCATCACCTCAACAATATGATTAGCAACACATACTAAAAATGAAAAGAAATGTAAGAAGCATAAGTAAATAAAGAAAAAGAAAACTAGAGAAAGGAAAAAAAGAAGAAAACTTAGAGAATTTTATTACAATGGCTAATATCCTACCAATGTATCATGTATCCCAATACTCATCCAAGGCCCTCTATTTATACACATTTTGGAGGGCTAAATGACAAGAGACAAGCTTTACAAATTTCAAAGGTAGGTATAATAGGTGGGTGCATTTTTCTAACAATTTTCGTCATATTGTATGACAATTCTGATCAGCCAGCTTGATGGTCGATTTTGTCAATGTTGGAGGCTCGATCGGATAAAATGGTCTTCTAGAAAAATATACCCCTATCAGTTACGGATCGATAGCCGTTGGAATCAGATCATTTTCTCACGTGGATCGGAAGATATGGTCAAAATACCAAAACGGTGCAGAACAGACGTCATTGCACATCAGCCAACTTGATGGTTGATTTCGCTAGGGAAAACGACTCCGTTTCAAGAAGTGTAAAACATGAAAAAGATAGATATGCCTCTTAAATTTGCACGTTTAAAATTTCAGCCGTATTGCTTCAGTGAAACTCGAGATATAGCTGATATGGCAAACGGTGTCGGAACTGGAACTGAACTGGATTTGCCCTTAATTCTAGTAATCTGAAATCACTCAAAGAAACTCATGAAAAACACCAAATTACATAAAAATATAAAAGATCATAAACACAATTAGACTAAACAATAATAACTCGTATTTGACACAAAACAATAATAAAACATAACTAAAAACTATATAATTATACGAGTTATCACCTTGTACTCAAAAGGAAGTAAGAGGCTTTCTGGGGAGATTGAATTACATTGCTCGGTTTATTTCACAGTTAACCGACAAATGTGATCCAATATTTAAGTTACTTCGAAAACATGATCCAGGAGAATGGGATGAAAGGTGTCAGATTGCTTTTGAAAAGGTTAAGCATTATCTATCAAACCCACCAGTATTAATGCCACCTATTCCGGATAAACCAATGATACTGTATTTATCAGTATTTGAAAGATCCATGGATTGTGTTTTGGGGTAGCTTGATGAAACTGGAAAGAAAGAACAGGCAGTTTACTACCTCAGAAAGAAGTTCACAGATTATGAGTTGAAATATTCGTCGGTAAAGAAGTTGTGTTGCGCCTTAGCTTGGACTGCTCGAAGACTCAGACAGTATATGTTGTATCACACAATGTGGTTGATTGCTATGCTGGATCCAGTCAAATACATGTTGGAAGCACCTTCTTTGTCAGGGAGGACGGTAAGATGGCAGGTTTTATTGTCAGAATACGACATTGTATATGTAAGTCAAAAAGCTATCAAAGGCAGTGCAGTGGCTGAATTCTTAGCAAGTCGGGCAGTGGAAGATTATGAGCCATTGAACTTTGACTTCCCAGATGAGGATTTGATGTATGTATCACAAGCAGATGATGTTCCCCTGAAGAAGAAAGTATGGAAAATGTACTTTGATGGCGCATCTAATGCCATGGGGCATGAAATCGGTGCAGTGCTTATATCCCCAGAAAAATATTGTTATCCTTTCACTGCTAGGATGGATTTTGATTGTACAAACAATACTGCCAAGTATGAAGCATGTACTATGGGCCTTCGTGCTGCAGTGGATAGAAAGATCAAAGTATTGGAAGTTTTCGGAGACTCAGCCCTCGTGATTTACCAGCTACGAGGAGAATGGAAAACCCGAGATACAAAGCTAATCCGATACCGAGAACTCATACTGGGTTTATTAGAGGAGTTTGAAGAAGTGAATTTCAATTACTTTCCTCGAGAAGAAAACCGGATGCCTGATGCTCTGGCTACTTTGTCATCATTGTTTAAAGTGAATGAAGGGGCAAAAGTTATGTCGATCAAGATGAGCATATATGAGTCTCCTTCCCACTGTTTGAGTATCGAAGAAGAAGCAGATGGTCTCCCTTGGTATAACGACATCTTGCAGTACATCAAGAGTCAACATTATCCAGAACAGGCAACAGAGAATGACAAGAGGACTCTGAGAATGCTAGCAATGGGTTTCGTTCTAGACAGTGAGATTCTCTACAAGAAAGGGAAAGATCAAGTACTATTGAGATGTGTCGGGTCTGCTGAAGCTCGAAGAATCATAGAAGAAGTCCATGAAGGGATATGTGGCACTCATGCTAATGGTCACATGCTTGCTAAACAGATTATGAGGGCAGGGTACTATTGGCTGACGATGGAAGGAGATTGTATCAGTTATTCCCGGAAGTGCCATAAATGCCAGACCTATGCAGATAAGATTCATGTGTCGCCCTCGCCTTTAAATGTCATGACTGCACCATGGCCCTTTTCAATGTGGGGAATGGATATGATCGGGCCGATTACCCCGAAAGCTTCAAATGGACATCGTTTCATCTTGGTGGCCATAGATTATTTCACAAAGTGGGTAGAAGCTGCTTCCTATGCGAATGTAACAAAGTCGGTGGTATGCAGATTCGTCAAGAAAGAAATCATATGCCATTACGGGTTGCTAGCAAGAATTATTTTGGATAATGCTCTAAATTTGAACAATAAGATGATGAGAGAAGTGTGTACTCAATTCAAGATCACACATCATAATTCGGCATCTTACCTTCCAAAGATGAATGGTGCAGTAGAAGCAGCTAACAAGAATATCAAGAAGATTGTCGAGAAGATGACCAATGTGTATAAAGATTGGCATGAGATCTTGCCCTTCACTCTTCATGCATATCGTACTTCGATCCACACATCTACAGGGGCAACACCGTTTTCTTTGGTATACGGGATGGAAGTAGTGCTACCTATTGAAGTTGAGATCCCTTCACTTCGGGTTTTGATGGAAGTTGGCCTAGAGTAAGCATAATGGGTTAGAGCTCGTTATGAACAGTTGAATCTCATCGAGGAGAAAAGATTGAAAGCAATTTGTCATGGGCAGTTGTATCAGAAAAGGATGATTCAAGCCCACAACATGAAGGTTCGTCCTAGGCAGTTCCGAGAAGTGGAGTTGGTACTGAGAAAAGTTCTCCCTATAGTGAAGGACCCAAGAAGAAAATGGGCTCCGAATTGGGAAGGACCTTACGTGGTAAAGAGAGCTTTTCTTGGAGGAGCATTGATTCTAACTCGGATGGACGGAGATGATTTTAGACATCCCGTGAATGCTGATGAACTGAAGAAGTATTATGCTTGAAAAAAAAAAAGTGGGATGCTGTGCACATGGAAATTCGAATGATTCCAAGTGTAAGAATAGAAATTCTATATATCTATCTCATCTGAGAATTGCTTTTCAAAGAAAATATTCATGCGTGATATGATGAATGGCCATCTTTCATATTCCTTTCACTAAGAAAAAATTATCCTTAGTCACCCCTTTGAGCCTTATGAATTATTTCTTTCTTTAAACTTTGATCAAGGATCACCCTCTATACTGGAGGGCAAATGTGAGGAAAGATAATAAAAAATCATGGCAAAAAGAAAGCCATCAGAAAATGTGGCAAATGAAAGCCAACAAAAAAAAAAATAAGAAGAAAAAGAAGAAAAGAAAGTCCAAAAAGGGACAAATGTTTCAAGAATGATTTCTCCTCAGGAAGTGATCCTTGATCCAATCACCCTTAAACACATTTTGGGCCTATTTATCCTTTCTCTCTAAACCTAAACCTTGGCCTACATTACATGCTTTAAAAGTCCATTTTGATCAAGCATGGATATTTATTTTGAAAGGTTATTCTTAGAATTCATCCCATCTTTTGAATTGATATTTTTACCTTGAAAGCATTTAGAATTCTCAGATGTATGGTAGAATACAAAAAAATGAAAATGAAAAAAGAATGTAAAAGGAGAGGTTTAAGCCGAAAACCCGCAAAGGGCGACTTGATACCGAATAGGGGACACTTGAGTTGAAAACCTGCAAAAGGTGGCTCAAGTACTAATCAAAGTTTGAATCAATGCTCCATGTAAAGGGGGAGAAAGTATCTGACAATCAGAGGAAAGGGGAACAACTCAGTCTGATGTAACTACAGAAGCTAAGAGGTTACCCAAGTGAATTGCTCGTTCAAGAGAAATTTCAGATGGTTTGAAAAGGGAGAGGTCCAAGATATTCCGCATCCAGGGCATCTACAGCCTATAACCTTACATTTGTTTCTTTTATCCTTGATCCTTGATAATTATTATTTTAAAAACATTTCTTGCAATAAATTATTGTTATCCTTTTCATAACAATTTTTGCTTAATTCATATTTTCTTTCATATACTTTTGAGATGAATTATGATTGTTATTAAATTGAATGATGATTAGTAATAAAAATCTTTAAATAAAGGGATTTCAAAGTATTACTAAGGAATAGATTTAAATCTTGGGAAAGGTTTGGAAAGTTCACCAAGAAAAGAAAATAGTGAACGTGGTGGAAACTCCATCACGAAGTCAGAAAATCTGTGAACTTCAGCGAAAGACAGAAACTGAAACTGTTTGACAAGATATCTTGAGTGAAGAATTCCTTAAGTGGGGCATCAATGAATAATTGAAGACTCTGTCATGAAGTCAGATAATCTGTGAACCTCAAAGAAACCATGGATTAGAAATCATGGCACAATCATTTGATTGCATTTATTTTTAGGAAACATACAAGCATTTGCAAAGCATGACATTCTCATCATTGCATTTAGCTAGCAGTGCAGAAATCAGGAAAACTTGGACTTCCCCAAAGAAAACTCGTTTTGCTTCTCAAAAGATTCAAACTCCGAGACCGCCATTGAGGTATTTCCTTCTGTTTTAAATCAAAATTCATTTTGTTTATCAGACGAGTCGAGCCTTGAGACTGTCATCAAAGTATTTTTCAAATCATAGTTTTAAAGACCTTCGGGCATCAGTTTTAAAGACCTTCGGGCACCAATTTTAAAGACCTTCGGGCACCAGTTTTAAATACCTTCGGGCATTATTTTTAAAGACCTTCGGGCACCAGTTTTAAAGACCTTCGGGCACCAATTTTAAAGCCCTTCGGGCACCAATTTTAAAGACCTTCGGGTACCAGTTTTAAAGACCTTCGGGCACCAATTTTAAAGACCTTCGGGCACCAATTTTAAAGACCTCCGGGCATCAGTTTTAAAGACCTCCGGGCACTATTTCAAAGATCTTCGGGTACCATTTTTTAAGACCTTCTGGCACTATTCTTAAGACCTTCGGCATAATTTCTTCTTTTGAAAATCGAATCTGTTTCCTTAAGACAGGTCGAGCCTTGATTAGTCAGGGAATTCAATTTAAGGACAAATCTTCAACTTACAGCTTTTTCAAAAAAAAAAAAAAGACGATGAAAAAATGATAGAAGAATGAAAAAAAAAACCCTTTCCTTTTCTTTCACATGTGATTTCACTGACCGTACAAAATTAGTGTTTGTTTATCTTTGCCTGATTCCTGATTCTCAGCAATAGCCAAAGAGGGGCAGCTGTAGACGCCTAATTTTGTTCGGACCATTAAAACAGGTATGTTTTCTTCCTAAATTGAGGTTTCAGAATGTAAAACGACTTTTTTTCATCCTGCAGGTGGTACTCTAAGACTTAGTTTAAGAGGGCAAGCATAAAAAGTCAAACTTGAAAAAAGTCAACCCAAAAAAGTCAACCCCAGAAAGTCAATTACTGAAAAAATCAACCCACTTTCAAAATCAAGATTTTAAGTTCAATTGAAAAATGGTGAAAGAATTTTGATAATCCGAGGTCTACATCGAAAGATATGGAGTTCGAAAGTTGGGATTTGGAGATTCAGTAGAAAAGAAACCCTAATCCGAGAAATTTGGGGAAAAATGCTTAAACAATCAAATTGGTCAAAATTGAATGTTCCAAATGAAAGATAAGCACTGACTACGGGTAATGGAGAAGCCACTTGCAAGAAAAATCGAAAGAAAAGTCAATCCAGGAGAAAATCGAGAATTAGGGTTTTTGGTGGATTTCGGTGAAATCGGGAAGAATCATAGAAATGGTCCGACTTTGTAAGACCAAAGCCCCCAATGGATGAGGAATGATTAAAAAAGGATAGCCCAAACTCAGCTTGAAGAAAAATTTGAAAATCTGACTTGTTTTGAGCAAAACCTGGTTTCGGAGGCAAAAGGGCAAAATTGGAAAAAATAGCAAATGAACTCCAAAAATTTTAAAAATTTGCAAATCTCATTTTTAAATCATTTTAAAGAGATTGGAGAAAGAAATCTTGATTTAGAGTTTGTTTGCAAAATGGCCAAATCTCGGGCTTCTTATGTAGTAATTCAAAAAGGAAAATCCCGAAAAAATAGCAAATAAACTCCAAATCTTCTGAAATTTGAAAGAAAGATATTCCTTTATTAATGATAATTGATGATATTCCCTCTAGCAAACCCGGTAGAGAACTCATGAATTATTTTAACTCAGGAATATCTTTATTTTTTTTATTGAAAAATCATTATCTTTTTGAGAACATTTTAAAAGATATGAATATGTATATGCATAACATAAATAAAATGACATAGCAAAATCTAAATAATATAATGCATCCTATATGATATAATATAATTTAAATGCCTTAGCATATTCTAAATAAAATTAAATGTCCTAAATTATATGACATATTCTAAATGAAATGAAATGTCCTAGGTAACATAATATATTCTATATGAAATAAAATAACCTGGGTAACATAATATATTCTATATGAAATGACATAATTTAAATGAAATGACAAATATGGATGATATGGCATATAATCTAAATGACATGGAATATAAAATAATACTATCATATAATATGCATGAAAATAAAAATGAAAATAATAATGCATGAACATAGTATATGCTAAATAATATAACAACAACAAAAATAATTAAATAAAAAGCATAGGATATCATGAAATATTCCAAATCATATAATAAATGATATAACATAACTCAAAATCATAACAATATCATAGAAATTATCATAGAAAAAATCACATATTATATAAATGCATGAATATGAAAAATGCAATGCATGAAAATGTATTTTTTTCTTTAATTAAGGAAATCCGTATATCTAAAAAGATATCCGGCTACCTCAGGAAAATATGTCAAATTAAATATTCTAAAACCAAAATACTTTGTGATTGTTTGAAAACAATTTTGAAAAGCTTGAATTAAAAATAAAAACTGGGCTAAATCTTTCTCAAAATGGCTGTAATTTCCTAAGTTTAAAATCCCGGACTTGACCACCCTTAACCCGAGACTTAAAAAATCATTTTTAGAGTTTAAAAAGGCTTAGAAACTACCCTAAGTCAGTATCTAACCTTCCTAATCAGCCCCCTCTAAGTAACTTAACCAAAATAGAAAAATGATTTTCCTCCAAATTCAATTCTAACTCCACTGTCCAGTTTTAAGCCACGATTTTTTACCCTATTTTTAAAAATTCAAAAAAATTCTAAAAAAAATACTTGAGACTTAGGACATGTAAAAATACACAGGAAAACATCAGCTTAATTTTCTGATCAAAGATGAATGCCCTAAAGAAAAAGGAAATAATTTTAGCTTGACAATTTCATTTGTGCATTGTTGGTCATTAAAGGTGACACATACATCTTCGAAGTCTTTTAGAAACACGTAAGCACTTTTCGATTCTAACCCATGGAAATTTGGAAGCAAAGCTATCATACCTGGTTTGAAACGAAAGTTGTTTGCATTGAGAGGAAAAATAAAACAAGAGGGTGATGAGCTTCGAGTTGGTTGCAAGTAGTCACGCATGGTGCGTACTTGTCTGTTCTCATCTTCAGCATGAACACTTTCATTGTCAGCCATGGTAGGAATTGTATTAGAAAGATTACCTGAAAAAGTTTCACAATAAAATCTAACTAAACGACGAGATCTAAAATCACGTCGCCAAACAAGCATAAAACAAAGTTAATATACAGATTAGGCGGTATAACCAGCCAACAAACATAAAACAAAGTTAATTTACAATATAAATATAAATATATAGAAAATTAGGCGGTATTACCAGCCAATAAAAATAAATATAGGCGGTATAACCAGCCAATAAAAATAAATATACTTATAAACTTATATACTTAGTATTGCTTCCCCGGCAACGGCGCCAAAAACTTGATGGTGACTCAATTAAGAGTTGTAAACCCAAGTGCAGGTTATGTTCAAGTAATAAATTCTCGGGTGTCCGAGGTCGAACCATAGGGAAGTGAATTAGTAAGTATAAGTTTATAAATATATAAGAAAAAGAAAGTAAACAAGATATTAGGGAATCAACAACAAAACATAAAAGAAATTAAACAAAATATAAAAAACAATAAGAAAAGATGTTGAGGTTAGAGAATCCACTCTTGGTGTTATGCTAAGATTAATCTTGTTTTATTACACAATTGAAATCCACACATAAGGGAGGTTCCAATCGGAAGGTTTAGCAATTCAGTCCAAATTGTCCAACGTCCATAGCATATGATATTATGTTCATTTGGTGTCCTCAAAACTCACAAAAAGAGTCCAAGCATTCCTTATGCCAAGGTATATGTCTACAACAAATAAAGGTTATGAAACCAAGCATTTACTGTGCCATTTTCATTGTCAATAATGAATCAAGATCCCTACTTTGCAAGTATGATTTTAAACCAAAAGAAAATATTATCAATACTAAATGATGATTTATTTTAGCTCATGTTTAAGAGACTAACCTTAGCATTTACCAAAAGCTTCACCTCATCACCTCAACAATATGATTAGCAACACATACTAAAAATGAAAAGAAATGTAAGAAGCATAAGTAAATAAAGAAAAAGAAAACTAGAGAAAGAAAAAAAGAAGAAGACTTAGAGAATTTTATTACAATGGCTAATATCCTACCAATGTATAATGTATCCCAATACTCATCCAAGGCCCTCTATTTATACACATTTTGGAGGGCTAAATGACAAGAGACAAGCTTTACAAATTTCAAAGGTAGGTATAATAGGTGGGTGCATTTTTCTAACAATTTTCGTCATATTGTATGACAATTCTGATCAGCCAGTTTGATGGTCGATTTTGTCAATGTTGGAGGCTCGATCTGATAAAATTGTCTTCTAGACAAATATACCCCTATCAGTTACGGATCCATAGCCGTTGAAATCAGCTCATTTGCTGATGTGGATAAGAATATATGGGCAAAAAACGAAAACAGGTCAGCACAGACGTCATTGCACATCAGCCAACTTGATGGTCGATTTCGCTAGGGAAAACGACTCCGTTTCAAGAAGTGTATAACATGAAAAAGATAGATATGCCTCTTAGCTTTGCACGGCTACAAATTTCAGCCTTATTGCTTCAGTGAAACTCGAGATATAGCTGATATGGCAAAAGGTATCGGAACTGGAACTGAATTGGATTTGCCCTTAATTCTTAGTAATCTGAAATCACTCAAAGAAACTTGTGAAAAACACCAAATTACATAAAAATATAAAAGATCATAAACACAATTAGACTAAACAATAATAACTCGTATTTGACACAAAATAATAATAAAACATAACTAAAAACTATATAATTATACGAGTTATCACTTATCAATTTTGGGTGATTCAAAAACCAAAATTCTCATATTGAAGTATAGTTTCTAAGAAAAATATAAAAAAAAATACAAAACTAGCTGTCCCGAACCCAGAAAATCCGAACAGCAAGCATGCTCAACTTCCCCTGTTTTGCTTTTTCTTCCCATTTTCTTGTTCATGCTTTCAAATCCTTTTAATTCTTACCAAAGGTGAGTAAAACTCATACTTAATAGGTGGATTTTAGACCTTAACATGTTTATGGAGATAAGACCTTAGCATGCTCAAGTAGAATATCTAAAGAAAAGAAAGGATTTATCAAGAAACTAACCTTGGATGTGATTGTTGTTGAGATTTTGGTGGAATTGTTTGAAGAGAATTTTGAGAGAGAGAGAGGATAGGAGAGCCGGCTGCTACTTGGGAGAGGAAGAAATTTTCTAGAGTTTTCAAGAGATAAAATAAACTTAAGAGATATTTTTAAATTTTTGGTATAATTGCACATTGGTCATTCAACTTTTTATAAATAACCATTAAGCCCCTAAACTTTTTAATTTGTTCAATTTGATCCTTTCTTCTTTTATTTCCTTCACTTATAACTTCTTACCAATTTCCAAGTTTGTCCTTAAAATTTTCGGGATTTAACTTTACATGATTATACGTAACCTCGGTTGTTACAACTTCCCCCTTTAGAAAAATTTCATCCTCGAAATTAATTACCAACTTGATTGAACAAGTGAGAATATTGAGTCCGCATATCTTCCTCCCTTTCCCATGTAGCTTCTTCATTAGAATGATTCCTCCAAAGAACTTTCAATAATGGAATAGTCTTAGTCCTTAGAGCTTGGTCTTTTCTATCCAAAATCTCAACTGGTTGCTCTTCATAAGTTAAATTTTCCTCAATTTCCATAGGCAAGTCCTTCAATATATGTGAAGAATCAAAAATGTACTTTCAGAGCATAGAAACATGGAACACATTATGAATTCATGACAATTCTTCCGATAAGGCCAATCTATAAGCAACTGGGCCAATCAGTTCAATGATCTGATACGGCCCTATATATCGAGGACCCAACTTTCCTCGTCTTCCAAACCGGATTACTCCCTTCCAAGGAGTCACTTTCAAAAGCACCATATCACCAACTTCAAACTCTAAATCTTTTCTTCAATTATCTACATAGCTCTTTTGTTGATCTTGAGCTATTTTTATCTTTTCCCGGATTACCTTAACTTTGTCTACAGTCATCATAACAATTTCTAGACCTAGTAATTTCCTTTCATCTGTATCATCCCAACACACCGGAGTTCTACACTTCCTTCCATACAAAGCTTCAATTGGAGCCATGTCGATGCTGGACTGATAACTATTGTTATATGCAAACTCTGCTAGAGGCAAATGCTCATCCCAGTATCCTTTGAGTTCTATAATACAAGATCTGAGCATATCTTCCAGAATTTGAATTGTCCGTTCAGATTGTCCATCCGTCTGGGGATGAAAAGCGGTACTGAACTTGAGTTTAGTGCCCATAGCATTCTGTAAACTTAGTCAAAATCGAGATGTGAATCAGGGGTCTCGATCAGATACAATCGATGCTGGGGCACCATGCAACCTAACAATTTCATTCACATAAAGTTTAGCCAGTCTTTCCATGGAAAAAGCCTTTTTGATTGTCAAAAAGTGAGCTGATTTTGTTAAACGATCAACAATCACCCAAATGCTGTCATAACCAGATTGCATTCTTGGCAATCCCGAAATGAAATCCATAGCAATATCTTCCCATTTCCATTGAGGAATAGGTAAGGGGTTCAATTTCCCTGAAGGTTTTTGATGCTCAGCTTTAATTTGTTGGCATACCAAGCATCTAGAAACAAACTCAGCTATGTCCCGTTTCTTACCTTGCCACCAAAAATGTTCTCTTAAGGTTCGATACATCTTCACACTACCGGGATGTAACGCGTATGGTGCATTATGAGCTTCCTCCAAAATCACCTTCCGGAGTTCTTCATCCTGAGGCACACAAAGCCTATTTTTCATTATCAGTACATCATCATCCTTTATTTGAAAGTCAGTCCTTACACCATCCCTTACTTCTTGCTTTAACTGTACCAGCATAGGGTCATTATTCTGTGCTTCACGTATCCAATTAGTATGAATTGGTTTAACCTTCAAGTGGGCTATTAGGAGATCATTCTCATCAATCATCAATTCTAAAGGTAAAAACTTCAACTCATTTTGTAAGGGTTTCTGAATCGCTTGGATATGAGCAAGAGAACTAGAAGACTTTCTACTAAGAGCATCGGCCACTACATTGGCCTTTCCTGGGTGGTAGTCAATTACACAGTCATAATCTTATATCAATTCCAACCATCTCCTTTGCCTCAAATTTAGTTCCTTCTGATCCATCAGATATATCAGACTCTTATGATCAATGTAGATTGTATATTTTTCTCTAAATAAATAATGCCTCCAAATTTTTATTGCAAACACCACTGCCGCCAACTCTAAATTGTGAGTGGGATAGTTCTGCTCATGCTATTTCAGTTGTCGAGAAGCATAAGCTATCACCTTCCCATGTTGCTTTGATACGCAACCCAAACCTCGCGTCGAGGCATCACTGTATACCACAAAGCTTCCAGTCCCTGATGGTAATGTAAGAACTGGTGCTGTGGTCAATCTACTCTTGAGCTCTTGGAAAGCTTGCTAACATTCATCAGTCTACTCAAACTTAGCATGCTTCCTTGTTAGTTTTGACAAAGGAGAGGCAATCATGGAAAATCCTTCTACGAATCTTCGATAGTACCCTGCCAATCCGAGAAAGCTTCTAACTTCTGTGACATTCGTGGGTCTTTCCCAAGCAACTACAGCTTCTATATTTTGTGGATCCACAAAAATCCCTTCCTTAGATACTACGTGACCAAGGAATGCTACTTTGTCCAGCCAGAATTCACACATGGAAAATTTAGCATAAAGTTGCTTTTCACGCATAGTTTGGAGCACCGTTCTCAAATGGTTTACATGATCATCCTTATTTCTGGAATAAACTAGGATGTCATTGATGAACACAATAACAAACTTATCTAAGTAGGGTCGAAACACCCTATTCATCAAATCCATAAAGACTGCAGGTGCATTAGTTAGCCCAAAAGGCATAACTAAAAATTCATAATGACCATATCGAGTTCTAAAAGCAGTCTTTGGAATATCAGATTCTTTGATCTTCAATTGATGATAACCCGATCTTAGGTCTATTTTGGAGAACACACTTGCACCTTGCAACTGATCAAACAAGTCATAAATCCTTGGCAAAGGATATTTATTCTTAATGCTGACCTTTTCAGTTGCCGGTAGTCGATACACAATTGTAAAGATCCATCTTTTTTCTTTACAAATAAAATCGGTGCTCCCCACGGTGAAGTACAAGGCCGAATGAAACCTCTGTCAACTAGGTCTTGCAACTGCACTTTCAATTCCTTTAGCTCCGAAGGTGCCATTCTATAAGGTGCCTGAGAAATAGGAGTACTTCCAGGGATTAAGTCGATAGTAAACTCTAATTCCCTGTCAGGAGGTAAACCGACCAATTTTTCAGGGAAGATCTCAGGAAACTCTTTGACCACAGGTATAGTTTCCAACTTTGCCTCATGTATGTCCTTGTTAATCACATAAGCAAGGTAAGCAGAATACCCTTTCTGCAAGTATCTATTGGCTGCCATCTTGGAGATAAGGCAAGAATGTAAAACTTTCCTTTCTCTTTGAAAGGTAAACTCCAAGTCTCCCGACTTCTTAAGAGTCACAGTTTTGAAAAAACAATATATCACAGCATTCTGTTTAGACAACCAATCCATTCCCAAAATCACATCAAAAGCATACATTCCTAATGGAAACAAATTAACTGGTAATTCATGCTCCTGAACCATAACGGTACAATCCGGATAAACCACATCAATTTTCAAAATTTCTCCTACTGAGGTACTAACGACCATAGAGATGTCTAACCTCCTAGACTCTCTACTTAAAAGCATGATATATGAATTAGCAACAAAAGAATGAGTTGCACCCGAATCTACTAAGATCCTAGCATTTGCCTTAGAAATTGGGAGAGTACCTGTAACCACTTCAGGAGTAGCTTGAGCCTGTTGTTGGGTCATAGCATGAATTCTAGCTGCAGTTCGAGGTCTACCAGGCTGTCCACTCTATCGAGGGCCAGTACATGAACCAACTTGAGATTGTGCCCCAATTCTATCTCTAACTGCTGTCGGCTGAGGTGCAGCAGTAGGTTGGGTCCTTTCCCTTTGACCCACTGATAACTGACTAGTAACTCCCTTGTTCTCCAGCTTGGGACAATCCCGTTTCATGTGTCACTGTTCTTTGTAGTAACAACACATACCCTGTAGTCTCCAACATTCACCAAGGTGATTCCTTCCACAATGGGGACACTGAGGATAAGTCAATGTACGAGGTCCTCCTGACCTCCCAGGTAGTAATCTAGTCGCTATTGAGGTCCGATGATAAATCTGCTAGAAGAACCACTAATAGGTTTTCTGTCTAATCCCTCTTGAAATCTCGAGGGTTTGTAACCACTCACACTGCTTTCTACATAACTTTTCTTAGGCCTCACATCCTCACTGGAGGACTGCCTTTTTCTTTTTCTTTTTCTGAACTTCTCTTCTCTATCTTTCATTTCTTTCAGATTCTGTCCAGCTTTCATTGCCATGTTAACCCATTTATTAAAGTTATCTGTATCCAGAGTCATCAACCTATCTTGAATACTAACATGTAGCCCATCTTGGAATTTATTGCATCTGTCAGCATCGTTGGCTACTACCGACGGAGCAAATTCTGATAGTTCGCTAAATTTTTGCTCATACTCTGCTACTGACATACTAGCCTATTATAAATTCATAAACTCAGTACATTTCTTTTCCCGCAAGGCCCGAGAATAGTATTTTCTTCAAACTCTCTTCGAAAGTCTGCCCAGGTTATGGCAGGACGTCCAGCATACCTCTGCACTGTAGTTTTCCACTATGTGTGTGCATGATCCTACAAAAATTTCACCACACATGGTAACCTCATAGGCTCGGGAATATGAAGAGTAATGGAAGTAGTCTCAATTTTTTATAGCCATGACTAGGCTAAATCTGATTCCTAAGATCCCGTGAAAATCTTACAACCCATATTCTTCAGATCTTTACAGTAATCAACTATCCCCTTTTCAGCAGGGGCAGTCAAAGCGGAAATTACTCTTCCCAAGGCCGCAACTGCCTCAGCTAAATTAAGATCAGCTACTGGGGGTGCTGCTGAGGGTGCAGCAACAAAAGATGAACGAGCAGCTGAAGCTTTTTCTCCAATTTGCTCATCATATTCTCATTTCTATTCCTATCCCTATTTTGGGGTAGGGGATTGATTCTAGGCCTTCCTCTTCGACGTGGTGGCATCGTGTCTGATTTCCTGCACAAGTGACAATATTTTTAATACTTCAACAAACAGTTTCTAAGTCTACAGGACCTATAACCTTGTTCTGATACCAAATTGAAACACCCTGTTCGGATAATCTACCTAAAATCCGACAGAGTTTCCTTCCTATCTCAACTATAACCCTCCTGCAAATAACACTCAATTCAGATCCTTAACCAGCAATATTTCTCAATACTATTATCACATATATCCATGCATATTCAAAAATTATCCATGATCAATTTATGCTCAAGTCAAAACATATTGATCTATTATCTCATATCTTCAAATATATATAATATATCCAAAAGTAAACCTATCTCAGCAAGGTTTACTAGATAAAAACATCAAGAGATCAAATCTTCTAGAAATTTAGATATGATGCCCACCACGTCAATATACTCTTGAAGCGGAGAGTAGAGGAAGAAAACAATCCCGACACCTAACTGTGTCCTAAAAATGAGAAATAAGAAGAGGTGAGATATATGAATATCTCAATGAGTAGACAACATTTAAAGCGTGTGAAAACTATAATGGTAACCTGTAAAGCATAATTGACATTTTCAAAATAAATAATAGTAAAACCATAATGAGTAATTCAAAGATGTAGCGAAGTTTTCAAATGTATAATAATATTAAAATATTAAATCAATGTATAAAATCTGTAAAGTAAATCAAGTTACGTATAGTTGGGCTCCAACTTACTGTCTTGCATAAGAATACATTCATGAAATAACCAGGCAATATCCATGTAGGCATACTAGTAGCCGGCCCCAAAGGCCAATACCACCATAGGACGCCCCAAAGGCATATGTGTCGCTATGATGTGCCCCCAAAAGGCTAATATAAAGGGATAGGGACTCTGGAGGTGGCTCCCACCACAAAGGCATAGCACGCAGCTCCCATACCCCAGTCTAATATCACGGAATCGGGACTCTGGAGGTGGCTCCCGCCACAAAGGCGTAGCACGTAGCTCCCGTATTCCGATCAAGGGTATACTCTAATACATTAAGTCAGGTGCAGCCAAAACCATGTAGGTCAAATTCTATATATAATCATGTTTCATGAATCAACCAACTTGCTCGATATAATATTTCTTGAAATAAATGTACTTTAATAACAAATCAATTCATATGATTATATATCGCATACACCTTTAATACGTAAAATAAATATCATGCTAAAAAAATATATATAATTATAATTAAAGAAATTTCAAATAACTATAATGGTCGTCTACTCACAATCCTTGAGATGATCTCACTGTATACCTCGATCTAAAACTTAGGGATCCACAAGTGACGTCGGATCTACGTGGCCTAGAGATTAACAATAATTAGTATCTATACATGCTCAAAGCATTAGACAATTATGAAAGCAACTTAAGTCCCATTAATCTACCCCATAGTCAATACTAATTTCTCATACTCAAAACAACATATCCTTAATTTTTAATATCATTTCCATAATCATTTTCTCTATAATTCAACTCCATATTCATGTCCTTATCAAACTCCTTTCTAGTACTCCATGCAGAGATTTTCATAATCCATAACCATCATTTAGTACTATATTTCTCTTAAGCAATAAATTTCTTACTATCAAGTTAGATTAGAAAATCATAACTTGAGTTTGGTAAGGAATTTTGAAGTGATTACAATTGTCTTATTTCAATAAATAAGTCTACTTTATGAAGAAAATAACTAACTTAGACAATTAGAACAAAATCTTGATCAGATTTGATAAATCTCGAAACCATGCCGAAATAGGGGTCAACACAGAACAGCCAAATTCACCAAATTTTATCTTTTTAACCGCTTATCGGTTTTGGGTGATTTAAAAATAAAAATTCTAATATTGAAGTCCGGTTTCTAGGAAAAATATAAAAAAATACAAATCCAGCTTTGCCGAACCCAGAAAATCCGAACAGCAAGCATGCTCAACTTCCCCTGTTTTGCTTTTTCTTCCCATTTTCTTGTTCATGCTTTCAAATCCTTTTAATTTTTACCAAAGGTGAGTAAAACTCATACTTAATAGATGGATTTCAGACCTTAACATGTTTATGGAGCTAAGATCTTAGCATGCTCAAGTAGAATATCTAAAGAAAAGGAAGGATTTATCAAGAAACTAACCTTGGATGTGATTGTTGTTGAGATTTTGGTGGAATTGTTTGAAGAGAATTTTGAGAGAGAGAGAGGATAGGAGAGCCGGCTGCTACTTGGAAGAGCAAGAAATTTTCTAGAGTTTTCAAGAGATAAAATAAACTTAAGAGATATTTTTAAATTTTTGGTATAATTGCACATTGATCCTTCAACTTTTTATAAATAACCATTAAGCCCCTAAACTTTTTAATTTGTTCAATTTGATCATTTCTTCTTTTATTTCCTTCACTTATAACTTCTTACCAATTTCCAAGTTTGTCCTTAAAATTTTCGGGATTTAACTTTACATGATTATACGTAACCTCGGTTGTTACATTTTGTGAGTCTTAAATATTTTTACTTTGATTTTTAAATGATTTTATCAAAGGGAAAAATGTATTTTGGCAAAACAGTTTTTTCAGCTAGTACTCGTACTTTCTCGATTTTTCTGAGCATTCATCTTTAATCAGAAAATTAAGCCGATTTTTTACCGTGTAGTTTTACATGTCCTAAGTCTCCAATATTTTTTTTTTAGATTTTTTAGGATTTTGAAGAAAACGATAAAAAATCATGGCTTAAAACTGGACAGTGGAGTCATAATTGAATTTAAGGGAAAATCATTTTTCTGTTTTGGTTAATTTACTTAGAGGGGGCTGATTTGGAAGTTTAGCTACTGACTTAGGGTAATTTCTAAGCTTTTTTTAAACTCTAAAAATGATATTTTTTAAGTATCGAGTTAAGGGTGGTCAAGTCCGGGATTTTAAACTTAGGAAATTAGAGCCATTTAAAAAAGGGTTTAGCTAAGTTTTTATTTTTAATCTAAGCTTTTCAAAATTGTTTTCAAACAATCACAAAGTATTTTGGTTTTAGAATATTTAATTTGACATATTTTTTCTAAGGTAGTCGGATATCTTTTTAGATATACGGATTTCCTCAATTAAAGGAAAAAATACATTTTCATGCATTGCATTTTCCATATTCATGCATTTTATATCATATGTGATTTCGCTATGATAATTCCTATGGTATTGTTATTATTTTGATTTATATTTTTTGATGTTATATTTTTTATTACATGGTTTTGAATATTTCATGATATCCTATGTTTTTTTTTTATTTAGTTATTTTTTTTAACATATTATTTAGCATATACTATGTTCATGCATTATTATTTTTATTTTTCATGCATATTATATGATAGCATTATTTTATATCCAATGTCATTTAAATTATATGCTATATCATTCATATTTGCTATGTCATTTAAATTATTTCCTTTCATATAAAATATGTTCTATTACATAGGTCATTTCATTTCATGTAGAATATATTATATTACCTAGGTCATCTCATTTCATTTAGGATATATTATGTCATTTAGGATTTTTTATTTCATTTAGAGTATATCATATGACTTAGGATATTACATTTGATATAGAATATATTATGTTACCTAGGTCATTTCATTTCATTTCATTTAGAATACATCATATAACTTAGGATATTTCATTTCATTTAGAATATGCTAAGACATTTAAATTACATCATATCATTTAGGTTGCATTATATTATTTAGATTTTGCTATGTCATCTTAATAATGTCATACATATTCATATTTTTTTTTAAATGTTTTCAAAAAGGTAATGATTTTCAATAAAATAAAGATATTCCCGAGTTAAAATAATTCATGAGTTCTCTGCTGGGTTTGCTGGGGAGGATATCATCAATTATCATTAATAACGGAATATCTTCTTTAAAATGAGAATGATTCGAAAAGTTTTCCAAACTAATAAAAATTTCTATATTTTGCCACGTTTGTTGGGGAATATAGGAAAATTTTGGATTTATAAATTCCGGATCATTTTCAATTAAAAATGGAATTATTTTTCTTTAAATTGGGAATTAACTTGAAATGCTAAATTTAAATCCAAGTTTTTATCGATACTTGAGATAACACATGATTAATAAGGTACCGTTTTATACGGGCGTTGTGGGGGTGCTAATCTTTCCCCACACGTAACCGAGTCCCGAACCCGTTTCTTTGATTTCTCTAGTTTTAAAACACAGACTTGAAATTGGTTTTAAAAATGTTTTAATTAATTTTAAAATATTTTATAAAACTGGTTTTAATAGGTGGCCGATCACACCTAGCTAAAAAAGATTGGTGGCGACTCCATGTCTTTTTTAAGGCCATTTTCAAAACCTTTATTTTTCTAGAGGAATTAAGTCGACTTTTCCTCTTTTTTTTAATGTCACGCTTAACGAATAATAAAATCTTGCGATGAGACTTGCTATTTTTTAGGTTGCGACAGCTTGGTGACTCCACTGGGGACTATTAGAGAGTCAGGCCTAGAATTAGTCGTGTGTTATCAAAGTCTCGGTTTTGGTTGGTTTAATTGGTATTTAATTTTTTTTCCCGTATTTTTTTTAATAAAGAGAATTTTGAAAATAATAAAATGTTTTTAAATATGTTCATACTCATGTGCATGCATTTTATTATTGTTCTCTAGTTATTTAAGGTTGTATATTATAATTGCTTGTTGGTTAATGCGTTACACTATTCTTGATTATTCTTTTAATAAATTGTTAGGGCATTTAGAATAAGGTTTGTAGAATAAGTGGTGAAAGGTTTGTTATTTCTCCTCACACACTACACGTGCATTTGCATATCATGAGCCCTATACCCGGGTTTCGTCCTTTTAGGTGGGATCAAAGTAACTAAGCTTTTGTGATTAACAATCTGCATGGGCTAGTGAAACACTTTTGGAGTACTAAATTACCTAAGCCTTCGTGATTAACAATCCGCATGGGCTAGGGAAATATACTCTAACGAATTGGACCCGCTTTTATCGGGTGCCTTACTAGCCTTCATCGACGATAGTGAGGAGTAATTCGGGGCCTTTATAACCGATTCACCCTCATATAGTGAACCTAGGCAAAGCCATGCCGGATTTTCGTTAGATGCACCGAAGTTAGGAACACTTGGAGGAATGCTTCTGATCTTTTACCATGTATCTCTACATTCTGAATAAGCATGGCAGATCGGGCAACGATGTACGTACATCGCCCATAAAAAGTTTAATACCCCGTCCCAAAGGCATCGTGATGCCTAACTGAGTCGATACTGTTAGGGCAAGTGTTCCTAAACTTTTTAAAATTGAGAATATCAAAACATTCTTTTTCAAACAGTTTTGCATTTTGCACATTTCATGCATGTGTGAATAGAGCATGTACAATGGTTGTATTTTGATCTCATTCTTTGCAATAAACAGTTGGTAATCTCATTTGATGATTTCATAAACATTCATTGGTTGAATAAGAATTGTAGACCGGTAGTGTTTAATGAACATTTGGACATTGTGCCATAATAGGATCCACTATCCCGAAATTCTTTTGAAAATAATATGATTGGTTTTTCATAGAGAAAACATGTTTCAAAAAATCATAGACTAAATTTAGAGGCAAATCTTGCATAATGAGATTTTTGAATATTCAAAATTTGGTCCCACCAATTTCGTGTAGTCATTGATTTCTTTGTATATACCTTGGTGTTAATTCATTTATTCTTTGCATGTATCATTTTGACATCATGTTATAGTCCTAATATGCATGGTCATTCATTGTAGAATACATTTGTGATATACATGGCCATTCTTTGTTTATACCCTTGTGTAAATTTATGAATTCTTTAAATATGTCATATGGACATCATGTTAGCATGCATGCTCATTCATTGAAAAATACATTCATGACACACATGGTCATTATCTGTATATATCCATGCATCAATTTATTTATTCTTTACATGCACCAAGTTAGCATCAGGGTGCATTCATGCATTCATAATCAGCATGATTTTTCTGTATATAACCATGCATTAATTTGCTTATTCTTTACATGCATCATGTTGGCATCAGGTTGCATTCATAGTCAGCATGATTTTTTTTGTATATACCCATGTATCAATTTATTTATTCTTTACATGCACCAAGTTGGCATCGGGTTGCATTCATGACAAACACAGTCAGCATGATTTCTCTGTATATGTTCATGCATTAATTTGTTCATTCTTTACATACATCAGGTCGCATTCATGGCATACATAATTATCATGAGTTCTCCGTATATGCTCTCGCATTAATTTGTCATATTGGCATCAGGTTGCATTCATGACATACATGGTCAGCATGATTTTCTTTGTATATACTCTGTGTCAATCATTTATTGTTTACATGCATCATATTTGACATCGTGTTGCATTCATAGTGTATATGATCATTCATTGGGAAATACACTGAAATGTACATGGCCATTCATTGCATATATCCATGCATTGATTTTTCTTATTCTTTAAAAGCATCATGTTAGCATCGTGTTGCATTTATAACATACATGGTCAACATGTTTCCACTATATATGACTATACATCACTTTGTTTATTTTTCACATGTATCAAATTGCATTCATGACATTCATAGCTCATTCATCATGAAACACATTAATAAGATGAAATAGAAATTGGCTTAGCTTTAAAGAGCTTTCTTCGTCAGCTAAAAGCTATGACCCCAACAGCAAGTGCGAGTATCACATTGGGGCAATTGGGCATTCGACTAAAAAATACAGACAACTTAAGGAAAGAATTGAAGGTCTTGTCCACGATGGCATTTTGATTCCAGAGCTTATCGAACATTGGAAATCTGTTTTACCATAGATTGATTTCCTCTTGAAGAATTTTGAGGATAAGAATTGTTATCTTTGAAAGAATGTCAAAAGGAGCATGCTGATGCTTATATTTCTATACACTTTGAATTTAAATGTTTTGTGTTCATTTTATTTTAGCAATAAATTTGAATTTGCAAAAACAAATAAAACTTTGAGAAAATTTATGGTAAACAATAAATAAGTGGTTTCCACATGAAATAACAAACAATCTTGAGAATATTGATGATCATTGTTAGCAATGACCCAATACTTTCCCTCTCTCTTTTGGGTTTTCCTACACTTAAATCCCTTGAATCATGACCACTGGAAAGACCTAATGCTTCAAGAAATATGAATAAATTAAACTTCATAAACCATTGTCATTACAGAATAAGCAAAGATGTAGATCCTAATCTAGACTATGAACAAAGGAACAAACTTTTTGAAATTTTTTCGAATTCCTTGAAATTAAACAAATGAGACATTCTTTCAAGAATATAGATCATGGTAATTTGATGTGTGTCAAGGCTGTGCCAAAGCCATTCACATCCTTTCAATAACCACAAAACACCAATTGCCCAAACATCACTTCATGATTGATACCTTGGGGCACCATGACCAAACAAGATTAGCTCATGTCCTAGAGAAAACCTGTCTTTGGGAAATATTTTCCTAGGCACTTCAAACAAACCCAAGATTGAAATACAACATTTTCATTGTAAACCTAGACTTGTGATGTTCCTCGCAATGATACAATTCCTCATGGTTGATCAAATTGGGGCATCATATGTGGAAATAATGGATACATGATGAAAAAGGATGGAGCTAATGCCCTAATCATTAGGGACATGCAAAAAAAAACAAGTTGTGATGTCATGCATGTGAGAATTCGAATGATTCAGAAGTGCAAAATGAAATTTCAATTATCTATTTCCCCTGGGGATTGCTTTTCAATGAGAATATTGGTGCTTGATATGATAAATGGCCATCTTTCATATCCCTCTCACAAAGAGAAAATTATCCATAGTCACTGCTTTTGAGCTTAAGGATTTCTTTTTCTTTAAACCCTGATCAACGATCACCCTTTACACTGGAGGGCAAATGTAAGGAAAGATCTTCTCAAGGATCATGAAAAAATGAGTCCTAGCTCAAAGACAGATACAAAGCAAATTGAGCCCCGGATAAATACGGGTTCACTCTATCGAAGAAAAAGAAAAAGGAAAAGATGGCGAAATGGAAGCCAAAAACAAAACAAAAGAAAAAGTGTGAAAAAGTATGGCAAATGAAAGCCAAAAGCAAGGAAGAAAAAGAGCAAAAGTCAAAAAAGAATGAAAAGTCAAAAAGGGACAAATGCTTCAAAAAGGAATCCTCCTCAAGAAATGACCCTTGATCTGATTACCCTCAAACACAGATTTTGGGCCTATTTATCCATTCTTTCTGAACCTCGAACCATGGCCTACATTACATGCTTTAAAAGTCCATTTTGATCAAGCATGAATATTTGACTCGAAAGGTTTTCCTCAAATTTTATCCCATCTCATTAAATTATCATTTCACTAAGAATTTAGAATTCTCAAATGCATAGTAGAACAACAAAAAAGGAAAAAAAATGGAAAGAATGGGACTCTAGGGCGAAAACCCAAAATAGACGGTCCAGAGTGAAATGGAAGAAATGGTCATCGAGGAACATCTAGGAATTCCTCAACCTCCCAAATTGACAACTCTCATTCGGAGGATTGTTTTCAAAAACTGAAACTTTTTACCTCCAAAATTAAAATTTCAGGTTTAAACATCCCGGCCAATCTTCACGCTTGTCAAAATACCTTGATATGGAAACTAAATGAATGATGAATTTGTTTGGTTCTCAATGAATTCATGATTTATAAAATCTGTTCCATTTGTGAGCCTAAAAATGGACATACATTTTTGTTGAAAAGTTTTCCTGAAAAAAACCAAAAACATGTTGTACCAAACCTTGTCAATTCGAATTGAAAAACCCAAATTGACACTTAGGGAAATTTCTAACAAGTGATCATTAGTCTTCAAAAGATTCATACATTACACACTGTAGGGTTAATATTTTTGGCTCAAAAGTTTTCATTAAATAAGCAAAATTGTTTTTCAAAAAGGGGAAATAAAAATATTTTTGAAATACCCATTTTTGATGTTGACATGAGATAAGGGTTTTTCTAACCCAAAGGTATGGAACTACTAGGGTTAACCTTGACTTCCAAATATGAGAAGAAGAAATAGAACTCAACAAGCAGATTTCTATTGATAAGAGTTTGAAAACTGTTGGGGCAAGAGAATAGCCAAAGATATACTCTGGTTAGAAGAGGAAAAATGAATGGGAAAGGCTAAGCCAAAGTCTAGAAAAATGATTAGGAGCATTTGCATCACTCATAAGCACTCATTTCTTTATTAAACTTTGCATATGCACCGTGTCAGCAAGTATTTGCATAATTTCTGAGTATTTGTATTTGCACTATTCCTTGAGCATCTGCATTTTACCCTTACATTTACATCCTTTATGGATATTCGCATTTGCGTCATCTCAAGCAATTGCATCATTTCTAGGATCAGTGTATCCTCATTATTATGTGGTAACTGCAATTACACCATTCATGGACCAATCACATGAAGACGATTAGTAAAGGCATCTGCATCTTTCATGAAGCATTTGCATCACTATTGATCTTTACATTTACATCCTTCATGGATATTTGCATTTGCATCATGAAGCATTTGCATTAATATTGATCTTCGCATTTGCATCAATTAGAAGCATCTTGCACCAACCCAAGATATATGCATCTACATTTAGAAGTATTTGCATCAATCCATGACATCTGCATCAGGAAGCATTTGCATCAATCCAAGCGTTTGCATCCTCTCTCGAATCCTCCAGATTAATTTTCAAAATATTTTGCAATCTCTGGTTTCATCCAGATTTTTTTCAACTTTCTGGTTTCACCCATGCCTTTTAATCTCTGGTTTCATCCAGATCTTTCTCAATTTTTTGGTATCACCCATGCCTTTTCAATCTCTGGTTTCATCCAGTTTTTTTTCAACTTTCTTGTTTCACCCATGCCTTTTAATCTCTAGTTTCATCCAATTCTTTCTCAATTTTTTTGGTTTGGTTTCACCCATGTTATTTCAATCTCTGGTTTCATCCAGATCTTTCTCAATTTTCTGGTTTCACCCATGTCATTTCAATCTGTTTCATCCAGATCTTTCTCAATTTTTTGGTATCACCCATGCCTTTTCAATCTCTGGTTTCATCCAGATCTTTTTCAATTTTATGGTTTCACCCATGTTATTTCAATCTCTGGTTTCATCCAAATCTTTCTCAATTTTCTGGTTTCACCCATGTTATTTCAATCTCTGGTTTCATCTAGATTTTTCTCAACTTTCTGGTTTCACCTATGTCATTTCAATCTCTGGCTTCATCTAGATCTTCCTCAATTTTGGGTTTCACCCATGCCAGTAAGGTTAGCACAAGACAGAATAAGACCCCGAGACCACCGTCAAGGTATTTTGCTTTAAATCGAATTCATTCTGTTTTATCAAACGAGTCGAGCCTTGAGACTACCGTCGAGGTATTTCCTTTTGTTTTCAATCGAATTCATTCTGTTTTATCAAATGAGTCGAGCCTTGAGACTATCGTCGAGGTATTTCCTTTTGTTTTAAATCGAATTCATTCTGTTTTATCAAATGAGTCTAGCCTTGAGACCACCGTCGAGGTATTTCTTTTTGTTTTAAATCGAATTCATTATGTTTTATCAAATGAGTCGAACCTTGAGACCTCCATCGAGGTATTTCTTTTTGTTTCAAATCATTTTCATTATGTTTTATCAAATGAGTCGAGCCTTGAGATTATCGTCGAGGTATTTCCTTTTGTTTTAAATCGAATTCATTCTGTTTTATCAAATGAGTCGAGCCTCGAGACTACCGTCGAGGTATTTCCTTTTGTTTTAAATCGAATTCATTCTGTTTTATCAAATGATTCGAGCCTCGAGACTACCGTCGAGGTATTTTTTTTGTTTTAAATCGAATTCATTCTGTTTTATCAAATGAGTGGAGCCTTGAGACCACCGTCGAGGTATTTCTTTTTGTTTTAAATCGAATTCAGTTTTATCAAATGAGTCGAACCTTGAGACCTCCGTCGAGGTATTTCTTTTTGTTTTAAATCGAATTCATTCTGTTTTATCAAATGAGTCGAGCCTTGAGACTACCGTTGAGGTATTTCTTTTTGTTTTAAATCGAGTTCATTCTATTTTATCAAATGAGTCGAGCCTTGAGACCACCGTCGAGGTATTTCTTTTTGTTTTAAATCGAATTCATTCTATTTTATCAAATGAGTTGAGCCTTGAGACCACCGTCGAGGTATTTCTTTTTGTTTTAAATCGAATTCATTCTGTTTTATCAAATGAGTCGAGCCTTGAGACCATCGTCAAGGTGTTTTTCTGTCAAAATCATGGATAAGACCTTTGGGCATCATTCTTCAGACCTTCGGGTATCTTTTTTTTAAAGTCGCATACAGCGCAATTTCCTAAATCATATATCAGACCTTTGGCCATCGTTTTTAAGACCTACGGGCACAATTACTCAAAATCAGGGATAAGACCTCCGGGCACCATATTCAGAAAGTACCTCTGGTTTCACCCAGGTCTCTTTTCGACTTCTGGTTTCGCCCAAGTCATCACCTAGAAAATTATCTACGATTTCACCTAGATAACTTTTCGACTTTTGGTTTCGCCCAAGTCATCACCTTGAAAATTATCTATGGTTTAGCCTAGATAACTTTTCGACTTCTAGTTTCGCCCAAGTCATCACCTTGAAAATTCTCTACGGTTTCGCCTTGATAACTTTTAGACTTTTGGTTTCGCCCAAGTCATCACCCTGAAAATTATCTACGGTTTCGCCTAGATAACATTTAGACATCTGGTTTCGCCCAAGTCATCACCTTGAAAATTATCTACGGTTTCGCATAGATAACTTTTCGACTTCTGGTTTCGCCCAAGTCATCACCTTGAAAATTATCTAAGGTTTCGCCTAGATAACTTTTCGACTTCTGGTATCACCTTGAAAATTATCTCAGGCTTCGCCTAGATAACTTTTCGACTTCTGGTTTCGCCCAAGTCATCACCTTGAAAATTATCTACAGTTTCGCCTAGATAACTTTTCGACTTCTGGTTTCGCCCAAGTCATCACCTTGAAAATCATCTACGGTTTCGCCTAGATAACTTTTCAAAATCTGGTTTCGCCCAAGTCATCACCTTGAAAATTATCTACGGTTTCACCTAGATAACTTTTTGACTTCTGGTTTCGCCCAAGTCATCACCTTGAAAATTATCTACGGTTTCGCCTAGATAACTTTTCGACTTCTGGTTTCCCCCAAGTCATCACCTTGAAAATTATCTACGGTTTCGCCTAGATAACTTTTCGACTTCTGGTTTCCCCCAAGTCATCACCTTGAAAATTATCTACGGTTTCGCCTAGATAACTTTTCGACTTTTGGTTTCGCCCAAGTCGTCACCTTAAAAATTATCTACGGTTTCGCCTAGATAACTTTTCGACTTCTGGTTTCGCCCAAGTCATCACCTTGAAAATTATCTACGGTTTCGCCTAGATAACTTTTCGACTTCTGGTTTTGCCCAAGTCATCACCTTGAAAATTATCTACGGTTTCGCCTAGATAACTTTTTGACTTCTGGTTTCGCCCAAGTCATCACCTTGAAAATTATATAAGGTTTCGCCTGGATAACTTTTCGACTTCTGGTTTCGCCAAAGTCATCACCTTGAAAATTGTCTACGGTTTCGCCTAGATAACTTTTCGACTTCTGGTTTCTCCCAAGTCATCACCTTGAAAATTATCTACCGTTTCGCCTAGATAACTTTTCGACTTCTGGTTTCGCCCATCATCACCTTGAAAATTATCTACGGTTCCGCCTAGATAACTTTCGGCTTCTGATTTCGCCCAGGTCATCACCTTTAAAATTATCTACTATTTCGCCTAGATAACTTTTCGACTTCTGGTTTCGCCCAAGTCATCACCTTGAAATTATCTACGATTTCGCCTAGATAACTTTTCGACTTCTGGTTTTGCCCAAGTCATCACCTTGAAAATTATCTACGATTTCGCCTAGATAACTTTTCGACTTCTGGTTTCGCCCAAGTCATCACCTTGAAAATTATCTACGATTTCGCCTAGATAACGTTTCGACTTCTGGCTTCGCCCAGGTCATCACCTTGAATATTATCTATTGTTTCGCCTAAATAACTTCTCGACTTTTTGTTTCGTCGAAGTCATCACCTTCAAAATTTTCTACGGTTTCGCCTAGATAACTTTTCGATTTTTGGTTCTGCCCAAATCATAACTTTGCAAATCAAACTCATTTCCTTAAGACGGGCCGAGCCATGATTAATCAGGGAACTCAATTGATGGGCAAAATCTTCTATTTATAGCTTTTTCAATAATAATAAAAAAAAAATGAATGAAAAAAATGATAAATGAAAACCCCTTTTCCTTCTCTCCACATGTGATTTCACTGACCGGACAAAATTGTTGTCTATTTTATCTTTGCCCGATTCCTGATTCTCAGCAATAGCCAAAGAGGGGCAGCTGTAGACACCTAATTTTGTCTGGGTTTTTTTTAAATCAATTTTGATTTGTCCTCCTCTCGGGTTTAATATTTTTGTAAAAGTCACGGTCATGGTCGCGATTTTAGATTTTTTTAATAAAAAATAAAAAAAATATATATCATTTTTTAGCTTTAATTATTCAAATAAAATCGGACCGTAAAATTATCACTTTTAAAATTCAATTTAAACCCGTGGTGAAAAGGTTTAATCTCGAGCTTTAATAGATTTTTAAAATAAATTTTTTAAATAAAAATATTTGAAACAATAAAAAAAGACTTGAAAGAATAAAAGAAGGGCAACTTAGACATTACCCATTTTATTAGGTTAGGAATTGAGTTATAAATGGATCACTTGAGTAAAGAAAAAAGAGGCCTATTATAAAAAGAAAGAAAGGGTTGGCAGCTTAAGAAAAAAAAGAAAAAAGAGAATAGATGGAATTTTATGGAAAGGGAGGCGGTTAAAGGGGAAATGAGCTACAATGAAAGTTTGAGCTTCTCCTTTTTTTTCTTTTGTCATGGGAAAATCAAAATTTTAGGGTTTTTTTTTTTTTTGTCCCCCAAAATCCTTACTTTCCATGGCTTCTCACCCACATGTCGACTATGATGACGATTTTAGTGGTGATTTTCCTGGGATTCATAAAACCAGACGTTCATTTAATAAAAGAAGCTTTTGTGATCTTGAGAACGATGAGGATGGTATTTTTGGATCAAAAAAGGGTTCTAAAAAGTTGAAGAAACTGCCCCTGGTATAGCAACAACAACAGCAACAGCATGAAGTTTGCGGTGAAGGCATGGAGCAATGGAAGAGCACAGGCAGGTGTGCTCCATCGGGGCTGCTGTCTCACCCCCATGGAGACTCATTCTTTTCTCCTTTCCACCCGTAAAGGGCTGCCCCTTTTTATATCCCATGACCTTCTCTCTTCGCTCCCTTCCCCTGACTCTCATCTCCTCCATGTCAGCCACCTTCACTTCTTGGAAGGCCTTTCGATCAAAACAATCTCAAAGATTGGAGGGCTTCACCAGATGCTTGGTTTGCATGAATATGGGTTTGCGGCTGTTCCAAGGGATTCCATTCAATGCCTTCCAGAAGCTAATGCAACTAACAAAGTTATATGAAAATGATATCTTCTGATTAAACCCGTAGAATATATGAAAATGATATCTTCCATGAGGCCCGAGCTATGGGTTACTTTGGTTGATAAAGTGCCCGCTTGGGTGTTTGATAAAAGGAACAAGACCTTAGTGGATCGTACTATCAAATGGCTTGATGAATGCATTGCATTTAGCCCGACGAGTGGAGCTTTTTTTGGATTTGTTGTTGGAGGTTCTAGTTTAGAAGAAAGGCAACGACGTGCCCAAGAGGTAGCAAGGAGAAACATATCAGGTTATTGGATTAGAGGGTTTGGGTTCGAAAAGAGCATGAATGAGCGCCCTGCCATGCTTAATGCTATCGCTGGAAAGGAGCCAAGGGTAAAGCTTTTAGATAAAAGAGATTGGAAATTTTAGCTAAGGTCGGTAGGAGCAATTTTGGCAGCTTCAGGAAATCAAACAAAAAAGAAGAGAATTTTGAATGGGAAAAT